>JAQPPZ010001237.1:1200000-2400000 GCA_028583015.1 Wollemia nobilis
TTCAGTGTTTCCCCGTGAGCCATTAATAAAAGCCACAGGAGTGGGCGAGGAATTTGCCTTATATTTCCATTCCATCAAAGGGCACTCCTAAATTTTGTGAGCTGCAGATTGACACCGATAACAGGTATTGGGTAAATTGATATAGGCAACTCTTTGCCTTATGGATTGGTCCCCAATTTTAATATCAATAAACTCCTGCAAATCCTTAGTAAGGTCAACTTTGATACAAACCCTTCTAGTGGGTCGAGCGGAGAAAAACTTTTCTGGCTCAAGGAAAACAAACTTACCTAAGGGGGCAACTAAAGTCTGCAAAAAACCCCAAAGAGGAACAGGAAGACCAAGGAATTCAACCCACACCGGGACTTCTAGTGCAGCTTGATCACCGACTTGGAAATTTTGAGAGTAGGGTTGCAAAATCAACAAAGAATTACAGATAGTCCATGGACCCCTAGACAGAACCTTTTGTGCTTGAGCTGGATCTAAAAAGCGAAAAAGGAAATACCCTTTTGTAAGGTTTTGTACATTCTCCACTTTGACTCCATATGGGTCCCAAACTTGTTGGACCCATGAACGAATAAGGGTATCATATGAGATACGACCCAAAAAATAACCCACCAGGGTATGACTCTCAAACCATTCACAAGCTATATGAAATTCATGCAAAGGAATAACAGCTTCAAGGACAGGACCTTTACCTCGTGATACATTGTCAGAATGAACTTGCACGGACGCTTCCCCGGTACCATTGAGCTCTCCAGCAGACTCAAAATAAATGGAGCCTACTGCATGAGCGACAACCATTAAAAATGGTGAATTAACACCGCCTCAAGGCGGTGTTAATGCAGCAGACAGGATTTTCCCACTGAAACCCTTACAAAAAACGCATAGCCAATCTTTCAATTTTATTTTTCACTCACCATCTAGTATTACTAAATAATCGTATTAGGTTCAGTGTTGTGCCTAATGGATACTTTAGTGTGTATTTTTAATAGAAATCCCTAATATACCTGGCTTTTCAACCTCTTAAAATATATATATAAAATATATATATATATATATATATATATATATATATATATATATATATATATATATATAAATTCACACTTATAATTACATTAATATAATTATTAATACAATTCATTTAAAACAAAAAAATATATTAATAAAAATATTCAACAAATTTTAAATTTATTTTATTTTTATTTATTTGCCAAATGTAAAACATAGAAAATGAATAAACAAATCAATTTTCTTTCTTAAATATTTGTAAGGCCAATTTTCTTTGTTAAAAATTTGAAAGGCCGCGCTGAATTTACGTGAAACCTCAGACTTTTGGTATGATTTACTAATACTCACCAAGTATTTATAAAAAATAATAAAAACCATAATAAATTTATTTTTTATGTAATTTTAACGAGCTAGAAGTTCTTTGCATATTGATATGCATGTGATCTACCTACAAGAATGCCATTCACACGCGCATATTGATATGCATGTGATCTACCTACAAGAATGCCACTCACACGCATTTACATTATCGATTATTGATAAAAAAATTCTTTATTTTTTGCTAATATAAAAATACCCTAAAATATATTTTAAATGTGAAATCAAATATCAATTAAGGTTGAGAGAATTACATCAAAATTTAAATTACTCTTTCTTGCTTGCAAAGTGAGAACACGGTAATTGAGTTACTTTAAGTTAAGGTGGAGAGAATTACATCAAAATTTAAATTACTGTCTCTTTCTTGTTTGCAAAGTGGGGACAGTGTAATTGAGTGTGGAAATTCTTAAGAATAAGTCATTACCAGTTGTAAGAAATATAACAAACCGTGTTGTTTGGAATTTTGGAATATGTTATCACAAAGTTGAGCTCGTCGAAAAGGCGATGGAAAAACAGTGTCGGTGATGGAAAGCGCGCGGAGAAGTGGGCAGTATCAGTGGGGGAACGAAAAGCAGTATCAATAATAGAATGCGCCGTGGAAAAATGGGCAGTGTCGGTGGTGGTACGAAAAGCAATGTCGGTGAATGTCGGTGGTGGTGGAAAGCGCGTGGAATTTTAGTGGAGAATGTCGTAATTTTTGTCCTCACATGCAGCTTTTCTTTCAAAGTGGGTACACGGTAATTGAGTGTAGACATTCTTAAGAATGGTCATTACCAGTTGTAAGACATGTATCAGTGGGGAAACGAAAAGCAGTATCAATAATAGAATGCGCCGTGGAAAAATGGGCAGAGTCGGTGGTGGTACGAAAAGCAATGTCGGTGAATGTCGGTGGTGGTGGAAAGCGCGTGGAATTTTAGTGGAGAATGTCGTAATTTTTGCCCTGCTTTCAAAATGGGTACACGGTAATTGAGTGTACACGTTCTTAGTAATGGTCATTACCAGATGTAAGACATTTAACAAATCGTGTTGTTGAAGAATTTGGAATTTTGATTATGTTAGCTTTATGTCAATACTAAAAAAAAAATAGAATTCAAATTTATAGAAATAAGATATTGTTTATATAGATAATAAATTATTATTATTATTATTTTTTGGATGAAAAAGGTTATTTAATTAATTGAAAATTAAAAGTTTTACAATTAAAAAGTGGGTAAGTGGAATAATCACATCCCTAATTATGAGTTGGGAAAATAAAAACCATTTATTGTGACCATCATCTCAAAACGGAATTACACTAACCTTAATTATGAGTTAGGAAAACAAAAACATCATTTACTATGACCATTATCTCAAAACAGAATAAAAGCAAACTTGCATTAAGGTGCGTTGTGGGAGTGACCATCATCTCAAAACGGAATTACACTAACCTTAATTATGAGTTAGGAAAACAAAAACATCATTTACTATGACCATTATCTCAAAACAGAATAAAAGCAAACTTGCATTAAGGTGCGTTGTGGGAGGAGCTTCTCACTGGCACCTCATTATCCATCATATGCTACCATTGATTGTTCGGGATTGGGATGGGCGACACATCATATCCATCATTGTAGCGACGATCCTCCTTTAAATCCTCTCCCCAACCAAGAGTACGATGAGTGGGAGTTGGGGGACATGACCACCTGAAGTGGGCACAATTCTTATTAATACTTGGGGCATCTCATCCCTCAATGGCAATGGAAGGTGGTTGTTGTACGTTCTACGGATCACGTTGTTGTGAGGAGCTAGCACCTGCATAATTAAGTCTTCTCCGAACAGACGAAGGTTGGGACCAATGGCGATTGGAAGGCTGAGATCAAACTCGCGATAGGGGGCACTAGTGAGAATGAGAATGGTTTGAAGCAAAACGATTAACAAAACACAAAGCATTGCCCCAGTAACTTAGCAGAGCCTGCAAGTGCTCCACCTCCATAGCCACTTTCTTTGCCTGGATGCAAGTCTGAAACCACGCATCATGGAATACTTCCAATTTGTCAGCCAGAGAAAAGTCTATGGAAGGATCAACATGTTTATATATAATTTTGTTTCTAGACTTCCATATGTGAAACAAAATGCTGACTCTGAAGATTTGCCACACTTCACGTAGTGACAGAGTAAAAGTAAAGGAATATCCTAATAGGGCATGCTGCTAGGAAAAGGGAATGGGCATGTAAGGAGCAAAAAAGGAAGCAACCCATGCCCAAGCCAAACTGCCACGTCTGCACGACCAAAAAAGATAGAAACATGACTCTAGTTCCTGATAAAAAAGGCATATAGGGTCAGGAACACCCGAATAAGTAAGCCAAGTACCAAGGGGTAAATCCTGACACAACAAGCTCCAAGCAAAAAAGGCTTGTTTCAGCTCCAGGTAAGATGTTCAAGCTTAAAGAAATCTAAATTTCCATCTAGTGTGAGTAGAAATTAGATCTCATTTGTCATTGAGTTTAGGAACTATGGAAAAGGTTGGTGTAAGGTAGTTGTATCCATGTTTGGCCTTGTAATTGAGCAAAGGAATGTTTCCATGCCATGCCCAATCTTTCCACCAAGGTTTCTAGGATCTAACCCCTATCTTGTGCCACATGGAAAAAGGGGTATTCTCAATCACTGTATCATAAGTCACCATATCCGCACTAGTCAAACGAAAAGTGTATTTGAAAGTATCATAGGGGATCCAATCCCTTGTTTGTTTGGAAAAGTAATTTGCAATTGTGACAACTCCTCACTTGAAAAACTTATGGGCATGTACCCAGGGAATTTGCGCCAGGGGAGTTCCTTGTATCTTGAAAATAGGAGACCACCACACATTAAGGCAATTAATGGAAAGGCCCTTATGAAAACTGGCTCCTTTCCATGTAATCCATGGGCTAATTTGTTGCCAAGCCTTCCAGATGCTCTTAATTACAAAGGAGCCAAGGATTTTGACATACACTGGTGCAAGCACCAAGGATGAAAAATCCATTCCTACCCATGCTTTGTGGTTAAGGGGAAGCCCAAAAGAAATAAAATGATGAAAAATCACTTTTCAAGCCTTAGGGCCTTTAAGAGCCCGAATAATCCATTGAGCACACAAAGCTACTCCTTGTCTCTTACAGTCTACCATACCCATACCCCCAGCATCCATCAAGAGGTAGTAGATTTCCCAGGCCACTCTATGAACCTTCTGATCAGAACCACTGGACCAAAGGAAGTACCGCAAAAGCTTTTCAAGTTTTTTGTAACATGCCTGGGAGGGGACCCAATAGGAGGAGTAATAAACATGTGTGGAAGCCAAGACTTTCGAGCAAATTTGGAATTTGTTGGCCAGAGAAAGTTTTTTAGCAGTCCAATACTCAAGCTTTTTTTCTACTTTGCTAATGACATATGACCATAACTGGGATGGAGAGCCCTGAAAAGCAAAGGGTATACCAAGGAATTTGAAAATTTTCCTAGGCTGAATCCAAGTCCATTGAACATGCTCAAGCCAATGAGGGAGTGGCAAAGGGGATTTTCTATAACAAGATGTTTTTTTCCATTGTATGCTAGAACCGGAAGCTTTGCAAAAAGTGTCAAGGCATATAATATTTTTAGAAAGGGATTGTTCATACTCCCTCAGGATGAGGAATGAATCATCAACAAAGTGATCATTAATAATATGCCCTGCATTCCCAAGAAGAGTGATACCCCGAAGCAATTCCATTAGAGGCATGTTTGGCCAATAAATAGCCAAATGCCTTTGCAGCTAAAATATAGAGTGAAGGAGCCAAAGGACAACCTTGCCTAACAGACCTATGCAAACCAATAGCTTCGGTTTGAAAATTATTGAGGGAAAGCACTACTGAAGCATCTTGGAAAAGCATCTTGATAGTAAAGATAAATTGAGGACCAAAGCCAAGAGCTTCCAGCATGGAGAGAATAAACACCCATTCAATTATGTCATAAGATTTTTCAAAATCAAGTTTAAGGAAGAGGGCATTTTTATTTGACATACATGCCTATTCATTTCCTTCCCAAATTGCCAGTACATTGTATAGTATATAGCGGTTCTCAATGAAACCAATCTACTAAGGCCTACTAATGATTGGAAATATAGGTCGAATCCGCAAGGCTAAGGCTTTTGCAATAATTTTATAGCTAACATTTAATAGAGTAATGGGCCTCCAATTGGTAATGATTTTTGGATCTCCTAATTTGGGTATGAACTTGATGTTCCCCTTATTAATTAGAGCACCAAGGGAACCTGTCCTCATGGCTTCAAGATAAACTCTGTGAAGGTCAGAGCCAACAAAATCCCAACATGTTTTGTAAAATTTACAAGGGAATCCATCTAGTCCAGGTGCCTTAGCATCTGCCATTTGAGAAAGAGAATCATCTAAGTCATGAAAAGACAACAATATTTCATAATCATATATTTGAACAGAGGAGAGGCAGATAGGGATAACATATTTGCAGCATTGTAGAGCATGTTCTCTTTTCAGGGTGTACTGTTGAGCAGAAAAAACTTGGGTATAGTGACTAGTAAAGGTTGTGGTAATCTCAGGTAAAGAGGTGAGTCTAACTCCATTATCAAGAAGGGTTTTGAATTGAGTAGACTGTCTAGGAGGCCAAAGTCTTTGAAAAACTCTTTGGAAACTCTATCACCAATTTTGAGCCAATGGAGTTTGGCTTTGATCTGAGCTCCTTTAGCTTCATAAAGTTCAACCACTTTGAGCTCATGCCGGATTTGAGCAATGTGTGATTGAATGGAGGAATCAAAAGGACATGCTTCAATTCTAAGAGAAGCCTTTGCAAGCTCATCTCTTAAAGCTGTATTGGAACACCGATGAAGTTGAGCAACTTTTTTCCCTAGGCTTCTAAGCAATGCAGTGGTGTGGAAAATGACATCATTCCACCACTTAATCCAACCATAATCGCCATTGGGTCTAGGAACAAGATTCCAAACCCTCTGGATATGACAAACCATAACATCATGTTGAAGGAAGGAGGTATTGAGAAAAAATGGGATTTAAAAAGCCTCTGAGGAAGGGAAGAAACATTAACCGTAAACATGATAGGCATGTGGTCAGAAGACACCATTCTAGGAATAGTTTCAACAAAAGGAACAAAAGGGAGTCATCAAGAGAAAGATAATTCTCATTGATACGAAAACATAGCTTTTTCAAGTATTTTTAAAACTCTTGCGAGGCCAGTTTGAAAATTGGACCACGTGAACCAAAGGTGTTTAGAAAACTAACCTGTTGAAAAACACGCATTAGGGTCAAAACACCCAATATGTTTTTTTTAAAGTACCGTGCCTGTATCTCTCTTGTGGCCCACTTGTTGGGATGCTAACTCACTTTATCAAAGGCTTTTTTGTTAGAATATTAATGTGCACTATACCTTCAGTTTCAGTTTGACACTTGTCATGTTCATTGACATTTTTCATGATTTTTCATATAGGCTTATGCCTATATATTGTACTATTTTATATCAATATTATCATCTCATATTTCCAATTTTCAACATTTGGTATCAGAGCACAGTCACTCTCCTACCCTTGTGAGTTTGGGGGGGGGGGGGATTTCCCTCATTGAAATCCCCCCTTCCCATTTTTTCCTACATTTTGTTTCTTCAAGATAGGAAGTATGCTCTCCATATTTTGATGGATCAAAAACCAGACACTTGTGGCTGCACCCTTGTTTGAAATCTGCAATAGTATCTGTTCACAAAAGTAATTTTTTGAAGGAGATGAAAAATGGGATACGCAAAAATTTTGAAGTTGTGGTTTTTCCATTGTTTTGCAGGTTTTCAAATTTTCATGCAGGTTTAGTCTAAAGTTTCTTCCCATGGGAGTGATGGATTTGGTGCCCTTCAGGGACAAGGGGTCTACGTGTGAATAATATATGGATATTTTCTAGATTTGGCAGCGACATTGATTTCATTACATAGTGTGTAGATATAGATGTTGACCTCACACACTCCACCTTCTCATACGACTCCTACAACCCAAAAATGAAGGAGGTCTATAAGAGAATATCTGCATTACTTGACTAGAAGTCATGGTTATAGTCACCACCACCTTGATTGATTGAAGATAAATTGTACGATGTCAATGTTTGGTTTCAAATTTTGTTGATAAGTATTTGTGATCATTCACAAAGTTATCAATGGTAGCAACATTAGCTTCAACGTAGTTGTATGAAAGCATGTCAAAATTCATGGGAGGATCGATTCCACTCTTCGCTCAACTAGTGGAGGAATCCATGCCTACAACAACACCCTCTGAGCAATTGTGTTTTTATTAAATATACAACAAATTGCCCATGCATCGTTAGTGGGCATCTTCTTGTCAAGTGGATTTTTATAGTTGACTACAGTTGGAAGACAAAATTTGTGCATCATCTAGTCAGTTTTAGTGCCCTTGGTGGATCTCCCTTTGTAAAAGCGAAGATATTTCTTGAGGCCAATGCATTTGGTACCATTTGATAAATAAATGGGTTGGTATGTGTTGGTTGCCTTCCAAAAGCTTACTCACCATTTTCAAAATGTCCCATGGATCGTATTTACAAATATCAATCTGCCTGATCTTCTTCTCCACAACCGTTATGGCACCCAACACCAATTTGGTGAATACATTGCTTTGAGTGGAGATGCATTTCTTTGGCGTTGTTGTTTTCTATCTATAGCTGTTATATAATTGATGGCCCCCATGGATATCAGTTGAAAAGACCCATTTGGATGCACATAACTTGGATTTTATTATTTGTTTTTTAACCTGTTGCATGATTTTTTTTTGCTGCACCATGTACTATGTTTTTTAAGTGCGCGAGGGGGCAGTGGATGCCATTGTGAACCACGGTGACATTGACGAGCCTGGAAATGGAGGATGTTCATTTTTTGAATGGGGAAATGGGGTTGTTGGGGCTCTATCGAGCTAGATAGATTTGTGATAGTATATCATCATTTATATGCATAAATATCAATGTCCTGTGGCGAATGAATGATACCAAGGCTTGGACAGTGGTATTTATTACCTGCGATGTTATTTTTTTTTCAAATTCCATATGCACAGCAACCTGAATATTTTTTTGAAACAAAAATGTGCAACGATATTTAAATCTAGACTTGATTGTGTAATGACGACACACAGTTATGTGGAGTCCAAAGAGTAAGAGGCCCATTCTAGCAAGTTAAGTTTGCACACGCAATAGAGGCGAAGTTGAAATATATCAAGAGCATTTATTGGAGTGCAACGAAAATGTGGAGAGCATGGAGCTTCATGCACTCGAGCACTTGTGTGGGAAGCCCAATTATGGCAGTGGAGATGTATTTTTGTGTCCCAAAATCGTGCGGGTGATAGCTACTTTGTGGGCATCAAATTCGCCAGATTAAATGAGATCACGCTCGTGTGGACCGCATTCCTGTCATATTTTTTGAATGAGATCAGTGGAATTAGATTGACTACATGAGACTAAGTGCCTGATCGATGATGAAGTGAAGATTTTTTTGTGTGTGGTCATCATTTGAAAATGTGGACAAGTATAAGCGACAATACTTGAGGAGCGCATAAACAAATGGATGCAAGGCTTCATAATAGTTGAATGTTTTTTTTTAAATATGATGTCATTGAGGGCAAATTAATTAGAGGGCATATTTTTTAAATAAAGTGTAAGGAATCACTTTATCATTGCAGTGGACTGTCCAAGCAAAAGTGGCCAAAACAGTCTTTATGGCCCATGTAATTTTTTAATATATGCTTGGATGGTTTAGGAAGAAAATCCATTTTTTAATGATTTTCCACATGGCGAGTGGAAGACCCACCTAGCACATATAATTTCCCTTGAAAGAAAAAATTGAGAAGTTTGTTTTTCCACTAGTGAGCGATGCTAGGAGAATATTCCTAATGTTTATTTTGCTGCCTAGAGAGGCATGTTATATTTTCTACAAATGAGGGCCCCATTAAGACCTAAACATAGGGGTATTTATAGTCATCGAAAAGGTTTTTCTGAGACAAAAACATTGGTGGTGTCCAATTATAATTTTGAGGCTATTCCATTTATATTTTTTTACCTCAAATATTGTTGTATCATGGAGTGCACTCTTGGTTGAACTCGACACTCCCAAAGCAAATTGTATGTGATCCTAGTATCTAGTATTCTCCTCTATCATACTTGGTGGATGCAATGAATGGTTATCCATGTATTCTGTTAAGATGAGGTGATTACCATAAGGACATCTACTCTAGGTACTACAAACATAGAAACCCTATAATCTATCCAAGAAATTTTTAAGATCAACTTCTGAAGACTACAAACAAAGACACTTCAGAAGATTTTATTCTCTTATTTCTTCTTATCTTCCAAATTTGGATTCTATGGATCAATTTTATTGTATTTTTTGAGTGTATTTTTGGTAGAGATCGACACTCTTATATGGCTCATATTTTCTTTTGTATTAAGGTGTATTTTCGGTAGAGATTAACACCTTCTAGATTGAGTTTCACCATGAGGGGGAATGATATTCATGGTGAACCTAGTCAGTGACCTACGAGAGGCAACATACCTAGAGGATGACCTGTAGAGGCAACAAACCCATAAGTGGTTGACCCTAAGGCACCCAGGATGACCCTAAGACACTTAGATGGCTGGCCTAGAGGTAATAGATCCAAAGAAGTAGCTGACCCTGAGGCAACAGACCAAGATGTATACATGGTTGATCTAGCAATATTCACAGTTGGAGAGCCAAGCGCAAAGAGCACGAACCTAGACCAAATCATGTAATAAATGAGGATGATAGGGTTATTTTAGAGAAGTCAACATTAAGGGGGAATGTTATCTAATGTTGACTTATTTTTTTCTCTATAGTTAGGATAGTGCACATTAAGGGGGAATGTTAGAATATTAATGTGCACTATACCTTCAGTTTCAGTTTGACACTTGTCATGTTTATTGACATTTGTTATGTTTTTCATATAGGCTTATGCCTATATATTGTACTCTTTTATATCAATATTATCATCTCATATTTCCCATTTACAACATTTTTTACCATATTAAAATCCCCACACATAAGCCAAAATGTAGAGGATAACGACAAAGTGCACCATTTCCAAAGGGCAAATCTATATTGTACCTTGTTGGAGGTATAAATGTTAATAATCCCAAAGGACAAACCACCTATAACCGCACGATGGGAGGGATCAATTTTCCAAGTGACAAAATCACCTTTTCAATTGCCATTTAATAGAATGATAGTGCCTCGACTGCCATAAGGGTGATTGGTAGCATACATCTGGATTCCAAGCCACAAAAGAGAGCATGCAGATTATACGATGAAATCTGCAGCTTTAACTTATTGGAGATAAACAAGATCAGGGTGACCATAAAGGAGGAAACAATTAATAAACTCATCTTAAACCATATAACATTGGATTGGGTCTGTCAGTCCTCTTACATTCAAGGAGAAAAATATCATTAAAATGAGTCGAGTTGCATACCACCACTGAACTCGCCAACATTATCCAATGACATTTGAAAAGAGTTACTTCTAAAGGCTTCCAAATTCTTGTAAGGGAAATTCTTGTAAGGGAAATTTTCCACATGAGCATATTGCTCACCTCGAGAAGGGCTACAAGATCATCGACCTGAACCTTGAGAGTGGCCTCCTTTAGTTACCTCCAGTCGTTGAATAATCGAAGACACAATAGGGATATTCTCCTCGTCCTAGAACTCTGTATCAATGACTAGTGTGGGTGGTAGAGCAGTGGCCGAAATAAAAACTAGAATTTACAAGGGAGGCGTAAGAGTAAGTGCCTAAGCATAGCTCACCGTAGGTTTCCCAACATTTATGGTCTTGCCACCTTTCTCTTTTTAGTGGGATACCTAAGTCCATTCGCCTTGGCTACCCTTAGGAGGAAGGGTTGGGGTAGGGGGAGTTGGAGCTACAACTACAACCACTATTGCCACCTTAGCCTTGAATTTATCTACCATCAAGGGGAAATCCTTAATTTGGTGGAAAGCCGACTAGCACCTGTAGTATGTGTTAGGAAGGTTAAAATAAACCATGCACTAGTGAATGTGGGTGGTGCCTACTCTAATATTAATGTACTCCTTCAATATTTTGGCAAGGTCTACTTTGACACACATTTCTTTGTTGAACGAATCGACATAAAATGAGTGGGTTCATCACACACAAAATCTCCAAGGGTAGAAACCATACTCTTCAAAAAAAGCCAACATGCAGTGGGGAGGTCTGGGAATTCCACCCAGATAGGAACAACAAGAGAAACAATGTTGGAAACCGTGAAGTCCTGGTTCCATGGCTGGAAAATGAGCAAAGAGCTATTAACTGCTTGGATCGTATTCCCCTGAGTCTATCCTCAAGAATTGAGCAATACTGACGTCCTTATAGAATCCAGATTGATCCAGTAAGTTATTATGATTGAAAAAACATATTAAAGCCAAAAAATTATTTGAGAAAAAAAGTAGAAAAATATTATACAGCAAAAGTAGATTATTTTTTTAAATAATGATAAGAAACTTTATTATCTATGATTGTATTTTGAATGTCTTATTTTCTTTTCTTTCCATAAAAAAAAATTATTGTAAAAAAGTAATTAAATATTTGATATTTTGTTAAGTTATTTGATTTAAGTCTATGTTTGAACTAAATTGATAAAATTTATTAATTAAAAATTAAATTAAATTTATTTTTTATAAATATATTATTTTTAATTAATATTAATTTTATTTAATAAGATAAATATTTTAAAAAATATTTTCAACTTCATATTATATATTTATTCAACTTCAAAATTTCATATATTAAATATTTAAAACTATTTAAAAAAAAAATTAAAATTAAAATTAAAATAATTTTAAATTTATTTTAAAAAATTTAACTTAAATAAAAAAAATATGTTAATTAAAAATAAATAAATTTATTTCTATTTATTCGGCAAAGGCAACAATTTAATTTCCAAGTAAAGTGCATAGCAAAGTCATCTTCAGAGAAGAATGGAAGAATTCTCATCCTATTCCCAAACATTTGTAAGACCACACAGAATTTGCATGAAAATTTGGAATTTAGGTATAATTTACTTAAGATTTTTATTTTTTTTAACATTTATCTAACACCTGACTTGTCATGGAAGTGGTTATTTTATTTTTATTATTATTTTTATAATAATATAAATTAAAAAAATCTAAAAGTGATATTGAGCTTTGTAAAACAACTTTCTTAGATTTTAAGATTAAATATTTTGTTTTTGTTTTTAAATGAGATTTTAGATATTACTTGATATATTAAATAGATTTTTCCTAGTTTTAAAATTTAATAGTTAAATTTATTAAATTATTAAAAAAATAAAGCTTATATCTACTTGTTGTGGTGCAATGGTAAATGCCCTGGGTGTTGGTAGAGGCCGACCCAGGTTCCATTCCCCTTGTCTCCATCCTACAAATATATGGTATAGTTAGGAATGTCCTATGTGTTGGTAGAGGCCAACAAGGCTCCATTCTTCCTATGCCCAACCTGTTGAAAGTGGCACCTCAAAAGGGGTGTTTTCCACTATAAATTAGTTTTACCCAGGTGTTGTAGGTGAGTTGGAGAGGAGAGGGCAATCCTCCAAGGGAGGTCCCAGGTTCGAATCTCCACCCTACCAAAAAGCTGAATTGGGTACCCAAAATCCAATTGATAATGTTGGTGCGAGCAGGGTTGGGTGCGACTCCCGGGTGACTTTGACGGTGTAGAACCCCCTGTTCGTGGTCTCTCAGACCAAGGCGACCCCACAAGGGGTTTTTCGCTTTATAAAAAATAAAAATAAAAATAAAAATAAATCTTATAAATTTTAAAAAAATATATTTTAAGCATTTTAATATTAATTATTACATATTTATATTAATTCAAATATTATAATTATAAAAAATATATTTGAAATTAATAAAATATGTGGTTAAAGGTTAATCAAAGATCTTATTTATTTTATGTGTTCATTATATTTAAAAAAATTCTCAAATTGAATCTATTTTACTTAGAAAAATCTGGTTATTATATCCTACCAATCGTTTAGTATGGTTACAGTAATTGATTCAAAAGCTTAATTGTTAAAGGACAAAGCCACCAATATCTTGATTTTAGTTAACTTAATTTTTTTACTAATAATATTATAGTAAGACATTTGAATGACATGTCGCTAAAACCTTTGTAAGCAAAAGGTAGTTATCTTTCATTGACAACATCATTTAAAAAGAAAAAAATGGTTGCATAGAAAACAATTACAAATATGACTTTAGTTCCTTTTTCCTTTGTTCTTAGCTTGTGCTTGGCTTCTTATGAACCTCCTATAAAAATTTTGTTCCAAGATTAGGTAGCTTGGTGTGATTGTAATGTTCTCATTCCCTATGTGTCTGTCTTTAAAGAAATTGTTGTGCCTCCACTTGATGTTTGTGGCACACCAAAATATTCAATTTATGATTGTCTTCTCAACATTTTTTGCTTGTTGTTTATATACTCACCCTTAATAAAAAATCATGTCTCTAAACACAACGTATTGTCTAGATTTGGGGTTATATCCTTGCTTTCTTTAGAATACGCAATAATAAATGCATGCGTATATATTTGGATCTAACATCTTCCTTTTATTATCTTCAACATGAACATAAGCCAAACACTCTTAAATGACTTATCGAATATCTTTTTCCTTACCATAACTGATAAGGAGTCATGTTATTTATTTTAATTTTGGGACTTCTATTGAGGATGTATATTGTTGTTGCAACTGAATCAACCCACAAATTATTTCTCACTACTTTAACCATGCTTATTTTCATCTTCAAGATGTCTTATTCTTCCTTTATTGCATTCCATTTTTCTAAGCTGTACAGGTTGTTGTCAATTATCTTCTTATCCCATGCTTATCACAAATTAATTGAATTTATTAGAATAATACTCACTAACCATGATTAGTCCTTAATGTTTTGATTCTATATATAATTTCATTATCTATTATGGATTTGAATATCTAGAATACCTCAAAAGCACCACTCTTATTCTTAAAAAAAATATATCTAAGTTTTCTAGTATAATCATCATTGGAAGTGATAAAGTAGAAATAGTTATCAACACTTGATGTATGCATTGAATCATAAATAATAAATTAGGTATAATAAATATGATGTTGTTAAAGTGCTTCTTTTTTTAAATCTCTCTTTATGATTTTTTCCATTATCCAAACTTCATTGACTCCACTTCTTGCTTCTACAAAAGGCATTTCATGGATCATTTATTTAATACTCAATAAAAATAAAGCTTAAAAATTTATATGATCATACCTTTGGTGCATAATCAGTTGTTATCCTCAATGGTTGTATGACACAATTTTATTTCTTCTTCTCCAAGCTTTAAAGAAATGTTATACACTTTATCAAAGGTACAAAAATCACTACTTGGTTTCTATTTTCTTTTTTATAAATGATGCACTCCTCAAACACAACTTTGTATTTTTTCTCTAGAAGTTGTCCTACACTTAACAAATTGTGCTTCAAGCCTGTTATACAGTAATTATTTTAAATATTTTTCTTTTCATATTTTGGATCAATTTTTATGGTTCCTTTTTCTTCAACCTTTAATGTTTTGTTATTTAAAAATTTCACATTGCTCCTCTATGATTCAACCAACTCCACAAATAACTCATTATTGGTCATATGATTTGAACAACCATAATATAAATACCAAGACTCTTTAGTTGAAACTTCTATCATTATACATCACAGGAACATAATTTTTGAGCTCTCATCCTCTTCATATAAAATATTTTCCTTTTCCCTCGTTCATTGCTTGTATTTATTCTATATTTTCTTTTACATACCTTTTATAATAGTGACATTGAACATTCCTCTTTTCCATAAATTTGGCTCTAACTCTTACACCATAGCCTCCTCTTCTATCATAACCTCTTCTTATTCCAGGATAATGATTTTGTGGCTCCTTTTTTAATCCTTGGGAATGGGATCTTGAGCTAGACCCATTATTATTTGATAATCTAGCCATGTAAACTAAGGCATACTCCAAGTTTTATTCTTTGTTGTTTTTAATTCTTTCTTCATGGGACATAAGCGATCCCACCAATTCATCAAGCTCCAACTTCTCCAAATATTTCCTTTATTTAATAATCATTACACAATTGTTGCACTTTAGTTTCAATGATCTCAACACTCCTTTGACATCAACTATTTATGTTTGTTCTTCACCATAGAATCTCATTATTTTATACAATTTCATGCACCCTTTCATAAAAATCTCCCATATTTTCACTCTCCTTCGTTCTCATATTTTCTTCTCTCTTCAATGTGTGCAACTTCACTAATTTTACTTTACCAAACCCTTCATACATTGACTTCAAGGTGTCTCATGTTGTGTTAATATTTTGTATGCTTACAATTCTTGGAAAAATACTTGTATCAGGAGCTATTTGTATGTGATACAAAATCAAGTCATATTTTACTCGTGCTTCATTCATATTTTTCTATAACTGATAAAATAATCTAATCTACTATTTCATTCTATTCATTTCGTATAATACTCCACACTTCCTTAAGAGAATTTCAATTGAGGCACTACCTACAAAAGTTCCAATTAAGCATGTTATAAGTTAAAGTTACTATATACAAAAGTGTATCAATGTTAAAATATAACATGTACCACCCATATTCCATCTTAAGTGATGTATATGCCTTAAGATATAAAATATGAAATCTTCTAAAAATAAAAATAATGTCAACAAATATTCAAAATAGAAGGTAATTTATTTTCCTATCCAATGTAGATTTGTTATTATTTAGTTAATTGACAATGCTACAAGGTAGTGATGTCTTTCATAGAGGATAAAGGTAGAGACATTATTGTTAAATTACATATATGATGATGACAATCAATACATCATTTTTATAATAACATATTTAAATAAATATGGGAAAGAATAAAAATAATTTTTATAGGAGGTAAAATTATTATAAAACATTAGTACTTAAAAAGTAGCTACCACATCATGCTATTCAATTAAGATAGACACTAGATAGACAATTTTATTTCTAAAGGGTTTTTTTGGTTTAATACTACAACACAATTTATAATAAAAAATGTAGTAAACAAAGTTTAGATAGATTGAATTTTTACCATATAAATTTGTCAATAAAACAACTATTAATTTTAATGGTTATACGTTTTAAACTTAAAAAACTAGTTATATATATATATATATAATATTGAAGAAAAATGTACACATATTACATCAAGACCAACTTATCATGGTATTTCAACATACCACATAGATGTTTCACACCAATTATTTATATGTCACCTTGCAAGAATTAAATGAATATCTACAAGGTATATATATATATATATATATATATAATATATATATATATATATATATATATATATATATATATATATATATATATATTTATTGTAACAACCTCACTCACATACATCCACATGGGTATTTCAAAAATGGATCTATAATTTTAACCATTTAATCTTATGTCAATTGATAAACATTATTTTTTAGTATATGAAAAATTTTTCACACCACTAACCCGAAAATTTGAGCTTTTGGATTCATATTTTATTTTGATATTTTATTGAATAAAAGAAATTACAAATATTTTCATACCTCAATCAATCACTAAGTTACTATATTTAAGTTAATAAATCATGTATTTTTATTGGTCCATTTTACAAATACATCTAACTAATTATGGGAGACAATTAAGGAATGTATTGAGACATGCACATAAGTTTTTTTTTTTTTTTTTGATGATGAATATTTTATATACAACATATCCGCAACATGTGAGGGGAGATATTTGAACCTGGGCCTCTCGATAACTGGAGAGTTTTAACTACCCACTTGCTCTCCAACTCTTCTACATGAGTAGATTGCACATAAGTTTGAATGAAAATGATAAAAATATATTTCTAGATATACAATTGGAAAATATTTTTTATTTTGAATATAAATATTAATATTAAATTTATGAAATTATGATGGGAAGACTATAAATCATAAATACTACATTGCAATTTGTTCTTCTATATGCATATCACTTTCAAGATTGTGAATATGATGAAATTAGAAGAGATATTATTTGGAAAGGATGTGAGGACAATTATATATTTCCTCTTTGTAAGTGGGATAGACTTTGAAAAGGAAAGAATATTGGAGGGAAAAGCTTGTAAAATTGTAGAATTATGAGCTGAACATTAAGAACAAAACTTGGCTAGAGATTATTCAAACATCGAGTTGAGAAAAAGTACTTTTTAAATATATAGGTTTTGTTGATCAAATAAAATTGTGAAAGAAATGAACCCTATCTAGAGGCTTTACAATATGGAACTTTGTTTTATATAGTTTGTTTTTGATCAAGATACCTAATAGGTAGTCAGTTAATGAGAAAGATCTTACATATTTTTAGTCTAATGATTGATGGAATAATTGTCCTCTTATTTTATAATCCATAATGGCAACAACTTGCTTAGACATGTTTAGCATATAAATCAAAGTTCCACGAGCCTGGGGGATGGGGGACATGTTTCGAGGATGACAGGGGATGACAAGCCAATTTTAGGGGATTGATAGGGGAGGGATGGGGGATAAACAAGTATAATAGTATTAAAATTTTTCAAAATTTAAAATAATTTATATAACAAAAATGAAAAATACTAAATACTAATAGTTTACAACAAAAATACTTAGTTTACATTGTTACAACAAAAATATTTAGAACTTAGAAAGTTAGAACTTAGAAGCCATTAGATTCTTAGAATAAATAATTTAAATTTTACAACAAATGTCAAAGACTAATAAGTAATATTGACATAGTCTCATTACAACAAAAAGTGTTTAGTTTAACATTGTACAATAACAATAGCCTCATTCCTCTATAAATTTTGTTGGCTATCACTATAAAAATCTATATCTAATGAGTCACCCTCATCATTTGAGTGAAGAACCCCCAATGGAATTTCAAGCAACCCCTTTTGACCCTCATCCTTGTCAATTTGTCCTACATACTTTGGATCAACATCGCATCATATTGTTAGAGATTACCTGTACTTTGTCTTAACTATATCACGAACGCAAAGAGAGTTATGTACTACAACTAGCTTCTTTGCTTTACAAGAGGTAAGCATATTTCTCCTCATATTGTGGATAAATTTGTATGTGTACCAATTTATTTCAACAGTAGAAGAATTAACAACTTGTGAAAGAAGTATAATTGCAAAATATTGCAAGTTAGACATGTAATCCCATATACCTACCACCATCCAATGAGATTATTTTGGAAAATGGTAGCCATATCCTCTAAACACTTTGGTTGGCTGAATCAAGGGCTCATAATATTCATAAATTGGAGCCACTTATCTCTAATTTTTGAGATATCCTTCATATATGTATTTTAAGGGTAGTCTTATACCACTTTGGTTTTACTGCATATGCTACCATATGAAGAGGGGTGTTCATCCTATTCCACCTCCTCTATATAATAGGTCTAATGTTGACCTCAAAGAATGATAATGATGGATCTCTAGTAGAAATGATTTTTTTATCTCCCCTAACATGTTGTCAAAAATATCATAGATATATCCTAGATTATGAGCATCTGTGTGAGCATATCTAATGACTGCAATAGTTAGGGAAACAAACTACACAATGTACCTACAAGAAAAACAAATTAGACTATATGAGCAATCCAATTTTAAAATCAAAATAAAAAAGCATAAATGATAAATGAATGAATCATAAACAAAAAATATGAACCAAATCTTAACTTCAACATTTCTTACTTGGCTTCAGTCCACCAACTATCTTCCAATACTTTATCTCTAATTTTATTTCTCTTATTTTTCATTGATTTCAACCACCTCTTCCACTCCATGCATACTACCATAGACTGTAAAGCATATTGCACCTCAATCATTCTCTCCAATAATGAAGTAGGTAGTGTATCTAGTATCTTTTGTTTTGATGAACTCCTTATTTGAGAAGGATCAAAAGAGGGCTAAGGAAGTGTGATAGTTGCAAATGAACATTTGTAAGTCTTTGGATTTTGCAACCATAGTTCTCACCCAATATGCCCTCCTACTGTCCTTCAATGCATTGCTCAATGAATGAAAAAAACATGGGGTTCAAAAAATATTTCTAAATGAATGTTCTATCATTTGCCTTACACGTTGGAAAACAAGCGTTGCATTTATAACTACATATAGTGTACAAAATAAAAATTTTAAATAATTTACACAACAAAAATGGTCTCATTTACACAATCATATAGATTTTAATTTTCATATGAAAATAGAAATTTTCAAATTTATTACCTATACAACATTGGAGGGCTCAACCTCCTTAATATCCTTCTTCAATAACAGATACTAGAACTCAGTATTCCTCGTGCAATTAATGGCTCGAAAAAAGTAGGGACCTATTGAACACGTGACAATGATATTGATAAGTGGACGTTGACGAATGTTAGCCCACTCATCCATGATGATATAACATCCATTCATCAACCATGTGTTATTCATCAGTGCCATAACCAAACTTTATTTGGAATATTGTTTGTCCAAGAGAGAGGTACAAAGCTTAGTTTCTCTAGGCACTGGATATGAAGGCCCTGTATTGGCTATTTTTTAATAATTTCTTGAAATAGGGGTAACATGCAATATAGAAAGGAAGCCCATGTGAAAAAAATAATTGTGCTAGAGAATTACCTACTTCCTCTCTTGCATGCACATTAAACATCTCACTTATAGTTTCATTTCCTTTTTTCTTTAAGGGTAGCAGTGACATACTAGAGGTTTGGGTTGACTCTTATGGCTATTTTGAGGAGGATCAAAAGTCACCTCTAGATGATTGGCCAACTTTAGGGAAAGCCATACCTAAACCTCTAAATTTGGCCTCTTGCACAAACATATTGGCTTCATACACTTGTACCTAGGTAATTTTTTTGCAAGACCTAACCCTTGTTCCTAATTTATCAATAAAATTAGATTCAACCCTAGTATAGCTGCCTTTAAACTCAGTTTTACAAAAATTATACAACCATGTTCTTGAGCCTCCAATTTGTTTTCCCTTGGTCACAGTTGGTAGCAAATTGTAGAAGAGGTTTTTTAATATTAAATGGGACCTTGGCATATTTTTTTAATAATGGTGATGGAAAATCAAATCTACAAATAATGCTATCCCCTTTGGAAGTTTGAGGTTGGATAGTAGAGGTAAAATCCCTAGTAGCATGAATTTTTTTATTTTTATTCTCACTCTTGTTTCCCCCCTCTATATGAATGTTAAATGAGTCTAATTCACTACTGCTCATGTTGAATGTTGAAAGAAAAATATAAAAATTTCCAAAGAGACTTGGATGAGGTAATAAAATTTGGAAAACTTCAAAATAAACTTAGAGTTGTTGTTACCAGGTGTTGCCTCCTATTGCTATCCTTGCTCTTCTTCTTCTTCATTGTTGAATGAGTATGTTTTAAGTTTTTAACTTTAAGTTTTTATTTCTACTTTATAATGTTAGTTTCTTTTAGTTTTTAGGGTTTGAGGGGATGAGAATTTCATGTGTTCCACCATCTACTTATTTTTTAAATTAATATTCTAACTTTTTTTGTTTTTTAAACTTGTCTTGAGGTGTCCAGCTATGGGGGATGGTTGGGAATCTCTAGGGATGCTCAAGCCATCCCAAAGAATGGTTGGGCGTCCTTGGGGATGCCTAGGCATCTTTAGAGACACTTGGATTATCATTGGGAACAGTCTAAGTGACCTTAAATATGCCCAACCATCCTTGAGGATGATCGAGTGCAAGCCACATTGTCTCCCATATGGGGATGATGAGGAAAAGCCCTTGATGCCATCCCATTGTACCAAGGCGTAGGGGATGGGTGGAATCCTATTGTAAAGGTTTAAAGGTCTAAATTATATTAATATGAATAAAATCTCCAAATAACAGGTTTTTTAACATCTTCAAAAAAATAACCTTAATAATTTGGTCGATAGTGATATTTGATCTTTTATTTAAAAAAATCAAAATTTAAAAAGCCAAAATATTGATTAAAATTTTATTTCTTTGTTAAAATAATATCTACAAGTTTAACAAATATAAACAAATCTTTGGGTCTGAGGTCTTGGTTCAACGATCAAAACACTTATATAGGAGCACAAAGACCAGGGTTCCAGTTCCTCAGGCCCCATAGTCTTGGTGGGCATATCACATCAACGTAGTTGGATACATAAAAGGTTTACTCGATGCAACTAGAGGTTATAGTGGCGACAAGAAGTAAATTTAGAAATGAAATTCGAACCCACCAAGAAGCGTAGAAAATTTTAACAAGTTGCCTATTCCTCTAATATAATTATATATATATATATATATATATATATATATATATATATATATATATATATATATGTTTAATTATTTACCAAATAAAAAACATCTTTCATGAAAACAAAAGATATATAATGAAAATTTAGAATTTTAATATAACAAAACTGCATGCAAGGTAGTTCTAAGAACTATTATTTGAATGCTACCAACAAAATTATAGAAAAATTTAGAATTTAAGCCCTGCTAACTTTTTGTAAAAGTGTAAATCAACAACAAATATCCACAAAATATATATAAAAAATAAGTAAAATTTACATATAAACCATAAATCATCGTAATTAAAAATATTAAATAAAAAATATTATAAAATTATTTTTGCTATAACTCCTACAATATAAAAATATTTTTTTAGTAGTTGGGATTGATTATTTCTTGGAGATATCATAGAAAAATATTGTGTCTTGGTGTTCGGCATTAATTGGTATAAAACGTACATTTTTTTTGGAACCAACAATTATATTCAATAAAATAAAAGAGGTTACAATAAAAAAAAGAGTTGGAAAGATCACAACTCAGGGTGTAAGGCCATCCATACAATTAAAACCAAAACCAACCCTTAAAAGGGCGAATACACAACATAAATAAACATAGTAAAATAAACTAGAGTAACAAAAATTGTAGAACAGTAGCTCTAGGTACTAAGTAGACTTATTGCTCCATCATTTTGTGTCATTTCAATACCACAAAGGTATTGGAATTCTTGAGTTGAAAGGCTAAAACTCTTTTTTGGGTAGACCGTCTCCATATTCTTTCCCCTGTCGAGGACTACGAGAACACCAAAACTGCACATAAGGGGAAAGAAATTTATATTTTGCTTCCCCCATAGAAACCACCAATTCCATCAATGATGGCTCTGCATCCAATGATATATTCTCACCACCACTGAGATACTCCAACATACTGTAGCTATTGGATGAATAAAAAATTTAACTACCTAATTGAACATTGGTCATATGAAGTCGCTTCTTTGGAGTGATATCTTCTTCTAAAGATCCCCTTCTCGAGCTACATGAGCGCCTTAAATTAGCCAAGGGGAAATATACTAGAGAACTAGTCAATTGGGTAGTCTGTGAAGCAACCTCTATTGCATCCCTTAGTGTATGAATCTGTTGAGACTGAGGAGCCTCATTGCTAGTAGCTTCAATTGGGGGATCAAAATTTTTTTCATACTTTTTTTACCGATTGTGAGACATGTGCTGACTTCAACTATGTACCGTTAGAAGTAGCCAAATGTAGATTTTTACGCCCTTCCACAATCATCCAACTATCCTCTTGATGTTGAGGAGTGGGTGCACTTAGTGTGGTGGGGTTCAACGTGTCCCTATTATGTGTACCTTTAGAAGTAGCCAAATGTGGATTTTTATGCCCTCCCACAGTTATCCAACCATCCTCCTGAGGTTGAGGAGTGGATGCACTCAGTGTGGTGGGGCTCAACTTGTCCTTGTTATGTGGCATCAAGGGATAATATTTGATCTTATGTGCTAAGGATTAACACCAAAAAAATGTGTTGGACAAATTAATGTAGAGGACTCGCTATGATAGCACGGCGTCACCAACTTGTATGTCAAAGGACTCTTTGAAATCTCAAGAAATATCAATCTGGATGCAAACACAATTTTGAGGGTGTGTATGGAATTTTTTTTTTGCCTCCATTAAAATGACACGCCCTAAATGGGCTACTATGAAATTGATAAAGGACCACAAAGGTAGAGGGAGTCTTGGGAATTCCACCCACACAGGGACTTTAGTAGATATTTCCTTAGAATTAGAAAAAACATAGGTCCAAGGAGAAAAATAAGAAGATAACTTCTCATGTACCAAATGTCATGTTCATAAATCACCTTAACATGGGTTGTCTTCGCAAAGCTAAAAAAAACCCTTTGTAAGGTTTTAAACCATTGTTAGCTTGACTTCATGAGGAGTCCAAGATGCATTAACCTAGGACCTTAGCGAAGACTCATTAGGGATGTAGCCAATGAAATACCCAAAAAGGATGAGTGATTCTAAAATGTGACATGCATAATCAACTTCAGGCAATAGAAGAATTACATCAATAGAACGAGGGTTATCTTGTGAACCATTCTCAACACAAACTTGCACAATTAGTTGATAGGGGCCATTATCACATGCATTCTCTTTTACGACACCAATACTATGCATTGGTTTATTGGGTTTGAAGACCATAATGTTACTCAAAACCCTAGCCCAATCTCCATCACTTGTTGCAGTTGAAACCCTAACTTTCCCAATCCATTTTCTTGACAGAGCGTGATTTTCTTCTGCACTTCATTTTTTTTCTTGCTCTGGTCGATAAACATACAATTATTGATTTTGGACATCCTAGAAAAAAAAAAATTTCTTGGTGGTCTACGTTGCTAGGTATAGTTTGATTTCTCAGAGATATGGTAAAAAAAATTATATTTCTTGGTGGTCATGTTGATTGACATAGTTTTTACAATTATTGTTTAGATATATCATAGAATATTTTTTGTCTTGGTGGTTGAAGTTCATTGATATAGCTCTTACAATTATTATTCAGGTATATGGTATAAAAATATTCTTTACTTGTTGGTTTTGATTAATTTTTTTTGTATAATTATTGTTTGAGATATGATAATGGAAAATATATTGTAATAGTAAGTTTTTAGTTTTTTATTAAACTATTTAAGTTCAAACCTTGGTAAAAGAAGATCACACCTTTTATAAAAAAATATATTGGAAGTATGATTATTTAAGATATGGTTTGATTATAGGTTTAAACAGTCTTCGTTAAAATGAACTTATCCTCCATAATGATAAAAATTTTTCTTTGTGCAGTGTTATTCAAGGTCTAGCATTTTTGAAGAAAGGTATTAATAGAATAAGAGATATTTATGATTTGGATAGTTGCTCAATTCTTACTTGGAAAAAAATCCAGGTCTAGCATTTATGAAAAAAGGTATTAATAGAATAAGAGATATTTGTAATCTGGGTAGCTGCTCAATTCTTACCTGGAAACAAATTCATAATTATTGCTCCCTTCCCTCTAGGTTCAAAGAGTATTATGGCTTAGTTGTGGCTTCTATCCTTTGTGAGGTCTTTACAAAGTTGGGAATAACTATTTGCAATATATAGAATGATTGGATATGGCTTAATGGTCTTAGAATCTCTTCAATTTCTTCTAGTTAGATATACAAAAATCTTTTGTGTCCTCCATATTTAGACCCTAAGCACAATGTCAAGTGGCAATTCAATTTTACCAATGCTTAATGGTAATCTCCTATTGCTCAAATTTTAAAAGTCCTTGTTGAATTCAAAACTCATCTTCTTCGTGGTAGATTTTGCATCAAAAATTTCCAACTTCTAAAATTTTGGCTTTGATTTTACACATTTTCCCTCAATGTAAATTTTGTAATGCTTTAAATACTAGTATTCACTTGTTTTGGTTGTGACATGGTTCAACATTTTTGGGGATGTCTTCTACACTTTTATGTTTCCCTCTTTCACTAGATTTTGGAAGCTTTCTCTGCTTGGTTTTTCCCCGCTAAATCATTGCTTTGGGATGTTTGTAGACTCATCTTTCTCAAGCACACTTGAAAATTTAGATGTAAAAATATGTTCATCGATTTTTCTCCTCCATGGGATATAGTTTTAATAGACTTAACCTTTGATATTATATTATATGTGGGACACATTTATTACCAAGTCTTTGGAGCTTCCAAAACACAAGGATATGTTATCGATGGACTTCATCAGCTTTCTCACATGGTCAAGGATATTTAAAAGGCCCAATAGAACACTAAAAATAAGATAATTAACATTGAACAAGTTCATGATTTGATTACTACTATTTATTCTTTGAAGACTTCAAAAGATATAATGGAATACATGCCCAAAACTTCCCCATATAACAGGATCTCCCACAAATAAGTGTTGATATATGGTGTATTGGAACAAGATATCGCTATAATCATTTTGTTGCTATTAACTTATATTCTTATGTATATTTACAATTATGGATGCTTTACTCCTTATCCATCTCATTTTGATTTTTAGCTGGTGAATAGTGGTAGCACCAGAATATTGTAATGTTCCAGTTAATAAATCAATATAATCTAACTTTTACTTAGAAAAAGGAGTTTTATTATATAATGTATAATTTCGTGAATGTTAAAAACTATTTTACTTTTTTATTTTATTATGATGTTTTTATTTACAAGTTATTATTTATAATAACATAAATATATTCCTATGATAATATTTCATTCTACTTTAAAAATACTTAATTCTATTATCACCTTTTTATCTAAGTGTAAAGCTTAGTTGTGCCCATACATGAGAGTTATTAGTGCCATTTCCTATTAATACAACTCAAACTATCTTGTCCAATAGTGGTTAGAGTTTTGGCCTCTCTTTGGAAGGTCTAAGGTTCAAACTATGATGTACATATAAAGGGATAAGATGGATGGTAATAGTAGAGTGTGAAGAACACACGTTTATACTGAGAGGGGGGGTGAACAGTATAAGACCAACCTTTAATTTTCTTTACCAAACAATATTATCCAATATAATAAATGAAAATATCAACATCAGTAATCAAATAAATGCACAAATAATTACACTTAATAGAGACACCAATTTAACATGGTTCACCCAATGTGGGCTACTCCACGGAGAAAATATTTCACTAAAATTTTCTCAACAAATCTCTTGGGAATAACTTCCCTATTACAATGTTTATGGACCTATGTCAAAAGGAGACACCAATACCCTAATTATCTAGTATGTGGATCTCTATCCACATGAGAATTATTTCCACCTTTCTTTGGTTTGTAGAACTTGATCCAGGAGACCTTTATCTCCTCAACTGGTTTGTGGATCTCTCTCCATATAAGAACTCTATCTTCCTAGTTGGTTTGTGGATCACACTCCATAGGAGAACTCTTTCCCCTTGCTCTAGTTCATGGATCTCTATTCATAGGAGAACTCTTTCTCCTCTACTCTCGCTAGTGCTCTTCTAGAAGACTTTTTCCCCCACTACACTATCTTGTGGATCTCTATCCATAGAAGACCTTTGTACTAACTACCCTAGATAATGGATATCTATCCACTGGAGACTGCTATCCTCTACTTTATCACCTCCAAATATTGTTATCAAATCTACTCAATCTTTGTCTCAAATATACACTAAACACTATCCTCGATCTAGAACAAATCTACTCTAACTTTATCTTAGGTCTAGCATAAATCTGCTCTCAAATCTGCACCAAAATATATCCTCAAATCTATCCTCAAGCCTTAACACAAATCTTGATAAAATCACAAATCAATTTTTCCCAGATTTTCCTCAAGCCTTAACACAAATCTTAAACAAATCAATCAATCAACTCTACTCTCAAGCATTTACAAAGACTTATCTCAAATCTGTCCTCAAGTCCTCTCAAGAACTTGCTTAATATGCTCTCAAGGTTTCACCAAGACTTACCTCAAATATACCTATAAGTCCTCTCAAGAACTTGCTCAATCTGTTCTCAAGTGTTCACCAAGACTTACCTCAAATATACCTACAAGTCCTCTCAAGAACTTGCTCAACTCTGTCCTTAAGCTTTCACAAATATTACTCAATCTACTTGTAAGATTTCAAAAAAGCTTTCTCAATTTAATGACCAAAATTGTTCTCAATGTTGTCCCAAATATGCACCAAATATCATCACAAGGCTAGCACAAATCTGCCTCTAACACATGCACAATTTACCTCTAATATCTAGTACAAGTAATTCCAATTTCTTTCAAAGTAAAGTACAACTTTTTTGTCTTTTAACAATGGAAGCATAAACTTTCTCAACAATTGGATTTCTCAAATAAACCACAATATCTCTCAACAAATGTAACTTATGTTCTTTCACAAACACTAGCTCAACATGGTTCCAATGTCACATAACAATAATACATGTTCTTTCACAAATATGATTTTTAATGTTTGCACATTCAATTTCAATATAATTCAAAACCAATGCTCAAGAAATTTGACTTAATCATTCACTCAATGAAACACAACTTGCTTACAAAACCTACACAAGTTTTTTCATACTTATTCAAACAAAGAGCACAATGTGGGCCCCAAACCCTAACACAAATATTTCTCAATATCTATCTCAAATAGAATTTACCCATAAACAAGATGCACTTAAACTTGCTCACACATTCCCAACAATACTCATCAATCCTTTTCACTCCACCTTATATTTCATACATTCATTTTAAACACTCTAAACAAAATATAGTGTGCCCATACCTCTTTTATTTGATGGAGGTATGCCTTCAAAACATGTTTTACTCTCAAAAAAAAATCTTTGCCAATTTCTAGGTTAGATAGCAATAGTCTATCTCAAACTCCCCACACAAATATTCTCCTCAATAATTATTTCACCATTCAATAAATACAATGAAATATCAAGTCTCAAATACACCTTATTATCTCCAATTCTCTCTAAAAAATATTCAACACATAAAAATAAAATTCCTTTGCTTGCACTTTATAATATCCAATCTTCATCCGCTCATGTAGAGGAGTTGGAGAGCAAGTGGGTAGTTAAAACTCTCCAGTTATTGAGAGGCCCAGGTTCAAATATCTCCCCTCACATGTTGTGGATATGTTGTATATAAAAGGGTTCCTCATCAAAAAAAATATCCAATCTTCTCAACATAAAATTCAACACATAAAAATAAGGTTCCTTTATTAACACCTTATAATTTCAAATATTCTCAAAATAAAATTCAGCACATAAAAATAAAGTTCCTTTATTATCACCTTTTAATATCGAAACTTTATATTTTCAAATCACCAAAATAAAATATTATTTTAAAAACCCATATGACTCCCTATACACTTCTACACATGCATTTTATTTTCATGTGGTCTCAAAAACCTTTATGCATTCAAAACTTTAGCAAATTAATTAAAATATTGCATACCTTAATAATGCCTATGTCACTAAATTATTGCGCATGATTTTGACTGCACCCAAACTCCATCGCATGACCAAAGCTATCGTAGTGCCTTAGCCAAAGGCTAAGCTACCACCTGGGCTACACACCCATACATTAATGAGAATGCCCTTGTGCCTATACACTTATATGCTTTCGCAAATTTTGGGAAAAATGAAAACCTCTCCTCCTTTGCAAAATGAATCGCGTGGGATTCGAAACCATGACCTGCTTCTTACAAGCACCTTAGCTAGCCTTCGACCACTGTCTGTGCTACCAAGCACCTTGGGATTAATTTTCTCGTGCTACCCAAAATTAAATGAAGTTTGACCTCTTTTAAATAAAAACCTTCACGTCTTTTCCTTTCACATATGGAGCGCTTGAATATAACAGTCACTTAGGAATTTAAATTGCATTAAACACGTTGGCCCTTTCGAATTTCGAATTTCAAATTCAAATTTAAATATTAAACCCTGGCACTATTTAATTTATTAAATTAAAATTTTAACCTTAGGTTAAATAATTTAAATTAAAACCTTTAGAATCTGCTCAATGGGTCTTTTCGAGGATATATATTTTTAAATTATTCCTTGGACCTCGTTATTCTTCAAATCTTCCTTTTACCCATAATATTATAATATTATTATTTATTTTAAAACCTGCTTCTCTTCCCTTGGGTGTTCAACCTTTTAGGCCTCTTTGGGCATATAATATTTAAAATAAACATTATATCCTTTTTATTTAACCATTTTCTTACCTTTTTTAAAAACAACCTTATGATATCAATGACGACAAAACTGGACATTAAACTTCTTGACATCAATGAAAACAAAACTTGCTCAAATTTCCAACAATCTCTCCCTTTGTCATTGATGGTAACCCTTTTTCCTTTAATCATTTCTTTTACCTTTTTAGTTCTGCTCCCCCTGAGAAACTGCTCCCCCTAACTCAAATTTATCCCCCTAACTCAAATCTATCCCCCTTTGACATCAATGGCAAAGGGCCACCTTTGGGGCTAAATATAAGACTCTTAGCTCAGCCCCCTCCCCACCTACTCTCCTTGAGGTGGTTAATCTTGGGGTGGAAGTATCTCTACTCCCAACGTACAATGCTCTTTTTATTTGTCCACCTTCTTCCTCAATTGATCCTTCTAATTCCTCTGAATATTCCTGTTCCTACTTGTCTTTGGAAATCTTGTTCTACACCACTTAGCCATATGCCCAACATTATTGCACTCATAACACTTAATTTTGTGGTTCCTTGAAGGTGTAAATATCTTGAAGTTCCTCCTGGTGAAGCCATATCTATTCCTATCATGAACCCTATAATTAACTAATTTATGACCAAAATGATTACAAGAGTAGCAATACCCTTGAAATAGATGCTCATTTATAAAATTTCTATTGGTGAAACCATGTCCCTATCTTTCATGTGTCCTGCACTGCATAGCCTTGTGACCAAACCTATGACATGTGAATCAACATCCATTGAAGAAATATTTCTTTTACCCCATTGGTCTCTTAGTCCTTTTCTTCCTTGTGAAGTTTCTTATTCCTCATTTTTGCATTGTTCCTTTCCTTGTTGATCCTTCTATTTTCTAACTTATCCTCATAAGTCTCACTTTCTCTTTCACTCTCTTCTTCTAAAGATTCTTCTTCTTTAGAACTTGATATTGACTCCTCACCTTGTTCTCTATGTTCCTCTTCAAAACCAAGTCCTATTTTGTTTGATGAAGATCTTTCAACCTTGATAATCTTATCCAAGGTCTTTGAGCTTCTCCCAAACATGTGTAGCTTGTATTTAGACTATTTCACTTTCTTAGTTAGTGAATCTACCTCATGCTCTAATATATAATATTCTAAGACTTTTGCCTCTAAATTCTCTTTAAATATCCTTGTCTTAGTTATTGATTTTGTCAGATCTTGTATAAGCTTTCCTTTATTTTCATCACATTATTGAAATTGAAGTTTGAGTTTTGAGTTCTTCTTTCTTACCTTTCTTAATTCCTTAAGAGTAGAATTAAGCTCACCTTCTAGATCAACTTCTTCTTCCTTTTAATTTTCTAATTCTTCCTCTACTCCTTTGTCTTCAAGAGCATCTTCATTATTTTCTAATATATTTTCAATAGAAGCACTTCCTTCTTCATCTATTGCTAGAAGGAGAGTTTCTTTTTCTAGATCTTCAAGAGCATCTTCATATACTTATTCACTATCACTAAAATAATTCCTTGTACAATGATCTTCAAGATGACCAAAGTTAACACACCTAAAATATTTGAGTACTTTTTGTTCCCTTTTAGCTTCTTTTTCGGTTCACCCAATGTGGGCTACTCCACGAAGAAAATCTTTCACTAAATTTTTCTCAACAAATATCTTGGGAATAACTTCCCTATTACAATGTTTATGGAACTCTGTCCAAAGGACACACCAATACCATAATTATCTAGTATGTGGATCTCTATCCACATGAGAATTCTTTCCTCTTTTCTCTGGTTCATAGAACTTCATCCAGGATATCTCTATCTCCTCAACTGGTTTGTGGATCTCTTTCCATATAATAACTCTATCTTCCTAGTTGGTTTGTGGATTACACTCCATAGGAGAACTCTTTCCCCTTGATGTAGTTCATGGATCTCTATTCATAGGAGAACTCTTTCTCCTCTACTCTAGCTGGTGCTCTTCTAGAAGACTTTTGCCCCCACTGCACTAGATTGTGGATCTCTCTCCACAGAAGACCTCTATCCTAACTACCCTAGATAATGGATATCTCTCAACTGGAGATTGCTATCCTATACTCTATGACATCCAAATCTTGTTCTCAACTCTACTCAATCTCTGTCTCAAATATACACTAAATACAATCTTTGATCTAGTATAAATTTTATCTAACTCTATCTCAGGTCTAGCATAAATTTTCTCTCAAATATGCACCAAAATCTATCCTCAAGACTTAACACAAAGCTTGATCAAATCACAAATCAACTCTACTTAGATTTTTGTCAGGCCTGAACACAAAGCTTGAACAAATCAATCAATAAAATTTGCTCTCAAGTCTTTACAAAGGCTTGTCTCAAATCTATCCTCAAGAACTTGCTCAATATGCTCTCAAGTCTTCACTAAGAATTACCTCAAATTTACCTACAAGTCCTCTCAATAACTCGCTCAATCTGCTCTCAAGTCTTCAATAACTTGCTCAATTTACCTACAAGTCCTCTTAATAACTTGAATATAACAATCACTTAGGCATTCGAATTGCATCATTGTTTGGATATGAAAATCATTTCCTATTTATACCTTATCCTTTGCATTAAACACATCGGACCTTTCAATTTTTGAATTTCAAATTCAAATTTAAATATTAAACCTTGGCACTATTTAATTTATTAAATTAAAATTTTAACCTTGGGTTAAAATATTTTAATTTGAATAAATTAAATTAAAACCTTTATAATATGCTCAATGGGTCTTTTAGAGGATATATATTTTTTAATGATTCCTTGGACCTCGTTATTCTTCACCTCTTCCTTTTTCCCAAAATATTATAATATTAAATATTATAATTTTATTATTTCTTTTTAAACCTGCTTCTCTTCCCTTGGATCTTCAACCTTTTAGGCCTCTTTAGGCATATAATATTTAAAATAAATATTATATCCTTTTTATTTTAACCACTTCCTTACCTTTTTGAAAACCAACCTTATGACATCAATGGCGAAAAAACTGGACATCAAGCTTCTTGACATCAATGACAACAAAACTTGCTCAAATTTCCAACAATATCTCCCTTTGTCATTGATGGTAACCCTTTTTCCTTTAATCATTTCTTTTACATTTTTTAGTTCTGCTCCCCCTGAGAAACTGCTCCCCTTAACTGAATTCTCTCCCCCTAACTCAAATCTCTCCCCCCTTTACATTAATGGCAAAGGGCCACCTTTGGGGATAAATATAAGACTCTTAGCTCAACTCCTTGAGGTGGTTAATTTTTGGGTGGCAGTATCTCTACTCCCAAAATACAATTCTCTTTTTCTTTGTCCACCTTCTTCCTCAATTGATCCTTTTGATTCCTCTGAATTTTCCTGTTCCTGCTTGCCTTTGGAAATTTTTTTCTATACTACTTAACCATATGCCCAACATTGTTGCACTCATAACATTTAATGTTGTGGTTACTTGAAGGTGAAAATATCTTGAAGTTCCTCCTAGTGAAGCCATGTCCATTCCTATCATGAACCCTGTAATTAACTGCTTTATGACAAAAATGATTACAAGAGTAGCAATACCCTTGAAATAGATGCCCATTTCTAAAATTTATATTGGTGAAACCATGTCCCTATATTTTATTTGTCCTGCATTTCATAGCCTTGTGACCAAACCTGTGACATGAGAAGCAACATCCATTGAATAAATCTTGCCTTGATCCCATTGGTCTCTTAATCCTTTCTTCCTTGTGATGTTTCCTATTCCTCATTTGTGCATTGTTCCTTTCCTTGTTGAACCTTCTATTTTTAAACTTATCCTCATAAGTATCACTTTCTCTTTCACTCTCTTCTTTTGAAGCTTCTTCTTCTTTAGAACTTGAGATTGACTCCTCACCTCGTTCTCTATGTTCCTCTTCAAAACCAAGTCCTATTTGGTTTGATGAAGATCTTTCAACATTGATTATATTATCCAAGTTCTTTCAGCTTCTCCCAAACATGTGTAACTTATATTTAGACTCTTTCACTTACTTCGTTAGTGAAGCTACCTCATGCTCTAATATTTCAAATTCTAAGACTTGTGCCTATAAATTCTCTTTGAATATCCTTGTCTTAGCTATTGAGTCTGTCTGATCTTTTATAAGCTTTCCTTTCTCTTCATCACATTCTTGAGATGGAAGATTGAGTTTTGAGTTCTGCTTTCTTACCTTTCTTAATTCCTTAAGAGTAGAAATAAGCTCACCTTCTAGATCAAATTCTCATTCCTCTTCATTTTCTAATTATTCCTCTACTCCTTTGTCTTCAAGAGCATCTTCATTCTTTCTTGAACTATTTTCAATAGAAGCACTTCCTTATTCATCTATTTCCAGAAGGAGAGTTTCTTTTTCTAGATCTTAATGAGCATCTTCATATTCTTCTTCACTGTCACTAAACCAATTCCTTGTACAATGATCTTCAAGATGACCAAAGTTACCACACCTAAAACATTTGAGTATTTTTGGTTCCCTTTTAGCTTCTTTTTCAACATCTTCTTTTTCTACTATCAGAAATAGAATTTCTTCTTCTTCATTATCTGAGGATCTTCCATCACTATCACTTGAACTCTTGCTTATCTTATCTATATAAAAACTCTTCTTATGCCTTTGGAAAAACTTATTTAATTTCTTGCCTTGTCCATCCCTAATTTTATTTTGATATTAATATTTTCCTGCTTCCCTATTCTTATTGAAGGACACAAGCTTATACTAATAGGGGAGGTGAATAGTATAAAACCATTTTTTACTTTTCCTTCCCAAACAATATTATGCAATATATCAATGGAAATATTAACAGCAATAATCAAAGTAATGCACAAATCACCACACATAATAGAGACACCAATTTAATGTGGTTTACCCAATGTGGGCTACTCCATGGAGAAAATATTTCACTAAAATTTTCTCAACAAATCTCTTGGGAATCCTTCCCTATTACAATGTTTATGGACCTCTTTCCAAAGGAGACACCAATCCCCTAATCAATTTTGTGGATCTCTATCCATAAGAGACACCAATCTCCTTAGCTGGTTCGTGGATCTCTATCCACAGGAGAACTCCTCTACTCTGGCTGGTGAACCTCTAGAAGACTACTGCCTCCACTACACTGGCTTGTGGATATCTCTCCACTAAATACTCCTATCCTCACTCAGAAGACCTATCCTCACTTCCCTGGCTAATGGATATCTATCCACTAGAGACTACTGTCCTCTGCTCTATCACCTCCAAAGCTTGCTCTCAGCTCTGTCTCAAATCTGCACTAAACACAGTCCTTCGATCTAGCACAAATCTGCTCAATATCTATCTCTGATCTGCACTAAACATAGTCCTTCAGTCTAGCATAAATTTGCTCAATCTCTATCTCTGATCTACACTAAACACGAGTTCTTCGGTCTAGCACAAATCTGCTCAATCTCTATCTCTGGTCTAGCACAAACCTATCCTTAAATCTGCACCAAATTATATCCTTAAATATGTCCTCAAGCCTTAACACAAATCTTGACTCAATCACAAATCAACTCTTCTAGATCTGCCCCAAACCTTAACACAAGTTTTGAACAAATCAATCAATCAACTCTACTCACAAGTCTTCTCAAAGACTTATCTCAAATCTGTCCACAAGTCCTCACTAGAACTTATCCAATATGCTCTCAAGTCTTCTCCAAGACTTACCTCAAATCTTCTCAACAAGTCCTCACTAGAACTTGTCCAATATGCTCAACAAGTCTTCTCTAATACTTACCTCAAATCTACTCAACAAGTTCTCACTAGAACTTGTCCAATCTACTCACAAGTCTTCTCCAAGACTTACCTCAAATTTTCTCAAAAAGTCCTCACTAGAACTTGTCTCAAATCTACATTGTAAGCTTCCACAAAAGCTTACTCAACTCAGTCCTTAAGTCCACTCTAGGACTTACTCAATTTTATTCACTAGCTTTCAAAAAAAACTTATTCAACTCAACTCAATCTATCATAGAAAACCTCTTTAATCACACAAACAAGTTTCACACAAAATCTTGTTTTAATCTCATATAAATATATAGAGAATGGTTAGAGACTCAATATGTTTCACACACACAAACACTCAATCACTTTCAAACTCTCTTGTTTAACCTTAGAAACATATAGAGAATGGTTAGAGACTCAATATGTTTCACACTCACAAACACTCAATCACTTCCAATATCTTTCTCAAATCAATTTAGAATATAGAACAATTTGTTTCACAGAACTTGAACTATCACTTCAATACTTCCAATCAACTAGGCTCAATCAACTCCACTCAACCAATCACTCAATGATGTCTTATGCAACAATGCTTTTCAAACATTCTCACATAACAATGATACTCATGATCTTGCACAAAACCTAGTTCAATATAATTCACAAGTTCTCACTCAAGAATTCATCAATCATGCATATAAAAGCTTAATCAACAATGCTTATCAAACAAGAACCTTTTCACTCCAACTTAGCATTTACAACATCCAACAATCACTCTCAAGGATAATTTGCCCTTACCTCTTTTTTGAAGAAGACTTGACTTCAAACAATTGTCTCAATCACAATCAACTCTTTGCCAATTTCAAAGGTTAGGTAGCAATATCTTCTCAATCATTCACTCAATTTGATCCCTCAAAATATTTCACCATACATAGAAATAAATATCTTTTACACCTTATAATATCCACACTTCAAAATGCAAACCAACAATTTGTGTAAAAAAATAATCACAATAATTTTCTTTATAAACCCTTATCTCTTTAACACATCATAGCTCATCCCAATTAAAAATATAATTCCCTTTTTCAACCTTATAACTCCTATTTTAATTCACTTTATCAAAAATCACAATAAAACAATTAACCTTAAAAACCTTATAACTCCCCCTTAATAAAAATTTATCATGCCACCTTTTAAACCTTAGAAGCAATTTTAATATTAAAAAATTTAAGTACCTCTATCCTTGGTAGAATTCGAACTCCCGCTTGTGCCTCCATAGCACCCTAGCTGTGGCCCACATGCCACGTGAGCTAGGCACTCACCTTAGAACCAAAATCATCTCGTGCACTTTTAAAACTTCACGTTGGATCCAAAAACTAAACACTTTAACCTTCACCAAAATGTAGCCGTCGGGGTTTGATCATGGGACCTCCCGCTAGTTAGCACCTTAAGCCGCAACCACCTACCGTTGGCCCAACCGCCATGGTTGGCTATGAGGCTTAGAGCCTCCTCCCTCTTATTTGCAAGTTGACTACCACACAAGCACAAGACCCTTGCCTCTTATTCCACACGTTCACAAATTTTACATGCACATCGATTAAGGTATTCGAAGGATGGATTTTTGTTTAACAAAGCATATAGTATATATATATTAATTTTTTCTCTCCCTCAACATGTCGGTAGGTGGAAAGAATAGTCAACATTGGCGCTCGAATTTTATTGCTTGCCCTTTGTAACCCTAACCTTAGGGTTATTTTAATTTAAATTAATTTATAACAAAGTTGTTATAATAAGTTTATAATTAATTTAATTATTAGGTCTATACTTTAGACCTTTAATATTATAATATAAAATTATAATATTATTTTCTCGAGCCTTCCAATTTTCTCTTTTAGACCTTATTTGACCACCTTGAATATTATAATAAGCATATTATAATATTATTTTCCCTTAGACCTAGAAGCAATATTTTTCTTGCACTGCTCATGGAAACTGATGCTTGACCTCATGTTGCTCACTAAAACTGACTCTTGACATCAATGACAAAAAAACTTGCTCATATTTCCAATAATCTTCCCCTTTGTCATTGATGGCAACCCAATTACCTTTTACCATTTCCTTAACCTTTTTCTGTTCTACTCCCCCTGAGAAATTGCTCACCCTGACTGAATGTTCTTCCCCTAACTCAAATATCTTCCCCTTTGACATCAATGGAAAAGGGTCACCTTTGGGGCTCGGGGCTAAGAATGAGAATCTTAGCTTATCCCCTCCCCCACCTCATCTTGAGGTGGTTAATTCTGGGGTGGGAGTATTTCTACTCCCAACAAGCACTGATATTTACCTTTGTCCACTTTCTTCCTTGATCTGATCCTTCTGATTCCTCTAGCTATTCCTATTCTTGCTTGTCTCTGGAATTTATACTCTACACCATATTGCTGTATGCCCATAATTATTGCACTTATAACACTTAATGTTGTTATTCCTTGGAGGTACAAATATCTTGGGATTTCTCCTGGTGAAGCCATATCCATTCCTGTTATGAACCCTGTAATTAACTGCCTTGTGACCAAACTAATTACAAGAGTAGCAATACCCTTGAAAAAGATGCCTATTTTTGAAATTTCCATATTCCTATCTTTCATGTGTCCTACACTGTGTAGCCTTGTGCCCAAACTTGTGACATGAGAAGCATCATCCATTGAAATTACCTTGCCTTGACCCCATTGGTCTCTTAGTCTCTTCCACCTTGTGTTGCTTCTTGTTCCATCTATTCCTCATTTGTGCATTGTTCCTTTTCTTGTTGAACTATTTATTGTCCAACTCATCCTCATAAGTCTCACTTTCTCTTACACTCTCTTCTTCTAAAGTTTCTTCTTCTTTGAAACTTGAGATTGACACCTCTCCTTGTTTTCTTTGTTCTTGTTCAAATCCAAGTCCTATTTTGTTTGATGTACTGTCTTTGTACCTTGATAATCTTGTCTATAGTTTTTGAGCTTTTTCCAAACTTGTGTAGCTTATCTTTAGACTCTTTTACTTCCTTCCTTAGTGAAGCTACTTCTTGCTCTAACCTTTCACATTCCAAAACCTTAGCTTCTAACTTCTCTTTAAACCTCCTTGTCTTAGTTATAACCTTTCCTTTATCTTCATTACATTCTTGAAACTAAAGCTTAAGTTTGGAGTTTTGCTTTCTTACCTCATTTAATGCATTAAGGGCAAAAATAAGTTCACCTTCAAGATCAACTTCTCCTATCTCTAATTCTTCCTCTATTTCTTTGCCTTTGGAATCATCCTTATTTCCTTCTAACTTATCTTCTATAGGATCACTTCCTTCTTCCTCTATTGCCATGAGTAGATTCTCTTCTGGTCCTTCAAGTGTATCTTCATATTCATCATCACTGAAACTGAAACCACTCCTTGTACAACTATCTTCAAGATGACCAAAGTTACCACATCTAAAACACTTGAGAATTATTGGTGATATTTTCTTAACCACTTATTTTTCTTCTGCTAGAAATAGTATTTCATTTTCATTACCTAAGGAGCTTTCATCACTATCACTTGAATACTTACTTGCATTGTCTGCATAGAAACTCTTCTTATGTCTTTGGAAGAACTTATTTCCTTGCTTTCCTTGTCCATCCTTGCTTTTCTTTTGGTACCTATGTTTTTCTGTTTCCCTATTCTTATGATCCTATTTTTCTTCATCATTGCTATTTTTAGCTTCTTGACAATTAGATGCATAGTGACCATACTTTCCATAATTGAAACATCTAACTAATTTCGTACCTTTATACTTTCTCGGATCCTTGTTCCTTCTACCATAATTTGCTTCTTCATCATTGGATAACTCATTGCTTGAATCTGAATTCTTACCCTTTGTCTTCTTAGTAGCTTTGAAGGCTGCTTCTTTCTGGGGATTAGGTTCCTCTTTTGTTCTCATCTCAAAAGTTGTAAGAATGCCATGTAATTCATCCCTTGTCAAAATATCACTATATTTTGATTCCTCTATAGCTGAAATATTTTCACTAAACCTTTTTGGGAGTGACCTTAAAATATTATCACAAACATCATATTCTTGAACTTCAAGTCCAAGTCCTTGCATGGAGTTAACAACCTTGTCTACACGAAGTAGATAAGCACTAATGTTTTCCTCATCCTTCATATTTAGGTCTTCAAATATTCCCTTGAGATTTTACAACTTTACCTTTTTGACCTTTTTATCTCCTTCATATATGCCTTGCAACTTATCCCAAATTTCCTTTGCTGATTTGTAGTGCATAACCTTTATAAAATCTATTTTATGCAAACCTCTCAAAATTGCATTCATTTCTTTTGAATTGTAATGATGTAGAAGCTTACCATATTTATTTGTAGGTGGAGTAGCTAGTGGTGTGTATCCATTTTCAACTGCTTCCCATATTTCATTTCCAAGTGCCATAAGGTGAATCTTCATTCTCATACTCCAAAATACATAATCACTTCCATCAAACACTGGTGCTAAATTATCTGAGGATCCACTCTTAGAATCCATCTGTGTTCTTGTGATATTTTCCTTCAAGTTGTTAAACTCTTTCGAAGGAACCCGCTCTGATACTAATTGAAGAACATAAGCTTATACTGAGAGGGGGGTGAATAGTATAAGACCACTTTTTACTTTTCCTTCCCAAATAATATTATGCAATATATCAATGGCAATATTAACAATAGTAATCAAAGCAATGCACAAATCACCACACACAATAGAGACATCAATTTAACGTGGTTCACCCAATGTGGGCTACTCCATGGAGAAAATATTTCACTAAAATTTTCTCAAAAAATCTCTTGGGAATCCTTCCCTATTACAATGTTTATGGACCTCTGTCCAAAGGAGACACCAATACCCTAATCAATTTCATGGATCTCTATCCACAAGAGACACCAATCTCCTCATCTGGTTCATGGATCTCTATCCATAAGAGAACTCCTTCTCCTCTGCTCTAGATGGTGAACCTCTAGAAGACTACTGCCTCCATTGCACTGGCTTGTGGATCTCTCTCCACTGAAGACTCCTATCCTCACTCATAAGACCTATCCTCACTACCCTAGCTAATGGATCTCTATCCATTGGAGACTACTATCCTTTGCTCTATCACCTCCAAAGCTTGCTCTTAGCTCTGTCTCAAATCTACACTAAACATAGTCCTTCAGTCTAGCACAAATCTACTCAATATCTATCTCTGATCTGCACTAAAAATAGTCCTTCAATCTAGCATAAGTCTAATCAATATCTATTTCTAATCTGTACTAAACATAGTCCTTCAGTCTAGTACAAATTTTCTCAATATCTATATCTAATCTGGAACAAACTTATCCTCAAATATGCACCAAAATTTATCCTCAAATCTGTCCTCAAGCCTTAACACAAAGCTTGATCCAATCCCAAATCAACTCTGCTAGATCTGCCCCAAGCCTTAACACAAAGCTTGAACAAATCAATCAATCAACTCTTCTCACAAGTCTTCTCAAAGACTTACCTCAAATCTATCCAACAAGTCCTCACTAGAACTTGTCCAATATGCTCACCAAGTCTTCTCCAAGACTTACCTCAAATCTGCTCAACAAGTCCTCACTAGAACTTATCTCAATCTACTCAACAAGTCTTCTCCAAGACTTACCTCAAATCTGCTCAACAAGTCCTCACTAGAACTTGTTCAATCTGCTCTCAAGTCTTCTCTAAGACTTACCTCAAATATTCTCAACAAGTCCTCACTAGACTTGTCTCAAATCTACATTGTAAGCTTCCACAAAAGCTTACTCAACTCAATCCTTAAGTCCACTCTAGGACTTACTCAAATCTATCCACTAGCTTTCACAAAATATTTATACAACTCAACTCAATCTATCACAGAAAACCTCTTCAATCACATAAAAAGCTTCACACAGAATCTTGTTTTAATCTCACAAAAACATATAGAGAATGGTTAGAGACTCAATATGTTTCACACTCACAAACACTCAATCACTTTCAAACTCTCTTTTTAACCTTAGAAACATATAGAGAATGGTTAGAGACTCAATATGTTTCACACTCACAAACACTCAATCACTTCCAATATCTTTCTCAAATCAATTTATAATATAGAACAATTTTTTTCACATAACTTGAACTATCACTCCAATACTTCCAATCAACTAGGCTCAATCAAATCCACTCAACCAATCACTCAATAAAGGCTTATTCAACAATGCGTATCAAACAATCTCACATAACAATGATACTCATGATCTTGCACTAACCCTAGTTCAAGATAGTTCACAAGTTCTCACTCAAGAATTTATCAATCATGCTTATAAAGGTTTACTCAACAATGCTTATCAAACAAGAACCTTTTCACTCCAACTTAGCATTCACAACATCCAACAATCACTCTCAAGGATAATGTGCCCTTACCTCTTGTTTGAAGAAGATTTGACCTCAAACACTTGTCTCAATCACAATCAACTCTTTGCCAATTTCAAAGGTTAGGTAGCAATATCTTCTCAATCATTCACTCAATTTGATCCCTCAAAATATTTCACCATACATAGCAATAAATATCTTTTACACCTTATAATATCCACACTTAAAAATGCAAACCAACAATTTGTGTAAAGAAAATAATCACAATAATTTTCTTTATAAACCCTTATCTCTTTAACACATCATAGCTCATCCCAATTAAAAATATAATTCCCTTTTTCAACCTTATAACTTCTATTTTTAATTCACTTTATCAAAAATCACAATAAAACAATTAACCTTAAAAACCTTATAACTCCCCCTTAATAAAAATTTATCATGCCACCTTTTAAACCTTAGAAGCAATTTTAATATTCAAAAATTTAAGTACCTCTGTCCTCGGCGAAATTCAAACTCCCACTTGCACCTCCATAGTGCCCTAGTCATGGCCCACGTGCCACATGAGCTAGGTACTCACCTTAGAACTAAAAGCACCTCGTGCGCTTTTAAAACTCTGCCTTGGCATCAAAAAACTAAACACTCGAGCTTTCACCAAAACACAGTCATCGGGGTTCAATCATGGGACCTCCTGCTAGTTAGTTCCTTAAGCCGCAGTTGCCTATCGTTGGCCCAACCACCATGGTTGGCTATGAGGCTTAGATCCTCCTCCCTCTTATTCGTAAGTTGATCACCACATAAGCACAAGACCCTTGCCTCTTATTCCGCACGTTCACAAATTTTGCATGCACATCGATTAAGGTATTCGAAGGATGGATTTTTGTTTGCCAAAGCATATAGTATATATATTAAATTTTGCTCTCCCTCAACACGTCGATGGGTGGAAAGAATAGTCAACATTAGAGCTTAAATTTTATTGCTTGCCCTTTGTAACCCTAACCTTAGGGTTATTTAATTAATTTAAATTAATTTATAATTAATTTAATTATTAGGTCTATACTTTAGACCTTTAATATTATAATATAAAATTATAATATTATTTTCTTGGGCCTTCCAATTTGCTCTTTTAGACCTTATTTGACCACCTTGAATATTATAATAAGCATATTATAATATTATTTTCCCTTAGGCCTAGAAGAAATATTTTTCTTGCACTGCTCACGAAAATCGATGCTTGACCTCATGCTACTCACTGAAATTGACTCTTGACATCAATGACAACAAAAATTGCTCATATTTCCAACACTTATGATCTTATTTCTCTTTACCTCTGCTACTTCTAGCTCCTGGATAGTTAGATGCATAGTGACCATAATTACCATAATTGAAACACCTATTTGTTTTCCTACCTTTGTGTTTTCTTGAGTCTTTGTTCCTTCTGCCATAGTTTGCTTCTTCATCACTGGATGACTTATCACTTGAATTTGTCTTCTTATATTTTATTTTCTTTGCTACTTTGAAGGCTACCTATTTCTTTGGGATATGATCCTTTCCTATTCTCATCTCAAAAGCTATGATAGTTCCATGTAACTCATCCCTTGTCAAAGTTTCAATATATTTTGTTTCTTCTATGGCTGAAACTTTTTCACTATACCTCTTAGGGAGTGACCTTAAAATATTTTGACAAACATCTGATTCTTCAACTTTAAACCCAAGTTCTTGCATGGAGTTAACGTCATCCACATGAAGTAAGTATGTAGCAATATCTTCCTCATCCTTCATCTTCAAGTCTTCAAATGTTTTCTTATGATTTTGCAATTTTACCATATTGACATTTTTGTCTCTCTCATATGTTTTCTTCAGCTTTTCTTTAATCTCTTTTGTTGATGTGCAATGCATAAATTTTACAAAATTTGCTTCACGTAAACCATTTAGTATTGCATTCATTGCCTTTGAATTACTCATATGTAGGAGCTTACCATATTTATTTTTAGGAGAAGTATCTGGCAGTGTGAACCCATCCTCAACTACTTTCCATGTCTCATTTCATTTTGCCATTAGGTAAATCGTCATTCTTACACTTCAAAATGCATAATTGTTCTCATTGAACAATGGTGCCTTATTTCCTAAAGATCCACTCTGAGATTCCATATGTGTTCCTGTAAGCTTTTACTTTAATTTGTTAAACTCTTCTGAAGGAATCCCCTCTTATACTAATTGAAGAATATAAGCTTATACTAAGAGGGAGGGATGAACAATATAATATCAACTTTTACTTTTCTTTCCAAAACAATATTATCCAATATAATCAATGGAAATATCAATAATAGTAATCAAATAAATGCACAAATCATCACACACAATAGAGACAACAATTTAATGTGGTTCACCCAATGTGGGCTAATCCATGAAGATAATATTTCACTAAAATTTTCTCAACAAATATCTTGGGAATCACTTCCCTATTACAATATTTATGGATCTCTATCCAAAAGAGACACCAATCCCCTGATGCTCTGATTTGTGGATCTCTATCCACAAGATCACTCTTTCCTCTTTTATTTGGTTCATGGAACTTGATATAGGAGACCTCTATCTCCTCAACTAGTTTGTGGATCTCTCTCCATAGAAGAAATTTATCTTCAGATCTGGTTCATAGATCACACTCTATAGGAGAACTCTTTCCCCTTGCTCTGGTTCATGGATCGCTATGCATGTGAGAACTCTTTCTCCTCTACTTTAGCTGGTGCTCTTCTAAAAGACTTTTGCTCCCACTACACTAGCTTTTGGATATCTCTCCACATAAGACCTCTGTCCTCACTACCATAGCTAATGGATCTTTATCCACTAGAGACTACTGTCATATTATCAACTCCATCACATCCAAATATTGTTCTCAAATCTACTCAATATTTATCTCAAATTTGCACTAAATACTATCCTCAATCTAGTACAAATATGCTCTAACTGTACCTCAAGTATTGCACAAATATGCTCTCAAATTTGCACCAAAATTTGTACTCAAATCTATCCTCAAGCCTTAACATAAATCTTGATCAAATAACAAATCAACTATACTCAGATCTATCTCAAGCCTTAACACAAAGCTTGAACAAATCAATAAATTAAATCTACTCTCAAGCCTTCACAAAGACTTGTCTCAAATCTATCTCAAGTCCTCTCAAGAACTTGCTCAATCTGCTCTCAAGTCTTCACCAAGACTTGCCTCAAATCTGTCTACAAGTCCTCTCAAGAACTTGCTCAATATGCTCTCAAGTCTTCACCAAGACTTACCTCAAATCTGCCTACAAGTCCTCTCAAGAACTTTCTCAACACTATCCTTAAGCTTTCACAAAATCTTACTCAATATGCTTGTAATATTTCACAAAAACTTGCTCAATTCAATGACCAAAATTATTCTCAATGCTATCCCAAATCTGCACTAAACCTCATCACAAGGATAGCACAAATCTACCTCTAACACATGCACAATTTACCTCTAATATTTACTACAAGTAATTCCAATTTATTTCAATGTAAAGTACAACTTATGTCTCTTTCAAAAATAGAATCACAAACTTTATCTATAATTGGGTTTCTCAAATAGACCACAATATCTCTCAACAAATGGAACTTATGTTCTTTCACAAACCCTAGCTCAATATGGTTCCAATGTCACATAACAATGATACTCATTTATTTCACAAATTTGATTTTTAATGTTTGCACATTCACTTATAATATCACTCAAAACCAATTTTCAAAATTTTTTACTTAATCATTCAATCAATTAAACACAACTTGCTTACAAACCCTAAATAAGTATTTTCATACTTCTTCAAAAAAAGAGCACAATCTGGGCCTCAAACACTAACACAAATATTTCTCAATATCTATCTCAAATATAATTATCCATCAACAAGATGCACTTAAACTTGCTCACACATTCCTAATAATACTCATCAATCCTTTTCACTCCACCTTATATTTCATACATTCATTTCAAACACTCTAAACAAAAGATAGTGTGCCCATACCTTTTTGCTTTGATGGAGATATGCCTTCAAAACCTGTTTTACTCTCAACAAAACCTCTTTGCCAATTTCTAGGTTAGATAGCAATAGTCTATCTCAAAATCTCCACACAAATATTCTCCTCAATAATTATTTCACCATTCAATAAATACAATGAAATATCAAGTCTCAAATACACCTTATTATCTCCAATTCTCTCTATAAAATATTCAGCACATAAAAATAAAATTCCTTTGCTAAAAATTTATAATATCCAATCTTCTCAACATAAAATTCAACACATAAAAATAAGGTTTCTTTATTAACACCTTATAATTTCCAATCTTCTCAAAATAACATTCAACACATAAAAATAAAGTTCCTTTATTATCACCTTATAATCTCAAAACTTTATATTTTCAAATCACCAAAATAAAATATTATTTTAAAAACCCTTATGACTCCCTATACACTTCTAAACATTCCTTTTATTTTCACGTGGCCTCAAAAACCTTTCCACATTCAAAAAATTAACAAATTGATTAAAATGTTGCATACCTTAATAATGCCCACATCACCAGAAGATTACACATGATTTTGACTATGCCCAAACTCGAACCCGCATCCAAAGCTATCACAACACCTTAGCCCAAGGCTAAGCTATCGCTTGGGCTACACACACACATGAATGATAATGCCCTTGTGCCTATACACTTATTTGCTTTCGTGGATTTCGGTGAAAACGAAAATATCTCCTTTGTAAAACAAATTGCATGGGATTCGAAACCGTGACTTGCTACTTACAAGTGCCTTAGCCAGCCTTTGACCACCGTCTGTGCTACCAAGCACGTTGGTATTATTCTATCATGCCACCTAAACTTAAATGAAGTTCATCATCTTTTAATTAAAAACCTTCATGTCTTCTTCTCTTTGCATATGGAGCGCTCGAATATAACAATCACTTAGGCATTCAAATTGCATCATCGTTTGGAAATGAAAATCATTTCCTATTTATGCTTTATCCTTTGCATTAAACATGTCAACCCTTTCGAATTTCGAATTTCAAATTCAAATTTAAATATGCGCTCTTTAATTTATTAAATTAAAATTTTAACCTTAGGTTAAAATATTTAAATTTAAATAAATTAAACTAAAACCTTTAGAATTTGTTCAATGGGTATGTTCGAGGATATATATTTTTTAATGATTCCTTGGACCTCGTTATTCTTCATCTCTTCATTTTGCCCAGAATATTATAATATTATTATTTCTTTTTAAACCTGCTTCTCTTCCCTTGGATCTTCAACCTTTTAGGCCTCTTTAAGAAGATAATTTTTAAAATAAATATTATATCCTTTTTCTTTTAACCACTTCCTTGATTTTTGGAAAAACAACCTTATGAAATCAATGATAACAAAACTGGACATCAAACTTCTTGACATCAATGACAACAAAATTGCTCAAGCATTCTGGTTGTTTAACCCAACTAGCTAGGATTTATAATAGCAATGATGTTACCCATTCTATTATGTTTTTTTTTTTTTTTTTAAATAGTAAGCAAACTATTTTATATTTAAGTATAATATCTTTACCATAGGGAGACTAATGCACACATCCATCCCCAAGGGTTGGGTAGATTCGTAAATTCTAGCACTTACATGAAGAGACCTAGGTTCAAACGGAGCATGCCTACTTTTACAAAGGTAGTAGTGTTACCCATTATTTTATGTATTTTAAAAAATTATAATAACTAAACTATTTTGTATTTAAGTACAATAGTTTTACCATATGGAGACTAATGCACATATCCATCCCCAAGGGTTGGGTAGATTGATAAGTTCTAACACTTAAGAAGAAGAGACCTAGGTTCAAAACTTGAGGGCATGCCTAAGATAATAGTTTGACCTACAAGTAGTAGTTTGACCTGTGCAGTCCAAATAGTAGTTTGACCTGTGTGACTAATGCTTTCTTTCATCTCCTCACCTTAGATTAAAGAATAACCCAATGCTTTCCTCATAGCAAGGTGAATAAGAATTACGAGAATAGCCCCAACGTTTAAGTCTTGATAATAAAAAAACTACCAATATATCATTCCTTATATAAAAAATACACACATCTAAAAAAGGACTTTGAGGTTTGTACCATCATGGTTTGTCTCGTGTGCACTCATAGGATTCATCATGGACTATTACCTCTGCTAAAGCTGACAACGTACCCCTACCTTTGCTAAAGCTGACAACGTACCCCGTGAGGTTTGAACCTAAATCTCTTCTCTCCACATTATAATCATCTTTTCACTTTGATAAATTTTTATTTCATAAAGAAGATTTGAAGTAAACTTTTATTTCAAAAAAAATATTTGAAGAGACCTAAAAGTGAAACCTCATTCTTAAATTAGCTTAAGATTGAAACAACCAACCTTAAGCTAACAAACATTCAACTTTTATTTCATAAAAAAGATTTAAAGAGGCCTAAAAATATAACCCCACTAACAATCAACTTTAAACTTAAAAACACTCAATTAATATAAAAGCCAACGAGAACAAGGTATCTATTTGCTTAAATTTTTTAAGCTTAAAGATATTTGCTTTGTTTTCAGGCCATCTCTTTAGTTCTTTCCAGACTTGCATGAAATCAGTGGTACCATATTCTTCATTCTATCTTATTAATCCTTTATTCCCATATTCTTCATTCTCTCTTCTTACTCCTTTATTGCCACCACGACCGACATAGAAGATAGAGAGGGCAAATTATCTATTTGCTTCAATTTTTTAAAACTTGAATGATATCCCTACGAGCAAAGGAGGAAAGTAATTATTTGCTTTGTTTTAAGGCCATCTCTTTATTCCATTCCAGACATAAAATCACTTTGATTGGGAGAAATGTATCACTTTAGATTTTTCAATCCTTGACCGGCATAAGAGTAACTATTTTTCCTCCAAGATTGTTTGACGAATGGTATGTCTCGTACTTATTACATCAGCATCGACCTACATGGTATTTCAATTATACTTGAAGTTTATTGTTTTATTAATTTAAATTAATGTCATTACATAAATATTTAAGTTTATTTATAAAATTTGATTTTAAAAGTGTTAATTTCTTTTTTCTTGGCTGCCTCTCTTCGTCAATTTGGATGAGTACTAAACTAATGTTGACGATAATGAAGTATGACTTGAATTAGTAAACAATAAATGAATAAATCTTAGTTGTATTATGTAGCTTGCTTAATGATATTGTGGTAGATTACATTTGATTGTCATGAATTTCTGTTCTTCTTTAATGACATTTATAGATTAGTGCTTATTATAGAGATTTTATGGAATATATTATTTATATGGAAATAATATTTGTAGTGTTTTATAGGTGCGAGAGATCATAATTGATATAAGATAAAGCAATTCAAAAGTATATGTGGCTTACATATTACCATTGTTTTGCTTTGTTAGTCAAAATAAAAAAGTCACATGAAATTGCCCTAAGTTGTAAGTCAAGACTAGGGTATTTGAGTGTATTTTGTCATACTAAGGAGAGAATAACTAAGATATTTGAATTGGATAATTAAAGAATCACCTAAATAATAAGGTTATTATATTATTTTTGGAAATTTAAAAATATCTCTAAGATATTGAAGATAAACATTTTTAGATCAAGGTTGGAGCTAGGATGCAAGTGTCTAAGATGTAGGATACAATATTCAAAAGCGGGTTGGTACCAATATGTGAATGTCCAGAAGACTCAAAATATTGGTAGTAGGTACTACTCTCATAGTAAAGAAAGCAAGGCCTTGAACCAAGCCAATAATCCCTCATTGGATTGTGAGTTTCTTCCTTCTATGAAGAAAAACTTAAGACAAGGCAAAAAAATAGAAGGTAAGCTTCTTGCCTCCACTATTTTGCTAGATAAATTTAAAAGAAATATGGGTTTGATGAAGCTAATGAATTTTTGGTTACCCTTGCTAGTGTTAAAGTTGATTTATTCTCCTGACTTTGCCTCTGTTTCTGTTTCCTTATCTTTTTTATGGTATAATATTTTTAGCTTTTGGCCCTTATTATACCTCGGTTTTTCAATCTGGTTGTTCCATATTGACCAAGATGATCTATTCCATCTTGGCTCCTTCAATAATGTTTTGGTTTATGTTCGTATTCAAGATTTTCCCTTGTTTGCTTGTGTATCTTGGTAACCCCTGAGTGGTTGGTCTATTGGGCCATATCCTTGTGGGTTTCTCCTTTTTTCAAAAGGTTTAGGGACACTTTCAAAACCGCTTATTCCTATCAACTAATAAAAAAACATCTTGATATCAATACTAATAATCTCTCACTTTAGATCACTTTTAATCAATGCCAAAAATACTTACTACCCCTCTTTGCTCCACCACTTAAAAATAAAATCAACCTTGCATGAAAGTATTAGGAAAGGGGTAGAGTGTTACTCCTAAAAAAGGGATGTATAGTCGATGAGGTGGTATGTGTAAAAACTTCAAGGGAGACAACAAAATAAAGGGGGAGAGAACAACATGAGGAAAAAATATATGGAGGGGAAACAACACTAGGAAGAGGGATGAACATTGGGAAGCCACTACAATGAACCACCTTTGGTAAGAACAACCCTTTCAACTTAGGTAATAAAATACCAAATTTAAACTTGTTTAAAAATAAATTAATCTCTTATATGTAACAAGAAAAAAATAAAGAAATAAAATGTGTAAAACTTAAGTTCCTCTATTTGATCAATATCGAGGAAATATGGAGGAGAATTATTTCTACCAGATTAATGGTTCTAACAAAAACTGCCCTAACACCTATAATCCTAATTTGAATCTCTAGCACAAATAGATTTTCTAGTTCCTAGGCTTACATGAGATATCCCATTCCAAAGTACCAAGGAAAAGGTGAGTTTCTCATGAAGTTTATCCTAAATGCATTTGTAGGAATCATAAGCATCCACCCATTGATGATACCCTTACCAACATGGGAAACCACTATTGTCGATCATATCAAACCTACTCTTTTTGATGATTTCCCCAAGCCTAGCCATGATCCAAATGCTCAAAATGAGAAGCAAATGAATCATCATTGCATTTTCAAACCCACACATTAGTTTTATTTTAGGTTTTGGAATAATTTGAGTCTTAGGATTGGTGGAATAAATTAGTGGGGTGATCTTGTTATAAGGCCACCAAATTCTTTATCAATTTAAACCCTTTTGGTGTTTGCAATCTACTTTCATCCATTACCCATTCCTTTGCCAATTCTCACTTTGTTAATATGGCTTTGGTTGAACCTGATACCTTGAACCTTGATCTCGATGTGGAAGAAATCTTCAAAACCCATGGCTTCATGGCATTCCTAAGGAAATTTGACGATATTGACAATGAAATTACTTAGGATTTTATCAATTCGTGGGACAATGACTAGTTTGTTCTTAGAGGATTGAAATTTTAGGTGAGCATGACTATTCTTGTTGAGATAATAGAGCTCCTTGATGATGGTTACATAATTTATTGGGATAATCACTCCTTGATGGAAGAATTGAGGCACTTTACTGATAGAGGAAAGAAACTGGTTAGATATAAAAGGAGAATCATAAGAAAAGAGCTTTTTGAGCCCTGGAATAGAGTGTTAATCTCTATTATACAATATTTTACAGTGGATAGGGTTGAAAAACCACTGAAAAACTTTCACCTTGCTTTAATGAATCATTTAAGAGACATAAAAATGTTAATTTGCCCAAATACCTTATGAGATCAGTGGATATTTTTATGTATGGAATCAAAAGGGGTACAACTTCTCAAGAAAAGCACTAGGTCCTTCACTTGATCATTTATAAACATATGCTTCAAAAATCGACCCTCAAATAATCCTTCAACAATATTGGCTTAATGGATAGAGGAGAATAATTAGGATATGACACCCATCAGTAAGGTGGTAATTTATAGTTGTGTCAACTGATACTGCTCACCCAGAACCACAGCTTCAAAATTAAAGAGCTCAAGGAAAATCTAGGAATCCTCTATAGATTTATCTACCATGACTAAAATTACAAAAAAAAATACATATTAGTCCCCAAAGGATGCCAAGCTTGTGTTTAGAGCCAAGTGAGACCCCTCAATAATTTTAACTGAAATGCTTGAAAATGCATATTCATCCCATTGCAAAACCAACACAACTCTTCAATGTGTGATTCGTGTGGCCAAAGAAATTAGTTCCAGTGGCAGTAATTCTTCAAAGATAATCAAAACCAATCCTAAAAGTGATAGTATGAAGAAAATGATAGAGTAGTCTTCTCTCTTTGAATATTTTTGTCTATTTGGTTTAGGTTATTTGGTTTTATTCTTCTTAGGCTACCTCAGATTGTTTCAATTTGCATGCTTCTATTTTCTAGTTTATTTTAGTACTGAGACTTGTGGGTTTTATTTTTGTCTTACTTTCTAAAAGGTTTAGAGACCCTTTCAAAACCATTTCTACTAATCAAGAAAATTTCTATGATGTGTGTGGGTGGATGTGAAGACTAAAGGAACAAATATGCCTACGACAAATACAATGAACCTAGGAATGATATAATCAACCTTGAGAGTTATTCCTCATGGTGTAGTATCAACATATATAATAACACTAAGAAGAAGTACCATATGAGGAATACAAATTTTGAGTTCCCAAAACTAGAGTAACCTTGAAATATAGATATATAAGATATTTTTGAGTCATCCATGCAAAAACATGTTAAGCACATTGGATCTTATTTGATAGTGCCCTTGGATGAGGAGGCAATGCCAGCAAGGACACCATCTATGGATGGTTCCAAGTCAATATTAATGTTATCCAATGTAGTGATGGGTTTGGATGATGCTGAGAACAAGCCACCTATCACCTAAGCACTCATCTTGGAAGGGAGTAGTAAAGGTAGGGACCATAGAGTGTCTAGCACCAACAACCATATTTATTACTCCTATTAATATTGTAGAGAGGGTAACAATGTAGGCAGGGTAGAAGAAGAAATTAGAGGGTATGAAACCCTCAATAATAACCAACGTAGATACCTAAAATTCATTAATGCATGACTCTACTAAGTGAATTCCATAGTGGCATGAGATCCTCATGAAGTCCATGAAAGTATACCTATTCATGGTAACCCTTAATTGGCTCCTTTGAAGAGCAAGAATGGAAAGTGAAAGGGTGCATGTATTTGACATGTGATAAATGACTACTAAAGAGAATTTTATAGCCATAAAGGTGATGTAAGAAAATTCCCAAGAGGATTTGACTAGAGATGCCATGAGGTTAATGCTAATAAAGGATCAACTTGTTTAAATGGACAACATGATCTAAGGGGTCAAACCATTAGTATCAATTAGAAGTGATCTTCTACCTAAATATAAATTATATAGCACCATCATAAGCCTACTTCAATGGTATTACAAACTATAGTTGTAAGTAGGTAAAATATCTACATAACCTCAATGTGTATAAATTACATAATATTATCTATTTATTTATTTAAAATTACTTTATTTTTACTTAGTTTATTAATAATTTTGATTTGTTTTAAATGATAATTTTTGTTGTTATTTTATTAGTCAGGGCTATAATGTATGTAGTATTGGTAAACATAGATCAGGGTATCAATTGCTAATGGAACATACAGGTGTTTACACTCGTTGGAAAGCTCTTTTTGAGCCCATTCTAATAGAGTTATGTATTTTCAAATGAAAACTAGAAATATAGTGGATAAGGGATAGTATGGGAGAAAGTGCACCAATATAGATATCTACATCTGCCCCCTTTTGATGCATTTATTATATGATATATATATTAAAAATATTAGTAGATGCCTCCAATATTGGGTTGGTGTTTGGGGAATGCAAAGACTAGTTACTTTGGATGTTGTTAATGTTGATCCTAAGGTGAGATGCAAGGTTACACTATCCTAATGTGTTCTCCTTTGATTTCATAGGAAACCAAGTTGAACCAAGGAAATTTGATTCACATGGGGATAATGAGAATAGGTTGGTTTTTATGGGTTGAAAAATAAGTAAGTTGGTTAATATTAGGGAATGATGATTTGTAATAAACACATAATGATCTATCAATTTAAAATAGTCTTATTGAAGGTACACACTTAATTTTTTTGGAAAAATTTATGATGTTTGAAGTTGATAACCCTAGCTAAGGGGAGATTATAAAATACAAAAATGTATATATAGTAACAATTGCTAGGTTTGGGTGATAAAAAGAATATGATACATATGTTGATCACCTCTTGCTATTATTGACCACTAAAAAAATATGATACAAATATAATGTAAGCCTTGCTAGGGTCAAGCACTGATGCAAAATGAATTATCCTTCACCAAGTTTGGGTGCTAATGCAAAATGAACTACCCCTCACCAGTGTCAGGTATTGATGCAAAATGAACTTACTCTCACCAAGGCTAAGTGCTAACACAAAATGCACTACCCCTCACAAATTCCAAATGCTAAAAAAATAATATGTACAAGTGAGATACCCCTCACCAAGGTTGAGTGTGGTAAAATAAATTACCCCTTACTAGGGTGAATGTTGAAAATAAAGAAAAAGTAAACCGTCCATCATAAAGGTTGATCATTGATGTAAAATGAATTGCTCCTTTTCAAGGCTAGGTGCTAAAAAGTAATAGTGCATGTGTTAGCCTATAAATATGTTAAATAGTGAATAATGGGCTATACAAAGGTACTAGAGTGATTAGTGGTATGTACAAAGGCATTACATAATGGAAGCTCAAGTGATAATGGATTAGAGACATTTGGTAATATCAGTTACCTAGTTGACATGTAATGGAAGTGATATATTCCTAGCTGGGATCATTATATCATCATGGTAGATGTTTGTGGGTTATTTGGTTTAGTAATAAAATGAAAATAAATAGACAATCATGAGATTAGACTAGTGCATATTAAGAACTAGCATGGGGAAATCTTCTAACAAAATGACCTACTATAATTACAATGTAAGTGTAAGGTAAACTTGAATAGCATTATAATAACATCCCAATGGATCTCTTGGTTCTAACTACAACCAAGCAAATCAAGTATATGTATGCACATGAAACAAGTAAAAGTAATCAATCAACTATAAAAATGGGCAATTATGGAATCAAGCAATGAGGTAGTCAAGTACAATGCGTAAGCAAAATAATACAGTTGTAAACATAGTATTTTTTAAAATACATAAGTAAGGGATGGTTTAGAATATTCATTGAAAGTGGTGGAAGGGTGGTTATAAGAATAAATCATGCCCACCATATTATGGCTTGTATATGAGACATTAGTGTATGAAATGTTATTTTTTGCTTTGTGAGCATGATTAGATAAGGGATTTTGGAATATCTCTAGGTATTGGTTTGATGAAGATTGAGTTTTAAAGTCACCGAAAATGACGTGTCCATCATCTATTCGGTCTTGGAAAAAATACCTAAGACACTTGAACTTATTGGTATCATGGCCATTGATGCGGTGGAAATCACAATGCTCATTAGGATTACACGAACTTGTAGTGGTATTTATGGGTATGATGGGTGGAAGTTCAATAATTTTGGTGGCAAGAAATTATTTAAGGATGTAAAAAAAGGTTGGTATAACTCTTACATTCATTACTTATATATACAATTTAATATATAATTAATGATATATCTCTTTTCATTTGGTAGGTTATAAATCCATATTATAAAATATGAAAGGCCATCTATATGGAAATGCAATGGTTTTACCTTTTATGAGTTAAAATGTTACTAATATGAAAATGCCATGTTTATTTTTCATAGGCTACAAAGTTACAAAATGCATATTAAATGAAATTCACATGTATATGACTTGTGCTTCTAAGTTTTTTTCCTCAAATGATGCATCAACATGGATAGGGATGCATTTTGACTACAAATATTTAAAAATAAAGAATTATTATACAGTTATTTTAATAAGATATATGTGGTTTCTATTAGGGACATTCTCCTTGAAATAAAAAAAAAAAATTACATTTGTTGTCAAATCAATTAAACCACATCTAGCTTGCATTTTTGTCAAAGATATTCCTTATTTCTTTTTCTATCAAATATATTCTTAATCTTCATCTTCCAAAAAAAAAATATATTCTTAATCTTCCTCTTCCAAAAAAAAAATATATTCTTAATCTTCCTCTTCCTCAAGTAGCTATGTTTTCCCAATCAATTTTTTGGCACCATTTTCATTAAAATATGAAATCTCACTTGACCAATTTATTTCTAGAATTTGAAATTTTTATTAAGACATAGATCAAGACCATGATTTACTAAATTATCTATTATCTAGTTTCCTCCTATATAGATATGGTCTCACTTGCAAGATATTGCTTCCAATAATAATTGATGAATATTAACAATAATATTAGTTTCATCTAAGCCCTACATCTATTTTATTGATAAAAATAATGATAATTTGTGAATCCCCCTCAATTTAAATATATTTCCATCCCTTTTCAATTTTTGATTCCATTAAGAAGTACACTAGCATCTATATAGTTGTTAATTGAATTTCCATATGATTCTAAGTGGAGAACTTTTCCTTCATTATTTTGAAAAAATACCTTTGTCATTTTTTCTTAAATTTTATTTGAAATCACAATCAAAATTAAACTTGATAAGTTCAAATCCTATAACCAATAGGATAACACCATGATACTATATCTATGAACATTCTAAAAAAATAAGAATATGGATCCAAACTTGAGCATTAGAGTTATTTTAAAAAATCCTATAATTCCTTTTAAACTATCTATTATAAAAAATTACAAAATATATCACAAAATACATAAGATAAATAGTGATTTAACTTTGAAACAACTAATCAATCATTTCATATCTAATCAATCATTTAATATATCCTTCAATATTAGTAATATTAATGAAGCTATCTAATATATTCTCATACTTTAGGAAAGGTAGAAAAAAAAATAATGTAATAAAAAAAACAATAATAAAGAAATAAAGGACCTAATATTCCAAAACACACTCATGGTTATATATATACACATACAAATCATAATAAATAGATTCTTATTTTTTAAATTGGTATAGATAATTAACTAAAATCTATTTAAAATGAAGTTATATTTTATGGATTATATATATTGCCTCCATAAAAGATAACTTCATTTTAAATAGATTTCAATTAATTCTCTATACCAATAAAAAAAAAAGAATCTATTTAATATATTTTGTATACTTTTTTAAATTGGAATATAATTTGTATGTTTTAAATTTATTGAAATAAAAATATCATAATCAAAATTTATGTAGTCTATAATTTTAAGGGAATGTAGCAATCAATGTACAATACACAAAAACTTGTGCAAGAGTTGGTGTACGAAATCATATTTCAATATCATTGACCTCATTATAGAAAATTTTGGTATTTAAACCTTCTGCAATAGTGCAAGCTAATAAGAATGGTCCACATGATATAATAAAAAAGTGGAATCCACGTGGAGGTGATTATGACTAAGAAGACTTTCAATATGCAAGTTGTAAAACAAAATCAAATCAAGGAACATTGTTGCCTATGATCACATGTTTTTCAAATCATTTTGGACTCTTCATTTTTTATTTTATTTTTTCTCTTCATTTTGATAAGATTCACTATAACATATTCTTAGAATTGTCATATTTTATTTTAAATATTTTTTACAATAAGTAGGTAAAATATTTATTTCAAACAGAGGACATGGTTATGACATCTCTTTGGGTTTATCATATTTTTATTTATAATTAAGTTTAAATAAAAGTTGGTAAAATATCTATGTCAAGTAGATAATATTTCTATGTCATTTTTTTGTATGTTTCTCTTTTTTTTTATTGCTTATATGGCACCACCATAAGAAATCATGTTAGCCTATTGAGTATTTCGAGAGAGATCATTTAAAACATCAACTTTGACAATCTATCAATCCTTAATTCCATTGACAACCATAAAGTCATGCTTCTTATCAATGATATGGTTCACTAATATTTTTACCACCCTATTCACTATATAAAACCAAGGTAAAATATAAGCTCTTTGAAACTCTTGATTAACCCCAATGCCTCTTTAATAATTTCTTTGATCATCTAATTGATTGTTGCACCTTTGCTAAAATATTGAATTAAAATCTATGAGTATCCTTTCGAAACTTGATACCATACAATAATATAAATTGCAAATTATAGAAACTAAGTTGTGCCTTCATCACATTATTGATTATCAACTAGACTTTTTATCATTAGACCATAAATAAGGAATTCAAAACAATACTAAATAATGTTTCCCATACTTCAAACTCCTATATTGCCCTTGAAAATCCCATCAAAGTTCATGTTGAAAAAGTCTCTTAATGGGGTGCACCAAGGCAATGACACCTAGGTGTAACACATATTTAGAAGTGAGGGGACACTTAGAGGAAGTGACAATCATTAACACCATATCTATAATTCCAACCTATGATTTATAAATAGCATCTAATAGGGAGGTGACTTTATAGATGAAGCAAAAGGGTCTTATATCACCTCAACATATGATAATATTTTATCCCTACATTTTTATAGCTTAATAAACCCTTATAGGAATCACCTCAAGATTCTCAATTTTAATACTAAACCAATACAATACACCATTATCTATTATGTGACATCATTGGAAATCTATTAATTAATGTTCAACATGCCTCATATCTTTGGCTATAACATAATATACTAAGATTCTCGCTAATTATCAAACACATGATCTACCGTATTTCAAAGATCCTTCTCTAAAAAAGGTAACTTGTATTTCATCTATGTAGTGTAAGCAACTAACTTCTAATATAAAAATATTTTTCCTAGACATGAACTATCTTGAGGCATTTCATGCTAGGAAGCTTTCCATTACCACAAGGTAGTTAATAAATCATTCCTAATAAATAGATGCATTGCTTCATTGATATTATAATATTTTTGAAGAACAAATGGAAATCCTTTACACTAATTTATAAAATATTAGATCAAATCAAGTCTAGTTTCATCTTCTCCCAACATTCCTTTTTATTATTTTTTAGTTTTAATGAAATACAATGTTATATTAGGGGCTAATTAACAAAGGAAATAACCATCTAGATTCATCTCCATGTTGTATTATTATTTTGCAAGCACCAATAGATAATGGTTCTTGGGTTCTATGCATAAATAATTGCACCTACATGCACCTTTATCATTTATGATATTCTAGAATAAATATAGGGAGCATGGTACACCACCAAGATAGATCTCAATGCAAATTTATAATCTTATCAACCCTTTATATATCTCGTACAAAATAAAGGTGGGTTGTTTAAGTGATTGACTATACTTTTGGCTAAAGCAATACACCTAATACATTCATGTACCTAATTAATAATGTTTTTATATAATGCATATGTTTTTTCATGATAATCTACTTCTATGGAATTCTCATCTTCACAATATTTGGGAGAACTAAACATGTGCACCAAGGATGGGACATATAGTACCAACACAAATTATAAAATAATCTACCATTGTGTCGATGAGGTTATATATAAATTTTATGTGGGAATAATTATATATTTTGATGGAAATTATCTAGTGTAGATACCTAAAATCAAACCACCTAACTTAGATCAACTTTTAATATTAATGCACAAAAAGGTCAACTCAACCTTAGAATTTGTAGTCAAAACTCAATAGTAGTGAAATTGTTATCTCAAAGTAAATTCACCAACGAGCTAATATGCTTTGTAGTTGATATATTTGCAACTAGTTCAAAATTTCTAGCTCCCTGCCAGTTTTGACCTCTAATGGTCAAAACTTTCAAATTTATCAAGTTAGAGAATATGTTGGCAGTATTTTCATATAGGCAACATATTCACATCTGATACATGAAAGGTTTAATTTTTCTTATGATAGCTAATCAGGGTGAGAAAATACTTCTCCCATACCTCTATAACTATAGGCAATCAATCATTAGGTAGGAAGGTAGCTAACTTTCCTCTACCTTGATCCACTTGCCCAAATTATCCCTAATAAAGTAAGTAGTTGATTTCAAGTAGTACTGATAATGAACCAGCCCTATTAGTAGTCTAGTTACCCCTTAATAAATCACCTAATAGGCCATCATACCCCCCACCCTTTGTAAAACCTTTAAGTGAGTGAATTTCTATAAATTAGCCCTTTTAGCAATGAATATTTTAGATGCTAAAACTCTGCAAGAATTAAGCATTACAACTGCATAACAAAGTGCTGCCAAAATGTGGTTACAAAGACATCTTCAAGAAAGATGACACCTTCTATATTTAAAGGTATTTTTTTGATATCATTCTCTTCTTGTGTGATTTGAATAATAATTTATTATTAACATTTTATCATTTAGCTACATTTATTCTTCTTTTATTTCAATCTAAATTTTTGTATGGTAAAATGATTTTCATTTATTTTGTAGACAAACTCGAAATCCTATAGGGTAGGAAATCACATTTTAGGTTATTAGAATACCATTGGAAAAGGATTTTTAATCCTTATAAACCTATTTATATATATATTTTTCACACCTATACCTAAGCTAGGCAACATATTCGTTATAGCACCTAGAACCTTGGTTGTATCACTTTGCATCCTTCTGTATTTTCTAGTCTTTAGAATGAATACACCACCTATGACTATTACAAGTGACATATTAATTATCCACCTAAGAGATCTTATATCTCCTTTTCATACCAACATTTATTTCAATTATCTTTGCTTCTCTATATCCTCCTACCAATATTAATAACTCTCGAACTCTATTTTTCCTTATAATCATATATTTGCATTTCTTCTAATTCATATTTTGAAATACATATGAAATGGAAATTTAAAAGACGCTTAATATAATATTTAAAGTTGTTTTCCTAGGCATTTTATTCAAATTAATTTTAGAATATACATCTACGATAAATTTTATTTTGCATCTTTCTTGTACCCTTTTCTCTAAAAGGAGAAAAAGAAAAGTTTTATTTCCATAGCACACAAAAAAATCATCAAAAGTATTTTCATATAGAATAGTATCTTGTATTCTATATTTGTATTCATATTGCATTGCATTGTCATATCATGAATTAGTTCCTAAGATTAGGTTTCTATTAAATTAAACACATGAAAATAGATTAGGTAAATCTATAAGCCCTTACTGAATGTAAAATCCCTCACCAAAGATAAACACTATAGAAAGTGCAGTCCTAATGATAAGTTAGAATCAACGCTCTCTTGTTTGAGTGTGGAGGACACTTAAGTGAACACATTCAAGGCTAGAACCCCTATGCACCTTTTAGCATCCCACATATTTAGTGAACCCAATGTAAAAACTATGTGGTTCTAAAACCCTTGGCTTAGAACCTTAACATTAATTAAGATAAAATTTACTATATATGATCAAGATCATCTAATATTGTTTGCTTAACATAAATCACATTAAATCAAGATAACAATAACATAACCAAATTGTTATTACTATTGAGAGAAGTTTAACGACCTCGCGAGTAACCTGACATATGAACCTTGGGGGTTATATCTATTTGATAGTATCTTATGGGAGGCTAATAGGAGTCATAAGTGGGTTTGCTTTTCTAAGGTGACATAAGGATATCATGTTGGCAATTTGAGGTATTTTATGTTGTCATTGATGTCACATGGATCACATTTGGTTTTGGTGGCCAAAGTATTTCATATATAAGCATTTATGACATTTTGGAAAGCATGGAAATTTATAAGGTTTTTGTGAAAACCAAGGCAGGAAAAATAAAAGGTTTTATTTAAAACCATGGATGGCAGATTTGAAATGGGTTTTTCTTAAAACCCGGTTTGGGCTTTCGTTTCATCGAAAAAGGTGTCCCGATGATGGAGATATTTAATTTTAAATATTTAAGTTTAAATTTTAATTAATTAAAATTAAAATTTAAAATTAAATTAAAAATTAATATTTTATTTATTTTCGACGTCAAAAGGAGGAGGCACATAATATCTATAGCCGACGTCAAAAATTTTGAAGGGAGGCATATATTAATATGCCATCAAATGTTTTTCAAAAGTCTAAGGACTCGACATTTAATTTGTGATCGATTTGCCAAGGTACAACGTGGTGTGGAGAGTGCAAAGCTTTCGATTCACTAAGGCAGCGAAAGGGGGAAGAATTCATTCGAGTCCATCGAAGAGAGGAGGAAGAAGGGTAAGGGAAGTCCCTTACCAAGCGCCATAGGCACTTGTGGCCTAGCGGCAAGAGGAAAGTGCGTAGGGTGTTGAAGCGCCAACAGATCCGAGTTCGAAACCCGTCGACGCTGGTTTTTGCAAGGAAAAGGGAGAACCTTTTTGCGCATGTGATTTTTGAGGGCAAGTTCATAGGAGGCAAGAAGGAAGTCTTGCGCTCTTGGTGTTGTGTGAGTGGTGGCTCACGTGGTTGTTGGCACCGCCATTTGAGTTGTGCAGGGGCAGCGACAGGGGATCGAATCCCGCTGAGGTTAAAAGGCAAGTTTTAATTTTTAATAATATTTTATTTTTCTAAGGTTGCCTAGGAGAGATAAGGTTTGAAATGCATGTTGTGAAAAGGAAATATTTTTGGTGATTTTCCTTTTAGAAGTATATCATATTATATATCGTTGGAAAGCTTATTTCGAGGGCTATTTGATTATTCTATTTAGAAGGAGAAATAAGGTGTACATAAAGAGATATTTCTATTTTTGTAAAAGGGTTCAAGTGAAGGTTGTTTTGTTCTTTTCAAAGTGTGTTGAGTGTGGCAGATTTCCAAAGGGGTTTCTTCATCTTCATAAAAGGTATGGGCACATTCTCCTATTGATTGTTTATGGTGGTTGATTTCTGAAATATCATTGGAGGGAAAAGGATTGTTTGTGGTTTCCTTTTCGAAAGTGGTTGGTTGAATGCTTCAAGGTTTTCTGAATTGAGAGTTGTGTTTAAACCTTGTTTTATAAGCATAGTTGTTGAAGCCCATTGGTTGTGAAAGAACATGAGTTAGAAAAGAACATGAGTATCATTGTTATGTGAGATTTGTGGTTGAGCATTATTGGAAACATTTGAGTTGGTTGATACATACTTGGACTAGGGTTGTGTGAGAGAGAGTTGTCCCTTGTGGTGATTGAGTTTAGAACATATTGAGTCTCTAACAATTCTCTTTATGGTTCTATAAGACTTGAGTTGAGTTGAGATTGATTTGGGTTGAGAGTGAGATTAGAACATATTGAGTCTCTAACAATTCTCTTTATGCTTCTATGAGTTGAATTGAGTTGAGTTGAGATTGATTTGGGTTGAGAGTGAGATTAGAACATATTGAGTCTCTAACAATTCTCTTTATGCTTCTATGAAGTTGATTTGAGTTGAGTAGTGGGATCATTGTTGTCATTCATTGAAGAGTACATTGCCATTCATTGTTGAGTTCATATTTGAAGCTTTGCCTTGATAGATTTGTGGATGAGATTTGAGTGCTACTTGTGCATGATTGATTGAGCCTTTGAGAAGGCCTTTGTGGACAGTTTTGGGACAACTTTGTGGACAGTTTTGAGGATAGCTTTGTGGATAGTTTTGGATAGATTTGAGCAAGTTCTTGGTGAGCTTGCTAGAGTAGATTTGGACAAGTTCTTGGTGAGCTTGTTGAAGCAGATTTTGGGCAAGTTCTTGGTGAGCTTGCTAGAGCAGATTTGGACAAGTTCTTAGTGAGCTTGTTGGAGCAGATTTGGACAAGTTCTGTGTGAGCTTGTTATTCAGAATTGGACAAGTTCTTGTGAGCTTATTAAAATTGAAGGATTATAATTGAAGTTCTTGTGAGCTTGTTATTCAACATTGTACAGTTCTATGTGAGCTTGTTATTTCAGCATTGGACAAGTTCTATGTGAGCTTGTTATTCAATTTTGGATAGGTTCTATGTGAGCTTGTTATTCAGAGTTGGACAAGTTCTATGTGAACTTGTTATTCAGATTTGGACAAGTTATATGTGAACTTGTTATTGCCTAGCTTTGAGCAGATCAAAGAAATCATTGTATTGGATATTTTTGTGTGAAATATTATAAGGAGATCAGCTTGTGGAGTACCCCACATTGGGGGAACCACGTTAAATATTGTGTCTCAATTATGTGTGGTGACTTGTGCTCTTGCTTACTACTACTATCTGAGTTATTAATGCACACTACTATATTTGGTTATTGCAATTAAGGACATTAATTGATATTGGTTTGGAAAGAAAGTAAAAAGTGGTCTTATACTATTCACCCCCTCTCAGTATAAGCTTGTGTTCTTCAATTGGTATCAAAGTGGGTTCCTTCGAAAAGGCTAACAACTTGAGGGCAGATTCTACAAGAACACAAATGGCTTCACAGAATGGATTATCTACAAATAAGGCTCCATTGTTTGATGGTAACAATTATGCTTTCTAGAGCATGAGGATGAAGAACTACTTGATATCACAAGGATATGAGGTATGGCAGATGGTTGAAAAAGAGTATAGGGTTGAAGGTGATCCCGAGGAAGATAAGACTACCAAGAAATTGGTTGAGATAAATGCAAGAGCAATGAATTGTATTTTGAGTGGGCTACGTGAGACAGATTTTGCAAAGGTCATGGTATGTACTTTAGCTAATGAAATGTGGACCAAGTTGCGGAATACTTATGAAGGAGATTCCAAGGTAAAGTTGTCAAAACTACAAACTCATAGAAAAATATTTGAGGAATTGAAAATGGAAGATTCTGAAGATATTGCAAAGTTTTTACTTCGAGTTGATGAGATTACTAACACCATGAGAGGCCTAGGTTTTGAGATGAAAGAATCAGAAGTTACTCAAAAGGTTTTGAGATCACTTCCCATGAAATATGATTCTAAGGTTTCAGTAATAGAAGAAACAATGGATATCAACAAGCTAACAATGGAAGAATTGCAAGGTACTCTCACAACTTATGAGATGAGGGTAAGTAAGCATCAAGCTCCAATAAAAGAGATTGCATTCAAGGCTTCAGAAAAAGAGAAAGGGAAAGTTTCAGAAATAGATAGAGTTTTAGAAAATGATGAGGAAGCTAACTTCATCAAAAGGAATAAGGACTCAAGGAATTTCAGAGATATAAGGAAATTCAGATGCTACAAGTGTGGTGATCTTGGTCACTATGCATACAAGTGTCCACATGAAGAAAATAGTGATGATGAAAAATAGGGTCAAAGAAGAAAAGAAGATGGAAAGCATAAGCATGACAAAGATGACAGATACAAGCAAAACAGGTATGAGAAGAAGAAAATTTTTCGTAAGGCAAAGAAGTCTTACTACATTGTAGAAGCAAGTGATAGCTCAGATCATAGTGATAGAGACAAATCAGATGAAGAAGAAAGTACATTCTTTGGAATAAGTGAAGAAAGGCAAGAACACCTATTCCTAGGCATTGAAGTTAAAGAAGAGGATAGATCTATTGAAGAAAGACATGAAGAGCTTGCCATAGCCATTGAGCAAGAAAATAGGTACAAGAAGGGTCTAAGGATACTAAAATTTTTCATATGCAGAGATTTTGAGCATATAGATGATGATTGCACATACTACAACAATTGCAACAAGGAAAGTTCATTTGAAAAAGAAAGCAGCAGTTCTAGTGACAATCTCAATGATAGTGAAAATAAAGAAGTCTCACTTTTGGTAATAGAAAAATAAGAGGATGAGCTAAGTAAACAAAAATCAGAAATCAAAATGCTAAAAGAAGAATACAAGAATCTTGAAAACAAGATTCGAACAGATGTCAAAATCGGAGAAGAACTACTTCAAACAATCAGTAATCTGAGAGAAGAGCTTCAAAATGCAAAAAGGATAGAAGAGAGGATGAATGAAGAACTAAGGGTAACCATGACAAGACATGATACATTAGATGAAAAGGTTCAAAAAGGAGTGGAAACTTATTTTAAGGTTGTATCTTACTTCCAAGAAAAGTCACACTCAAAAGGAAAGGAAGTTCTAAAAGATGAAAGCAAAGAAGCACCTAAGATTTGTGAGGAAAGCTCCAAAGTTCCTATGGCTCCAAATATTCAGTTTGGATCTTGTTTTGAGATAGGTGAATCAAGTTCAAAGGGAAAAGAAATTCTTGAAGAGAAAGGCAAGGAAGAAACTAAAGAAGAGGTTTTAGATGCTACAAAGAAGGTTCAAGAATGCAATGCACAAGTTGAAGATGATCATAAGGATAATGGTCAAGAAAGGTATGAGGAACCAAGGCATGAACAAAGGGATTTTCAAGGACATTGTTTTTCTTGTAATGGATTTGGACATAGGGCTATACATTGCAGAATCCATGGATCAAAGAAGTTTGATTTTGCTAGAAGAAACTTCAAAGGAAGAAGGTATGATTTTCAGGGACATTGCTTCTCATGCAACAAGATTGGTCATAGAGCTTCTCAGTGCAAAGGAAATGAGCAATATGGCTTTGGTTTTAGAGCTACACAATTCAGAAGTCATGGTCATAATGGTCATGAAAACAGAACTTCACAATACAGGGTTCAAGAAAGGAATGGATATGGAAATTATTTCAAGAAATATTTCAGGATATGGGCACCATCCAAAGGCTACAATATCAAGTGTTTTAATTGCAATAACTTTGGGCATATTGCAAGATGGTGTAGGACTCAATTCCAAATAGGTTCAAGGCAAGGAAGTCAAACAAGTTCAAAGCAAGAAGGTCAAACAGGTTCTAGACAAGAAGATCAAGTAATTCATCAAGAGAAGGATATCAGAAAAACATGGAAGGAAATTGATAGAGGAAAGAAACAAAGTGATATGGGAGTAAAAGTACTCCCACCCCAAAATTAATCACCTCAAAAGAGAAGGGGGTGAGGGGGCTAAACTTAAGAGTCATATATTTTAGCCCCATAGGTGTCCCTTTTGCCATTGATGTCAAAGGGGGAGAGATTTGAGTAAGGGAGAGAGATTTGAGTTAGGGGGAGCAGCCTCCAAAGAGAGCATTGAGTTAGGGGGAGCAGCCTCCAAAGAGAGCATTAAGTTAGGGGGAGCAACTTTGATTCTCAGAGATGGTTTTTGGAGTGATTGTGGTGTTTGCATTAGAGGTGTTGCCATCAATGACAAAGGGGGAGATTGTTGGAAATTTGAGGTATTTTATGTTGTCATTGATGTCACATGGATCATTGATGTCACATGGATCACATTTGGTTTTGGTGGCCAAAGTATTTCATATATAAGCATTTATGACATTTTGGAAAGCATGGAAATTTATAAGGTTTTTGTGAAAACCAAGGTAGGAAAAATAAAAGGTTTTATTTAAAACCATGGATGGCATATTTGAAATGGGTTTTTCTTAAAACCCGGTTTGGGCTTTCGTTTCATCGAAAAAGGTGTCCCGGTGATGGAGATATTTAATTTTAAATATTTAAGTTTAAATTTTAATTAATTAAAATTAAAATTAAAAATTAATATTTTATTTATTTTCGACGTCAAAAGGAGGAGGCACATAATATCTATAGCCGACGTCAAAAATTTTTAAGGGAGGCATATATTAATATGCCATCAAATGTTTTTCAAAAGTCTAAGGACTCGACATTTAATTTGTGATCGATTTGCCAAGGTACAACGTGGTGTGGAGAGTGCAAAGCTTTCGATTCGCTAAGGCAGCGAAAGGGGGAAGAATTCATTCGAGTCCATCGAAGAGAGGAGGAAGAAGGGTAAGAGAAGTCCCTTACCAAGCGCCATAGGCGCTTGTGGCGTAGTGGCAAGAGGAAAGTGCGTAGGGTGTTGAAGCGCCAGCAGATCCGAGTTCGAAACCCGCCGACGCTGGTTTTTGCAAGGAAAAGGGAGAACCTTTTTGTGCATGTGATTTTTGAGGGCAAGTTCATAGGAGGCAAGAAGGAAGTCTTGCGCTCTTGGTGTTGTGTGAGCAGTGGCTCACGTGGTTGTTGGCACCGCCATTTGAGTTGTGCAGGGGCAGCGATAGGGGATCGAATCCCACTGAGGTTAAAAGGCAAGTTTTAATTTTTAATAATATTTTATTTTTCTAAGGTTGCCTAGGAGAGATAAGGTTTGAAATGCATGTTGTGAAAAGGAAATATTTTTGGTGATTTTCCTTTTAGAAGTATATCATATTATATATCGTTGGAAAGCTTATTTCGAGGGCTATTTGATTATTCTATTTAGAAGGAGAAATAAGGTGTACATAAAGAGATATTTCTATTTTTGTAAAAGGGTTCAAGTGAAGGTTGTTTTGTTCTTTTCAAAGTGTGTTGAGTGTGGCAGATTTCCAAAGGGGTTTCTTCATATTCATAAAAGGTATGGGCACATTCTCCTATTGATTGTTTATGGTGGTTGATTTCTGAAATATCATTGGAGGGAAAAGGATTGTTTGTGGTTTCCTTTTCGAAAGTGGTTGGTTGAATGCTTCAAGGTTTTCTGAATTGAGAGTTGTGTTTAAACCTTGTTTTATAAGCATAGTTGTTGAAGCCCATTGGTTGTGAAAGAACATGAGTTAGAAAAGAACATGAGTATCATTGTTATGTGAGATTTGTGGTTGAGCATTGTTGGAAATATTTGAGTTGGTTGATACATACTTGGACTAGGGTTGTGTGAGAGAGAGTTGTCCCTTGTGGTGATTGAGTTTAGAACATATTGAGTCTCTAACAATTCTCTTTATGGTTCTATAAGACTTGAGTTGAGTTGAGATTATTTTGGTTGAGAGTGAGATTTAGAACATATTGAGTCTCTAACAATTCTCTTTATGCTTCTATGAGTTTGTTAGTTGAGTTGAGATTGATTTGGGTTGAGAGTGAGATTAGAACATATTGAGTCTCTAACAATTCTCTTTATGCTTCTATGAAGTTGATTTGAGTTGAGATCATTGTGGATCATTGTTGTCATTCATTGAAGAGTACATTGCCATTCATTATTGAGTTCATATTTGAAGCTTTGCCTTGATAGATTTGTGGATGAGATTTGAGTGCTACTTGTGCATGATTGATTGAGCCTTTGAGAAGGCCTTTGTGGATAGTTTTGGGACAAATTTGTGGACAGTTTTGAGGATAGCTTTGTGGATAGTTTATATGTTTGGACAAATTTTGGGCAAGTTCTTGGTGAGCTTGCTAGAGCAGATTTGGACAAGTTCTTGGTGAGCTTGTTGAAGCATATTTTGGGCAAGTTCTTGGTGAGCTTGCTAGAGCAGATTTGGACAAGTTCTTAGTGAGCTTGTTGGAGCAGATTTGGACAAGTTCTATGTGAGCTTGTTATTCAACATTGGACAAGTTCTGTGTGAGCTTGTTATTCAACATTGGATAGGTTTTGTGTGAGCTTGTTATTCAGCATTGGACAAGTTTTATGTGAGCTTGTTATTCAATATTGGACAAGTTCTATGTGAGCTTGTTATTCAGAGTTGGACAAGTTTTGTGTGAACTTGTTATTCAGATTTGGACAAGTTTTGTGTGAACTTGTTATTGCCTAGCTTTGAGCAGATCAAAGAAATCATTGTATTGGATATTTCTGTGTGAAATATTATAAGGAGATCAGCTTGTGGAGTACCCCACATTGGGGGAACCACGTTAAATCTTGTGTCTCAATTGTGTGTGGTGACTTGTGCTCTTGCTTACTACTGCTATCTGAGTTATTAATGCACACTGCTATATTTGGTTATTGCAATTAAGGACATTAATTGATATTGGTTTGGAAAGAAAGTAAAAAGTGGTCTTATACTTGTTCACCCCCCCTCTCAGTATAAGCTTGTGTTCTTCATATCAAACATCTTATCTTCTTTTCTATAAAAACATAAAATAAAACCTAAGTAAATTTAACTCCATTTTTACCATGTCTAAACCTCTTTATCTTACTCAAAATGAATGCATGAAAATTAACACAAAATCCAAGTGCTTCATTTGAATTTCCAAAGAAGTAACCTATGATATGTTAGACTTACAACGACACTAAGAGGGGGGTGAATTAGTGTAGTTTATTAAAAAATTAACTCTGCAATTCTTAATACTGAAATAATGCCAACTTAAAATAGATACAACAATTATAACACGAGAGCATCACACAACACACGATTTTAATGAGGTTCACCAATGTGGCTACTCCTCAAAAATTTACTGCTTGGACTCCCATCCAAATCCAGCCTTAGCAAAACAATCAATTTTACAATATATTTACCAGCACCCACTGGAAGGAGCACCTACCCCTATTTTTATATGCACCAATAGAAAGGAGCACCAACCCCTGATTTACTAGCACCAACTGGAAGGAGCACCAACCCTTATTTTTATCTACACCAACAAAAATGAGCACCAACCCCTAATTTACCAGCACCAACTGGAAGGAGCACCAACCCCTGTTTTATCTGCATCAACAGAAAGGAGCACCAACCCCTAATACCAAGCAATAGCTTGGACTTTAATTTTGAATCTGCAAGTTTTGAAAGGAAAATACCTTCGCTTTTATAAGACCCTAACTGGTCTATAGCACACTCGATCTCTCTCACTGTTCGTAAGATGCGCATCTGCTGTACTGCTACAACCAAACTCAACGAATGAACTTTGCCCTTTGCACTCTCTGCACACTTTGCTTTCTCTGCATAGAATTCACAGACTCTACACAGTTATAGTTGAATGATCGCCTTCACCCTTTTTCACTTTGCTCTTTATGCGCTCCCACTTCACACTTAGCTCGATTCGACACCACTAGCTCTCTGTGAACTACGAGCGTATTTCCCACATCCGATCAATCCTTCAATTCTCCAAACAACCCTCCTTTTATAACAAAAATTTCATCATGAAAAACTTTAACCTTAGTTGGCTATTATAACAAATGCAAACCCTAATCTTAGTCAGCTGAAACCCTAATCTTAGTCGACTGTCATCGATCTTCGTCGGCTTCACTCATGAAGATATTTGGAAACTCTATCGCTCAAAGACTTCATTTGGAAGTTATCACTGTAGCCATTGCACTATCATTTGATCACTCATCACATTTTAGCTGCATGAATTCACTCTGTATCTGCCCTTGTAAATGTCATGATGATGTTGATCCACTGTCATGCTTCTCATTCCAGTCGAGTTCTTCTTTTTGTCTTGCACTCTTACGACCTGTCACAAAATCATGACATTTCTATCACTGTAGCTTCTTTTGATGTCGTTGCCACAAAAATACAACATGTTGCGATATCGCGACATGTTTTGCCTCTTTGACTTTTTCTTGGCTGTTGACCGCGAAAACATAACATGTCACGATATCACGACACTTTTGCCTCCATACTATTCCTTTTCCTTTTTGTCATGATATCACGACACTTCTACCTCCATAGACATCGTATTTGCTATTGTCGTGATATCGTGACACTTCTACTTTTGTAGGCTTCGTCTTTGCTTTTGTCATGATATCGTGACACTTCTGCTTTCGTAGACTTTCTTTACAACTTGTCACAAAATCGTGACACTTTCTGCTTTCGTAAGCTTTCTTTAGAACCTGTCACAAAATCATGACACTTTCTACATTCGTACGCTTTCTTTACAACCTGTCACAAAATCGTGACACTTTTTGCACCCGTATGCTTTATTTAGAACCTGTCGTGAAATTGCGACACTTTCTGCATCCGTACGCTTTCTTTAGAACCTATCATGAAATCGTGACACTTCTGCCTTCGAAGTCTTCTTCTCTATTTTTGTCGTGAAATCGTGACATTTCTGACTCCGTACATTGTCTCTCCTCTTTGAGTCGCAAAACTGTGACATGTCGCAAAATCGTGACACTTTTCCAACTTACTTTCTCTCTCCTACTTTAGTCGCAAAAATGTGACATGTCGTGATATCATGACATTTTTCCAACTTTCTTTCTCTTGCTTTAGTCACAAAAATGTGATATGTCGCGATATCACGACACTTTTCAAACTTAGTTTCTCTCTCCTACTTGAGTCGCGAAAATTCGACATGTCGCGATATCACGATACTTTTCCAACTTTCTTTCTCTCTCCTGCTTGAGTCGTGAAAATGCGACATGTCGCGATATCACAACACTTTTCCAACTTATTTTCTCTCTCCTGCTTGAGTCACGAAAATGCGACATGTCGCAATATCGCGACACTTTTTCTTTCCTTTTCTCTCTCCTCAAACTTGTCGTGAAATCGTGACACTTTTTATTTCCTTTTCTCTCTCTTCGAACATGTCACGAAATTGTGATAGTTTTCCTTGCGTTTTCTCTCTCTTCCAGAATGTTGTGAAATCGTGACACTTTTTCAGCTTGCCTTTTTCTCTTCCAAAATGTCACGAAATCATGACAATTTTTCTTCCTTTCCAACATGTCGCGAAATCATGACACTTTATCTTGCTTTTTCTCTCTCTTCCAACATGTCACGAAATCGTGATAGTTTTTCTTGCTTTTTCTCTCTCCTCCAACATGTCGCGAAATCACGACAGTTTTTCTTCCTTGCTCTGCATGTCACAAAATCATGACTTTTCTTACTTGTCTTTTTCTTTGAAATTTTTCTGTACATACTCTAAAATGCTTTTGAACTTCCTATCCACTGCATCTGAGCTTCTGAAATCCCTGTCCACTACATTAACCAATCTATCTGACTATGTTGACAACAATGACAAAACTATTGCTGCACCTTGCTCAATAATCTCCCCCTTTGGAATTGTTGGCAACACATACTCTTCTCCCCCTTTGAAAATAATACCAAAGGGTTACTGCCGACTCCCCCTGAGTCCATGCACATCATTCTCAGGAAAAAATTTTTACACTTAGTAAAAATCACAAACATGAGCAAAAAGATAATCAAATACTTAAATGCTCCCCCTGAGAATGTGATCCCTGTAGCTAGTCAATTCTTGGGAAGTGTGACCACACCCAACTTATTGTGAAGGTACTCAAATGCTTCCTTGGGCAATGGTTTTGTGAAAATATCCGCTACCTGCTCTATAGTTGGAACAAAATCCAACTTAACCTCTCCTTTCGCAACTTTCTCATTTAAAAAGTGATACCGGATAGTAATGTGTTTGTCCGTGAATGCATGACCAAATTCTTGGAGTTGTTAATGGCACTGGTGTTATCACACATAACTGATATTGGCTCACTAAAGTTGATGCCCAGATATTTTAGGGTTTGTTTCATCCACAATACCTGCGTACAACATGTTGTTGCTACGATATATTATGCCTCTGCTATCGATAAAGAAATTGACTCTTGTTTCTTACTATGCCACGCAACCAACCTATCTCCAAGATAAAATGCACCTCCACTGGTACTCTTTCTGTCATCAACACATCCTGCCCAATCTGCATCTGAATATGAAATAAGAGTGAAATCCTTGCCTTTCAGATACCATAACCCATACTCTATAGTACCCTTAAGGTACCAAAAAATCCTCTTCACTGTTGTTACATGAGTCTCCTTTGGACTAGCCTGAAATCATGCTACCATGCATACTGCCTATAGAATATCTGGTCTGGTAGCTGTCAGGTACAATAAGCTCCCAATCATAGATCTGTATGTGGTTTGATCAACAAGCGAAGATTTTTCATCCTTGCTCAACTTGCAACCTGTCGTCATGGAATGCTGACTGGCTTACAATCCTCCATGGTGAACCTTTTTAACATCTCTTTTACATATTTAACTTGGGAAATAAATATGCCCTTCTCATTTTGATTAACTTGCAACCCGAGGAAATACGATAGTTCACCAATCATAGACATTTCAAATTCTTTTTGCATCTTATTTGCTAAATATTTACATGACTCATCTTTGCTATTGCCAAAAACGATATCATCTATGTATACAACAAGAACAATAAGATGCCCATTTTCTGTTTTGACATACAAATTGTTGTCTACCATGCCTTTCTTAAATCCTTGTTGAGTGAGATAGTTGTCCAGCCTTGCATACCATGCTCGGGGTGCCTATTTCAAGCCATATAGAGCTTTCTTCAACTTGCAGACCAAGTTGGGATCATTACCAATTTGAAAACCATCTGGTTGCTCAATATAAACCTCTTCTTCAAGTTTCCCATTCAAAAATGCTGATTTTACATCCATTTGATAAACTTTGAAATTTTTGTAAACTGCTAAAGCCAAAAACATTCTAATTGCCTCAAGTCTTGCTACAGGTGCAAACGTTTCCTCAAAGTCAATACCTTCAACCTGTGCATAACCTTTACAAACCAATCTAGCTTTATTATTGATTACCTGTCCGTCTTCATTCAATTTGTTTCAAAAAATCCATTTGGTATTGATTACATTTTTATTTGCAGATCTGGGTACTAACTCCCAAGTTTTGTTTTTCTCGATTTGATCCAATTATTCATTTATTGCCTTCATCCAGCTTTCATATTTGCTTGCGTCATCAATATTTTTGGGTTCAATGCTGGATAATAGAGAGTAGTTACTTACTACTTTTCTTCTTGTATGAAAACCAGCTATGGGGTCTCCAATTATTTTCTCTCTAGGATGATTTTTTTGCCAGTTGCCTGTTTTGAATTTCTTATTCTCTTCCACTTCTGAATCATAACTTAAATCTTCTGAGTCAATCTTTTGTTTCTTTTCTGTTTCATTTTCCTCATCACCTTTAATGAATTCTTCATAAATTGGGTAGTTTTCTTCATAGCTAACTACTCGTTCTCTACCTTCATCAAATGTAACACTGGCACTGTCCACAATTTTCTTTAGCTTCTTTTTGTAGCATTTGTAGGCTTTGCTCTTTGATGAACTTCATCTACTCTATCTTCAAACTTACCAAGATTATCTTCAGTTCTTTTGATGTAACACTTGCAGCCAAAAACTTTGAGGTATTTTGTTGTTGCCTTTCTACCAAACCACAACTCATAAGGAGTTTTGCTTTCATGTGTTCTCAACATGTACCTATTTTGGATGTACATCGCAATATGGACTACTTTCCAAAATTTATCTGCTACTTTGCTCTCATCCAACATAGTCCATGCCATTTCCTGAACTATCATGTTCTTTCTTTCTACCATACCATTCTGTTGAGGTGTCCTGGCTACTGAAAATTGTCTCCTAATACCATATTTATTGCAGTATTCTGAAAACTCATCTGAAATGAATTCTCCTCCTTTATCTGATCTTAAGAATTTGATCCTTTTTCATGTTTCATTCTCAACGTGGTTTTTGAAAGACCTGAACATTTCAAAGGCTTTTGATTTCTATTTCAAGAAATATATCCATGTCATTCTGGAATAGTCATCAATACACAGTATAAAGTATTTTTCACCATTTATGCTTTGCGTTCTCATGGGTCCACATAAATCAGTGTGTATTAACTCCAAAGGTTTGCTTGTGTGATATTCTTTTGTTTTGAATGTGACCCTAGTTTGCTTCCCCTTTTGGCATGAAGCACAAATGTTATTTGAGGGTTTTCTAATGGTGGGAATATCTCTCACTGCATTCTTCGAGCTAATTTTTACCAGATTATCAAAACTAATATGACCAAGCCTCTTATTCCATAACCAATTTTCTTCTTCCTGTCCAATGAAACAATCTCCTTCTGAAGTCTCAGAAAGCATGTACAGGTTGCCAGAAGTCCTTGATCCAGTTGCTATCAATTTTCCACTGTTTGTTTTTTTGACTTCACAGCCCTGCTTTTTAAAAACTACTTCATGACCTTTATCACAAATCTGGCTCACACTCAACAAGTTATGTTTTAGGCCATCCACAAATAGTACTTCTGATTTGATTTTTCTGTTACTAATCTTAACTGAGCCTTTGCCTACTATCTTAGCTCCATCATTATTTCAAAACTTAACTGAACCACCTTCATATTTTTGTAACTTCTCAAATTTTTGTTTGTCACCTGTCATATGACTAGAACATCCACTATCCAGTATCCATGGTATATGTTTATTCTGTGCTTTAAAAGCTGTTTGCACAATCAAAGATTCCTTCTCTTCCTTAAGTCGCTCTTTTTCTTTCCACTCTGTTTTGACTATAGTTTTGGGCTCTAGTTTTGACTTTCCGTTTTCAGTATCTTGTGCATGTTTTTCAGGAAGTTTTCTATTTTGTCTCACCCTATTTGATTGAAATTTTCTTTCCTAAACTCGATTTGAAGTAAATGCACTTCGACAATATCTTACAATATGCCCAAAATTATGACAGTTAAAACATTCTATTGTATAATTCATCAGAGGTGAAAAAACATTTCTACTTGTGAAATTCCTCGATCCTACATTATACACATTATACTTGTAGTCTACAATCTTATGACCATAACCATTGCATTTAAAATAGAAACCATAGAAGGGATAATTGAACCTAGGTGATGGTCTTTTCTACGCTATCGTAGGAGCCATGAATCTACTTCTTTTTTTATGCGTGACCTTGGTGAAGCCATCATTGTCTATTTTCCTTTTGTGCCTGGCATTGTCACTTTCTTTTGCATGAGTCATTTTTCCTTTATCAGCCTGTTTCTTATCTTCATTCTTTATAGGTTCTACTTTCCTGTATTTTGAAGAATTTGAAGATTCTCCTTCGATGAAGCCCAGACCAAATTTGATGCTTGTAGGTCTTTGGTCATTTAAAATCTTATCCAAATTTATAGATCTTTCTTCGTGTTTGTGATAACAACTAATTTTACGATCCATATTTGCTATCTACATCTGTAAACTGACATTCTCTTCTAGTTTGTAGCAGTAATCTATTTTCACGGTTATCTGAACTATGATATCTTTAGATATTTTATTGTATTCTTCTGTTTGTACTTTCAAACTGTTTATGATGTCGTTTGCATCCTCAAAATTTCTTGAAATTTTCTTATTTTTTCTTTTCTTAGTTTTCCACTCTACAAGAGCAGCGACCAACTCACCTTCTAGATCATATTCAGCCTCAAGTTTTTCATCACATACTTTGGAGTTCATTCCTTCTACCTTTTCTAATTTTTCTTCTTCAAATGCCATGAAAAGAGCTTCACATGTTTCTTCTTCGGAATCTTCACCAGAGCTATCTTTTGATGAACTAGCATTTCTGGAGATAAAACTTTTCTTTTTGAAGTTGCCTTTTCTAAAGTTTATTTTCTTCTTCTAGTCACTTCTTTCATGGTGTGATCCTTCATCATTTTTGTCCTTCTCATTTAGAGGACACTTAGTCGCAAAATTCCCGATGCCTCCATAGTTGAAACATTTAAAAGGTAGCTTTCCTCTATATTTTTCTTTTCCCCTTTTTAGTTTTCTAATGAAGTTTGCTTCCATTTCATCTGATACCTCTTCTTCCTCGGACTCTTGTTTTGCATTTTTATTTTTAAGGGCTTTAAAATCCGCTTCTCTGTCTATGGGTTTAGATCTTCCTATTATCATCTCATATGCAGTCAAGGAACCATGCAACTCATCCATACTAAAGCGATTTAGATTTCTAGCTTCTTCTATTGCTGAGACATTAGAATCAAATCTATGAGGAAGAGATCTTAGTACCTTTTTCACGATGGTAGATTCGTTAACATCTTTGTCGAGTCCTCTCATCACATTGACGAATTCATTTACTCTCAACATGTATGCCTCTATGTTCTCATCTTCATTCATTTTTAAAGCTTCAAATTGAGTTTGATGTACTTGTAACTTGGACTCCTTGATATTATAGTCTCCTTCATGAATGCTTATTAGCTTGTCCCATGTTTCTTTTGCCATTTTACAACATAAGATCTTCACCAGTTCATTGTCTACTAATTCGCTCATGATAGCATTCCTTGCTTTTGAGTTATTCTCAAATAGTTTCTTTTCATCAGCCTCTTTTGGAGCAGTGATGGGTATTGTGTATTCACTGACTACTGAATCCTAGATGTTGTATCCCAAAGTACAGAGATATTCCTGCATCCTGGATTTCTAGTATGCAAAATTAGATCTGTCAAACACTAGTGCTATGCCTTCACCACCTGCCATTTTTTTACTTCCAAGATCACCATAGTCGGTTAAGATTGTACAAGAACTTTCCTCTGATACCAATTGTTAGACTTACAACAAAACTGAGAGGGGGGTGAATCAGTGTAGTTTATTAAAAACTTAAATCTGCAATTCTTAATGCTAAAATAATGCCAACTTAAAATAGATACAATAATTATAACACGAGAGCATCACACAACATAAGATTTTAACGAGGTTCACCAATGTGGCTACTCCTAAAAAATTGACTGCTTGGACTCCCATCCAAATCCAACCTTAGCAAAGCAATCAATTTTACAATACATTTACCAGCACCCACTGGAAGGAGCATCTACCCCTATTTTTATCTACACCAACAGAAAGGAGCACCAACCCTTGATTTACCAACACCAAATGGAAGGAGCACCAACCCTTGTTTTTATCTACACCAACAGAAATGAGCACCAAACCCTGATTTATCAGCACCAACTGGAAGGAGCACCAACCCATGTTTTATCTGCACCAATAGAAAGTAGCACCACCCCTAATACCAAGTAATAGCTTGGACTTTAATTTTGAATCTGCAAGTTTTGAAAGGAAAATACCTTCGCTTTTATAAGACCTTGACTGGTCTACAGTATACTCGATCTCTCTCACTGTTCGCAAGATGTGCATCTACTGTACTGCTACAACCAAACTTAATGATTGAACTTTGCCCTTTGTTGACTCTGCACACTCTACTTTCTCTACACATAGACTTCACACACTCTGTGCAGTTACAACCGAATGATCACCTTCATCCTTTTTCACTCTACTCTCTATGCACTCCCACTTCACACTTAGCTCGATTCTACACCACTATCTCTCTTTGAACTACGAGCGTATTTCCCACATCCGATCAATCCTTCAATTCTCCAAACAACCCTCCTTTTATAACAAAAATTTCATCATGAGAAACTTTAACCTTAGTCGGCTGTTATAACAAATGCGAACCCTAATCTTAGTTGGTTGAAACCCTAATCTTAGTCGGCTGTCATCGATCTTCATTGACTTCACTCATGAAGATATTTGGAAACTCTATCGCTCAAAGACTTCATTTGAAAGCTGTCACTGTAGCCATCACACTGTCATTTGATCACTCATCACATTTTAGCTACATGAATTCACTCTGTATCTGCCCTTGTAAATGTCGTGATGATGTCGGTCCATTGTCATGCTTCTCATTCCAGTTAGGTTCTTCTTTTTGTCTTGTGCCCTTATGACCTATCGCAAAATCATGAAATTTCTATCACTGTAGATTCTTTTGATGCCGTCGCCACAAAAACACAACATGTCGTGATATCGTGACACTTTTGCTTGTTTGACTTTTTCTTGGCTGTTGATCATGAAAACATAACATGTCACGATATCGTGACACTTTTGCCTCCATACTATTCCTTTTCCTTTTTGTCACGATATCATGACACTTCTGCCTCCATAGACATCATATTTTCTATTGTTGTGATATCGCGACACTTCTACTTTCGTAGGCTTCATTTGTGCTTTTGTCACAATATCGCGACACTTCTACTTTCATAGAATTTCTTTACAACCTATCATGAAATCATGACACTTTATACTTTCGTACAATTTCTTTAGAACCTGTCGTGAAATCATGACACTTTCTACATTCGTACGCTTTCTTTACAACTTGTCACAAAATCGTGACACTTTCTGCATTCGTACGCTTTCTTTAGAACCTTTCGCAAAGTCGTGACACTTTCTGCATCCGTATGCTTTCTTTAGAACCTGTCACAAAATCGTGACACTTTTGCCTTCGAAGTCTTCTTCTCTATTTTTGTCATGAAATCGTGACATTTCTGACTTCGTACATTCTCTCTCCTCTTTGAGTCACGAAATCGTGACATGTCACGAAATCGTGACACTTTTACAACTTACTTTCTCTCTCCTACTTTAGTCGTGAAAATGTGACATGTCGCGATATCGCAACATTTTTCCAACTTACTTTCTTTCTCTTGCTTTAGTCACGAAAATGCGACATGTCGCGATATCGTGACACTTTTCTAACTTAGTTTCTCTCTCCTGCTTGAGTCACAAAAATGCGACATGTCACGATATCGCGACACTTTTCCAACTTTCTTTCTCTCTCCTGCTTGAGTCATGAAAATGCGACATGTCACGATATCGTGACACTTTTCCAACTTACTTTCTCTCTCCTGCTTGAGTCGTGAAAATGCGACATGTCGCGATATCGCGACACTTTTTCTTTTCTTTTCTCTCTCCTCAAACTTGTCGCGAAATTGTGACACTTTTTCTTTCCTTTTCTCTCTCTTCAAACATGTGAAATCGTGACAGTTTTCCTTGCATTTTCTCTCTCTTCCAGAATGTCGTGAAATCGTGAAACTTTTTTAGCTTACCTTTTTCTCTTCCAAAATGTCGCTAAATCGTGAAAGTTTTTCTTCCTTTTCAACATGTCGCGAAATCGTGACACTTTATCTTGTTTTTTCTCTCTCTTCCAACATGTCGCGAAATCGTGATAGTTTTTCTTACTTTTTCTCTCTCCTCCAAAATGTTGCGAAATCGCGACAGTTTTTCTTCCTTGCTCTACATGTCGCAAAATAATGACACTTTTCTTACTTGTCTTTTTCTTTGAACTTTTTCTGTACATACTCTGAAAAGCTTCTGAACTTCCTATCCACTGCATCTAAGCTTCTAAAATCCCTGTCCACTGCATTAACCGATCTATCTGACTGTGTTGACAACAATGACAAAATTGTTGCTGCACCTTGCTTAACATGATAGAAAACCTAATATTTGAGAAAGAAGAGGAAGAAAAACCTCATTTTATAACCCTTTATCTTGTCCATAATGAACAAGGAGAAGTTGCTAATTTCCTATGAAGAAATAAATAAACCATGGAACCCATCTTAAAGGTAGATGAAATGACCACTGTTATTGTAGAAATCCTCTTGGAAATTCTATAGTAGGCTAGGTGTAATCCCGTAAGTTCTCAACAAGGAGACTCAATCATTACAACAACCATAAGATACAGGCCATCAAATGTCCCATCCTTTTCATGAAATTTGGAATATATGCCTCCCAACATAGAGCCATTTAGGTTAAACCTCTTGTATCTTAGCCTATGAGTCTTCCACAAGTTTAGAATATGGATAACTTACATGGTATATCTAATTATTATAATTATTAGCTTTTGATGCTAGATACTTAAATAAAAATCAACCACAAGATATAAAATGATCATGCAATATTAAATATATAATAATGGCAATATACTAAGCATGTAAAACTCATAAGAAACTTCAGACACTACTCATAAAACTACCATTAATAAAGGCCCACAAAAATAATACAATGATAAAAATGGAGGTCTCATACACTCCATACTCCTTACATGCTCTACATTGTATCTAGCATATCATCTATTATTCCTCTCTTCTATACTACTTTCTCCCTCCTTAATCTTCTATATCAAAGGCCTATATGTAATGAGAAGTGACTCTTGTCCTTCCATGAATTTTCATATTGCTATTATATGGACTTATGTACACATGAACAACATGCGCATTTATATCATCAAGTACTTTGCACATTCTAACAATACTTGTGCATTTATTACATTGCATAAAGTAAATACTCAAACCCTAATATAAGACACAGTCCTAATATAAATATGTACCCAAGATGGTACATTAATAATGTACTAAACACAGTAATATATTCCAACACCTCCCTATATTACATTATTTGGTTATTGAAGACTTTGATCTTCCTTCTATAAATTGATATCTTGATTTTGCTTGAAAGTATTTTCTTTCATCTTCATATTTTCTATTTTGTCATGCTTCCTCTTCTTGTTTCTTCTTCTTCTTCTTCTTCTTCATTTCTGCACCTTTGCTAATAATATATATTCATCATGGTGATTTAGTACATAATCACAATAGTATTTGTTAGGATTCAAAACTTCATTGCTAATATGTTCATTATTTTTTGTTTCATGTCTTGAAAGAATTCAAAAATGATTAATGATAGATATATCATCAAACATTCTTTTGAAGTAAGCATAACTATGTTTTGAGTATTCCACCAAGCTTTGAAAAGTACTTCATGAAGGTAACCAATTAATGTCATAATATTTTTTTCTTTTGCTTCCTTGAGAAACAAAGAGAATATTTCTTTTAAACTAGTAGACAAGTATTTGTATCCATCAAAAGTATCTATTAGGTTTTATGAGTAAAATTTTAGTTCATGGAATAGTTCTTCATTATTAAATGCATTCCTCACTATTTCATCCATGCTTCTTCTCATTTAATATTTAAAGTAGAATTCCTTATATCTCCCTAGTATTATATATTGGGAATAGTTTTGATAAAAAAATTATCCTTCAAAAACTTGAGGTTGACTACCTTATGACTCCCTAGTTTTGAGTATAAATTTGATATTGTATTTTCAATTTTCAAATTTTATAGAATACCTTGTATCTCCCAAGTGTTTTGAATATGTGATCAAATCTTGTTTTCACAAATGTTTGGAGAATGATCAAATAATAGTCAAATATTTAGGTAGAATTCCTTTTTGGCTCCCTAGTATTTTGAATGTAGAATAGCTTTGATAAAATACTTAGCTTTCTAAATTTTCTTTTGAGTTGAATCCCTTTTGTCTCCCTAATGTTCAACTTCAAGCTAAGCACTTTATTTCTACCTAAAGATAATTTTGAAGCAATTTCAATTGATAGAATTTTATATCTTTCAATAACATTCAAGTTGGATTTTTTATGTCCCTTCAATTTGAATAAAAGACTAATTCCAATGTAGTTTTCCAATTCTCTAACAACTCGATGTTGTGTTTCCAATGTTTTTCAATTTTCAATAACCTAGTTTCTAAATTTCAAGAAATTTTGTTGGTGATGAATTCCTTATATCTCTCTAATTATAAATTTAGAAAAACAAATATATTTGCAAATTCAATCATTAAATTTTGATGTAGAAAATCTAATTCCTCAAAGTGAAATTATTTGAAAATATCCTTATGTTTGAATTTTTAAATAAAGAAATTTAAAAAATCTTTCAAATTAAATCCTTCTTACTTCAAAATTCATTCAAACCATTCAATAAATCATCTAATATTGTATTATCAATTCATGTCCTTATATATCCATTCAATTAATTAATCTTAAGCATGATAAATTAACTAATATTAACCTTAGTATTGTTATACCTATATCACCTTGATAATTTATTAAATGTAAATTGATTTAAATACTTTGTACTTTATTTGTAAATGAGTCCTACGTATTCAGTTTGCTTTACCTCAGACTACAACTTGCACGATGTTTTAGGTACTATCCTCCTTTAAGTCTTCAATGCTAGATGATTGCATTTAACTGCATTCAATTCTCTTCCTTGTATGATGCTCTCTTTTGGAATTTGACTACCCTCTTCTATGCTTCTTCTACATTCTTTGAACATTGAATGTGTTTAGTATGTGTGTTGAATATCGTTTGGGCTCCTCCAACCTATCGGTATTATCCTTCTCATGAGCCACATGACACTTAATGTATTATTTAGGTATTTTGTTCATGTTGCGTTACTATTGCCCAGTTAGGTGATGTTATGACAATATTGGCATTACCTTTGATAAGTGTCTTCCTTTCTCAAAGAGTGCTTATATTCAGGTTAAAGTATTTTCTTTATTTCAATTATTGTTAGGGATCCTTTTCATCTGCACCAAATGGCATCCAAATTCTTTCACATTTTCAACCAAAGTGACAAATGGTATCCATGCACATCTCAACGCTTACATGTAATCCTAGTTTTCTTTAGTGCTTAAACTTGGTTGCCCTTCCTTAATGCTCACAATATATTTCATTGCTTAAAGTTTTCACTTCCAACTATTTTTTTCTCCAACATATTTTGTAACTCTTTAATGCTTGTTTGTGCTTCTTTTTTCTAACACTTGGTGGTGGCTCTTATCCATCTATGGTTACTCATTTTCTACGGTGGTGACTCCTCTTTTGGTGGTGCACCAATATCTCTTCCTTGGTGGTGTTTTCACCCCTTTGATCAAAAAAATTTCAGAATTATTTGACCATATATCCAAGCTTCTTAACTTGGGTAAAACCTTTGCTTTATAATTTATTTATCTCCTAAGAGACTTGTTGATGTAGGAGCATCCAGTGGTGTAAGAGTGATCTTGCATCACCCAAAATTTGTATTTGATTTAAATATTTTCTAAGTGTATTTAGTTGTGTAGGGGATAGAAATTTGGACCTAGCACTAAAATAATCATCCCAATATCCTATGTGGTTTGGGATATATGTAATTTTTAATGTTTCCTACCCTGTAAAAAAAAAAATAATGAAAAAAACTTCCTGCTAGAAAAACTAGTAAAACTTGCAAGTGAATTTTGAAGGTCTTAGATATTGAATTTGAATTTTTTTAGTTAGATGTAGTCCTTGGCGCAAAGAGCCAAGGCTACCCCGCTTATATTGTTTTGTGCCATTTTCAAAAATATGTTGTAATAGTCAATCGGGTCAACGAGTGCGAAGTTATGACCTCGGCAAGTTGCCCCAAAATTTTAAATTTGAAATAGATGGTTTTAGGCGGGAAAAAGGAAAACAGGTTATTTGAGGGAATTTTTGAAATTGTAAAAGGGCTCTTTATTTTGTATCCTCATTTTTGGCATGAAAGTAATGAAATGTTTGGTTCTCTTACAGGAACAAAGGAATAACACTTGTGTATCATTTATTTGTGTTGCTTGATCTTCACCAAGTGGTATCAGAGCGGGAGTTCTTGTTAGAATATTATTATTGTTATAATGTGCACTATACCTATAATTGATAGGTTGACATTTATCTTCTGCCATTTGTCCCTGTCTTCAATTTGAGTTGGAGTGGTGTCTTCTGAAAGACACTTGGAGTGGAGCTTATGACACTTGTCATATCTCCCTCCTAAGCTTGATGCTTATATATTCTAAGATAACTTGTAAATAAAGTGTGCCTTATTTTTCAGTCCCAACAGTTCCTGAGTGTGTAAATAGATCGTCGAACGTGAGGCAATTTACACTAGGATCTATGGTTACGGTTTGTGAGAGAAGTGAGAAGAATGCCTCCATGAAGAAACCATGGTGGTGGGAGAAATATGGTGCCAGAAGAAGATTTTAGAGCTTTATAGAGGCAAGTTCAAGACCTGCAAGAGGAGCTGTGTAGAGGGTTTGAGCCAAGGAGAGAAGATGGCAATGAATATGAAGTTGAAGAAGAAGATGACCAGTTCGAGGAAGAATAAGAGGCAATAGATCTTGCACAAGATAGGTTATATAGAGCCATATCTCAAATTGGAAAGAGACCGAAGATGGAGGTTTCTACATATTTCAAAAATCTTGATCCAGAGCAGTTGATTGACTGGATCAATCATTTGGAAGAATACTTTGAGTATTCCAAGGTTGAAGATCTTGATAGGGTCAAGTTTGCTAAGACCAAGCTAAAGGGTCATGCTAGCATATGGTGGAAGGGAGTGCATCTAGACAGAAAAAAAAGAGGAAAATAAAGGAAAACAAGGTGGGAGCAGATGTTGGAGAAGTTGAAGAGGTAGTTCATTCCAATTTATTACGATTTGGATCTGCTAAATAAAATGCAAGGTTTGAGGTAGTCAAGTAAGTCTGTCAAAGAATACATAGATTTTTATAAAATTTTAATCAGAAGAGGCCATTCTAAGGCCAACAAGGAGAAGGTAGTATGTTATATTAATGGGTTAAGAGAAAATGTTCAAGAGAGTTAAGTCTGGTCAGGATGATCACCATAGAGGACGCTTACCAGTTTTCCCTAAGGGTTGAAGAGAAGTTGAATAGAAGGTTTGAGATCAAGCAAAGAGGAAGAGGTCATGGTGGAATAACTAGTGGAATAACAAATGGAGGACAAAATGAAGATCATAAGAAGAATGGATAAGCCAACAGTAGTTGGGACCAAAAGGGAGATAATGCTTATTGCCCTCATGATTAGAATAATGGTTACCAGAGAGGAATATGAAGGTCTAGATGAGGGTTTGGAAGAGGAGGATTTTGTGGAACCAATTTCCACTATGGGGAAGAATGACATCGAACATACGAGTGCCCACAACACCAAGAGAGAACAAATAAGATACCTGAAGGTAATGCCCGAGTTGTTGTTGATGAAGATGTTGAATGTGAGCACTCTAAAGAAGCAGAAAGAGAAGTGCTGATCACAAGGAGAGCCTTGATGAATGAGGAGAAAGATCCAGATCAGAGGAAGAGCTTATTTTGCACTAGGTGTAAATGTGCAGGTAAGGTCTGTAATATTATCATAGACAATGGTAGCACAAATAACCTAGTTTCAGAAGAAATGGTTACCAAATTACAGTTAGAGAGAAAGAGACACCCACATCCATATCGAATTGTGTGGTTGTAGAAAGACCATAGGGCTTTGGTCAGCTAGCAATTCTTGGTAAAATTTAATATTTGGAATTACAGTGACAAGGTCTTATGTGACATCCTACCTATGGATGCTTGCCATTTATTTTTGGGAATCCCATGGCAGTTTGATCAATGTGTAGTGCATGATGGTCGTGCCAACACTTACTCCCTAAAAAAGAATGTAGTGCACCATAAGCTGAAGCCCTTGAAGGAGGTGGATGAAAATTTATGTAGCAATTCTTGAATCTGTTTAGTTAAAGGTAGAAGGTTTTTAGATGGTTTGAAGTATGAACATATGTGCTATGCATTAATTCCTAGAGTTAGGAAATATGAATGCAAAGATACCCCAATAGAAGTCTCAGGTCTGTTAGAATAATTTCCAGATATTATATAAGATAATGTGCCTGCGGTTTTGCCACCAGTGACGAAGATCAATCACCATATAGATTTGGTACTAGGATCTAGTTTACCCAATAAGACAACCCATAGAATGACTCCTATAGAAAGTGAGGATATAAACAAGCAAGTCCAAGAATTGCTGAAAAAGGTACCGATTCAGGAGAGCCTGAGTCCATGTGTAGTACCTACAGTACTAGCACCAAATAAATATGGAGAGCGGAGAATGTGTATAGACTCTCAATATATTAACAAGATCACCATAAAATATAGATTCTCATTGCCACGAATGGATGACATTATGGATTGTTTGAGTGGAGCCAAGTACTTCACAAATATTGACCTAAAGAGTGGGTACCATTAGATTCATGTCAGAGAAGGAGATGAGTGGAAGACAACCTTCAAGACCATAGAGAGTTTGTATGAGTGATTGGTCATGCCATTTGGGCTAACCAATGCACCACGCACATTCATGTGGATGATGAATGAGGAATTGAAGGTTTTTTTAGGAAATTTTTTCATTTTCTATTTGGATGACATTTTAATATTTAGCAAGACCCTAGAAGAGCACCTGATGCATATTAGAAGGGTTTTTGAGAAGTTTATGGACGAGCGGTTGCTAATTAATTTGAAGAAGTGCAGTTTTGTGAAGGAGTTAGTGTATCTGGGATTTGTCATCTCATCCAAAGGTATAAAAATAGACCCAAAAAATGTGAGGGCTATCATTGAATGACCTATTGTAAGGAGCATAACTGAGGTAAGATCATTTCATGGTCTAGCAAGTTTTTATAAAATAATCATTAGAAATTTCAGCAGTATCTGTGCACCCCTCATAGAAATAATGAGAGGGGATAAGAAAGAATTTAATTGGAACTTAGGAGCAGATAAGAGCCTTGATATTTTGAATAATAAGGTCATAGAGCAACCTATTTTAGCACTTCCATATTTTAATAAGGTATTTCAGGTAGATTGTGATGCTAGTGGTAGTGCCATAGGAGTTGTGTTGAGTCAAGAAGGTAAACCTGTTGCCTATTTTAGTGAGAAGCTTAATGATGCTAGAAAGAAATATTTTGTATATGATCAGGAGTTTTATGCTATAGTTCAAGCTTTGAAGAAATGGAGGTATTATTTGTTTCCAAAAGAGTTTGTTCTATATACTAATCATCAGGCCTTACAGTATATTAATAGCCAAGGGAAGCTAAATCTGAGGTATTTGAAGTGGGTTGAGTTTCTACATAGTTATACCTTTGTGTTGAAGCATAGGAGTGGAAATTCAAATAGAGTTATAGATTTCTTAACTAGAAGGTACTGTTTGTTGACATAAATGAAGGTGGAAGTTGTAGGGTTTGACGAACTTAAGGGTTTGTACCCTGAAGATCCTAATTTTGTAGAGGCTTAGAGGGATTGCTTAGAACCTGTTACCTTGGATAGGACTAAGTGGTTGGATTTTCTAATCCAAGATAGAATGTTGTTCATAGAAAACCAATTATGCATTCCAAGGAGTTCAATGAGGGATAATCTAGTCAAGGAGAAGCACAGTGGAGGGTTGGCTAGACACTTTGGTCGAGATAAGACCATTGCCCTTGTTAGTGAGAACTACTATTGGCCACAGTTGCAACAAGATGTGAAGATATTTGTGCAAATTTGTAGAGTATGCCAGATGACCAAGGGTGTGAGATAGAACACTGCATTATATCAGCCATTACCTGTACTAGAGAGACCATGGGAGGACATCAACATGGATTTTATTCTTAGCCTACCAAGGACACATAGGGGGAATGACTCCATATTTGTAGTGGTTAATAGGTTTTCAAATATGGAACATTTTATTCCCTGCCAGAAATCTAATGATGTAATTCATGTTGTAGGGTTGTTTTTCAAAGAGGTGGTACAACTTCATGGTCTACCAAAGAGTATTGTTTTCAATAGGAATACCAAGTTTGTTGGGTATTTCTGGAGGACCCTATGGAATAAATTAAATACAAATCTAAAATTTATTTTTGCATACCACCCGCAGACTGGTGGGTAAACAAAGGTGGTGAACGGGAGTTTGGGTAATCTACTAAGATGCTTGGTAGGAGATAAATCCAAGGGTTGGGACTTGGTTTTTCCACAGGAAGAATTTGCATATAATAATTCTATCAATAGGAGTACTAATAAATCTCCATTCCATATTTTGTATGGGAGCAACCTAAGGAATTCTTCTAAGTTGAGAAATATGGATAGATGGGAAAAGAACAATGATGAGGTTGAGGACTTTGCAGAGCACCTGAAGAGCTTGCATGAAGAAGTGAAGAAGCATATTACTAAGATGAATACTCAGTACAAGACAAGGGCAGACCAAAAATGGCATTTTAAGAAATTTGAAGTGGGATATGAAGTTATGGTCCATCTAAGAAAAGAAAGGTTTTCTGCTAAAACCTATAACAAGCTGAAAATGAAGAAGTTTGGACCATGCAGAGTCATAGGGAAACAGGATTCAGGGAATGCCTATGAGGTAGAATTGCCAAGTGGGCTGAACATATCACTTGTGTTCAACATTTCATATTTGGTAGAGTATCATGAAGGTGACAATACTGATGGACCAGTCACAAAATTATGGAGTATTCTAGTACCTACTCCAACGATAGAAGAGATAGAGAAAATTCTAGATACCCACATCGGTAAAAGTACCAAAAATAGGCAACATGAAGAATATTTGGTTAAGTGGAAGGGCATGCCTATGGAAGATTCAACTTGGTTGTCGAAGACAGAGGTTGACCGTATGGGTTTTACTCCAACAGCAGAGAAGTGAAGGTCACTTCTAAATTTACCCTGGGTGTCTGATGAAGGAGCATCTAGTGGTGTAAGAGTGATCTTGCATCACCCAAAATTTATATTTGATTTAAATATTTTCTAAGTGTATTTAGTTGTGTAGGGGATAGAAATTTGGACCTAGTGCTGAAAGAATCATCCCAATATCCTAAGTGGTTTGGGAGATATGTAATTTTTAATGTTTCCTACCTTGTTAAAAAAAACTAGTGAAAAATTCTTGCTAGAAAAACTAGTAAAACTTGCAGGTGATTTTTGAAGGTCTTAAAGGTAGAATATGAAGATTTTTAGTTATATGCAGCCCTTATCACAAAAATATAAGGGCAATTCCGCTTAGTTCATTTCGTGCCCTTTTTGAAAATATGTTGTAATAGTCAATTGGGTCAACGAGTGCGAAGTTATGACCTCGATAAGTTGCCCCCAAATTTCAAATTTGAAATAGATGGTTTAAGGCGGGAAAAGGGAAAATTAGAGTATTTGAGGGAATTTTCGAAATTGTAAAAGGGCTCTTTCTTTTGTATCCTCAATTTTGGCATGAAAGTAATGAAATGTTTGGTTCTCTTACAGGAACAAAGGAATAATACCTATGTATCATTTTTTTGTGTTGCTTGATCTTCACCACTTGCACCTTAATCCTTTTTGTAGCTCTATCCTATAACTTCTTTTTGTTGCATATTTTAGTCAAATGTGGGTGTTACCTTCTTCATGTTTAGACACTTTTACTTGGTGTGTTTAGACACCTTGAGAATGGTATATTTGAGTACTTATTTAGCCTTTATTTATACAATAATACTACCTCCTTTTTTGGCTTGAAGACTCTTGTATTTACGCATTTAATAGCTCTAATATGGTGCTCTTATAACTTTCAAATAAACTGACTTTTAATGCTTCAATAATAAACTATTATTGCACCAATGTGGCATACCTTTTGGCTAGATAATTAATGAGAAATCAACCACAACATATAAAATGAGCATGCAACATTAAATATATGATAATGACAATATACTAAGCATGCAAAACTCATAAGAAAATTTAGAAACTACTCATAAAACTGCCATTAATGAAGGCTCATAAAAATAGTATAATGATAAAAAAGGAGGTCTCATACACTCTATATTACTTACATGTTCTACATTGTATCTAGAATCTCATCTACTATTCCTCTCTTCTATACTACTTTCTCCATCAATATTTTCTATCAAATACCTATATATAATGATAAGACTCTTGTCCTTCCATGACTCTTCACCTTCCTATTCTATGGACTCATGTACACATGGATAACATGCACATTTACATCATCAAGTACTTTACTTATTCCAACAATACTTGTGCATTTATTACATTACATAAAGTAAATAATCAAACCCTAAAATAAAACACACTCCTAATATAAAGATGTACCCAAGGTGGTACATTAGCATGTACCAAATAATGTGATATATTCCAACACTAATGTGGTTGCTTCTAATCCATTCTTTAGCATGCCTATTCCTACTAACATTCCCTCTACTAACTTACCTTTTCGAAACAATCATAGAATTAATAACATGATGATCTATTTTTGATCATCTCATCCAAATACCCTCTATTATCCTTTGTTCAATTCTCAACCCCAATCCCTAATACTATCAATTTTTTATTCTAGATTCTAGGATATAAAGTCTAGGCTAGAAAAATTAACAAAATAAAATTTTGAGTTTAAACAACAATTGGCCTTTATTGAATAAGGTGCACCAAAAAATTATTTTTATAAATATCATTGCAATGAACTTGTAGATCCTACCTTATCTATAAAAAACCTATCCTTTAGAATTTTTGTTACTAAATTTTTAGATGTAGAAGAGAGAAGGTGATCCAATGGAGCATCTTTGGATTGTTTGAGCTACATCCTCCAACATCATCTAAGATGAGGTATTGTTATTAAATATCTTCTCCACAAGCCTTGGTAGTGAGGCTCTATGATGGTTCTACGAATTGCCCCACCACTCAGTCAAAATGTTTTTTGATTTGGTTGAAATGTTCATTCAATATTTTTCCACCTATAGTTCAAAAAAATGCATAGTCTATGAATTGTATCATCTACAAGGAGGGAAAAATGAATCTCTCAATGAATTCTTATCCCAATGGAAAGCATTGGTAATAATACTTTTGCTCCGCCACCTAGATATCTTTTTCTTATATTTGTATGTTATATAGAAGAACAATTATCATAACCCCTAGATATGACCTGTGTTATATCTTTTAATGATATGGTCAATATCTCTTAGTAGATGGAAAATACTCTCCAACATAGATGACAATTAAGAAGTAAAAAGAAATATGAAAAGTCATCTTCTTCTAAGATAAAGGAAAATATTTAAGAAGAATTGTAGGATATGGTGTGATTGACTCTTTTCCTAGTAATAATTCTAAAATAGTTAATGTTAATATTTATATAGCATTACAAAAGCTAGTTCTAGATAAGACCCAAGAAAAGCCTCCTAGAAAATTTACCAAGTTAAATCAATATTTATCTTCCATGCTAACACAATTTCTAGATGCTAATATGAGAGAGATACCTCCTATAAGGAAACATGAACTTGATAGGTAAAATACTCCTTGGTTCAATTCTAATAAATAATGTGCTTTTCATAACGCAAATGGTTATAACATGAACAAATATATCAATCTTAAAAATATGGTAAAGACCTTATCAATAAAGGTCATCCAATGGTCAATGGTCCTGAATAAGCAACATCCTCCAACCACGATCTCGGGATATTTTGGGACCATTTTCCAAAACATAGATAAATTTCTACTGATAATGTCTAATACTGAAACTTATCCCCACCAATTTAGAACTTTATAGGGATGCTTCAAGTTAGCACCATGACTAGACAACAAGCTAGAGAAAAAAGGTCACACCTTTGAACAACCCTCTAGTCCTAATTTTCTCTTGTGTCCTTGACATGTTTCTACTTCAAAAGAACCATATTTTATTCTAAAACATTAAGATAAATGTAAGAGATACTTTAACCTCCAACAATAACTAGAGGATACACCAACTAAAATTTTTGTACTAGAGTTGTTGTAAACTTCTCCAAATCATAGAAAAAACCTATTCAAGATTTTAAGTGAGCAAATAGTACCTAAAAATACTATCCCTAATATTTTGGATAATTTGGTAGGGTCGATTAGCTTGAATTATGCACCATATCCTTCTTCAAGGATGAAATTCCACCCATTTCTATGCTTTGATATATCCCTTTGTAATATACTTATAACATCGATAAGCAATGCATTAAAATAGTTCTCATCAATAATGGTTTAGAAATTAACATCTATAGCCTCAAGTTTATTCATAGAATATGACTCAATAAGGAAGACCTAGAAAAATCTAACATTGTCATAAAGACCTATGACAATGAAGAACTAGAAGTTTCCAGAACTATAGTGCTCCCGATAAAAGTAGGCTATCACATTTTAAACATGTTGTTTTATGTGTTGTCATATGATATAAACTATAATCTCTTATTGGGATGACCTTGGATCTGTGGAATGCAGGTTTTCTTCCCAACTTACCATCAATATATTAAATTTAAATATCAGGGTAAGTTGTATAGCATATTAGCTGATAGAGATCCTTTTGCTTATTGTTAGAACATATAGCTCTAAACCCAAAAAGCTTGACTATGCCCTTACATTGAATGCTTATCATCATTCTATAGATGATACCTTAAGGTTTATACCACCTAAGAAAATAATTATGAACCAATGAGAAGAAACCAGTAGTCAAGCATTGACAAAAGGTAAAGAAAGGGTTGAATATATCAACAATATAAACCTCAAGAACCAATATCATGAGCTATTAGACTTTTGTTTGGTCAAGTTACTCACATCACCTTGTGCTTTAGGATTACCTTCTATATGAGAAAGGATTGTACAAATTGGAACTTGTACCTTAATTTTTGTAGAAACAATCAATGAAGAGAGAATACATGGAATTGATCCACAAGAAATAGAACAAATATATGCTTAATGTTATCTCTCGATTATTTATGCTATGCCCAATAAAATTATTTGTAATTTTAGATACAAGGGAAAAGGCTTGGGACTTAAAGAGAAAGGTATTAAGGAGCTTATAGAATCCAAAGCTTGTCCCAAGCATTGGGGAATAAGATACTTCTCCAATACCAATGAAAGAACATTTGATTCATCTTAAAAAAGTAGTGATGAAGAAGAGGTGAGTCTTTTTTCATGTGAACCTCAAAAATAAGTTAAAAAATAAGTAACCTTGACATAAGTTTTAGATTAGGATGAAGAAGAGGATAATGAACCTTATCCCTTCTCCTTTCCTAACCTATTTTTGCAATTCACACTAATAAATACCCTAAGCATCTATTCCATTAAGGATACTGAGTAGAGCCCCAATGATAGCTTTAATAATAGGGATGTATTAATTATTTTACATGAAGATAATAATATAGCATCTCAATCAATAGTAAATTGTGTACCAACATTGCATATAAATGTCTATGAGGTAAATTGTTTACCCTACAACCCTCCTAAGGATCCTTGCACATTATTTTTCATCAAAAAAATATCACTATTGAAGGGAATTTATATTTAACCATACATCCCCAATAATCATCCATCATTGAACAATGGACTTTGTATGCCAATGAGTTTCAAAGTTTAGGGGTCTTACCTGCCTCTCCACAATAAAAATTTGAGTTTAATATATTAATACAAGAAACCATAGATATAAACATAGGATCAAGTGATAACCTTAAAATAATAAATTTAGGAAAGATTCTAACTTTAGAAGAAATAAAAGAGTATGTGAAGCTCTTAACCAGATTTTGTGACATTTTTGCATGGTCCTATGTAGACATACTATGACTAGATCCATCCCTAGTCATTCACCACCTAGTAGGAAATACAAACGTAAGCTGATGAAGTAAAAGTTGAAAAATATGCACCCTAAGGTTACTCTACTAGTTAGCAGAACTCCAAAAGCTTTTGGAGTTAAAATATATTAAGGCTATTGACTATTCTACTTGGATCTCAAACATAGTTGCTATCACCAAAAAAAAGGTTTTGTAAGAGTATGTATAGAATTTTGAGATATTAACAAAACCTATCTTAATAAAAAATTTCCCTTACCTAGTATAGACATGATAATGGAATGCTATCCTTGATGAATGGATTGTATAGTTATAATCAAATTTGAATAGTGCCAGAAGACCAAGCCAAAATTATATTGACAACTCCTTGGGGTACCTTTTGCTATGAAGTTATATTCTTTGGTTTAAAGAATGCAGACACAACTTACCAACATGCAATGACATATATGTTTCATGATATGGCGTATGAAATTATGGAATATTATGTTTATGAACTTTTGGGATGATCCATGAATAGATAAGATCATGTCAAAGACTTAAGATAAAAATTTTAACTTAGAGAATATAATGTTTACTTTACGCCACCAAATGTATACTTGGGGTAAAATCCAATAAATTACTATGCTTCATAGAGTCTAGATGTTGCATTGAGGTTTATATGGAAATATCCAAAGTGAATCTAATTATTCATTAGGTGCAATAGAATATATAAGCTTACAATAGAATCACATAGGTTACAGTGGTAATAATTTTCCAAACAAGGCCAAAAACTGTAACTAACAAATAACAATCTGCTAAATATGGATGCTAACTAACTGCTAGAAGATAAAGAACAACTCTAATAGTCTAATGAACATCCTAACAAATAACAAATCCATTTACAACATGGGTATACTATGCCTTACATATTACAAAGTGCAAGAAATAGGAAATAATAATAAAATATTAACTTAGGCTTAAATTAAGCCTAAGGTACAATCATATCCTCAACATTCCTCCCAACCATAGAAGCATTGGACCCTAATGCTCTAAAAAAATATGGAAATTCATGGGCCATTTTATGGTGATGAATCCAGCAAGCCATATGTGGAAGGTGACCGCGGTGGATGACAAGGTAAGAAGTGGAAGAACCCTATCGAGTGTGATGAGTCTTCATCTCAAAAACTCTATCTATAATAAGTGGAAGCTAACGATCAAGTGCCACTGCTACTATAGGATTGATGACAAGTTTAGGTACCAAATGAGAATCCTGATATGATGTATCTGGAAAGTATATCTTATCCAAAGGAAGTCGAATTCTATCTTCAACCTGAAATGAGTGAGGATTGTGATGTTTACACATCACTTGCTACTATTCCTACTAAGTATTCTACAAAATATATGTTATCTTACCTTGAAGGCTCTACCAATGTTGAATGAAGGAAGTGACCTTAGCCTCCTCCTCTGTCTATGCAATGGTGGAAGAAGGCAAAACCAAAGGCATATTCTATGGAGCAAGTGGTTGTGTGTTCATTGGTGTACTCAAAATAATGCCAATAGAATGGTTGGTATATTTATCATGTGGGAGAGTGATGGGTTCCTTAACCATGAGCTCTTGTGATTGTTCAATTTTTGGAAATGAAGCTTCTTCTTTATCATGCATATTTTATGGTGCTTGTTATTTCTCTTGTGTGGGATTTATGTAAGGAGCTAAAATAAGTACTTGACTTAATGGCTTACAAACTTACCTACAACTTAGCATCAAATTTGATGTGGGTGTAGTTATTTGTATCAAATATTTTTTATCATGTAAATCCAAGGTGTATGTGTTATTTTTAGCATGATACACTGCATTCCTATCAAATTGATAGGGTTTACCAAGCAATAGTCCATAAAAATACATCTTAGTGACATCACATCTTAATTTATCCACAAAATTATCACCAAATTTAAAAGTCAATGTGCAAGTGTATGTGATGTTATATGTGGAGTCTACATCCATCCACCCAAGTGCATAGGGTTGGTGATGTGATTTTATGGGAAGCTTCAACTTCTCAACAATGGACCTCATGATGAGATTCTTTTGTGAGCCATTATCTATGATACAATCTACATAAATATTATGTGTAAGGTGTGCTCTAGTGACAAACAAATGGTCACAATCCTCTCGAGAAAAAACATTTGACATGAGGTTAACATTGTTTAGTTTATCCTTTAAAGTAGGATATTCTTCTTCTGTCCCTGTACTCAAAATGGGACCATCTTGTGGTTCCTCATTTATAGGTTGTACAAGTAGGGACTTCTTCTTCTTTATTCTTTCAAAAGTAAAGAATTTAGACTTTGTATGACCTTTGTTTTTACAAAAATCATAATACATTATTGAAGAAGAAGGATATTTAGAGTGAGAATAAGAAGAATGTGATTTAGGAGAAGAATAATGAGGGGAAGAATGAGAATTGTTATTCACCTTTTGTTGATTCTAATTAATGCTTTTGGAAATGCTATATTGTCAAGATCTGTAAGAGGTATCAAATTTCTCATTTGTAAGAATGTCATGCTTGAATGCCACATCCAAATTTGAGGAAATCATTGAACTTGATTTTCCTAAAAATCTGATCTTGCAATCCATGAGTGAACTTGTTAATCAAATCCTCTTCTGAATATTTCACACCAAGAAGCACCCTTAGCCTATTTAATTGAAAAATGTAGTCAACAACTAACATACTATAGGCTTACATCAATCTATACCACTTGGTTATGAGGTCACTTTGGTAGTTTGGTGGGAAAAATATGTTTTTCAAAATTTGGATAAATTATTTCAAAGTCATGATAACATTATGGCTTTGTCTTTCTACAATAAACAATTTTGCTAGGCCTATGAGTTTGACTGTGGCAAAGGTAACTTTATCATCTTCAGGAATTTCAGCATAAGCAAACCAAGTTTGCATATCTAAAATCCATATAGATAAGACATCAGGATCCCTTGATCCATCATACAATTTGATGTCACATTTTGCTTTGTTGGCATGATTGTGATGAATTTTGACCTCAACAAGAGTTAATTGGATAACAATATCTTTCACTTTATCTACCAAAATATCTATTGTAACAATAATATTTCCCATGTCTTTTTTTAAGTCAAAACCCATTTGATTACGTATATATTCCAGACTGAGAGGATTCCAAAATGGTTGTAAGAACTATCTAGGCTCTTGGGAACAATTACAAGTTTTCATAACGCAAAAATTTGCCTAGATTTACAAAAAAAATACCTTTACAACTTGCAAAAAGGGTAAGTTTTAGTGTTGTTTACAAAAATGCAATTACAATTCCCCCTTCAATTTGAGGTTTTACAAAAATATAGCACTTAAAAACTTGTCAATTTTTTACCCCTAATGCAAAAAGAAATTGATCTTGGTGGCAAAATTATAATTTTTTGCAAAACGAATTGTGAAAAATTGCAAAAATTTGGAAAAAGTTCACCTTCTCCTGACTTTGGTGCCAAAATTCAAATTTGAATTTTTGAAATAGAGCAAAAAATATTTGGTTTTTTTTAAATTGGTCAACCTCTATTGGTCAATTACAAGTCAAATTAGGTCAGTCAACTGCTTGTAATGATCAAATTGAGTGCACCAATTTTCAAACTCACGAAATGCACACCACCAAGTAGCATAACTTTTAGAAATTGCAAGGAGTTCACAAACTACAAGGAGCTACCAACTGGCCCATCGGCCTTGAAGACCGTGCACCCCACCACCTGGTGCACCATGCATGGGTGTGGGGAATGTAACCACCATAGGGTGGTCACAACTCAATAGCACATGTTTGCACTTTTATTCCCTCCACCCATAGTAGAGGTGATGTGGGACTAAATGCCCATAAAATAATTAAAAAATCTTACTTACCGCTTGTTAGATGTGTCCAAATCGGTCAAAAAACTTCTCAAACTTGCTAAAAATACCACAGACCACCGGGGAAAGAGTTGTAATGCCGAAGAATCTACGAACCTGCTTGTAAACATCAAAAAAATACTACGAATGACAAAATTAGAATATTTCTTATCGATGGATTTCAAATCGATACCAAAAATTTTTGTGCTTTCTAGGAATTGTTTTATCACTTGAATAGAGAATGAGATCATCATTTTTCGTACCAAAAGCTTTATTTTTTCTAGAATTGGTTTAATTGTCAAAATTTGAAAATTTCTATCGCAAAAATTAAATACGGAGAGTTGCACCATCACTAAGAACTACCAAATAGTCAAAGTGTTAAAAACTCCATTGGATATCACAAAATTGATTAACTTTCTTGAAATGATAGAAATCATCGAGGAATGCCAACATCGTCAGAAACATATTTTTTGTATCTAATTTATCACTAGGAATAGGTCAAAATGGATGAAAGTGGTCAAAATGGGCTTTTCCAAGGTTGATTGGGCTTTTGAGATTCTTGGGATTCTATCAGCATGCCATGTGTTGATTGTAGATTGTAGATTGGTGAATGATTTTAGGGTGAATCTTGAACCCTATTCACCAATTTTTAAACCTTAGTGACGCTCTTAATTTTTTTGCAAAACTTTTTACTGTAATCTCCTCTACCTGCAACTATCCTTTGTGCAAATCTATGATGCTATCTAAATTGTCACCTATGGTCCTCATCATAGTAGCCTTTATTCTTACTACCGTGGGTGAAGTGGCATCCTATCATTCAATTGATCCATCAAAATTACCTATGTTATGGTTGAATTTTGGTGATTGTGGTCTTCCTGATATGGCCGCGCATAGGTAGAAATAGATAAGACTGTGGAGATATAGGATTGGACGAGATTTGGAGGGATAAGGGGAAGTGGGGGGATATGGGAAAATTTTCCCATACCTTTACCAATTGGCAGGGGGCTGATTAGTAGGGTTGATCGATAAGTAAAAATGACCAATTGGTATTTTAAGAGGAAGGAGGAAAAATGAGGGATGGGGAGAAAAATAAAAATAAATCTCTTCAAAATTCCTCTATGAAACTATTGGCAATTTTGCCACATTAAATTTTGATTTTAAAATTTTGAAAAATATAAGATGAATGATGCAGTTGTTCTAATTTTACTGTGTTTTGTTTCCTTACTTTGAGCAATTTCATTAAAAAAATAAGGTTGATTTTATCACTGCAGATACACAATAAATTTTTCTAGTAAAAATTAATGGAAGTCATGGAAAAAATGTAAAAGAGAAAATAGATGGCAAGGAATGTCTCAGGATCAAAGGAGCAATGGAAATACTCTAAAGCTTTGGCAGTATTTTTTAAGGAAAAGCACCAGTAAAAAGAAAGTGGAAGACATTTTCATCCCAGGGAGGGGTGAAAATCATTTTTGCCCTTCTTTTGGGGTGAAAATACCATGATAAATATATTTCATCCAAGTAAGAAGAAGGAAAATTTTTACAAGTAAAAAAGGGCAAAATAATGGATAAATTTTGGTAAAAGTCAAAAGCACCCTTGGAAGGGCCCCTCTTCAGAGTGAATTTCTAGTTGAAGGTGTTATGGGGAGAAAATCAAATGAAATGCATGGCTGATGCAGTCAAATTCAAAGTCGCCCCTAAGAAGAGACAAAAATAATTTTTGCCCCTCTTGATGGCAAAAAATAATTTAAGGATGTTTTTTGGAGTGTAAATGATAAGATGATGTCATCTAGTTGGAGGTTGCTCCATTCAAAGTCAAAGAAGTTTTAATAAGGTGCTTACCCATATGAATTCACCCCATTTGGAGTAGAACAATGATTTCACCCAATTTGGGGTGAAATTCCCAAAAAGAGTCTCTCTCCCCACCGATCAAAGTCAAAGTCACCCCAAGCAAGGGGAAAAAATAAAATTTTCCCCTCTTGGGGTGAAATCAATTATTTTTGCTTATTTTTTAGCAAAAGATGTTTTCATCCCATTTTTGGGTAGAAATCCTTATTTTTGGGTGAAATTACTCACAAGTGTGAAAACTTGTTGAGAGGCAAAAACACCAGATTGTCGAGGTGAAATCAATTCTTGTCCTTCCATTTTGGCAATGTTTTCTTTCAAGGTGTCACTGTGACTAATAACTTTCAAGAGAGAACGAAAACTAGCATAATTTAATTCCTGGAGCAATAGAATTAATATTTCCTCAAATCTTGCTAAAGAGATTCCGAGATTAAATGCTATATCCTAAATTTTGGTTATTTTTAGGAGCCTTCCACTTATCTAACCCCTTTTAAAGATAATTTTATTTTTTGTTGGAGTTCCACTGGTGAGGGAAAGATTTTAAGGTGTAAAAGGATGAAGCGGTGTCAATAATTTAATATCCAATCTCATGTTTACCACATGATGTTTCCGATTTTCAATGCATCGATGCCTAGAACATTTTTCCTATCATCCATCTTTGTTGATTTCCTAGGCGCACTCCATAAAAATCAAATAGTTACTCCTTGAATAGTGATTTTATTTGAGCATGGTAGTTGCTGACGAGATAATTGTTGCTACTAATTTTTGACCAGCTGATATTTTTTTTAATATGCATTTAATTTTAGAGGTGAAATCCTATATATATACTAAGCATTTCAATGTAATTAAGGAGATAGACATTTAGTAGGAAAACACTAAGTTTTTTGCATCAATGGAAAGACATTCGACCTCTAGTTCCTTGAGTAGCGTTGTGTTTGATCAATTTCTGGTTATCATTTTTTATTACATTCATGTCCATTATTAGCTGATTTTAAATTTTGTATCTAAACTTAACTATTTTTGGTGAGAGAATGAATACTAAAATTCTTCTTGGAGGTTATCTCTACAAACTGTGAGTGGTTCCTATGCCTTTTTGTTGTATTCTAACTAATACTTGATTTGAATTTTGGCTATTATTTTATCCCCACTTAATACTTCTAGATCATAGCCATATTTCCCATTTCTTTCTATCATTTTCCATCTCTTTCTTATTACCCTAAGCTTTAAACCGAATTAGATTAGTAAGGGAACTAGCCCTCTATGGATATTGTCCTGAAGGACATCTCTCTCCTTCAACCTTTCAATGTTGGTTGGGTCTAGGGTGCATATATTTTATGATTAGGTAGATTCATGACCAATAGTTTTTGGCACACCCGTTGGGACCCAAAAGTTCCACTTTGAATAAGTATATTCGATTTCACCCACTCATGACCAATATTGTTTGGCATGCTTAGTGGGACAAATCATCTCAATATTTTAAGGGAGCCTAATTTGGTGAATCTCTGGCTTGTTGTTATCTGTAAAATCACCATAGGTGTTGACAGTTTTGGCACACTTTGAAAACTGTTAAGATTTGATGTTCACCATTGCATTGTATGGTTAGAACATTTGGTGACTCAGCTTTACCCAGAAGCCTTCGAGAGTGAAGTGAGTGAAATATTTCTTCATTATCACAATATTGAAGCACATAAATATATAAGATCCCATTTATTTTTATGAGCTTGATACCTAATTTTTAGGAGAACATCCTAGGTTAGTTGCTCCAACTATCCCATCAAGTGTAACATCTTCACAGTTGGCTGGTGTGTTCTCTATTCCTTCAAGTCCTTCTAGCATAGCCACTATTTTCCATCCTCTCTAACCAAATACTCCAGTACAAATGGTTCAAAATCCATCACCATAGCCACCAAGATAATTCCCAGTATGGAACCACTCTGGACATTTGAATGTACAAGCTTAGAACCTGATTTTGTAAGCAACAATGAAGGCTTTGCCTAATTATGATCGTATGGAGAATATGGCTTATGAGCATGTCCAAGATGTGGTTGCCTTGGAAAAAATACATAGTATAATAGATGAATATATCATGGTGATATTTTTTATGCTCTCTCCCAAAGATAAGTTGCTTTACTAGTATCGATCATTACAACCTGCCACTATTCCTACCTAGGACTAATTGAATGAATTGTTGATCAAAGGTTTCAATGAGCAAGTGGATCCATTCTCTTAGTTTCATTAGTTTACCACCATTCAGATGTATTCTCAAGAAGAAATCATGAACTTTAATGTCAAATTCACCTACACTTGGCATATACTTCTTGATGGTCTCCAACCGAATCCTAAACAAATAGCATTTTACTACCTCTAAGCTTTCAACTCTGACATCAGTACGACCATATGACAGTCTGATGTCAACAAATTTCTAGATTTGTATTCTATTGCACAAAACACTAAGGCTAACCTGATTACTATTGGTAAGATTCTACCAAAAAAGGCAATGCCTATTTTTTTTGATCTTCTACAACATTTGTACACTAATGCATATTCTTAGCCCTTGCTCATGTCCCCCATGCATCTGATTCCTTCATGGAATATAAGTACAACTCAAACCATGATGATAGTTTTTATCCCTCAACTGCCCACTCTAACCATTCCATAGTTACCTGCTCCATTTCTATTTCCAACATTGCCATCTCTTCCTGTACCACTTCCATTACCAGCTCCTCCAGCACCCTCAAACCCTAATCCATAAGAAAAAGTGTTGAAATAATTGTAGTCAATGAACTTGGCCATAAGAGTGATGGTTAATGAGATCACAATTATTAAAAGGAAGTAGGACAAAAGAGATTTCCAACCTAGAATATTTCAAATACCGTCTATCACTAGGGAGCAAGTAGGTTCAACCAAAAAGACACCTAAGAGAAATATGACTGTGTTGACAAATGAAGAAGCTAGTACATTAGACAAAGTATACTAATACTCTACGTGTAATTATTTGCATAGTGATGAAACTTGCATGGTTCACCTGAACTACGTGCAAACATTGACGAAGAGTTCTTCTAATGGTAAAATCAACATGATCATAGAATTTGATCATAATTTCATGGTCCCTTTTGAAGAGCAAGTTTCAATTCTCACAAGAACTAGAATAAAACTCATTTTTGTAGACACAACTGAGATGAAGCCCCTAATGGTATCTAGTGACTCAAAGGTACAAAGTGAGAAAAATAAGTACAAGCAAAGGCAACTGTTCCAAAACCCAAGCCATATGCACATGTCCTACTAAAAGATCTTTTACCTCTATGAGTGAAAGAAAGAGTGCAAGAAAAAGCTTCAAATTTACAAGTAAGAGCTGAAACGAAGGAACAAGCCATAGAAAAGCTCAAATACTTGCATTTTACCAAACATTAGAGGGTAGAAGCCACACAATAGTATCTGAGTAGATATGAGACTTCCAATGAAGTAAAAGAGTCTAATGCATCTATGTATAAAATTGTTGAAGATTTTAAGAGGATTCCAACCAAGGTGAGTCCTATGATGCACTACAACACCTAGACAAGTGGACTTGTTGTAAGAATATTTGAAATTTGTGAAATATAGGGGGAAAATTTTGACTCAAACAATGTTAGATCAAACACTGGTGACTTCTATCACTGGAAAGAATATACCACCCCTTCTACCTTTCTCTTAGGATGGAAGGCTAGATTGTGCATAATTGCATGATTGACTAATGATCATCATGACAAAGGTATTTTATGACATTATGGGTATAGAATACACAAGAAGAAGCCCGAGTGTTTTAAAATTATAAAAAATCCCTATGAGAACATTTGGGGTCATCAAAGACATACCCATTGTATTGCACAAAATGCCTCAAATCACTATGATTTTAGAAGTAGTGGTGGTTGATCTAGAGCTATATTTTAACATGTGTCTATCATGGGATTTCACAACTAAGTTGGTAGGCTATTTTTCTCTAGACTATTATCATTTGGAGATTCATATCAAAGGGAGGAGAATCCATATTTATAATGAGAATCCTTCAACTTACCACATAGAGAATATTGAAGAAGAAGATAAACCCATGAATTCTATCAACTTGATGACCAAAGAATTGGAGGAATTAGATTTGATGGAAGAAGTTATGGATGAGCTTTGGATAGAAGATGAGTTTTCAATGCTTGATTTTAATGTCATGATGGAGATCAAAATCAACTGTTACACCATTACTAAGCCTGATAAAGTTGAAGCAAAGGTGTTTGATAATGAAGGTCTTGATTCAAATCAATTATGGAAGTTGTACTTCAATGGTGCAAGGTATAAGAATGGTGCAGGAGTTGGGATCATTCTCTTTTCTCCATTTTGAATACAAAATATGTACTCTTATCGATTGACCTAGAGCTATACAAAAAACATCATTGAGTATGAAGTACTCTACTTGGGTCTAAAAAAGGCAAAGAATATTGGGATCAAACAACTATAGATTTTTGGAGATTCTGAGCTAATCATCAACCAAGTAACCAGTAAGTGTGTTTTCAAGAAATATTACCTAAAGGTATACCATAATAAATTTTTGTACCTCTTCGAGGCTTATACAATGTTGAACATCCAAGAAATCTCGTGAGAATAGAACAAGCATGTCGATCAGATCGTAAATTTTTTAGAAAGCCCAAGACTATGAGGTTATTTTATAGGTATTCATTATCTGACAAAAATATCTTCTGGCAAGTGTTTGATAATGATGAACAAATCATAAATTTTGTGATAAGATAAGATAGTAATGTGGAAGAAAGAATAATTTATGAGGAAGAAGCTGAGGGGTTGATCCACTTGTAGAATAATCATATCCCAAATGGGTTTATTACACTTCAGAGTCTCTTTGATCAAAATTATAGACTAAAAAACCATAATATCAAAGTGGACAAAAAGAAATACACTAAACTGTAGTTGGAACCTGAGAAGTCAATCAAATTTAGCACCGATTGCACTTAGGAAGAGCTAGATCAAATCAAGGAGTTGTGCGATGAGTACCCAGACATTATCACTTGGAGCTACCAATATTTGAAAGGCTACAATAAATATGTGATCCAGAATACCATTGAATTGCAAGGAGTAAAACCCTTCAGATAGAGGTAAGGGCTAGTCAATCCCAATATTGAAACCCTGATGAAAGCAAAATTGTTGAAGATACTGGAAGCAAAAATTATGTACCCAATTATCCTACCCATTTCCATGAATTGATCAGATTCTTCATGTAGTTGCTAGTGCTCAGAGATTTTATTTGTTAGATGGATTCTCTGGCTATAACCAAATCTGGGTCTTTGTTAGATGAAGATCAATATAAAATGGCGTTCACCACAAAATGGATAATTTTTTCTTATTAACGGATGTTGTTTGGTCTCTCAAATACTAGCGCAACTTTTTAGAGAGTTATGGATGTAGCTTTCTATGAGTTATTGAATCACGTTGTTGTGATTTATTTTGATGATATGATTTTTTTCTCTTACAACAGGGAGGAACATAGCCTACATTTGAGACAGGTTTTTGAAAAGTGTTGGAAGTTCAGAATATCAATCAACCTGAACAAGTCCATCTTTGTAGTAAAATAAGGAAAACTCCTACGCCATGTTATTTTGAAAGAAGGTTTGGTGATTGATCCAACAAGAGTTGAAGCTCTCTTAAAGATTTCATTGCTAGCTAGAAAGAAATATTTACAATAATTTTTTGTGCAGATTAACTTTGTTCAAAATTTTATTGCAGATTTCACCCAAGTGGTAAAGTCGATGACTGAGCTTCTAAAAATAATGTTGAGTTCAAATGGACTAAGCAAAGGAAGAAAGTGTTTAAGGAAATAAAAGAAAGCATTGCTCAAGTTTCAGTCCTAGTGAACCCTGATTACTCAAAAGGTTTTATCATGTATATCGTTAGTGAGCAATAGAGCTATGCGACGGTTCTTACGTAGAAGTGAGATGATGGGGATGAGCGATCGATTGCTTTCTTGAGTCAATTCATCCAACCTCATGAAGAAAAATATAATTCCATTGAAAAGCAAGTATGTATGATGATGAAATTCTTGAATAAGTTCCAACATTTTGTTTCTCAAAGTAAGACAATAGTTTATATTGTTCATCCAAACGTCTGGAGTTTCTTCATTCAAGGAGATCTTGGAGACAAGAGAGCTGGTTGGGTTTCCAAAATCCAAGAGTATGAGATTGAAATTCATCCAACCAAGCTAGTTTAAGGTCAAGCATTATGTTATAGCTTGCAAAGATCACTGCATATGAATCCATGGTTTACCAACTTGAATATTTAGTAAGCAATTTTTATAATAGCTCTATGGATGATCATGTTTGGAAAGAGGACCTTATCGAATATTTTCATTCAGGAAGATGTCCTCCACATATTAATGCCTAACAAAAAAGGAGATTAAAATTCCAAGCCCTTAGGTATATGATGATGCCAAATGGACTATTCCATTAAAAATTTGATGGAGTACTTCTCAGATGCATTTGAGAATCATAGAAGCAAAGAATCCTAGAGTTTCACTCTAGTATATCAGGAGGTCATTTTTTGGGGAGGCCAATGGCATTAAATATAATCAAATCAGGATATTTCTATCCTACTCTCTTTGGATATGCTTTCAAAATTAGTTAGAGTTACGATAAGTGCCAAAGATATGTCGACAAAAGTAAGAATGCATCATTTCCCCTTCATCCAATTCAAGTAGAAGCACCATTTCAGCAATGGGGTTAGACCTTATTGGGGTCATTGATCCCAATTACTCTACCAAACATAAATATATATTTATTGCAATTGAATATTTCATCCAATGGTCAGAAATAATCCCAACCAAGAAGGCAGATCAAAAAAATAGTTATCGATTTTCTTGAGGGTTTAATCATCCATTTTGGCATACCAAATGCAATAATAACGGATAATAGAACTCTCGTCATTGGTGCTAGTATCAGCAAATTTAAGGATAAGTATGGGATTTATTTAAATACATCATCTAACTACTATCTGTAGGGGAATGTCTTGGCCAAGTCTACAAATAATAAAAGAGAACCATGGGTGATAACAAGCACAATTTGCACTTGCTCCTAAACCAAGAATTATGGGCAAATCGTATCTACATGAAGAAATCAATCAAGATGTCCCCTTATTCCTTAGTATACGATAAATAAGTAGTGATACTAATTTATATTGAATTACTAACCCTTCAATATTGGCACTCGATATATGGTGAAGATGATGAATCTGATCCTATGAGCACGAGATTAGCACAACTTTTACAGTTCGAGGAAGAGGCAAAAAGATCATACAATGCCTTCATTGAATATGCCCAGATGACACAGAAATGGTTTTCCAAGAAAATTTTCGAGAATTCATCTGAGGTAGGTGATCTAGTGCTGAAATGGAACAAAAAAAAGGCTAAGCTCGACAAGCATCACAAGTTTGAAGTGATTTGGGAGGGTCCATTCTAGATTTTAAGCGTAAATTAGGCCAACTCATTTTATTTGTAAGATATGGGTGGTCGTGCATTGTTGATTCTCGTAAATGGTATTCATTTGAAGGTCTACCATTAGTGACATAATTCGTATCAAGTATGTATATATGTACATAAGTCGTTATGTTGAGTACTTTTAAAACAAAATAAATAAATAAAAAAAAATGGATGAAATATTTTTTTCAGGAGAATTTAATTCTATCTCGAGCAAGTATTTTCATCCTGAAATCACATCTTTACTTAGTAAATGTAACTTCACCTCGAAAGTATTTTATATAAATATAAAAACAAGAGGAAATGAATTGAAAAGAAAAAGAAAAAATATATAGCTCCTTAGCAATTAATTTTGGAGGCAAAGCCAAAGTTAAATTTTTTTAAATTTATCAAAAGCATGATTTGCTTTAAAAAGAGCCCCCACTTTTTAAATTACCAAAAAGGGAGAGAAAAAAAGGAGAGGGAAATAAGAGAAAAGCAAAAAGGTAAAAGATAAAAACTTCTATTTTCACCCCACAAGGAATATTTGCCATGTTTTTTCTTTTATTTTTGGGTGAAAGCCTCATTTACTTCCTCAAAGAAATTTTTAGAGCAAAACTGCTAGAAAAGATTAAAAAAAAAATGCATGTTTTTTAGAACTCCAGTTGGCAGCGGTAAGTTCAGAAAATAAGGAGGTGAAGTTAATTTCACCTTGCTTTTTCAATAAAGCACTCTGATTTAAAGCTTGCTTTTAGCAATAAAAGTTTTTAGGGTGAAGTTGGATATGAAGTATTTTGAAAGGATTGCAAAGCATGTAATTTTGCCAAGCAGCAAGTAGAAGAGCATTTTTGGAGTGTAAGTGATTTGGTATTTTTACCTAGCTGACATTTTTGGTAGGAAAGGCGCATCCAGTTTATGTTTTTCATTGGCTTGCGCTAATTTTAGGGTGAGCTCCAGTTGATTGCATGAAGTCAAGATTATTTCATCGGTAAAGCTCTAAAAATATGTATTTGGCAGTTTAATGCAACACAATTAATATTTTCACCCTTGAAGAGTGCCCATCACTCACACATGGTATTTTTCATTTTTGGAGTGAGACATTAAATTCCTCGATTACACTTTTCAATATAAAAGCAACTGAGTACAAATTTCAAGGAATATTAGCAGTGCAAGGGCGTTATTTGAAAATAAGTTATCATTAAAAAGGAATATTGGGTGAGAGAACCAAGGGAGCACGTCCATCCAAATTTATCAAAGCATGCCACCTGAATTTAATTGGGTAGTTCAGAGGAAATATTTTAAATACGATTTACAATTGAATAAAGATCAAAGTTATATTTTTGAAGTATTTCCAGATTACCCTTTAGTACCCCAAATTGTTGCTTTGTTGCAAGTTTATTAGACTGTTGTAGTAAAGTCTACTGTACAAGGATGGGAAAGAAAGTTGTTGAATCAATAAGATCTGCAAAGCCCAAGAAAGCACAAGGAGGTAAAAAAGCTAAAAAATCTAGGCGAAATGAAAATATAGAACATGACCCATATTCTGATGTGTTGGCTCAGATTGGAGACTATGCTATTTCAAATAAAGGTATGGAAAAATTGTGCCAAGATGTGGAAGTTTTTTTTGGGCAAGGCTTGATGCCAAAAATTCCATTGATGATTGCCTATGTACACATGTTCACACTTACCCTAAGCTCATAATGGCAATTTCAAAAATTTATCAGCCTGCAACAAGGACCATATGTAATGTGAAGGGAGATAAATTGTTCACCATTTTGCCCAATTCAGTTAGAGAGGTATTTTCTTCTGGGGTGAAGCCTTCCTCCGATGTTATATTTAAAAAGATGAATCTCAAGGAGCAAGAAGAGAGGTATAATTAAACTATAACATTGCACCATTTCATGGAGAACCAGCTAATAAAGACACCCCAATTTGGAGATTTGACAAATTTATCAAAACCTTTGATGGAATTTAAAAGTCCAAACATGTATTCCATGTTGGCTTGGGTGTCTGATCTTCCTATCGATACCACAGTGTACAAATGGCAATTAGAACTAGTGCAATATATTTTGTAGATGGAATTTTATACCCCAACAATGATGCAGGTAAGCACCAACCCCATTTTATTTGACTGGGTGAAACATGTGAATCAAGCAATGCATACCCATTTGGAAAGGATACAAAGAAAATGAGCAATTTTATTTAGGTAAACTTTATTTTTTTCGTGGTATTTCTTCTTCCACATGCACCATCATTTTTCTTTCATAGTGATCAAGCAAGTTGATGAGGTAAATAGTAAGTTTCCAATTTATTTGTGGACTCCAAGCCTATCCCATAAGGAGTCATTTTATAATTTCAATCGCATGTTTTTAGGCCCCGCCCTTAAACTTATTTTCTACACATGTGAAAGATTTCCAAGGGCAATGAGGAAGGATATTGTTACAAAGGAGAAAGAAGATATGTTCTTGTTGATGTAGGGCATTGTGATGTGAATTTACGGCTTCACCAGCAAGTCATTTCTCCTTTTGTATTTCACTTTCGAGTGCCTCTTTGTGATGGAAGTTTTTCGTCATATTGACTATAACAATGATGTCTATGGGGTAGGATGAGGCAAGAAGACTATATTTACCATTCTATTTTACTTCAATGGTATCAAAATAGACTAGGTTGGCTAGAATAAATTGATAAATGAATCTCTCTATGACATGGATATGGTGTAATTACCTCGACGATGAAAGTATGACACTTTGGGTTAGTTTGCAATGTTTATTAAAGCCAAAAACTTTCGTTATTGTCCTTGGACGAATATTGAGCAGATGAGAAATATCTGGAGGGGCATGATCTCAAATGACATATTAAGAAAATGATGACATTTCCCCCATGACATGATTTTTATAAGCTAGATACTGAATATAACCTTGCAGTTCACAAGCACCAAATTCCTTCTCCAGGCTTTTTTGAAAAAATGAAATAACACTTACCCACTTGGTTCGAGAAGAAAATTACTTACTGGTGGGTTATGAGGGTCCATAGAGGGAAAACTAGGTCAACTTATGGCCTGGAAATGGAGGAGGTATTTTTGGATGTCTATGATGAATACTATGATAACTATTAGATAATATCTTTTCCTAATATTGTACCTCAGATATTTCAAATATCTGACAGTGAAGAGATCGTGGATGGATAGGAGCAACAAGTGGTTGAGGAAGCACCACTTTTGAAAGAAGAAATATAGTCATCATCAGAAGTGTAACTCCAACGAAATAATAAGAACAAGCGTGAGGCACTCTATTTTATAAAAATCTCCAAGAAGCTAAGAACAGGCATAATTTATTCATCTGGTGTGAACCCTCCTTATACATATGAAGCTACATAGGTTGACATTTTAGAGAGTTCTCCTTTGGTTAAAGAAACATAGCTTGAATAGTACATGGAAGTTATATATTTGGAGGAGGAAAAATAGGAACAAGACCAAGGTAAACTAGTGTCACATCCACCATCATCATCAGCTCAAAAGGTGGCAGACCCTGAAGGTATATTTTCTCTACCTTCTTCCCTTTCTCTTGAGCATTCGATGACTGTTGCACCCCATTCCTTAGCTATCGCTTCCATATTACCTCTATTCAGTATTACCTCCACTTCCATTTCACTTTCCATTTCCTAGTTCCCAGTTACCAATGCTCCCTCTTCTTCTAATCCCACTTCTACTGTTTCCTTTTCTTTCAGTTCTTTTACATCTAGTTCCAATAATTTTTCACTCCTTTCATCCTCCATTCCAGTGATTTCTACCATGGCTATAAGTATGCAGGCTCCTCCTCAAGTAAGTGTAACTGTAGTCGAATGCCTCACTTTATTTCCATTAACTACTTTCATTCCACCAATTGTTTATGTTTCCTCTTCCCTTCTCGATCCAAGACCTTAGCAAGTTCATTTCGCCCCTACTTCTTTTACTGAGTTGTAGGTGCTACCGGAGCAATAGATGGAGATTGTACTTAAGTATCTTATTATATTGAAAATAAGATGAGCCCGATAAATTTCATCATAGTGGCTAAAGAGCCATAAAAGAAAAGAAGCTTAGGATCCAGGAAAGACATTGAATAATGTTGCTTTTGACCCTGAATATATGGAGTCTCATACTGTAAAAAATATTCCCTATGTCTAGAAGCCCCAAGGATAAATGACTCCAAGTAATTACACCTATGAAGTCATTACATAGGACTGGATGAAGATTGACACTATAAAGAAGTTGGGGAATATACACGTGGATATGATATCTCTTTACCTGCATGGTGAGCATTACAAGAAAAAAAAAATTGATGTTGAAGAGAAGATTATTGAATTGAATGATGCTCTGGACAAAAATAGGTATCTAACAAACTTAGAGGTAGAGTGCTGGTAGAAGAGGACATAAGAGTTGGAGAATTAAGCCAAAGGATACCATAAAACTTGGGCAAGAGGAAAGAAGCAAGTGCAAGTATTAATCGCCCAACTTGAGGTTTTATAGAAACATTTGGCTAAGAAAGCCACACAATTAGTAGGCTTCTCCAAGGAGAAAATCAAAGAAAATCACTATAATTTAATGAAAAATTGTGTGACATTGGAAATAGAAGATCTCAAAGTTCTATTGTATATTCATGAGGCTTGGATAGTAATTTTTCTTGGTGATCAGACTTTGGAGTATGCAGAGGAAAATATGGGACCAAAACTAGAAATGGCACTAAAAATTTAGGCATTGGCACAATATGACTTCTAAGTTAAGTTGATGAGCAAGATGGATCACGGTTGGGCCAAAGCCAAGATGATGTTGCGCAACTTATTTTCAAAGTTAGAGCTGATGAGAGAAGACTTGAATATGATGACTATTTTTGAACAAGAGTGTTGTATTTCACTCATTTATTTTGAGTCTCTATTTGATGTCATGATTTTGATCTTCGTGGATAAATATGGGGAGATTTTTCCAATGAAATAATTGAAGGTAACCTAGAAAAAATTCATAAAATATACTTTTGATATCAACAACTAGGAGGAGACGATCATGAAGGAATAAGTATTGCCATGCATGGAGAGGCTCACCCATATCGAATCATATCTATTAAAACTCTAGCAAAGAGCTAATCACATCATCATGGATGACGTTGAGATGCTGCATTTTGTCATTTATTTACTAAGTACGCTTTCTACATTCACTCCAAACTCTTGGGCTAAGATAGTTATCATGTATGAAACCACTAGTGAAAGCCTCACCAAGCAAGAAGCATGATAATGAGTGAAAGTAGAGCAGAAAGTAGCTACAAAAGAGTATAAGTGGGCACAAGAGGAAATAAGGAAGAATGAGACTGTGAAATTAAATGTACCACCTGATGCAATCGATAACATCGATAAATGAACCCAATGGATGAAGGCCTAGGTTCAATAGCATTCAAACAAGTTGAATACCCTGAGAGCCACTAAAAGGGTTGGCAATTTTTCCACACTAAATTTTGATTGTAAAATTTTAAAAAATATAAGATGAATGATGCAGTTGTTTTGATTTTACTATTTTAATGAAATATTTTGTTTCCTTCCTTTGAGCAATTTCATTAAATAAAGAAGGTTAATTTTATCCCTAGATATGCATTGTAAATTTTACCAATAAAAATAAATGGAAGTTATGGGCAAAATATAAAAGGGAAAATAGATGGCAAGGAACATATCAAAATCAAAGGAGCAATGGAAATACTCTAAAGCTTTGGTAGTTTTTTTTAAGGTAAAGCACCAGTAAAAATAAAGTGCAAGACATTTTTGCCCTTCTTCTAGGGTGAAAATACCATGATAAAAAGATTTCATCCAAGGAAGAAGAAGGAAAAATTTTACAACTAAAAAAGACCGAAAATAATGGACAAAATTTGGTCAAATTCAAAAGCACCCCTCGAAGGGGGTGAATATCATTTTCACCCCTCTTCAGGGTAAATTTCCAATTGAAGCTGTTTTGGGGTAAAAATAAAATGAAATGCATGGTTGGTGTAGTCAAATTCAAAGTTACCCCTGGGAAGGGACAAAAATAATTTTCGTTCCTCTTGAGGGTGAAAATTAATTTAAGGATGCTTTTCGAAGCATAAACAATAATATGATGTCATCTAGTTGGAGGTTACTCCATTCAAAGTAAAAGTAGTTTTAATATGGCACCTGCCTATATGAATTTACCCCATTTGGAGTAGAACAATGATTTCACCCAGTTTGGGGTGAAAGTCCCAAAAAGAGCCTCTGCCCATCGATCAAAGTCAAAGTCATCCCAAGTAAGGGACAAAAATCATTTTTGCCCCTCTTGGAGGCGAAATTAATTATTTTCGACCAGTTTTTAGCAGAAGATGTTTTCATCCCCATTTTAGGTATAATTCCTTATTTTTTGGGTAAAATTACTTTGGAGTGTGAAAACATGTTGAGAGGTGAAAACACCAGACTGCCAAGGCAAAATCAATTCTTACCCCTCCCTTTTGGCAACGTTTTCTTTCAATTCGTCACTATGATTGATATCTTTTGGGAAAGAGTGAACACTAGTAGAATTTAATTCCTAGAGTAATAGAATTAATGCTTCCTCAAATCTTGTTGAAGATATTTCAAGATTAAATGTTGCGTCCTGAATTCTAGTTATTTTTGAGGTGTCTTCCACTGATCTTACACTTTTTCAAGACAAATTTAATTTTTTTGGGAGCTCCACTAGTGAGGAAAATATTTTGAGGTGTAAAAATGTGAAGTGGTGTCAAGAATGTAATATCCAAGCTCTTGTTTACTGTTAATTTTTGATGCACCAATGCTTGGAATATTTTTCCTATCGTCCATCTCTACTGATTTCCCAGGTGCACTCCATAAAAATTGGATCATTGCTCCTTAAAGAATGATTTGATCTGAGCATAGCAGTTACCGAGGAGATAATTGTTGCTGTGGATTTTTGACTGGTAAAAATTTTGTTTTAATAGACATTTAATTTTAGAGGTGAAATACTCTATAAATACTAAGCATTTCAATGTAATGAAGGAGATAGACATTCTGTAGGAAAACACTTTAAGTTTTTTGCATCAATAGAAAGACATTCAGCTTCTTGTTTCTTGAGTAGCATTGTGTTTGATCACTTTCTACTTATCATTTTTTATTATGTTCATGTCCATTATTAGCTTATTTTAAATTTTGTATATGAATTTAACTACTGCTAGTGAGGGAATGAATACTAAAATGCTTCTTGGAGGTTATATCTACAAAATGTGAGTGGTTCATATGCCTTTTTTCTGGTGTATGTTAATTAATACTTGATTTGGATTTTAGATATTAGTTTATCCCCACTTAATATTTCTAGATCATAACCATATTTCTCATTTCTTTCTATCATTTCCCATCTCTTTCCTGTTACCCTAAGATTTAAACCAAACTAGATTAGTAAGGGAACCAACCCTCTTTGGAGATTGGCTTGAAGGACATCTCTCTATTTTGACCTTTCAATATTGTCCAGGTCTAGGATGCATATATTTTATGATTAGGTAGATTTGTGACAAATAGAAAACCTCGAATATCTTCAAGCACATACAACTTCCCAAAAAATTGAAATAGGTCTTTTTGTTTGGCAACCCTATTGTTCCCTCTATTGAAGCCTCTTCTTGGCCACAATGGTTTCAATTTTTTATGCAGTTGATCTTCCCCCTGATCTTAAAAACAAACATTAATTTTCTTCAATCTCCAAACTGGATAATATTTTATTGCCTTCCTCAAGGTAAGTCTGGTTATCCTCTAACCTTATGTTAGGGGTATTTGGTGCCTTGGGTAAATTCTACCCTTTGCCACCTTCTAAGATTCACAAAAATGATGTTGTGGTTGACCTCAAGCTAATTTAATGCAAGAACCTATCCTAGGATCTGGTGTACAAGCAAAAATGTACTAGTCACCTAAAATTTCCTATGGCTTTGATAACCACTACTATGAAAATATCCAAATTGAAGCTAATTATTCATTAGGTGCAATGGAATATATAAGCTTACAATATAATCATGTAGGTTATAGTGGTTGTAACAATTTTCCAAACAAGTCCAACCACTGTAACTAACAAATACAAATTTGCTAAACATGGATGCCAACTAACTGCTGGAAGATAAAGGAAAACTCTAAAGTCTAACTAAACATCTTAACAAAGAATAAACATGTTTCCAAAATGGGCATACTATACCTCATGTATTACAAAGTGCAAGAAATAGGAAATAATAATAAAATACTAACCTAGGCTTATAATTAAGCCTAAGGTACAATCATATCCTCAACAAAGGTAGATCTTGATAAAATATCAGCAATAAACAACATGCCACCACTCAAAAACCTAATTGAGCTTTACAGATTGAAATATAGACTGCAAAATATTAGAATTTTTATATCCCAATTGGTACATAAATATCAACACTTTACTAGACTATTAAAAAAAGGGGTAGACTTTAATTAAGATGAGGAATATCAAAAGGTATTTGATGCTTTGAAAACATATCTTTTATCTCCATTTCTACTTATCCCACTAAATCCCCTCAAGCCTTTGTGGTTATACAGTATAGTGAGGGTTCACGCCTTAGGTTCTATGTTGTATCAATATGATGAACAACATAGACAAAGGATCATCTACTACATTAGCTAAACCCTTATTAGTTATGAAACTATATATACCCCTTTGGAAAAAATGTACCTAGAGGTAATTTTTGCATCTCAAAAGCTGAGACATTACATGATGAGCCATAAAATATATATTATAGCTAATGTTAATCTATTGATATATTGTTAGGATATCACTATTAAAAATAAGCACACTCACACAAAATACTGAAAAATAACTCAAATACATCAAATAAATCAATAACACTATGCAGAAATCAAATACAAAAATGGAACGATCTCACAATAAAATAGAATCATAGGCCTCTTTGAGGGGGCAAACTCCTTCAATATTTCATTAGATTGCAAAAGGATGAATTTGTACATGGCTTCATATAGTTTAAATAAAACTTCATGCAACCCTACCTAAAGGCTCAAGAGTTGGCTTACATGCAAAATGCCACTCGAGCTAGAATCTCCTACCTACCATCGGTTACAATATTGATAAAAATAGTTACATGAGATGGTGCCACTTAGCTAGAAATCCTACTTGCCACATACATTACAAAGTATTACAAAATAATATCATAATGGGATCCCCCATGTTGGAATTGGGTCATTACATAAGTAAATAAGAATTACAAAATGGTGTTAGGATAGGATCCTAACATGTCCTTCCCATTTGAAAAGCTTTGTCCTCAAAGCTAAAAATGAGGAAACTGGTGTTGGAGCTGATGGAGAGACTCCCATGTAGCATCTTCTGGCTGGAGCCTACACAAATGAACAAGAACTTCTGTGATGGTGCAGTTGCAGAGAGTGCAGGTTTGACAATAAAAAAATTGTTCAAATTTGAGTAATATGGATCCTTCTTCATATAATTTTGGTAATGCTGCCTGAACCTGTACCTATGTGCCCACAAATTTTTTGAGAGAGAAAACATGGAAAATAGGATGGAGCTTGGAGGTAGGCGGAAGAGCCAAATTGTAAGTAGTGGAACCAATCCTTTGGAGAACTTGGTAGGGTCCATAATATTTTGTAGTAAGTTTTTGACACTTATGGAGTTGTAGAGATGATTATTTGTACGGCTGCAAGCGAAGACCATGTCACCCACATCAAAGCTATTCTCAAAATAATTTTGGTCAACCTGTTGTCACATCCGATTATGGGCCATGTCCAAATTCTGATTTAGCTAGTGGAGAACATCGATATGTTGGTTAAGAGTGGTGCCAAATTCCTAGACCTTGGAGCTGCCTGGGATGTATGAAGAAAATGTGAATGAAGGGCATCCATAAACGACCTCAAAAGGGTGATTTTGGTTGCTATATGATAGGAATTTTTGTACCACCATTCGGCCAAAGGAAGCCACTTCGCCTATTGAGTAGGATGATTTGATGCAAAGCAATGAAGATAGGTCTCCAAACATTTGTTGATAACCTCATTTTGACCATCCGTTTGTAGATGATAAGCTGAAATCATTTTGAGTTGAGCTCCCTGCAACTTAAACAATTCTTGCTAGAAATGACTAGTGAAGGTTGGGTCTTGATTAAACACAATGGAGGTGGGCATACCATGAAGGCAAAAAATAGAATCCAAAAATATTTGGGCAACAGTGGAGGTTGTGTAAGGATGGCCAAGGGAACAAAAATGAGCATACTTCGAAAGGTGATCCACCACCACAAGAATAACAAACTTACTGCCATATTTAGGTAACCCTTCTATAAAATTTATGGAAATATCAGTCCAAACTGATCTAGAATGGGCAAGGGTTGAAGAGTACTTAGAGAATGTACCATTCCACCTTTCATCCATTGGTAGGTATCAAAAGCTGCTACAAAATCATGGATGTCCTGTCTCATACCTTTCTAGAAGAATATGCACTTGAGGCATTCATATGTTTCAAGAAATCCTAAATGTCCTGCAGAGGGATCAGTATGTAGTTCCTTCATGAAAATCTCATAGAGTGGGTACGTGCAAGGAAGAACAAGGCGTTAGCGATAACATAGGTCATGGCCATCCCAATTGTAGCCTATAAATGAAGTAGGATCATCACAGAGTGATACCACCAAAGCTTTCAAGTCTACATCTTGAAGTACCCCTTGTCGTAAGGAATCTATCCATTAAGGAATAGGTGAGGAAATGGCACATAAAAAACTGAGGGCCTCAAATTGGTGAGAGAGCATTACCCACAATATTCTCTTTGCCATTTTTATAAGTAATATCATAATCATATCCCATGATTTTAGAAATCCATTTTTATTGTTTTGAGATAGCAACTCGTTGTTACAAGAAGTATTTGAGACTCTGATGGTCTATTTTAATGGAGAAATGATACCCAATGAGATATGGTCGCAAATGAGTTACAACATGTAATATGGCTAACATCTCCTTGGCATATGTAGATTTTTCCAAGTTACGATCAGAGAGTGCCTTACTAGTGAAAGCCAAGGGTCTCCCTTCCTGGATCAACACGGTCCCAATGCCATGATCGGAAGCATCACATTCAATGATGAAATGCTTGGAAAAATCTGGCATGGCTAAAATTGGTGTTGTGGTCATAGCATGCTTCAATTTGAGGAAGGCTTGGTTAGTGGGCCTTGTCCAAGTAAAAGAGTCCTTATTTAACATGGATGTGAGGGGGGCTACTATTTTACCATAATTACAAATAAATTTGTGGTAGTAACCTATAAGCCCTAAGAATCCTCGAAGCCCCTTGAGAGTGTGAGGTTTTGGCCAGTCATAAACTGCTTGAATATTCTTAGGGTTAACCTTGATGCCATATTTGGAGATAGTGTGTCCTAGATACTCCACTTCATTTAGACCAAAGGAACACTTGGACCGCTTAGCAAAAAGTTGATGTTGTACTAACAATTGTAATGTATGATCCACATGGATAAGGTGTTCTTCACATGAGCAACTATAAACCAAGATATCATCAAAGAAAACGAGGATGAACTTCCGTAGGAGATGGTGAAAAAATTTTATCAGGCTCTAAAATGTGGAAGGAGCATTTGTCAGACAAATGGTATTACCAAGAAATCATAGTGACATTCATGAGTACGAAATGCAGTCTTGGGAATATCCTCATCCTTGAGCCTATTTTGATGGTAGCCAGAACAAAGTTCTAACTTGGAGAAGTACATAGATCCGTGTAATTCATCTAGCAATTCATCCACTATCGAAATGGGAAATTTATCCTTGATGGTAATTTTTTTGAGCTCACGGTAGTCTATACACAATCACCACGAGCCATCCTTCTTACAAACTGGTAAACTAGAGAAGAGTAAGGGCTAGTACTCTATAAAATAACACCAGCTTTGAGCAATTCCTGTACCATCTGCTTGATTTTAGACTTGAGGATATAAGGATACCGATACAGTCTGATGTTTGGTGGTGCATGACCTAGTAGTAGTGGAATAGCATGGTCATGTGAGCGACGAGGTGATAGGGTAGTAGGTTCTAAAAAAATGCCATCATGCTTGGTTAGAACAAGTTGCAAATCTGTTGGAATTTGATCCATTATGGAAGTGCTTGGTTGAATTTAAAATATTTGTGCAATGACCCCGCAGGATGACTTTTTCAATAATTTCTCCATACGATTGGAACTAACAATTTGGTAAGGGTCTATTTTGGTACCACGGAGGGTGTGTGTTTATCCATTTTGTGAAAACTACATCCATAGTTATGCAAAATTCTAGTTGATAGTGCCCAAGGTGCTCAACCATTCGGATCCCAACACAATGTCACATCCTCCCAATTGGAGGGTAAACATGTCTTATTTGAGTTCATAATCCTCCATCTTAATTCTTAATATTGTGACATTTACCTTTACAAGGTAAAGTGCCTCCATTTACCACCATGAATTCAAAGGAATTGCATGTGTGTATATAGAAATTGGCCTATTTAGAAACTTGAGGAACAATAAAGTTATGTGTATTGCCTGAATCAATAAGAATAGTAAGGCGTTGGCCTTTGAAAAACCCACAACTCTCATGGTTTGTGGAGTGGTAACCCCAACAAGAGCATGGATGGAAATTTCTGCTTGAGGTTCTTGGGTTTCCTCTTCCTGTTGAGTTGGTGTTTCAGATGTGTCTATAGCTGTGTCACTGTCCTCATCACTATGATCATTGCTATAGGGTTCCTCTCCATCTATTAAGAAAAATCTATTATTTCCACATCTATGCCCCTTCACAAAATTTTCATCATAATTATAACATAGCCCTTGGGCGCGATGTGCATCCATCTCAGTTGTAGTTAGTATCTTAGGAGAAGGAGATTTATTATTAGTATTATTTTGGAACCAAGGAGGAAAGGGAGGTCGAGCTTGAGAAAATCGTGGTGTTCATCATTGAGCTGAGAGTTTAGATTCAACCAATCGGGCTAAAATGATAGCCTCCATCATGGTTTGTGGTTTAAACATATTGAATTCAGCCTGGAGATCATATTTCAACCCACTCACGAAACAACTCATAAAAATCCCTCATTCAAACCCCTTGTTTTATTGGCGAACTTCTCGAATTGTGTTTGGTAATCACGAACTATGGTAGTTTGTTTCAGCTTTGTCAATGCTCCTGTAAAGTCTTCATAGTCATTAAGGCCAAATAGGATGAGTAGTTGGGACTCAAAGTCCTCCCAATATAGATCAGGGGTAGTGGCTCGTAGCCATTGGAACCAATGTAAGGCTTAAGATTCTAAGTTGAAGGAATCCATATGAACCCGATGATATATAGGGATATTGTGGAGTCTAAAGAATTGATCAACCCAACATAACCACCCATAGACATCCTTTCCATTGAACTTAGGAAAATCTAATTTAGGAATTTTGAAGGTTGGATCATGATCATGGTGAGTGTCTTCAGTTCCCCTTCTTCGATATTTTTTTATTTCTTCTTCGATCTTTTGTTTCCCTTCTTCGACCTTGTTTAGAGTTTTTAGCTTGCTGTTCAAATGTGAGAGTACCTTGCAGTTGTGTCTCCATCACTATAAGTTGTTTTTCTAAGCAAATTTTAGTGGTATCCTGATCCGTTCATAGCTCTTGAATATATTCTATTATGGTGTGGTTTGTAGTGGTCAAGTAGTCAAGGGCTTTTTGCATATCAGCCAACATTATGGCAATTTATAGATCCTTTTGTCCACGGGTGTCGCTTGCCATTGTGAACCCTCTTTTACTCAGTTACTAAAAATAGATGTGGGATTTCAGGAGTTACTATTTTTAGTAAGGGTCCAAAATTAAATTTTGGGAATGGATTGCAACACTGATTTTAGAATAGGGTCCACTTCGGTGGTTGTTTTATTTGAGCGCTCAATGAGGAGATATACTAAATTTCTTGACTTTTTGTGATCTCCTGTTGGTTGTAAGTCGATGTCAAGGTAATTTATTCCACTTGGACTTAAAATTTCACCAGTGAGTCCTTGAGGGTATTTGGTGCGAAATAACAAGTAGTGTATGTTCCAAAACATTTGGATCAATTTGTTTGACCATTGAAAAGTTATGGCCTTGGAAAGAAAAATAAAAAATTACTATTTCTAGAAAATTGGTGCAAAATTTGACTAGGGGCTGCCAAGGATAATTTTTTCTAGAATAGAGTGTAGAAATATCTGCTAAATTTTTGAATCAATCTGAGCTCTGTGTGAAGAGATATCCCTATTTTAATAAAATTTTAATGCTTTTCCTTTTTTTTGCTGTGCTGTTGGTGTTACAATTCAAAATTTGGGGTTTAGGATCAACTGTCTCTGACCTTAGTCTACAATCTAACCACCATATCACTATCTTGTTCCCTCCTTTGTCACCTATATTGTGGTTATTGAAATGGTTCCTATCATTTTTCCTAGGGATTCTCTGACATTAACAGTACTAATTATGACACTGGAATCCTGTAATTTTGGACTATTACAAAGGGTTGTTACTGTCGACCTGACTATCTTTGTTACTGACTCGACTATTTTTGTCATTGTCTTGGCTATTCTATTTCTAATCATGGGCTATTGCAAACACTTGCAAAATATGTCTTGACTGTTGGTGCATGCAAGTTTATTTTCTGTGATAAAGAATGTCTTCTTTGTATGCTCACTTTTGGGGTTGTGAATGCAGGTTAGTAGAACAAGGATGGTGTTGATTTGCAGGTGGAAATTATATTTTGTAGAACCAGGGTATGCTAAGTAAGGGAGTATGTAATACCCATAGGTCCTCTGTTATACCGTAGTGATGAACAATAGTGCTTAGACCAATATTTTAGACCACTACCCAAGGAGGATTCCACACATACCCTTGAGCACACTATTTGCCTCTCTGATAGTATGAGAGGGTGATCGTCCAGGATGTTATGTCCCATGGACTATGGATAATACAAGGCTGAAAAGCTTCCTAATGGATAAAATTTTGTTTAAACCTATATTGTCACTCGATACGCTTTAAGATGCGTGGGAGCTCAAGTCCGTGCGTGAGTCTTATCTAAGGCTTGGGCATTGGAGCTTGATTGCCCATCACTTCACTAGACGCTTTATGGGCTATCTATATTAGCCAATAACAAAAACTCCATGATATTTTAAAATACCCATCACAGGGTTTGTAACCTACACAACTACTAAAACAAAGAATGTATTTTTTTTTGTGTTTTCTAGATTTTTGGTAAAAAAAAGACTGTATTTTTTGGATTTTTTTTTAATAAAGGAAAAATATAAACAAAAAAACATAGAAATTTATACCTAACAGGAAAAATAATAGGCAAAAATAATCTCAGTTGTAGTAGAACTCGGCCCTGAAAAATGCTCTAATACCACTTGTTAGGATTTCACTATTAAAAATAAGCACACACACAAAATACTAAAAAATATCTCAAATACATCAAATAACTCAATAACACTATGCAAAAATGGAACAATCTCACAATAACATAGAATCATAGGCCTCTTTGAGGGGGCAACCTCCTTCAATATTTCATTAGCTTGCAAAATGATGAATTTGTACATGGATTCATATATTTTAAAGAAAAAATTCATGCAACCCTACCTAAAGGCTCAAGATTTGGCTTACATGCAAAATGCCACTCGAGCTAGAATCTCCTACCTACCATCAGTTACAATCTTGATAAAAATGGTTACATGAGATGGTGCCACTTGGCTAGAAATCCTACTTGCCACATACATTACAAAGTATTACAAAATAATATCATAATGGGATCCCCCACATTGGAAGTGGGTCATTACATAAGTAAATGAGAATTAAAAAATGGTGTTAGGATAGGATCCTAACAAATATCTTATTTCTAAATTGTACCTTTTGGGTAGGATAGCTAAATAGGTTATAGCTCTTAATGAATTCAACCTTGAATTTATCTATCAAAAGCCTATTAATGAACAAGTGATAGTTGGCTAGCTAGCAACAACCCCTTTGTTAGTCAATCATTCCTTAGAAGTCAAATATCCGAATAAGATAGTGTACACTCTTGAAGTATCACAAAAATATTCCTAGACTCTCTTATTTTATGATGCAACATGTGTTAAAGGAGAAAAAGTAGGAATCATCCTACTATCACCACAATAGATTGTAGTCCCCTTGTCTTTCAAGCTTTAATTCTCATGTACCAACAACATGGATGAGTATAAAACATTCATCCTTGGGATTTGATAATCCCTAGACCTAAAAGTAACCTCACTCTCCATATTTGGAAATTCATAGTTAATCGTTAACCAAATCAATGGATTTTATCAAATCAAATACGATAAACTAAAAATATAAACATTGTGAATAAATTAATAGCTTATTTTGAGAAGGTAACCATTAATACTATTACACATTCTAGAAATCACCAAATACATGTAATGGCTATAATTGTGTCTCTCATGTCTTCAAAGTTGGAGGATAACCAAGAAACAATTGTCATTTTCCAGATAAGACAACCTACAACTGTTAGCTTTTGATAAAAATCACGAGATGTAGAATAATATGAAAGAAATAAAATCTGCTAGATGAATGAGATATGCAATAAACATAAATGATATATAATGAATACAATATAGCTATGGAGGAAATGAACACTCCATCAACAAAGCTACTGGACCACATTGTACCCATCACCAATGGATGGTAATCCACATAAAATTTTATTACCTACTAAGATCTCTAAGCTACTATGTCATTGACTCTCTTCTTACTTGTATACTACCAATGAGGTCTTTCTTATATAGGCAAAATAGAATACTTGTCCAACACTCTATCTAGCTATCGAGTGACACCATGTACAATTACAACTTGCACATTGACACTTGTGCATTTATTACAATTTACATTGCATGAAGTAACTAGATAACTCCCCCCTAAAGTAATCTAATGTCCTAAGTACGCACCTTAGAAGATACACAACCCAAATGATGGAATATAATCTATTTCTAACACCCTCCTATATTATATTATTTGGGTATTGAAGACTTTTAGTCTTCAATATGGATCTTCATCTTCTTCTTGAGCTTCGTATTCTTCCTCATCATTCTTTGTAACCTGTTCAAGCAAATAGTCAGTATTTCTATAATATGTTACATTTGATGATAGAGCTTTCACTTCATAATCCTCTGTAGGTTCTTCCAGTTCTTCATTTTCTTCTATTTTTTGAACCAAGTGACCTCTCTAATTTCTCATCTGATATTCTAGTTGAGAATAAGATGTTGGTCGCTAAAATTATTGTTAACGAGGGTTCCTTTGGTATTGTCATGGTCAACATTGATTGCCATTATTCATCTAATTTTCTTGGTTCATATTTTTGGGATTGTATCTACAATAGCTAGTACTATGGCCCTTCTTTCGGTATATCTAAAAATACCATGTTTTCCATCCTCTTGTTGATATAGCAATATTTCCCTGTGTATTATCTTTTGATGTCAATGCAGTGTTAGTCATATCATATTTTAGGGTGTTTTCTACTTCATATTCTTGAAGTATATTGACCAGGTCATCAAAAGATGTATCTTTACTTAAGAAATGTAAAGATGTGACCAAATGCTTATAACTTTCTAGAAGTGCTCTCATGGTTACTTGATTAAGAAGTCCATCCTTGACTGTTTCTCCTAAGGTTAATAATTTTCCTTTAATATCTGCTACCTTCCTTAGGAATAATTCTATGCTATCTCCACTATTCATTTTCAATGATTGAAGTTAAGTTTGGAGATGAAGAATAGTTACCTTATTCTTTATTTCAAATATTTTATCTATGCTTGTCCATGCATTTGACGATGTTCTAGCTGAATTGATATAAGGTTGAATCTCATCAGTGATAGCAAACATTATTATCATAAGAGCTTTTGAATCATTTTTTTCAAACTTCAAGATTTCAGTTTTGTTGGAAATTGTGAGTATATTATTGTCACTGATGTCAAATATAGCTTGGAATGTCAAAAATATAAGGTTTATAAGTTGGTTAAATATGCAAGGCAAAGTTCATCCCAATGCAAGGAAGTTGATAAAAAGGAAAAGGTTATAATATTTACTTTAAATATTATAAGCCAAAGAGGTTTGGGACAAAGCTCTAAAGTGTTTGGTTAAAAGGTTTAAGACCCTAGTTTAAAGACCATGCAGAAAGCAAGTGACTAAGGCTTAAAAAGAAATAATATTATAATATTTTAATATTATAATATTAAGGACAAAAGTTTGAAGCCAAAGGTTTAATAATAAAATTTTATTATAATACTTTATATTATAATTTTAAACCCAAGATGGGTTTTGGTGCCAACATTTTCAAAGGTTTTAAATAAAACCTATAAAGCACCGAAGTCAAATAAAGGGGGAAAATCCATATTAATATGGATTAATTTGTGCACTAAGGTATGTTTTTTTTAATGGTAATTGAATTCGATTTTCCTACATGCATGAATCGTGAGAAAAGGAAGGATGAATTATTATTATTTTTTTAAAAAGAAGTTTTGTGGTCGAATAAATAAAGGATCATGGGCTTTTATTCCCAAGCAAGCACCTGGCCTAGTAGTAGATGGGGTAGCGCTAAGGCACAAGGCAAGAAGTAGGTTGTGAGGTTGAAAATCGATGGTGACATATTTTCATGTTTTGTTGACTAAAAGGATTTGACCAAAAGTTTTAAATGTTATATCGTGCATTTATGTTCTTGTGTGGATGGTTCAACTAATCGAAAATAATTTTTTTTATTAGTGCTAAGGTTGAAATATTAAGGGCCTAAGTTGTGCTTGATTATTGTGCGCTATTGGACTTAGGGAGTTATAAGGGAAATAAATATTTTATTTTTGCCATTGTTTTTAAAAGGAAATAAAAGGGGAAATTGCAATTAATTTTTGAAGTATTATTTTGTGGAGTAATAAGGTAATTAGTGGTAAATCAATTTGTGGGTGTATTTTTGAAATATTTAAGTGGGAGATAAAAGGTGTATAATGTGCTTTTATTGTTTGTAATACTTGCTTTAATATTGAAGGGCTTGGTTCATGATTTGATGTTTTATTTTGAGAAACCAAGAGAGTTATAGAGCATTGGTTTGGAACATAATTGTGCACACATTTTGAGAAGGTTTTCCAATATATGAAAAGGTGTTGTGCTAATCCTTTTGAAGTTGCAAAAGATATTATTTTTGAGATAGGTATTTGAGGGCACATCTTCATCAAGCATTTTGAGGTATGGTGGTTCAACTTTTTATCTAGGTGGTTGTGTTTTGAGAAAGTAGTTTTGAGGTGGAGTTAAAAGGGTTGATTGGTATGCATTGTTGGAAATATTTGAGCTAGGGTTTGTGAAACAAAATGTGCATTCATTGTCTGAATGGTTTTTGAAGCATTGATTTGAATGTATTGAATGTGGATGAGCAAGTTTTGTAAAGCAATTGTGTATTTGGTTTGAAAAGAACATATGGTGGAATTATATTGCATATCATTTCCTATGTGTTCTTGAACAAGAATTCTTGGTAGAATATGTTTGAAGTATTATGATCAAGCAAGTGTTATGAGAAAATTTTGAGCATGTGTTAGAGTAGAATTAAGCAAGGATAGTAAGTAGACTAGAGAATAATTGTGAGCTGTTTGAGCAGGCCTTTTTTTGGGAGAGGATTTGGAGCAGCTTTGAGGTAGATTTGAGATTTGAGCAAGTCTTGAAGAGAAGTTTTGAGGTAGATTTGTGAGTAGGTATGAGACAAATCAATACAGGAAGTTGAGCAGATTTGATCAGATTGGTGAGCAATTTTGATCAGAGTTATGAGCAAAATTGATCAGAGTTGAGTAGATTTGAGAACAGGCTTTGGAAGCAAACCAACACAAAGGGGATAGGGTTCTCCTATGGATAGAGGTCCAAAAATCAGAGTAGTGGGGATAGAGGTCTCCTATGGATAGAGATCCATGAATTTGAGCATAGGGGATTAGTGTCTCCTTTGGACAAAGGTCCATAAACATTGTAATAGGGATTTGGTTCCCAAGAGATTCATTGAGAAAAATTTATAAGAAATATTTTCTCCGTGGACGTAACCCACATTGGGTGAACCACGTTAAATCATGTCTCTCATGTGTGTGATGATGTGTGCATTATTTATTGCTTTGATATTATTGTTGTTATCATTTGGGTTGAAAAGTAAAAAGTTTTATCTTATACTGTTCACCCCCCTCTCAGTATAAGCTTATGTTCTTCAATTGGTATCAGAGTGGGTTCCTTCATGAAAAGCCTAACAACTTGAAGGAAGATCCCACAAGAACATACATGACCACAAAAAATGGAGAAGAAGCCATGATCGACATGAAAGAGGAACTTATTGCTGCTCTTAGAAACTTGGAAAGAGTTAGAAAGAAGAATTCAAGTTTGAAGGCTCAAATTCAAGAGGATGAGGAAGCAAAGATGAAACTTCTACAAAATCTCATAGAGCTAAAGGTAAAATTTGAAGAGGCAAGGAAAATTGAAAAGGATATGGTAGAACAATTAAAGGCAAAAGAGTTAGAATGTGAAGGGTTGGAATCTGAAATTGTCTCTCTAAGAAAGGGAGTTGAAAATTCTAAAGATAAGTTACAACAAGATATAAAGTTAGGGAAATAGAAAGAGGAGTCAAGCTCCAAAGGAACAAAGATATCAAAGAAAGAAGAGCCCATGACCTATGCTAATGTATTGAAAGGCAAAAGCATCAAGAAGGAAGAAAATAGAGAAGCTTCATGGACAAAATTCAATTATAGAAATGACAAAGGAAGAAGCATGCGACCATATTATTCAAGGCAATCTAACAGGTTACAAAATTTCTTCCATGGTTATTGTTTTTCATGTAACAAATATGGTCATAGAGTTGTACATTGCATGGTCTGTGTGAGAAATAATGTTGATAGAAATTTCAATTCATTTGCACCTCTCATGGATAACAATATCATCTGTTACAAATGTAATAACTTTGGGCATAAGGCCAAGTGGTGTAAAATAGTATTTCCTGAATCAAGCAAAAAGAGGGAGGATCAAAAGGTTCAAAAGAATACAACCTCAAAAGTTTGGGAAGAGAGAAAAGAGCAAGAAAAGGAGAAGTCAATGTTGGTACAAACAACTCTTCATGCACAAGATAAGAGAAATCAATGGTTTGTTGATAGTGGTTGTTCGAGTCATATGATAGGTGATAAAAGTAAATTTCTTGCACTTAAAGAAATCAATGGAGGATCAGTAAAATTTGGTGATAATGGTTCAACAAAAATTACTGGGAAAGGGACCTTGAGTTTAGATAATGGAAAATCAAAGATAGAAAATGTATTGTATGTTAAGGGATTGAAGCACAATTTACTAAGTGTAAGTCAACTTTGTGATCAAGGGCACATAGTCACTTTTCATCCAAATGGATGTGAGATCAGAAAATCCAAGACAAGAAAGCTTATTGTAGATGCCAGTAGAACTACAAACAATCTCTACATGCTGAGTGAAATTAAGGGAGAAAAATATTTCTTATCACAAGAGGATGAGAGTTGGTTGTGGCATAGAAGAATGGGTCATCTAAACTTTGACAACATTGTGAAAATAAGCAACAAATAGGCTATCAGAGATTTACCTAGGATAAAAAGACCTCAAAGCACAATTTGTGCACAATGTCAGCATGGAAAGCAAACAAGAACAAGTTTCAAGTCAAAATAATTTACTTCATCTGAACCATTGAAACTAGTTCACACTGATTTATGTGGTCCTACAAGGACAAAGAGTTTACAAGGTGAAAGTTACTTCATGCTATTTATAGATGATTTCTCCATAATGACTTGGGTAGCTTTCTTAAAAGAAAAGTCAGAAGCCTTTGAGAAGTTCAAGGTATTCAAAGTGTTAGTAGAAAATAAAACAGGTAAAAAGATAAAGTGTCTAAGATCAGATAGAGGAGGAGAATTTACTTCAGGTGAATTCATAGAATTTTGTGAACAACATGGAATCAAAAGAGAATATTCAGCAGCAAGAACTCCACAACAAAATGGAGTAGTTGAAAGGAAAAATAGAACTATCGAGAATATGGCTAGAGCTATGCTAAATGAGTCTAATATTTTAGATGGTTTTTGGAGAGAGGTAGTTCATACAGTTGTATATATCATCAATAGAGCTCAAGTAAGAGTAAATCATCACAAAACCCCATATGAGCTTTGGAAAGGAAGACCAACTACTATGAAGTATTTCAAAGTTTTTGGAAGCAAATGTTACATTAGACAAGAAGAGAAAAACTTGGGCAAGTTTGATTCAAGATGCGATGAGGGTATCTTCCTTGGCTATTCCACTAAGAGAAAAGCCTATAAATGCTACAATAAAAGGACACATACAATTATGGAAAGTACAAATGTGATAGTTGATGAACAAATAGGGTCAAAAGAATCAACTCAAGAAATTGTATATCAAGAAGAAGAAAGTTACCAAGAAGAAGTAGGTGAAGAATCAGAAGAAGATGAAGCACAAAGAACACCACCTAAGACTCCATCCAGGTATGTGCAAAAGAATCATCCAAGAGATCTGATTATTGGAAATCCAGATGAAAGACAAACAAGGAGGAAGATAATAGGAACATGTGAACATGCAAATATTTCCTTGCTATCTAAAATTGAGCCCAAGGATTTCAATGAGGCAAGAGAAGATAAATTTTGGGTCAAGGAAATGGATGAGGAGTTGGATCAAATAGAAAAAAGTGAGACTTGGGAACTTGTCCCATGGCCAAAAGACAAGAATATAATTGGCACTAAATGGGTTTACAGAAATAAGTTAAATGAAGATGGTCAGGTAGTTAGAAACAAAGCAAGATTGGTATGCAAAGGCTATGCACAGGTTGAAGGGATTGAATTTGATGAAACATTTTCTCCTGTTGCACGACTTGAGGCCATAAGGATATTTTTAGCTTTCTCAAGCTTCAAAAACTTCAAAGTATATCAAATGGATGTAAAATCAGCTTTTCTCAATGGCTTCTTGGAAGAAGAGGTTTACATTGAGCAACCTGAGGGGTTCAACCTAAATGATAAGCCAGATTATGTATGCAAATTAAAGAAGGCTCTTTATGGACTAAAGCAAGCTCCTAGAGCTTGGTATTCAAGGTTGGATAAGTATCTTCAAGAACAAGGTTTCAGAAAAGGAATAGTTGACAATAATTTATACATCAAAAATGAAGGAAACGACTTGTTGATTGTGGTTGTCTATGTGGATGATATCATTTTTGGAGGCAGTAATGATAAGATGTGTCAAAAATTTGCAAAGAGTATGCAAAATTAATTTGAAATGTCAATGCTTGGTGAGTTGTCCTTCTTCCTTGGACTACAGATTTCACAATCAAAAAAGGGTGTACTTCTCTCACAAACCAAGTATATAAAAGAAATGCTGAAGAAATTCAAATTGGAAGATTGCAAACCAGTGAGTACCCCCATGGTTATAGGATGCAAGTTGAGTAAATATGATGAATCTCCTGAGGCAAATCAGACATTGTATAGATCTATGATTGGTAGCTTACTATATGTCACAACTACAAGACCAGATATAATGCAGGTAGTGGGACTAGTGGTAAGATTTCAAGCAGCACCAAAGGAAACACATGTACTAGCAATAAAGAGAATTCTCAGGTATTTAAAAGGAACTATGGATTTTGGACTTTGGTATCCTAGAAGTAACAACTTCACTCTCACAACATATACAAATGCATATTGGGTAGGCAGTATTGATGACAAAAAAAGCACAAGTGGAGGAGCATTCTTTCTTGGAGATTGTTTAGTCTCTTGGCTAAGCAAGAAACAAGCATCGATATCCTTATCCATGGTAGAGGCAGAGTACATTGTAGCAGTTGCTTGTTGTACACAAGTGTTATGGATGAAGCAAACTTTAAAATATTTTAAAATAGAGCATGATCATCCCATCTCCATACTATGTGATAATACAAGTGCCATAAACATTTCAAAGAATCCAGTGATGCATTCAAGGACCAAGCACATTCCAATCAAGTATCATTTTTTGAGAGAACAGGTGATGGATAAGCAAGTCAAATTGGAATATGTTACTACAAAGGAACATATTGTGGATATTTTTACTAAGCCACTTCCAAAGGAAAATTTTGAGTATCTTAGAGGAAATTTGGGAGTAGTCTTACTCCCATCCCAAACTTAACCACCTCAAGGAGAGGAGGTGGGGAGGGGGGCTGAGCTAAGAGTCTTATATTTAGCCCCAAAGGAGTCCCTTTGCCATTGATGTCAAAGGGGGAGATATTTGAGTAAGGGGGAGAGCATTCAATCAAGGGGAGCAGCTTCTTAGGGGGAGCAGATTTGGAATCCAATGGTAGGAAAAGGAATTTTTAGAAAGGGTTGCCATCAATGACAAAGGGGGAGATTGTTGGAAATTTTGAGTATATTGTTGTCATTGATGTCAAAGATAGCTTGGCATGGCAAAAATATAAGGTTTATAAGTTGGTTAAATATGCAAGGCAAAGTTCATCCCAATGCAAGGAAATTGATAAAAAGGAAAAGGTTATAATATTTACTTTAAATATTATAAGCCAAAGAGGTTTGGGACAAATCTCTAAGTGTTTGGTTAAAATGTTGAAGACCCTAGTTTAAATACCATGCAGAAAGCAAGTGACTAAGGCTTAAAAAGAAATAATATTATAATATTTTAATATTAAGGACAAAAGTTTGAAGCCAAAGGTTTAAATAATAAAAAGTTTATTATAATATTTTATATTATAATTTAAACCCAAGATGGGTTTTGGCACCAACATTTTCAAAGGTTTCAAATAAAACATATAAAGCACCGACATCAAAGAAAGGAGGAAAATCCATATTAATATGGATTAAATTTATGCACTAAGGTATGTTTTTTGAATTGCAATTGTATTCGATTTTCCTACGTGCATGAATCGTGAGAAAAGAAAGGACGAATTTTAATTTTAAAAAGGGAGGTTTTGTGGTCGAATAAATAGAGGATCGTGGGGTTTTATTCCCAAGCAGGCACCTGGCCTAGCAGCAGACTAGGCAGCACTAAGGCGCAGGGCAGGCAGTAGGTCGTGAGGTTGAAACTTGACAATGATATATTTTTCATGTTTTGTTGATGGAAAGGATTCGATCGAAAGGTTTAAATGCTATATCATGCATTTACATTATTGTGTAGGCATTTGGCCTAGCGATAGCCCAAGCGACTTTAGCGCACTGGTATGCAAGAGGTTTCGTGGTCGATTCCCACCCACGGTAGTTGTGGTAAGCGAAATAATTTTTTTTATTTGTGACTAAGGTTGAAATATTAAGGGCCTAAGTTGTGCTTGATTATTGTGTGCTATTGGACTTAGGGAGTTATAAGGGAAATAAATATTTTATTTTTGCCATTGTTTTTAAAAGGAAATAAAAGGGAAAATTGCAATTAATTTTGAAGTATTATTTTGTGGAGTAATAAGGTAATTAGTGGTAAATCAATTTGTGGGTGTATTGTTGAAATATTTAAGTGGGAGATAAAAGGTGTATAATGTGCTTTTATTGTTTGTAATACTTGCTTTAATATTGAAGGGCTTGGTTCATGATTTGATGTTTTATTTTGAGAAACCAAGAGAGTTATAGAGCATTGGTTTGGAACATAATTGTGCACACATTTTGAGAAGGTTTTCCAATATATGAAAAGGTGTTGTGCTAATCCTTTTGAAGTTGCAAAAGATATTATTTTTGAGATAGGTATTTGAGGGCACATCTTCATCAAGCATTTTGAGGTATGGTGGTTCAACATTTTTATCTAGGTGGTTGTGTTTTGAGAAAGTAGTTTTGAGGTGGAGTTAAAAGGGTTGATTGGTATGCATTGTTGGAAATATTTGAGCTAGGGTTTGTGAAACAAAATGTGCATTCATTGTCTGAATGGTTTTTGAAGCATTGATTTGAATGTATTGAATGTGGATGAGCAAGTTTTGTAAAGCAATTATGTATTTGGTTTGAAAAGAACATATGGTGGAATTATATTGCATATCATTTCCTATGTGTTCTTGAACAAGAATTCTTGGTAGAATATGTTTGAAGTATTATGATCAAGCAAGTGTTATGAGAAAATTTTGAGCATGTGTTAGAGCAGAATTAAGCAAAGACAATAAGCAGACTAGAGAAAAATTGTGAGTTATTTGAGAAGGCCTTTTTTTGGGATAGGGATTAGAGCAGTTTTGAGGTAGATTTGGGCAAGTATTGTGATAAGACATGCAATTTTGGGGTAGATTTAGGCAAGTATTATGAGAATACTTGAAGAAACATTGAGGTAGATTTGAAAAAGTCTTGTGAGAATACTTGAAAATTTTTAAGGTGGATTTGTTAGTAGGTATGAGATAGATCAGTATAGGTAGTTGAGCGGATTTGACCAGATTGGTGAGCATGTTAGATTAGACTTGTGAGTAGAATTGATCAGAGTTGAGAATAGTTGAGAACACGCTTTGGAAGCCAACCAGTTTAAAGATGATAGGGTTATCCTATGGATAGAGCTCCACAAATTAGAGTAGTGGGGAAAAAGGTCTCTTGTGGATAGAGATCCATGAATTTGAGCATAGGGGATTGGTGTCTCCTTTGGATAGAGGTCCATAAACATTGTAATAGGGATTTGGTTCCCAAGAGATTCATTGAGAAAAATTATAAGAAATATTTTCTCCGTGGATGTAACCCACATTGGGTGAACCACATTAAATCATGTCTCTCATGTGTGTGATGATGTGTGCATTATTTACTACTTTGATATTATTTTTGTTATCATTTGGATTGAAAAGTAAAAAGTTTTATCTTATACTGTTCACCCCCCTCTCAGTATAAGCTTATGTTCTTCAAGTTTTACCTATGGTACGCTTCTGTGTTTTCCCTTTCACAACATCCCAATTTTTTTCATACACTAAGATTGCTTTCACTTTATTTTTTTAAGTTAATTAATTAGGATCCTTGAGTATTTGATATTTTTCTAGGAATAGAGTTTTAGATGCCATTTAGATCTTCCTCACATCAAAACTTAGATTTGTAGGTTGCCTTATATATCCCTAGTTTTTTTGGGATATGATATAGTGCTTTTGTAAAAATAAAGTTTAATTTTATGATTGATTTTGTATAGTCAAAAATTAATTTATCTAACACCTTATTTCTCCTAATTGAACTAAGCACTTTTCCATTTTGGAAGAGGTTTTAATCTTGGAATCCTTTTGTCCCTTTTAGAAATTTAGATACAAGTAAAATATAAATTTCCAACTTTAACAAAAAGTATTTAATAACATATTTTATAACCCTTAGGTTTTAATTTCTAATTTCCAAAGACCTAGTTTGATGTTGTAACCCTTATCACTCCCAAATTTGGAAAATTAGAAAATCAATAATATTTGCAAAATATCAAAGAAATTAATCCAAGTTGAATTCCTTATTTCTCCTAGGTTGAGATGCAAATATTATTTTAATTTGGTAAGTTATCCCTTATAGCTTTGCTTTCACTAAACTAAATTTTATACCTTACTTTATAACCTTTATATCTCCAAAGTTGAAAGAAATCATAAAGTGAGATTTCACCCACACCTTTTTGATGTTAGTATCCCCACTCTTTGGTGCTCCCTTTGGCTGAATATAATAGCAATGATAAGGTTCCATTGGGTGTTGGAATAAATGGAGATGCTCGTATTTAATGTTGGAATGTAATACACTACTGAATATGGAAGATTTGATAGTTGAAGTCCTAAATACTTAAATGCTCCTTCTCCCTTCCTTCTATGTTGTGCTTGACTAGATTTGACTATGTTTCACTCTCTCTGCCTTCTGCAATATTTATACTTTGAGCACTTTTATTGGAGGAGCAAACTCAAGCTTTGTGACACATGTCATGTCCATTACGTATGGGTGCTCCTTCGTAACTCTTTCTTGTTGTTGGTCACTTTGTAACATCTTCTCACTCGTGTGGGACTTGAGGAGAATAACAAGTGTCACCACATATGCTAGTGCATTGAGAGATGAAGCTTCTAGTAACATATGCTTGAGAGTTTGAGAGGCTATGTTCTTGTAATGAATGCTCTTTAGAATATTGATGCCAAGTGGCATTCACACTCTCTACATGTAGACCTTCACTGTAACGCCTTCCAAGGAGATTATTATAAATCCTTAGATATTTTAGTCTACCATTCCTTTGCTTTGCTACATTTCTTGAGCAACACGGAACCTTATTTTCTATAGGTGAATTTATGAGGTGCTATGGATCTTGAGTAGCAATTTTGATGCTTCGTTTGGTTGATAATATTCAACAAGAATGTAGATAATTTTTTATTTATCATATTTACCTCCAACATAATAAAACCTACTCATATTTGTAGTATAGATGTTGTTCGTCCCACCTTGCTATATATCTCGCATTGATGTCTATCTCACATTGTTATCCATTGGTAAATGTGCACTCTTTTATCTACGTAGATGTGGATTTGATGATGGCCTCTTGTGGGCTTTTTTTTATAGGTTCATCTTTCCAATATGAGCCATTCAAGTGGCTCCTATTGCTTGAGAAGAAGAGCGCTTACGTTCAACATTTCTTGGTTGCTTTTCCTATTGATATTGTGCCTTTTGAGGAAATATCCAAATCTGCTCTTGGCCTGTAAAAAAATAGATTAAAATGATGCAATAAAATGTACTATAGATTGTACATTAACCTACTTTTTCACTCTTATTTCAAATCTAAAATTCTGGTTTGATAGTAGATTTTTCTTCCTGTAATATAAGGGTTTTGAGGTTGTATTTTATGAGTAGACACATTCCCATTTTTTCTTCGATATTTTTATATTAAATCCAAGATTAGATAATAGTAGATAGATTTTTTTAGTATATGCAATTTTTAACATTTTCTTTTATTGCATCTAATCTTGTAATGCTTTGGATTTGAGACTCACCATGTGTCAATATTGAAGCTTCTATTTCTATTTTCGGTTAGTTATGTTCTTATCCAAGGTTTTGGAGGATTCTAACCTTTTTTGAGTGGCTTCTTTTGGACACTACAAGTTGCCAATTTTTGTGCTTCAATAGTGTCTTTAGACACTTGATACAAATGAGATTATATGCCCTTCAAGAACACAAAAGCTAATTTATTTTGAGAGTAGTATAATTGTGCAAAAATAAATCTAATAGACCCTTTTTTTAACGCACTAAGAATTTCACCTTATCACTCCAATTAAATCTCAATATAATACACTTTAATCAACCTAATGTAACTAATCAAGAATAACCTAAAATGAATATTTAAAAGTTATTTTGCAAATTCACTACAACTAATATTGTAGGACTTAGTATTATTTTCTTTTTCCAAAGTATATGATAGGTAGTATAGTTATAATTATAAAATATAATAAAATCATAATTAATGTGAAAATTAACCTTAAAAAGAACCTTTTCCTATTTGCACTTTTAAATATTGTAATCTACTTTTATTCATGCAACTTTAATCTAGATAAGCTACTCTAATGAATCTAGTATGAATTCTAATTAATGACTTAGTTAGAACTAGTAGTTGCATACCTTTTTGTAATATTTTGTAGCTCCTTCTTTTGGTTCTGTAGAGTATGTGGATCTTGGTGTCTAAGATCACCAAGTTGATGCTTTGAGTAGAGTTTTGTAGCTCTTTGTATATTGTTTTTGAACTCCTTATTCACCAAATGATGGTCTCAAAATTTATTTTATGAGCCTAGGATTTGGTGGATTTTTCTCCTCTTATTATCCTTTTTCTATATATTTGGAGAAGTCTCTATCTCTGAAGTGATGCCTTCTTTTTGTGAGATATAATATTCAAATCTCCTATATTTGATGAATTTATTTTGTCTTCAAGTCTTCTTGTTGAATTTTGAATTCAAGCAAGATATTCCTCTTAATATTTTGAATGTCTTGAGGTATTTCACTGGATTCGTATTCTACAATTTGACACTCCTTTCCAAATTCTCCTTCTCTTGGGCTTGTTTTCAGATGGCAACAATTGTCCCAAATCCTTCACTATTGGGGACTTCTCCTTGGTAGTGGATTTCTCCAGTGAGATCTCCTTTGAATTTTTTTTTAGATGCTCTATAAGAACTTTCCAAGGTCTTTGATCTTGAAACTTCTACTAGTCTTCACTTGAGACCTATTCAAGTTTCTACTCTTGGAAGTGTTGGTGATGTGATTTGCTCTTGGATATTTGATTCTGCTACTTTTGGATTTGAGTAGGACACTCCTAGTCCTTCTTCCAAGTCTAGAAGTCCTTCAATGAGATATTCTCCTAATATATTTTGCTTTAGGTGCTGAATTAATTTTGAAGAAGATACCCTTCCTAAATATCTTGTAGGAATATTCCCAACTCACTGAATCTTATATGTTTTCAATAAACATGTTGATACCAAAATCTTAATCTACTTCTAAATTAGATATTCCTTTTGAATTATTCTTCAAGATCAAGGCTTCTATGGCCTTTTTTCAGTATCAAGGTTTCTATGGTTATTTTAGTATCAAGGATCTTATGGCATTTTTAGTATCAAGGCTTCTATGGCCTTTCCAATATCAAGACTTGTGTGGCTTTAGCTGCAAGGATTCTATGGCCATTTCTTCAAGGCTACTATGATCTTTTTGTATCAACATTCTATTACCTATTATTCAAGGCTACTATGACCTTTTCGCATCATGCTTCTATGGCATGTTATTCAAGGCTACTATAGCATTTTTGCATCAGGATTCTATGGCCTATTCTTCAATCTGCAATGAGGATCTTAAATCTCCTAGCTTCACCATACATTTTATTCAAAAGTCTTCTTTTGTAGTTTTATTCTTTTGCACAAGGAACCAATATTTGCACTATGAAGGCATGTTGACCTTTAGGATATGAAGTTGGAGTCTCCTAGATTTCTATCATAGGAGGAGTAACAATCCTATAAGAATTAATTACCTACAACAAAAGAAACTTTGGGAAACAATTAGAAAAATCTAGATATCTTGGATCTTCACTAGATGCTCTATCAATATACTGGATTGAATGTTGAGTTCTGGTATTCACGAGTTTTCCTATAACTTTGTGGAAAGACTCTAGTCAAATGCAATCTCAATATTTTCTAGGATTGAAATATATTTCAGTCCTAACTTGTGTCTCTTCCTGATTCTATCACCTATATTATTCTGAGATATTTTGTTAGTGACTAGTCCAATGGCACATCATATTGACAAAACACTTAGGCTCAATAATTATGGTTATTTTCCTGTAGACCTACATAGACTAGATGTACCATAGCTTTGTTAGATTTTGATACAATATCCAAAGGGAGATAACAATCACTTCTTACTTGTCATCGACTCTCTTCTTACTTGTATACTAACAATGATGCCTTCCTTATATAGGAAAAATATGATACTTGGCCAACAATCTATCTAGTTGTACAAGTGACACCTTGCACAATTACAACTTGCACATTGACACTTGTGCATTTATTACATTGCATGAAGTAACTAGATAAATTTCCCCTAAAGTAATATAATGTCCTAAGTATGTACCTTAGAAGATACATTTACATAACCCAAATAATGGAATATAATCTATTTCTAACAACAACCTTGCAATCCATTCAAGAAACATTAACTATCTTTGCCATTGAACAATTACCTATCCTTGATTCTTGGTAAAAGGAAATATATGGTTTCCTTAAGAATAACACTTTTCTTGAAGGTCTAAATCATAATGAATGGAAGAATCTTAGATAATGTGCTTATAGATATGTGATAATCAAAGATATCTTGTATCGATGGACTTTTTATGATATTATTTTAAGATGCTTAAATTTCAATGACACCAAAATAATAGTACAATACACCCATGAGGGGACATGTGGTGGTCACTTTAATGGAAGTATAATTGCTAAGAAGTTAATCAAAATAGGATATTTATGGTTGACTAAGGAAAGAGATACTTGTAATCATGTTCACAAATATGACAAGTGCTAAAATCATAATAGATTGATCCATGCATCTTCTCAAGAGATTCAACCTATCACATCTCCTAGGCCCTTCTATACCTGGGGGCTAGATATGTGATAATAAAATATATCTTGTATCAGTGGATTTTTTATGATATTATTTTAATATGCTTAATTTTTGATGATACCAAGATAGTAGGACAAGAAACCCATGTGGGGACATGTGGTGGTCACTTCAATTGAAGTGTCATTGCTAAGAAATTAATCCACATAGGATATTACTAGTCAACTATGGAAAGATATACTTGTAATCATGTGCACAATTATGATAAGTGCTAAAATCATAATAGCTTGATCCATGAACCTTCTCAAGAGCTTCAACCTATCACATATACTAGGCCATTCTATACTTGGGGGCTATATATGTGATAATCAAATATATCTTGTATCGATGGAATTTTTATGACATTCTTTTAAGATACTTAAATTTTGAAGAAGTCAAGATAGTAGTACAAGACACCCATGAGGGTAAAATGGTTGTCACTTGAATGGAAGTGTCATTTCTAAGAAGTTATTCTGCATAGGATATTATCGGTCGACTATGGAAAGATATACCTGCAATCATATGCACAAATATGACAAGTACTAAAATCATGTTGGCTTGATTCATGAAACTTCTCAAGTTTTTTACTCTATCACATCTCCTAGGACCTTCTATACTTGGGGTTTAGATATCATTGGAACAATAAATTTGATATCATCTAATAGACATAAATTTATAATTACTACAATAGAATAGTTCACAAAGTGGATAGAGGTTGTATTGTTATCCTCTTGAATTAGAGTTGAAGTTTCTATGTTTATCTTGAAACAAATTCTATCATTGTATGTCATTCCTAATATTCTTATCTTTGATAATGGTAGTCCCTTTAAAAATAAGTATGTTTCCAAGCTCTATAATAAATTCAAAATCCAACATAAGTGGTTGACCCCATATTACCAACAAGGTAATGGTGAGGTCAATGCTTCTGATAAAACTTTATGAAAAATATTAAAGAAACTTGTTAGCTAGTGTTAGAACTCCAACTAGTGCTATTCCTTAAGCCTTGGTCTATGGGACTAAAACTATTTCCCCTTTGAGTTAGGCATCCAATCCCTTAGAATCCTTGTAAAGGAAGAATCTATTGGTGATGAGTATTTCCATGCATACCTTAGTCAATTGGAGTTGCTTGATAAAAGGTAGATACATGAATTATATAAATTATGTGTTTATCATAAAATACTTAAGAAAGCTTATAGGAAGAGGATACAACCTCATTCCTTCAAAGTAGGAGATATTGTTCTAAAGGAAAACTAGGAAAATACTAATACCAAATAAGACCTAAAAGGTAAATTTATACACGATTGGTTAGGTCCATTCATAGTAACAACCAAGTATGGGTTAGGAGCACATTGCCTATCCACATTAGATGGTAAGGAACACAAATAACCTATAAACATAATACACTTAAAAATATTCTATGTTTGAATCTACATATTTGCTTACTTATGTGCTTGATTGCATGTATGATTTCCTATAAATAATTTTACTTGCTTTCATGTGCTTGACTACATCTACTTGCATCACTTGCATTTCATTTGTAGTAGGCCATTAAGCTAGTGGACCTCCTTGATGACTCCTCAAAATCCTTTTTCATCCTCTTGATCCTTTCAAAACTTGAAAGAAGATTATATCTTAATATAATACAAAACCAGTTGCATTATAGTGTTACTACACATCAAAGCCTTGGTTTTTTATTTAATATTCTAAATTATCTAGAAGATTTGCATGCATCATTTGCTTGATCATGAGCTTACCTACTACATAATAAAATTTCATTTCACTTTCTTGTATTCATATGCTTTTTGTTTGCATATGGAGTCAATATGATTTACTATGAGCCAATATTATCTTAGTTAGGATATATTGCATGATAGATTTGCATCTTTGTTATGTACATGAGGTAGTAAATCTCTCTACTAACTCATTTTAAAGAACATATATCATCACTTCAATATCTCCTCCATCTCGTTTCCATCATATTCTCCTTCAACTTGTTAGCACCCCATGATGAATTTGATACAACAAATACCAATTTACGTATGACATAGAAAAGGGTAATCCAAGCTAGCAAGTTCTTCCCTAAGCAAAGTTATCTCTCTTAAATCCTCTATCAAAATATATTCTAATTCATCTCTATAACTAGGAAAACTGGGTGAGAGGATCATTCAATGCTTGATGAGTGCTTGAAAATCTTGAAGCATCCATCAACATTGGGTAATCCTATCAAACATCTTTCCTTTGTGTAAAGATCTATCAAAAATATAAGTTTCATCAATATTTTAATCTCTTCATTAAACATTATATATCAACATCATATTCATTAATTTGTGATTTATTATTATGCATAGAAAGAAGGTAAGATAGAATTATTCAACACTTGGAAACTATTAGCATCCTTATGCACGCAACAAGTGAGGAATTATTTTGTCAAACCTTCTTCCTCAATATAAGGTATCACAAATTTAAAAATAACAAATATAACTTCTTCAGTTGTTGAATTTATCATTATTACCTATAATAAATGAACAAAATAAATATTACCCAATACCTAACAAGTGTTTAAAGCACCTAATGATAGTGGATAATTATGTCATATATCCTATCTCAGTATAATCCTTTATCAACATTATCACATGACCTCATTTTACTAACTTGGGGTATATTGGAATATATTAAGTTATTTGGTATGCTAATGTACCACCTTGGATACATATTTATATTAGGAGTGTGTCTTAGATTAGGGTTTTATTATTTACTTTATGCAATATAATAAATGCACAAGTATTGTTAGAATATTCAAAGTACTTGATGATGTAAATGTGCATGTTGTCCATGTGTACATAAGTTCATAGAATAGGAATATGAAGATTCATAGGTAAGTGAAAGGACAAGAGTCACATATCATTATAAATAGGCCTTTGATAGATGTGAAAGTGAGAGAGAGAAAGTAGATAGCATAGTATATGATATGCTAGATATAATGTATAGCATGTAAGGGATATTGAGAGTTTGAGACCTCCATTTTATATCATTGTACTATTTAGTGATTCTTCATTAATGATAGTTTTATGAGTAGTTTCTAAAATTTCTTATGAGTTTTACATGCTTAGTATATTACCATTATAATATATTTAATATTGCATGCTTATTTTATATCTTGTGGTTTATTTCTCATTAAGTATCTAGCATAAAAAGTTAACAATAGTATCAAAGCACAAGGGTGTAATGTCCATAATTTTTAATTATGAGGATTATACATAAAATGTGGTGTGTTAATGTTTATGTGGCTCGGATAAGAAAAAAAAAAAAAAAGCGTTATAAGGGTTGACGCCACATTAGGGAGTTATAAGGTTAATTTAGCTATTTTATTAAAAAAAAATAAAATATAATTCTCAATGGAGAATTAGGGTTTTGGCTAATAAAATGAGGCTTGGGCTTCATTCTACACATCCATGGTTATTGTAATTGATCTCTTTCTCTTGTATTTGGCTGCAAAGTCATTTGCAATTCTTCTGTGGATGAAACCCTGCAGAAGTGAACTCTTATGGACGAAAACCTACAAGAGTAAAGCCTTGAGGACGGAGACCCTCTTGGTTTAGAGGCAGAGGATGAAAACCCTTTTGTCTCAGAGGGGAAAACTCATCCATGGTTTGCATATGAGCTTGTATTGATTAGCATTTGTGGGCGGAGTTTCAATATTTCAGCCATTGAGGGCTTTATAACAGAAATTGATATCCAAATCAGCATTCAGGGTTTTTTGGCATTTGTTTGGAGGGATTCCGTTTTCCACAGGCCAGATATTGTTGATTCGACTTTCGAATTGGATAGAGAATTTCATGCCATTCATTTTGAAAAGTTACACGACATGGTTTCGTTAAGAAACAAAAGAGTTATGGCATTTTGAAGTTCGCTTGCCAGTCCAGATTTCTAATATCGCGCGTGCAGGAATTTCAAGTTGCAACAAATTTTGGACCTGTTCTTCATCAGTTATTATTTTTTGCATTTCGGAGACTTATGCAGTTCCCAATTGATCAAATTTGTGAGTTAAAATATTGGTTGTAATTGCCCTCTTTTCAGATTCAATAAAAGTAGTGTTTTAATGAAAAACTATGGTGTTTTTCCATGATTATTGTGTTAGACAGATAGATCTGAGTGTGATTTAATTGATTCCTAAATTATTGCAAGAAAATTTTTCATTAGCTAGGGTTTGCCAAATTCAATTTAGGGCAGCACATTACAGTGGTATCAGAGCTGGTTTTTCCTACCAGCCTGTTTAGGGTTTGCTAAACATTTCAGAAATGATTTAAATATTATGTGGGAAAAAATAAAAAATAAAAATTCAGCTGTCGTGAGTATTTTTCAGACTTGGAAGTTAGGGTTTGGTTGCCGTTTTCAAATCTAGGGTTTCTAGTTTCTGGGTATTGGTGATTTGAATACCCTTTTGGTTGATTTTGGCTTTAAGAGTTCTAGGTATTGTTAATTCAAAGCTCAGGCTATTCTTCCAGCTTGTGGAAGCCTAATTAAATTTCAGTTTCATGGAGTCTTATAATGATTGGTCTAGGAGACAACGTGATTGGAATAGGACTCAGAGTGAGATACAAAGGTCCATAAGTCAATTAACTGTAATGATGCAAATTTCTCTACCTTCAGTTTTTCTTTAGGATAAGGTTGATTTTTCATTTATAAAGTTGCCAAAGAAAGTTGGAGTTGAACAAAATACTTTACAAGATCCTAAAATTGTAGCTAATATTGCGGCTAATAAAGTTGAGCTCGTTGTCCCAGAAAAGTTGGAAAAGTAGTTGATAGTAGCTATGTCACCTAATTCAGCACCTATGCTTCCCTCTCAGGCTAAGGTTGAGCATCACACATCCAATAACAGAAAATTGATTCAATCTGTAGAACATATCAGTAAAAGAATGGATGTAAGTTGTAAGCTCTATGCTTTGGGGAAACAACTTGAGTCCCAAAAATTATCAAAAGATGTTCTTCTTGATAGTCTAAAGGAAATGGATACATGTCTAGTTGAACTAGATCAATCTGATCGTGAGGTTTTGAATTGGGCAACGAAAGTACCTATAGTTGCATTAGGCCAGCATTGGATTATGAGACATGCAGACAGAGATGTGAGACTTGCAGTCACCTCTTGTCTCAGTGAGATCATAAGGATTACAACTCCGGAAGCACCCTACAATGACGACATCATGAAGGAGGGATTACAACTGATGGTTGACAGTTTTCATGGTTTGAATTACATTAGGGACCGATCCTATGGTAAGAAGGTTAGAATTTTGGAAGTGATGGCAAAAATTAGAATATATGTCTTTTTGCTTGATTTAGATTGTGCTGATCTTAGTCTCCAGATGTTTCGACATTTTATGGCTTCTATCATTGAAGATCATGAAGACATTATATCCTCTTACATGCAAACCATCATGGTACGCATCATTGAGGAAAGTGATGACTTTACCTAGCTCATCTTGCCCAAGTTGATGGCTGTTTTGAGGCAAGGACAGATTACCTCTTCAGCTGCACATAAATTAGTTGACAATGTTTCCAAGTAGTGTGAGAAGAAGCTGAAACCTCTCTTGGTACAGGAGGAACAGGAGAAGGAAAAGAGATCGAGTGACTTACAGATGCAAGGACTACCTCTCAAAAGCAAGAATCAATTGAGAAGAGAACAACGTTGCTTCACTTGCCAAGAAGAGTGGTCACTTGGACATATATGTGGGCCCATAACCCACAAGTCCTAGGACAACTATAGTACCGAGGGTAATGACAGGACAACAATTATGGAATTGCTTCTAGAGCAATCCAGTGATCTCTGTGAGACCTTGGACATAAGGTATGATGAGCCTTGCATTTTTCCTAGCAACAGTTCATTGTTGCATGGTGTTTTTTTTCATGGTGAGGACTCCAAATTTGATGAGGAGATCAATGTCGATGAAGATGTCTTCTGGTTAAAGTTAGAAATAGAACAGACCAGCAAGTGGTTGGATGGTGGTTTTTCTGATGAGTTGGATAGTTATGCTGATGAAGTAAATGAGAAGATTGATAGAGACAAATTTCCTTTTGATCGAGGTGCTGACTTGAACATTCAGACTACTAAAATTCAAAATATACACATGCCACCTCTTCAAGAAACTTGTGTGGAAGTACAGGAGGGCAAAATTGATGAAGATGAAGTTAATTCATCTTGTGGATCTCATTTTGGTGAGGGGCATAATGAATTTCATGATAGTGGTGAGATCATAGAGCAAGCTGATTTTGACATTGTTAAATCAGCAACTGGTGAGGATGTGCATGCAATTGATAATTCTTGGGTTGAGCATGAGTCGGTCCTAACCCGATGCACGAAGTTGGAGAGTGTAGTGTCAAAAGGAATGCTGATCTAGTTGGGCAGAAATTGTTAGCCCATGAAAGCATCATCTGTACAAGTCTGACTCAATAGAAAGATAAGCTTGATGACAGTATTGTTTTGCTTCTCTCAAAAGAAAAAATAGATTGCAGTCAAGCTATCGAGCAAATTCCTAGCACCTTGACTTCTAGACAAGGAATTGGAGTAGAGGAACAAGAGCAGTCATATCTTTATTTTGAGAATAACATCTCCAATAAAAGTCCCAAATATCATCTTTGTGATGCCACTGGTCAGCAGCTTTCTGAACAAAATATCATCTCTAATGAAGCATCTTAGCAAGCACTTCAGGAGCCAGAACGGTTATATTTTCATTTTGAACATGAAAAGAGAATCTCCAATGGTCATAAACATCACCTTTATGAAGATTTTGCTAGTATACAACCTTCTAAACAATATATCATCTTTAGTGAGGTATTTAATCAAGTAGCGCAGCAGCAAGAGCAGCCATACTTTCTTTTCAATAATAATGAATGGACTAATATTGAAGAAATTTCCTACATCTTGAGTATCTATCCCTTGAAAGATTTAATTCACATTCAGCCTAGTATTGTAAATATGGCAAATGCATTTTTAGTTTTGATGTCTAGCATTCCACCTACAACCATGAGACATGTGGACATTATATGTTTTAAGTACTTAAGCAGAATTCAGTCCTCATATGTATTCGGTACAGTCACGAAACAACAGCATATAAGTTCATGCAAATTGGCCTTAGAGGAATAAGTTGCACTTGAAAGAATGTTTGAAGAATTAGTGCATTGCCTTGCCATAAATAGAACTGCAGATCATTTCAGATCCAAGCTTATTTTAATGAAAGTTAGGGAGTATGGATTCTTGCACAACACAAAGGTGGAGAAGATACTTCAGAAAGAAGCGTGTGTAGATCTTGATGTTGGGAAAATAAAGAATGGCTATTATCAAAAGGAAACAAAGTTTGTTGGCTCAAAATTAGATTTCTCTTTCATTATGTCTACAGTTGTTGATCATTTCCTATGTAGTTCAGTTTCAAACACTAATGGTGGACTGGGTTTGGTCGATGTTGGAAGAATTGGGCAATTTTCACTCATTACTATTCATGAAGTTCTTTTCTTAATATGCCTCATGACGAAATCAGAATTGCTATGCTCAATGTTCAGTCATGTTTTTAGCAATTCCATCACTCTTTTACATGATACTCTTGTTGAGAATGATGTGGGAGTGATCCTAGGAGAATTGGGAAAATTTGGGAAGATTCATTTTATTATCTGCTCACACCAAATAAGATTTGGTAAGAGCTATATCAGACCTGTTCTTGTTCAGTTTGGATGAACATGGAGGCATAGGGCATCATGGAGACAGTTTAGAGATATCCCTGCATGAGCAAAATTCAGTTTGGAAAAGGCTTTTGGGCAACTTTGGCAAGATTATGTTGGTGAGAAGCAAGGGATTGATTGGCTTATTACTTGGTTTGGATATTTGTGCACACTTGAGACAGTCTTCACACAGCTTTGAGAAAGTCTCATTTGAGCAAGCTTTTTACAAGGTTGGTCTTAAAGAATCAGAGCTTACTCCACATACGGTTTGAATCGGGCAGCGAAGAAACAGTTGGTTTCTCACTTGATTTGGATAAATGTGCACATTTGGGAAAGTTTCTATACAGGCCTGGTAAAGAATTATTGGAGCAGCATCACCAGGTGATCAAGAAGGTATGTAGATGGATTGGTGAAACTCTTGGTATCCTTCTTGACTTGGTAGAAACACATGGGTTAATAGATTTCACTTATGGCCATAAAAATAATGATAGTATGATTATTGTACTTCCATTTCTTAGTCCATGTTTCATGGATGCACTCATCACTATTATTGGTTTGGCCACATTTATGCATGATATGACTAATAGAGATGATGAGGGAAAAAGTTTAGATGTCTTTCTCACTGCTGTATTGAAGAAATCAGACCTGTTGAACTCACTTTGCAGTCACTCATCCATCATCATTGCTAGTTTATTAATACTCATACATGGTACAGCTGTAAGGAATGATAGAGCACTTAGTTTGGATGCATTTTGGGAATATGAACAGACCTTTTTTGCTGTTGTAATAAAAAAATCAGAGTTGTTACATGTTCAGGATTGGTTGGGCAGAAAAGAATTAGCTGGGTTTTCACTTGGCTTGGATGTATGTGTACATTTGAGACAATTTCTATACAACCTTGGTGAAGTATTATTTGGGCAACATACAGGTTTTGCATTCTTCTTTGGTAAGAAACCAAGTTTGGGATAGTTTGGGAAAACAATTATGATGTTTTCCTTTGCATTCACCCTTGGTTCAACACTGTGGGAGTATGGTAAGATTTTTTTGAAGTTAATTTGGGACCCTGGAATCATTCTTGCTTATGACTCTAAATTGATTTGATGGAGTTTGTGTTCGATTGCTTGAGGACAAGCAATATCAGGGGGGGATGTATTGTAATGTCCCTAATTTTTAATTATTAGGATTATACATAAAATGTGGTGTGTTAATGTTTATGTGGCTCGGATAAGAAAAAAAAAAAAAAAGGGGTTATAAGGGTTAACGCCACATTAGGGAGTTATAAGGTTAATTTAGCTATTTTATTAAAACAAAATAAAATATAATTCTCAATGGAGAATTAGGGTTTTGGCTAATAAAATTAGGCTTGGGCTTCATTCTACACATCCATGGTTATTGTAATTGATCTCTTTCTCTTGTATTTGGCTACAAAGTCATTTGAAATTCTTCTGTGGATGAAACCCTGCAGAAGTGAACTCTTGTGGACGAAAACCTACAAGAGTAAAGCCTTGAGGACGAAGACCCTCTTAGTTTAGAGGCAGAGGATGAAAACCCTTTTGTCTCAAAGGGGCAAACTCATCCATGGTTTGCATATGAGCTTGTATTGATCAGCATTTATGGGCAGAGTTTCAATATTTCAGCCATTGAGGGCTTTATAATAGAAATTGATATCCAAATCAGCATTCAGGGTTTTTTGGCATTTGTTTGGAGGGATTCCATTTTCCACAGGCCAGATATTGTTGATTCGACTTCTGAATTGGATAGAGAATTTCATGCCATTCATTTTGACAAGTTACATGACATGGTTTCGTTAAGAAACAAAAGAGTTATGGCATTTTGAAGTTTGCTTGCCAGTCCAGATTTCTAATATCGCGCGCGCAGGAATTTCAAGTTGCAACAAATTTTGGACCTGTTCTTCATCAGTTATTATTTTTTGCATTTCAGAGACTTATGCAGTTCCCAATTGATCAAATTTGTGAGTTAAAATATTGGTTGTAATTGCCCTCTTTTTAGATTCAATAAAAGTAGTGTTTTAATGAAAAACTATGGTGTTTTTCCATGATTATTGTGTTAGATAGATAGATCTGAGTGTGATTTAATTGATTCCTAAATTATTGCAAGAAAATTACTATTTCATTAGCTAGGGTTTGCCAAATTCAATTTAGGGCAGCACATTACAAAGGGAGATCAATTAGAGATAGGGTGAGCCACAAAAGAGATAGAGAGGAGATAGTGATATTGCTTTTTTCTAGAAATTTCTAAAATTATTTTTTTTCTAGAGTCTTTCCATAGGGTTGCAAGAAAAATCGTGAATAGTAGGACTCAATATAGATATTATTCCACTAGATTTAAGGATAACTAGTGAAGTTTATTGATCTAAAAATTTGAATGAATTTACTTGCTATTGTTTGAGTTTTTTTTGCATAAAATTAGTTCTCAAAAGTTGAGAAGCCTGATGATGAGCACCAGAAATGCTCATATTTTGTACATATTTCTTTGATCAATATGCGGCTATGTAACAAGTATTGCGTATTTTTATGAATCATTATATAGATATTTGATATAATTATGCGTGTTATCTAATTTATGTGCTTTTAGTGTGTTTTGTGGAACTGCAGTTGATTTAGTTAGATTTGGAACAATCGAGGTCTTTTGATGGACCTGGCACTTTATTTCATTGGGGGTCAATGCAGGGAACATAGGCACCTTCCTCTTCTAGGAAGGCGCCAAGAGAAAGTAGGTGCCTTCCTCTTCCAGGAAGGCACCAAGAGAACGTAAGTGCCTTCCTCTTCCAGGAAGGTGCCAAAAGCAAGAAAGTGCCTTCCTCTTCCAGGAAGGCGCCAAAAGTGAGAAAGTGCCTTCCTCCTATAGGAAGGCACCAAGGAAAGAAAGAGCACCTTCCTCCTCCAGGAAGGTGCCAAAGGGAAGGAAGCACCTTCCTCTCATCAGGAAGGCACCGACGGGAAGGCACCCCTGAAAGGATGTGCCTTCATCACAGAAGGCGAGCGCCTTCCTCCTACCAAAAGGTACCAATAGAAGGTAAGCACCTTCCTATTCCAGGAAGGTGCCACGGTAGTAAGATACCTTCCGTATAAGGAAGGCACCCGATAACCTTAGGCGCCTTCCTCATAAGGAAGGCATCACTGATTCTTTGCCCGTTGACCAGATTTGCACGACATGGACAATAGCGGCTGGTGTAGTTCCAACTCTGTGTCATGTAGAGCTAAATTAGAGATTGCACCAACATATGGAAACTTCTTACCAACACCAGGCAAAGCATGAACCAATCAACGAACACGTCGCCATTAGAACAGAATGCCAGACGTCGATTGCATTCACCAGACTATCTTAATTTAGTCTAGATGAATCAAATGTTGTAACTGCTTTTGTAATAGAAGTTCTATGGGTGTGTTATATAAATGCACGTAGATCATTCTGAGATATATAGAAAATTAATAAATATTCATATAGAAGTACAGAGATATATTGTAATACTTTGGTCGATATAATACAGTTCCAAGAGTTCTAAGCATGTGTTCAGTTGGGAGGAAGCTGCTGGAGCCTGGGCCCACTCCAAGCCAGTATTTCTTCCCCATTTCTCTTTTGTTTAATTATCTTAAATAGTTTGTTGCTTTCATAGAAACATTTATCAGTTTACTAGTTCTAGTAATTGTAGTAGACTAATTTTTAGGATTGTATGTACGATTTATTTCTGTAGATTTAATTCTGTTCTTCTTACGTAATTTATTAAGGAGTGCATGAATGATTGAAAACCATTTTGAACACCCCCCAATCGTAGCAGAGTTAAATCTAGTGGTATTGTGAGAAAATATTATTCAGACCCTTCACAAGTTTATGAAGCTCCCTGGGTTGATAATTAAATGCATGGGCATGTGACAAAAATAGGAAAACATTCACCTTGTTTTTCCAGCAACATTTTGGCACCGTTGTCGGGGAAGCATCTCAATTATATTACTTACAATACCCTGAAACATTCCATCTGACCTTGTATGAGTTCTTCGAGAAGAAGAGGACCTGACGGTTGCTTTATAAGAACCAATCCATTAGAACCAGAGTCAGCTGAGCATTCTAAATTTGAATTGGACTCACTCGACCCACCAGTAATCCATTGGAGTGAGGAACCGCACTTTGTGCAAAGTGCTTCCTCATCCCATCAACAAGGGGAAGAACGAATCATCACAAATCCCCTTTTTAATAGGACTCCTTTAGAGGAAACCCTATTTTGGAAGGTTGTGGAAGATCAGACGATCTCACTAGACAACCTTAGTGCTTTGACTCAGAAAGTTTTAAATGATCGAAAGGCCATAAGCGTTGCATTAGAAACCACATTTCTTGAAAAAATGGCCGATAATGATGAAGTCTCATCTGGATTTAGTTTCTCGATAGAGGAGGGAGTAGGAGATGCCAAAATGAAAAACATATCCCCTGCTCACCTACCGTCCTTCAGAGGACACCCGATTGAGGACCCTGACCTATTTTTATTCAAGTTTGATGTCTTATGCAGGTCTATGGATTACAAATCTAACACGCAGAAGCTAAAACTATTTCCTTCTACATTAGACGATGCAACTCTGCGATGGTTCATCAGTCTAGGGGACAAGCACATTGCCACTTGGGACCAGATGAGGAAGCTCTTTTTAGAGCAATACCAAGATTTTGAGAGAGTAAGAGACTCTAGGGAGGAGGTCCTGAACATGACATAGAAAGAAGATGAGTCTCTCAAAGAGTATTGGGAGAGATTCAACTTTAATATTCAATGGTCTCCTTGCACAAGATTATCTGATAAGTCCCTCAAAAGCATTTTCTTGAGAGGGCTTACCAATGAGTCACTGGAGGCTCTTAACATGATCTCCGGAGGTGATGTCTATCAGCATGCTATAGAAGACATCCAACAACTATGTCGAAACTACTCAAGAAGGCGAGGCAAGGCCACCTCTAGAACCATGAAAGTGACTGCTTCAGTCACCAAGACAGAAATAGGTAACATGCTGGAGGATCTAAAGAGCGAAATGCTCTCATCTCTAGCACTGTAGATGGATACGTTACTGTTGGAGAAGAAGAAACAAGAGAACGACGTAGCATTAGCCTATTTCTATACAAAATGTAGAGGAAGGCATGCAAATAATGCATGCCCTGAGAACAAGGTCAGAGTATGCACAGTTTGCAAGCTAAATCATAAAACTCGATTGTGCCCACAACTACCCAATAATCAGGAGGAGGTTGAGAGCATGGATGCCTACTTCATAGGTAATAGAAAGAGTTGGCCACAACCCCCCATGGGGAATATGCCAATTGGAATGCCACCATATGGGGGAGGGCCATACATGCACCAAGGATCGCCTCAACCACCTAACATGGGGTGGTGGGGGCCATCACCCTGGTCTAACGCACCCCTAGTAGCATTCTCGAACCAGCAGCCATGGATGCCATATCCATATCCTGGGCAACAGTGGAGAGGCCACACTACGTGGAATTAGGCTCCACAAAATGTAGTGTCTACTCACACCCAACAGAATTTATCGGCATTACTAGTAGTGATACTTGCACAGCTATCAGCACAACCGACGATAAACCTGAATAATAGAGTAAACCAGCCAACATACAATGTGGAGGGTGAGATGTATCATATGTACAATATTCAGCTTAGATCAGGTAGGCAGCTAGGAGTAGGGACACCTCCACTAGTAGAAGAGGAGGAAGAAGTAGAGGAAACACCTCTGGTAGAAGAGGAAGAAACACTTGAGAGAGCGGAGGCTCCATTTCCTAGCCGGCTGCAAGAACAAAGAAAAGTAACACAACCAAAATTTGACATCTTGTCAAGCTTGAAGAATCTCACGATGACAATTCCATTATTTCAAGCAATTCGAGATGTCCTAATTTATACAAAGGCAATCAGAGAAATGTGTCTAAGGAGACCGGGATGAAAAGCCACCCAGACTATCAACGTCATGGGTAAACTAGAAGATTTAATGATGGGTGGAACATGCCATCCGAAGTATGCAGATCTAGGCATCCTAGTGCTGACGATAAAAATTGGAGGACATTCCTTGTCCAACACATTGGTTGACCTTGGGGCAACCATCAATGTGATGCCTCAGGATACCATGCAGAGGCTACAGCTCACGAACCTGAAACCAACCACAACAGTGCTGCAGTTAGCCGATCGATCGACCGTGTCACCAGAAGGGATGCTGGAAGATGTGATCGTAATAGTTAGTGCATGGGAATACCCAGTCGACTTTTTAGTTTTGCAAACCAAAACTAGGCTAGGCGATTACCCGCTCATATTAGGGAGGCCATGGCTGGCAACAGCTGATGCTTACATCAGCTGCTCGAGATGGGCTATTGACCATATCTAATGGGCAAAACATCAAAAGGCTGACCATTTCGCCTCCAGCATAGTCTATCGACTCGATAGAAGAACTCGGGATCACTGAGCATGGAAATTCAGAGTTGTCCATAATACAGCTAGTGATGACATTGGAGGTGGTGAAAGAGGGTGAAGATGGTGCTATCATGGAGTTCCTCCATGGAGAATCCTCCACCCCAACACCTAGATCGCCGTTGACTGGTGCCCAAGATCAGAACACCTAGCAAATACACGTTGGGCCAAGAAAGACATTAAATGTCAATAGCAGGTTGACACCTACATAGCTAGAAAAATTAGAAGAACTGCTGATAAGACACCAACAAGCATTTGCATGGGACTATGTAGATATGCACAACATCAACCCAGAGATATGTACCCATCAGATTTATCTGGATGATGAGACAAATCCTAGCCGACAGCCACAGTGAAGGATGAACCCGACAATGAAAGACATTTTCAAAGAAGAATTGCACAAAATCCTGGCTATCGAATTCATATATCCGATCTCTAACAGCGAATGGGTATCACTGTTAGTGGTGGTCCCTAAAAATAATGGGAAATGGCAGATCTGTGTGGACTACTGGGCATTGAACAAAGTGACTAAGAAAGACCACTTCCCACTCTCGTTCATCGATCAGGTCTTGGACACACTCTTAGGAAGAAAATACTTCTCCTTTCTGGATGGATTCAGTGGATACAACTAGATCCAGATAGGGGAAGAAGATCAAGACAAGACAATGTTCACCTGTCCATGGGGAACGTTTGCCTATAGAGTATTGCCTTTCAGACTGTGCAACGTACATGCCACCTTTCAAAGGGCGATGCTTAGCATATTCTCAAATATGATAGGATATGGGGTGGAAGTATACATGGATGACTTCACCGCCTATGGAGAAACCTTCGAGGAGGCAATGACAAATCTGGAAAGAGTGCTTGATAGGAGCAAGGAAAATCATTTATCCCTAAGTAATGAAAATTTTTTTATGATGATGCAAGAAGGCATTGTACTAGGGAACCACCTCTCTATGGAAGGAATAAAAGTGGACAAAAGGAATATTGAGGTCATCAGGGACCTACCCAGCCCCAGAACGTAGAAGGAGGTAAGAATTTTTCTTGGATCAACCGGGTACTATTGGTGATTTATCGTCGAATTTAGCAAAATTGCCAAACCACTGCACACCCTACTATCTAAGGATGTAGAGTTCAATTGGATGGGAGATTGCGAAGAGGCATTCCAATTGCTTAAGGAAAAACTGATTTTTGCACCAGTTTTAAGAGGACCGAATTGGGCCATACCATTCCATATTTACTTTGATGCATCCAACGGTGCGATTGGAGCAGTCCTTGGATAGAAAGATGGCAAATAATTTTACACCATCTATTATGTCAGTAAAAACTTGGTGGGAGCAAATCTCAACTATACGGTGACAGAGAAGGAGTTCCTCGTAGTTGTCCATGCTATAAACAAATTCCACCACTATATCATCGGATACAAGGTATTTGTCCATACGGACCATGCGGCTATCAGGTACCTAATGAACAAACCGGCCATTGGCGGCAGAATTATCAAATGGATGTTGCTATTGCAGGAATTCGACATCACCATAGTTGACAAACCGGGCAAGGATAACATCATGGTAGATTTTCTATACATATTGATACCAGAAGATCATAAAGCAGTGGAAGACCAGTTTTTGGATGAGCATTTATTCACTATTAGTGAGCAAACCTCGTGGTATGTAGACATAGCCAATTACTTGGCCACCGAAAGGACCTCACCTGCTCTCTCTTACCGAGAGAAACATGCAGTCATAGAGAAGAACACATCATTCCTTTGGATGGATGGTCTCCTATTTAAGATAGGATGTGACCAAATTATCAGAAGATGCATAGTAGAATATGAGTTCTTAGAAGTATTGAAAGCATGTCACGATGAACCATGCGAAGGACACTTTGTAGGGAAACGAACTGCCTATAAAATCCTGCAAGATGGGTACTTTTGGCCCACTCTATTTAAGGATGCGGCTGCATACACTAGCAAGTGTGACAAATACCAAAGGATGGGCAAACCAACCCATCGGGATGAAATGCCTCTCCAGCCCCTGGTACACCTGGAACCTTTTGATAAGTGGGGCATGGAATTTGTAGGACCGTTTAATCCACCTTCGATGGGGAGGAGGTTTATTCTGGTCTACACGGATTAGGTCACCAAATGGGTTGAAGTGCAGGCATTAAGGGATTCAAAGGAAATAATGGTTGTCGATTTCTTATTTGCTCATATTTTCACATGATTTGGGGTTCCTCGGGAGATAAGAACAGAACAAGGGCCTGAATTTACCTCCAAGTTGATTGAGGAGCTGATGGAGCAATATAGAGTTTGACATAATAAAACTATGCCCTACCATCCGCAAGCAAACGGGCAAGTAGAAGTGACAAACAAGGAGATAGAGAACATCCTGACCAAAACCGTGCAGCAACACAAGAAATATTGGGCTACATGGTTGTCGGAGGCAGTCTGGGCATACAACACCACATGGAAATCCACCACAGGATTCACACATTTCCAAATAGTCTATGGAAAAAATGCGATGATGCCCATCGAGTTCGAAATAAAGACACTGAGAATGGCTTCAGAGTTAAACTTGAGCTTGGATGAAGCTCAAAAATAGAGGATTCGATAGCTAGATTAGCTGGACAAAATCCTATTGGATGCTTTGTAGAGGACAAAGATTATACAGAAGCAGAGAAAGAAGTGGCATGATAGCCACGTTAAGCTGAAGCAGTTCCAAGTAGGGGAATGGGTACTATTGTACGATTCTCAGTTCCAGGAAAGGAAGGGCAAACTAATGCAGAGGTGGATGGGACTGTATGAGGTGGTAGAGCTCATGAGGAATGGGGCGGTGCGCATTAAGACAATTGATGGCAGCAACACCATGTTCACAGTCAATGGCCACCGACTACGCCCCTATAATACATCTAAAACATTACAGGTAGAATTTAGAATAGGCATGGAGGAGACCCCATCTTGCTATATCTGGACCGAAATCTCACAGGTGAAATGGTGGGCATGAAAGTGCTCACCCAAAAATTAGTTAATATAGTTTTTTCTATATAGTGTGTTTTTGCAGGGACGACGCCCGCATGCAAGCTGCAGGCATCCTAATCTAGGGCCTAACAGGCATGAAACGCGTCTAAATGCCCTTATTTTCTTTTTTTTTGGTTGCTTTTTGTAGGTGGAGGACCTGACAGCATGAGGGATAGGTATCTGGGAAACCAAGCCTGATTCGGCTCAGCATCCCAACACCGGCTCGTAGGTAGAAGCTGGGCAGCATGAAGGAAAAATTGGGAAGGCTTGATCACCCTTTTTGATGAGGGCATCAAATTTTTAATGTAAACTAAGGTTAATTCCTTAGTTAGACTAAGTCTTAGTTAGGGCTTGGTCTTATTGTTTTTGGTGAGACTTTGTGCTCATGAAATAAATTGCTAAGCCACTCTAGATTAGGCTAGCTGCATAGATTAGGCAACCACCTTTAGAAGCGTGCCGACATTTCCCATTTGGGAATTTGTTGCTCCTTCATAGGGGTTTCGTTATGTTTTTGGGCCTATATTAGCCCTTTATTTTATTGATTTAAGAAATTGGGTTTTATTCCACATCAGTGGTATCAGAGCAGCATGATCTGGCTACCTGTGAAGGGGAATTTTCCTCTTCCTCATCACAAAATTGTCGTTGCAAAATTGTTGTTGACGTAGAACTCACCCTAAAACTCTACATTGCCATCTCGGCTAGCATGCCAGCAAAAGCCCTATGCATCTGGTGCCCAACGCGATTCCTAGATCTGTCAAGGAATTCGCTGTCAGGGTTGCTTTGAGTTCGCGTAAGGAGGATCGGTTCACCTGAAACCTCTGACATCCACAGGCGAATTACAGGCAACTACAAACGACCTCGGCCCGTGTGTCTGTGAAAGATTTATGTGCCGCTAAAATCGGCAAATTTCTAGTGTTCCATCGCTATTGGGCGACGCCCTTCAGATCCAGAAACATTTTCTAGCACGCCAGTGATGTGTGGGGAATCTACGGCAGAATCAACGCTGCCCCTATTTTGCCCGCGTCGTCGCCTTCAATCGATGAAATTCCCTGTTACGCTCAACCATGAAACATTCGAAATCACGTTCAAAAGCGATTGATTTTATTTTCCAGGAGCATGGGTTTTTTTTGTTCGAATTCCTGCCACGCAGACCTACGATCGACTACACTCTGGTGACTTCGGGAAATCATGCTCCTTGGGTCTGCTTGCCCAAACATCTGTTCCAGCTGCTGTGAACGACAGGTAAATTTGTGGGCCACGATTGTTTTTGCCAGGCTCCACATTTTGGACGGATCGACCTGTTTTCGGTCTGTCAGGCCCTGTTCTTCTGCAATTTCTGGCAGTGTCACCGCCAACAAATCACCGACGATCCTTCCGCCATTACTACCAAGATAGAATCTTGTGTGTTCCACCGCTGTTAGGTGCCACAGTGCAAAGTTTTCCTCGACTGTCAACTGTTCGCAGTCACCTCGACCCGCGTCCCCGATCCATGTTTTAGGTCGCAGTTGTTACAACCCCATGACACTGCACCAAGCGCAATTGGTGAATCTTGGCAGCGAGGCCCACGTAGGGATTCTACAGCCCGTAGAAAACGTTCTGCGCATGGATAAAATTACTCCCCGTCGATAGCTTCCAGCGCGTGGACGAGTTCAGCCAGGATTGGGGAAAACACGATTTTTCGACGGCTAACGTTGGCGAGTTTGCAGGCGAGGGCGACGCGTCGCCAATTTCGGCGACAACAGAAGTTACAGTGATTTGAGCTAGAGATGGAGCAGGGTGCTTAGCCCAAGGAGTTATGGGGTCCCGTCTGGTCACGTGGGGCGGAACTGGGAAACAGACCAGTGTTGGTGATTTTTCCCTTCTATAGGAAACGGCTCATATTATAAATTTATAGAAACGGACCTGTGCAGATGTATTGCCATGTATGTAATTTATATCAATCTGTTAATGGTTAAAGTTTAGGTTAAAAAAAAAAAAAAAAATTAAATTTTTATAAAGGGGTATTTTATTTTTATATATTTGCCCTCACAACATTGTAAAATTGCATTAAATCATTTGATTTTTGCAATTATTTGAGGCAAATCACTTCTTTTGTACACCCTCTTTGCGTAATTTTTGTAATCCCTCTTTTGCCGTCCTCCTGGCGTATACCAGAAGCCAAATGGCTCAGGATTTGGCACAGCAAATGGCTGACATCACCGCAGCCATTAGTACCTTGGCCGATAAGGTCAATGACATTGCTACTAAAAGTGGTCCAAGTGACTCATGAGTGAAGGCAAAATGTGAAGTCAAAATTTATGATGGCTCCCGTCATCCTGAGGTTCTAAACAGTTGGATCCTCGACATGGACACGTGGTTTGCCTATAGCAAAATACCAGCAGATGAACAAGTGTCTTTTGCTCTTTTGAAACTTTCTGGTATAGCCAAAGTTTTGATTACAGGCCGCTTTGTTAATCAGAATCCCATCACCCGTTGGGATGAATTGGTGAAGGCTTTGATGAATACTTTTTATCCATCGAATTATGGAGATGATCTTGAATATCGATGGCTTCGATTGAGGCAGGGATACAACATGAGTGTCCAAAACTACATCGGTCTATTCAACAAATTGAGAATTTTGAATGGTATTCAGGATTCTGCTGCTAAGCTTATCACCAAATTCAAAAGTGGACTATAGGAACCACTTTTTAGGGAGTTGAAATATACTCCTATCACAAATTTGAACACCATGTACAATCAAGCACAGCTTGCGGAGGAGAAGCTTGCTGCTCAAGCCGGTGGATCTCGCTCTTCTGACTCCACCAAAAATTCAAAACAAAAGCAACAATCGAAGACTTCTTCTTCTTCTTCGTCTTCTTCTTCTTCTCCTTCTTCTAACACTTCTTCTACTTCTTCTTTTGATCCTAAGAAATTATGTGATCATTGTAAGAAAAGAGGCCATAATGAATCCGAGTGTTTCAAGAAGAAAAATAATCTTATTGTAGAAGCTTCTCCAGAGGTAAAAACTTCCCCAGAGGCAAAAGAAGAAGGGCCTATTGAGGCTACGGGAGAAAGGCACACTTATCCAGAGCTTCGAGGGCTTAACAATCATACTTTGTTGACACACAACATGATTGAGAGAGGTCGTGACCATTTGTTTGTCACATGTGCCCATCTAAAACACAACTACTTTGTAGATTGTATCATCGATAATGGCTCTCAAACAAACTTGATTTCTAGAGCCGTTGTCGATCAATTGAAGCTTCCTGTACAACCCCATCCTCATCCATACCCACTTGCATGGAAGGATGTGGACACCTCCTCCATGATTACAGAAACATGCACTGTGTCTTTTGCATTTGGGCCATGCTATGTGGACAAAGTCACTTGTGATGTGACTCCAATTGATTGTTGTGATCTCATTCTTGGAAAGCCCTATCAATTTGACAAACGGGCTCAATATGATGCATATAATAATACCTATACATTGTATCATGAGAACAAGAAGTTTCTCATCTCTTCCACGAAACCCACATACAGTTATATAGGTCCACGCCATACAGCATTGGTCTTCCGCAAACCAAAGGACACACTAGCTTCCACAGCACACAAGGAGGCTCCTCCTCCTCCTCCTCCTATTGTGTCAGTTGTTCCTCCTCTTGCTGCTATCGTGCCACAGGTCTTTGATTTTCAGCAGCTTTTACAGTCGTCGCCACAGGAGATTCGTCCTCAACCTCATCCACAGGTTTTCACTCGAGTTGGCCCTCCAGTCCTGACTAGGAGAGGCCCTCCAGATTCGGCCTCCCTTGGACTTCTCGACCTTATCAGTGCCCCTCCTCATCCGGAAACTAATTTTCTGCTTTCGCTTGCTCTGACTCGAGTTTATCACCCTTCACCCACTACTATTGTACAAGCATTGGAGTCCAATGCTTCCTTTGTGGGGAGTTATGATGAGGGCATCAAATTTTTAATGTAAACTAAGGTTAATTCCTTAGTTAGACTAAGTCTTAGTTAGGGCTTGGTCTTATTGTTTTTGGTGAAACTTTGTGCTCACAAAATAAATTGCTAAGCCACTCTAGATTAGGATAGCTGGATAGATTAGGCAACCGCCTTTAGAAGCGTGCCGACATTTCCCATTTGGGAATTTGTTGCTCCTTCGTAGGGGTTTCATTATGTTTTTGGGCCTATATTAGCCCTTTATTTTATTAATTTAAGAAATTGGGTTTTATTCCACATCACTTTTCTAGCCAATCGTAACATGACAACCCAAAAGAAGGTGCCCATCCAGAAGAAGGTGCCTTTCACATCTAGAATGTGCCCAGCCAGAAGAAGGTGCCTTCCACATCTAGAAGGCGCCCAGCCAAAATAATGCGCCTTCCGCATCCAGAAGGTGCCCAGCCAAAAGAAGGCGCCTTCCGCATCCAGAAGGTACCCAGCCATAAGAAGGCACCTTCCACATCCAGAAGGCACCCAGCCAAAAGAAGGTGCCTTTTGCATCCAGAAGGTGCCTTCCATCCTTATAAGGGCATCCAACACATTAAAAAAATAAATAAATAAAATAAAATAGAATAGTCACCTTTTGTGGCTGGAAGGCACCAATTAAAAAAAAAAGCCAAGGTGCCTTCCACATCAGGAAGGCACATCCAACCAAGGCACCTTCCACATCGGGAAGGTGCATCCAACCCAGGCGTCTTCGACATCAGGAATGCGCATTCAACCAAGGTGCCTTCCACATCAGGAAGGCACATCCAACCCAGGCACCTTCCACATTGAGAAGGTGCAAGCAGACAGGCACCTTCCACATCGGGAAGGCGCATGCAGATAGGAGCACCTTCCATAGTAGGAAGGTGTCATCATCAAGAAGGCACCTTCCACCGCCAGACAGTGCGCCATCATCAAGAAGGCACCTTCTATCATCGAAAGGCACACCCGTTAAGAGAGCATCGACAACATCGAGAAGGCACCACAAAGGCACCTTCCACATGGGGAAGGTACCAAAGAATGCCTCCCACGTGCAACACTCACACCTATCGGACGCCTCAAGCGGAATGAAGTATCACACAAATAAGTGACATCAAATGACCACACCCCTCCTCCGTGTCACAAATCGCCAAATCAATGGATGCCACGATGCCTGGAACACCGAATCAGGTACGTGCATGTTAAATCAAATTGTTTATATAATTATTTATAGAAATACGTAGTATCGAAAAAGATATCATCGTCATAAAAATCATATCCCCCCATCGTCGAAATCATGTGCCAATGATATGGCGTCTTCCACAACTGCTCGGATTAGGTGCCTTCTCTATAAGAAGGTGCCTTCCTGAGGAAGGAAGGACAAAAAAAAATAGCAATAAAAGGTGCCATGGGAGGAAGGTCCAAGAACCACGCGATAAATAAGAGCAAACCAAGTGATACAGAAGGAATAAGAGGAACGGTAAAGGCATAGTTTGAGGCTGAAGGATGGCTTGAATACTGTACCCTGGTCAGTCAAGGCCAGGACATGGAGGCAGCTAGAGAATTCACTGCCTCCTTGAGAGGCGATGTGGCCCAAGTGTGAGGGGTGGAAATTCCAGTCACCCCTGAGTTCATCTCACAGGCGACTGGATTGCCCCTCATAGGGGAATGTGTATACAAGGGCGGATTGTTAAAACCGTACGCCGAGATACTGCTTTCAGGAGAAAACATGCAGATATACAGGGAGGGGTTAATCAAAAATAGTCTCCCCATGAATCTATGATAGATGTCGAGCAGGTTGCTCGATTCTTCACATGCACTAGGAAATACACCCATCTGCATGCTAACCATGTGCAGCTTCTCAATCACCTGGTGCATGGAAGAAAACTAAATGTGCACTTCTACCTGGCGAATGCTCTGAAGGACAAAGTGGCTCGATACCAGAAGGGGACACCGTCTACCTTAGCCCACCATGGGTTGATATCGGCATTGGCCCACCATGCAGAAGCACTGAGGTAGAACCGCGACATAGAGGGAGATGGCGGCCAAGAAGGGCAACACGATGTGGTTGCCAAACCAGGGCAAGACGAAGCATCCCCTGTAGATGAAATAACAAACATCAAGAAATTGGCATTGCCCTATTTTGTAGAGGAAAGAGGGTAGTCACTAGTGCCTGAAGATATAGAGGAAAGAGGGCATTCCCCAGTGCTCGAGTGTGAGGAAGAAGGAGCGTCACTTGCTAGTGGCGAGGATGAACCAATCCCCAGGAGGAAACGTCTACGGTGACTGCTCTCGATAGAGGAAGAATAGAGCAACCTAGAGATAGACATTATAGCCCAAACCCTCTAGGAATTGATGAACCAGAGCCCATAGAATGTAGGGACTTCTTGGAGCAATGACCAGATCGATGCATCCTTGGAGAAGGCGCTCGAGTGGCAAACCAATTGCTGGATGACAACAAATTTTGGAGGATTGCAAGAACTAGCGAGAATAGGAGTTGGAGGAACGAGACAGATGGATCGCCTAGCTTGAGCAGCTGGTCCAGTAGTTGTAAGAGGAAAATCAGCTATTGTAGGATAGGGGAATAGAGACAAGGGATGCGTCCACCCAAACTGATTGGGCAGAAGAAGTCCTGACGAAGGGGGAAATTCGATCAGACGCTCGACAGAATAGCCTGGAGGCAGGGGAAGATTCCTCTATTTTTGGGAGTGAAGGGGGGAGAAGTCCCACAATACCCCCTGTCATCATCCTAACTGACACAGAGAAGGATGAGGACCTCCAGTAGTAGATAGGACCAGAAGATAAGGAAGATCTCCCCAGACCTGAAGAAGGGGAAGAACCTAAAGGGTCGACACTAGATAACAAAAGATCACCCCCGAAGAATGCTCCAGAATAGACCCCGTGGAGTGAGGAGACATTCCCCAGAGAGAAAGAGGAGACCCTTGTTCGAGCCACCACATTTTATGCAGAGGCCAAGGGAAAGAGGCCCAGGACAGCTTGACAGAAGGTGAAGGTGACCTTCACCAAGTCAGAGGAGGACAAATGGGACATGCAGCCATTCATCGAAAGGCAAAAATATTTCGAGCAGTTTCTCAAAGAAATGAAAGTAGCCAAAGAGGCTAGGAACGCATCCTCGAGGGTGAAAGGAGACTCTAGCATCTACGTTAATCCAGCGGAAGATAGCCAGTTTTGGGACATTTATGGTTCATCCTGGGGGCGGCCCTCCATGATGAGGAGATACTTGGAATGATGGGAAGTATATGGCCCCCAATTAGAAGCTGCTACCATTGCAAAGGAGAATGCAAGGCTCACTCCTACAGCTGCTAGATTATACAAGGCCCAAGTAGTACCTTCCAGGGGGGACAATTCAAACATCCCTCTGGCAGTGGTAAGACCTCTAGATTTTTACCTCTAGCAAGTTGTCGAAGCTACATTTCAGTCAGTAGGAACAACGCTGGCTAGACCACCACCAGTAGCGGCCAGAACAAGAAGGGGACAATTGACAACCGCACCCTCAGTCCCGCATAGGAAGAGGCAAGCCACACCTTCAGATGCCAGTGCATAGAGAATACAGACTCAGGTCACAGGAGTAACTGAATCCTCTAGGAAATGGCAACGATGAAGATTCACAGGGCTACCTACAATTTGGATGCCATGAGGGCATGGCATATGTTAGGCGTGGGGGGATTATGAGCACTAGAAATTCTCATATTTTGTACATATTTCTTTGATCAATATGTGGCTATGTAACAAGGATTGCGTATTTTTATGAATGATTATATATATATATATATATATATATATATTTGATATAATTATGCGTGTTATCTAATTTATGTGTTTTTAGTGTGTTTTGTGGAATTGCAGTTGATTTAGTTAGATTTGGAACAGTCAAGGTCTTTTGATGGACCTAGCACTTTATTTCATTGGGGGTCAATGTAGGGAACATAGGTGCCTTTCTCTTCCAGGAATGCGCCAAGAGAAAGTAGGCGCCTTCCTCTTCCAGGAAGGCGCCAAGAGAACGTAAGCGCCTTCCTCTTCCAGGAAGGTGCCAAAAGCAAGAAAGCGCCTTCCCCTTCCAGGAAGGCACCAAAAGTGAGAAAGTGCCTTCCTCCTATAGGAAGGCGCCAAGGAAAGAAAGAGCGCCTTCCTCCTCTAGGAAGGTGCCAAAGGGAAAGAAGCGCCTTCCTCTCATCAGGAAGGCACCGACGATAAGGCACCACTGAAAGGATGCGCCTTCCTCACATAAGGTGAGCATCTTCCTCCTACTGGAAGGCACAAATAGAAGGTAAGCGCCTTCCTCTTCCAGGAAGGCACCACGACAGTAAGATACCTTTCATATAAGGAAGATTCTCGATAACCTTAGGCACCTTCCTCATAAGGAAGGCATCATTGATTCTTTGCCCGTTGACCAGATTTGCACGACGTGGACAACAACGGCTGGTGCAGTTCCAACTCTGTGTCATGTAGAGCTAAATTGGAGATCGCACCAACATATGGAAATGTATTACTAGTGCCAGGCAAAGCACGAACCGATCAATGAACATGCCGCCATTAGAATAGAATGCCAGACATCGATTGCATTTGCAAGAATGTCTTAATTTAGTCTAGATGAATCGACTGTTGTAACCTTTTTTGTAACAAAAGTTCTACGGGTGTGTTATATAAATGCACGCAGATCATTCTAAGATATATAGAAATTAATAAATATTCATATAGAAGTACAAAGATAGATTGTAATACTTTGGTCGATATAATACAGTTCCAAGAGTTCTAAGCACGTGTTCAGTTGGGAGGAAGCTGCTGGAGCCTGGGCCCACTCCAAGCTAGTATTTCTTCCCCATTTCTCTTATGTTTAATTATCTTAAATAGTTTGTTGCTTTCATAGAAACATTTATCAGTTTACTAGTTCCAGTAATTGCAGTAGACTCATTTCTAGGATTGTATGTACGATTTATTTCTATAGATTTAATTATGTTCTTCTTACATAATTTATTGAGGAGTGTGTGAATGATTGACAACCATTTTGAACACCCCCCAATCATAGGATTAGCAGAGTTACCTCCAGTGGTATTGTGAGCAAATCTTATTCAGACCCTTTGCAAGTTTACGAAGCTCCCTGGGTTGATAATTAAATGCACGGGCATGTGACAAAAATAGGAAAACATTCACCTTGTTTGGCCCGCAACACCTGATAGAATGGATAGAGAAGAATTTCATCTTTTATTTCCTGAAAGTATATGTGCTTTCCTCATGCAATGATTAGTTCTTTGTTTTTAATAAAAGTAGACATTGGATATTGAGGAAAACCAAGAAGAAGGTCCCCATAGAAGATTGTATATTAGAGATTAAGGAGACCGAAGAAGAAGGTTCCCATAAAATATTGAAGACTCCAAATTAAATAAATAAGAATGTAACTCTATTGAATATTGGAGAAAGAGTAGATCCAAGAGAAGAGATATTATTGAAGAACTTCCATATTTAGAAGATAGAATATTTAAGATTGAAGATACAGGAGGACTAAGAAAAAGTTCCAATTGAAGAGTTGTAGAATTTGAAGACCCAAGAGAAGAGATCTCAAGAAAATTTGGAAGGAGAAATAATAAGGCTAGAAAAGCCCTATTGAAGAAGTGACCATTTGAGAATATTTGAAGCTCAAGAAGAAGATTTTTTATTATCGTAGAAAAAGTTGAAGAGTCACAGGACAACAAATTGAAAGTCACATATAGCTACAATTTGGAGAAGATTTGGGCAGATTTTGAAGTACCCCTGAATAGCCAATTGAAGGAAGGCTTGATAGAAAAAGGAAACAACAATTTAAAGAGATTTAAGTAGCAAATTTGAGAACCATTAAGAGAATATATTAGAGCTATATTTTGGAGAATTTAGGGGTAAATTTGTGAGTAGCATTGGACAAAATTTGGTCAAAGAAACGTGCTGAAAATTTTATAAGTTAAAGATATCATATTGGACAATGTTATAGCTGCAATATTATACATTCTTGGATAGCACAATTGAAAAAAAAATAGGCAGAAATTTAATTTTATTCTTTCAATGTTTCCCTTAAATTGCTGCCAATTTAAGGGCAACAAATTGGAGAAGTCATAGATCTTCAAATTGGAGGAGTATTTTGAGAAGACCTGGAAGCAGTTTTGGATAATAAGAAGGCAGTAATTAGAGCTGCAAGATTGAAAAATTTAAGTAGCAAATAAAAAGGAACTGGAGCTGAAAAGTTTATAATTTTGGAATAAAAAAAGGAGAATTAAATCACCAAGAAAAATAGTTACAAAAGAAGGCCAAAAGGTATGTCGCATTGGTGTTATAAAAGATTATTACTTTAGCCCTAAAATAAAATTATTTTAAAGTTATAAGACCACCATATTAGAGCTATTAAATATGTAAAATAAGTATTCTTCAAGCCAAATAAGGAGGCAATATTGTTATCTAAGAAAAGGCTGAATAAGTATCCGAAGACAACATGCTCAAGGTGTCTAAAGACACAAAGTAAAGACATCAAAACTTGAAGAAGGTAGTGATCATATTGGATCAAAATCTATAGAAAAAATAAGAATTTAGAGGATAGATCCAAAGCAAGGATTAAGGTTCAAGTGTCTTGGAAAATAAATAAATTAAAAGGTAAAGGTTTTACCCAAGTTAAGAAGCCTAGATAATTAGCTGAACAACATTGAAAATATTTCAAGAAAAGGGGTGAATAGCCACCAAGGAAGGTTTATGGAGTTCCACCAAAGGAGCCACCATCGTAGAAGAGGAGCAACCATTTATAGAGAAGATCCACCACCAAGCATTAGAAATAAAGAAGCACCAGAAACCATTAGAGTTACAAAATACGTTGGAGAAAAGAAGCATTGGAAGTTACAACTATCAAGTAGTGAAAGATATTATGAGAATTAATAAAGTACAAGTAATTTTGAGCACCAAAGTAAGGAATACATTATAGAATTGCATTAAAGTGTTGAGAGGAGTGCAACTTCCATTTGTCACTTTAGTTGAGAACGTTAAAGAAATTGGGTGCCACTTGGTGCAGAGGAAAATGAGAACCTACAACCATTGAGGAAAGAATATACTTCAAACTAACCATAAGAAATCCTTGAGGAAGGAAGACACTATCAAAGGTAATGCCTATATTATCGTAACATCACCAAACTAGCAAAAGTAACATAGCAAGAAAAAAATACCTAAATAATACATTGAGTGCCTTGTGGCACATGAGAAGGAAAATATTGACAGGTTGGAGGAACCCAAAGGATATTTAATGCGTATTCAATGACAAAAGAAGGAAAAATAAGCACAAAGATGACAATAAATGTCTAGAATATGAAAATCGGATCAAGTGACAATAAGGTAAATTGAAACTAATAATGCTTTATTAATTACTACGCAGAGCCAATACAACCATTAACATAACATAGGATATAATCACTAATTTATATGAAGAGGGAAGGGAGGAAGTTGGCGGAGAGAAAAAGAAGGGAGGTTGGAGGATAAGAGGGAAGGAAGGTGGAGTGATAAGGTAGAAGAGGGAATATAGGAGAGAATGGAGGGATAAGGAGGATAGAAGAGAAATTGATAAAAAATATCATGCCGACTATAAAAGAATTTGCCGACAACTAAACTAACCTAGCCTAGCCACTAAATTAACCACTTAATGAATTAAGTGTTCACACTTGCTACATTCTCCCCCTTAAAGTTGAGAGGACTGACAAGACAGTCTCTCAGCTTTACAAATTGAGCTTTAGCCAGTGCCTTGGTGAAGATGTCCGCAACATTCTCCAAAGTGTGGCAATAGTGAAGCTCAACAGTTTTAGTTTCCACCATATCTCTGATGAAGTGGTACTTCATATCAAAATGCTTTGATCTACTATGGTGGACAGGATTGTATGCCAACTGAATGGCACTAATGTTGTCATAGAATATCCTTGTTGGACCACTTTGATGCTCTCCAATTTCTTCTAATACCTTTCGTAGCCATAGAGCTTGAGTACTAGCATGAGTGACCGCTATATACTCAACTTCTATTGAAGATAGTGCTACTATTGTCTGCTTCTTGGAACTCCAAGTTATTAGTCCCGATCCCAGACTAAAACAGTTCCTTGAGGTTGATTTTCTGTCATCAATGTTGCTACCCCAATCACTATCACTAAAGCCTACAAGCTTGATAGTGTTACATTTATGGTAATGGATTCCAAAATCCCATGTACCCTTTACATATCTGAGAATTCTCTTAGCTGCCTACAAATGCAACTCGGAAGGATTAGACATAAATCGAGAGACAAGAGAAACAACATACTGAATATCAGGTCTGGTGTTGGCGAGAAACATCAAACTCCCAACCATGCTTCTAAAAGTGGTCACGTCAACTTTTGATGCTCCATCATCTTTGCTTAATTGGATCCCATGTCCAATTGGAGTTGCAACTGGTTTGCAATGCTCCATAGCAAACTTCTTAAGCATGTCCCGAGCATACTTATGTTGACAGATGAAGATCCCTGTATCTGACTGATGAACCTCCATTCCAAGGAAGTAGTGCATTAAGCCAAGATCCTTCATCTCAAACTGCTTCATCATGGAGTGTTTGAACTCCATATTCATTTTTTCATTACTACCCATGAATATGAGATCATCCACATACAAGCAAACTATGAGGATGTCATTTCCTTGTTGTAGGTAGTAAAGGGTGGGTTCATTTCTACTTCTGGTGAACCCAAATTCTTTGAAGTACCCATCAATGCATGAGTACCAAGCTCGTGGTGCCTGCTTGAGGCCATAAAGTGCCTTCTTCAGTTTGTAAACAAGATGTTCCTTGTCTTTCTCTTCAAATCCTTGTGGTTGCTCAACATACACTTCTTCTGTCAAGTAACCATTTAGAAATGCACTTTTCACATCCATGTGTTGGACTTTCCATCCCTTATGTGCAGCTAAGGCAAGAATTGTTCTAATAGTCTCCTGTCTAGCTACAGGAGCAAAAGTCTCTTCATAATCAACTCCATATTTTTGAGTGAATCCCTTTGCAACTAGTCTCGCCTTGTGCCTTTCAATGCTACCATCAACATTAAACTTGGTCTTGTAGACCCACTTACATCCAACACATTTCTTGCCTTTAGGAAGCTTTACCAGCTCCCAAGTGTCGTTGTTTTTTATAGAGGTTATCTCCTCTTTCATGGCATCTTGCCAAATTTTCTGAGTACATGCCTTCTCATAACTAGAAGGTTCAAGTTGTGCACTAGTTAACAAAGCATAGTTAACTTGATCTCCCCTAGGTTCCTTCTGGGAGACATCATCACCATATAGGTGCATACTTTCTAATCTGTGTAAAACAGAATCCATTTCACTAGCTTGACTCCTAGTGTATCTTCTTGAAAAATTTTTATCCAACATCTGATATGATGGATGATACTGTAGAGTTCTCTTACCTCTGGATGGAGAATCAATGTCCATTGGTGAGGAACTTACGGATCGCTGTGGAGAAGGACTTGGTGAAGAAGTGGAATCAGAAGATGAACTTGGATCGGGAGGAGACTGCTTTCCTTTTTGTGGTGTCTGTTGTTGCACTCGCTTAGAAACTACATCAGTGGATTCAACATCACTAAATATCTTGGGCTTACCCCATTCTCCCCCTTCATCAAAAATCACATCCCTAGAAATCACAAACTTTCTAGTCCGGGGATTATAGAGTCTCGTAAGCTTTTGTATTCTCACAGTATCCTACAAAGATACATGCCTGACTCTTTGGATCGAGCTTCTTCCTAAGCTCATCGGGAATGTGAGAATAGGCCAGCGAGCCAAACACTCTGAAATGCTTAACATTTGGCTTTTTACCATACCAAGCTTGGTAAGGTGTCAGCCCTTTCAAACTTGAAGTAGGACTTCTGTTCAAGATATATACGTTGGTCCTGGCAGCATCTGCCCAATATGAATTAGTCAAATGCTTCGTCTGAAGCATAGACCTTGCCATCTCCACAATGGTGCGATTCTTCCTCTCTGCGACACCATTTTGTTGTGGAGTGTAGGCAGCAGTGAACTGCCTCTTAATGCCATGTTGCTTACAAAAATTCACAAACTCATTAGAGGAGTATTCTCCTCCCCTATCTGATCGAAGACATTTTACAAAATATCTACTCTCACTTTCAACTCTTGTTTTGAAATCAATAAAGCATTCATATGCTTCATCCTTATGTTTCAAAAAATATATCCAACACATTCTAGTATAATCATCAATGAAGAGTAGGAAGTAAGAGTTGTTACCTAGACTCTGTGTCTGCATCGGACCACAAATGTCGGTATGCACTAGCTGGAGTGGATAGCTGGCCCGCCATGCTTGTCCATGAGGAAACTTTGATCTGGCATGCTTCCCAAGAGCACACCCTTCATAGACTTCTTTACTATCCTAAACTTTAGGAAGTCCAATGACCATGGCTTGGGAAGTTAGCATTTTCAAACTAGCAGAATTCAAATGGCCATATCTCAAGTGCCATAGAACACTTGGATTGGAAATAGCAACACTTGCTAACTTATCTCCCCTTAGCTGGCCAAACTTTAAAGGAAACAATCTATTCTTTGTCATTGGCACTTGAGTAATGATTCTATTATTGTTATTTTTATCAAAAATAGTGCATTTACCCTCATCAAAAAGCAACTTGTAGTTCTTTTCTAACATTTGACCAACACTTAAAATATTATGTTGGAGATGGGGTGTATAATAGATATCACTTACTTGTTTGAATCCTTCTTTAGTTGGAACTACCATAGCTCCAATGCCTTCAACTGCCAATGATTTATCATCTCCCAATTTGATGCTGGATTTGTAGGAGGAGTTTAGAGTAGCAAAGAGCTCTTCTTTGCCACTCATATGGTTTGAACACCCAATGTCCAAGATCCATGTATCATTCATGTTCTGATTTTCCTGACCATATGAGAGAAAGAGATTTGTGGCCTCTTCCTCTTCTCCAAATTTTCCAAACTGACTGCTCTGGCTGCTACTAGCTCCTTGTGAAGTCTTAGTCCAACAGTCATGAGCATAATGGCCAAGTTTGCCACAATTGTAGCAAGATTGTTTTGACTTATCTCCTCCTTTGCCTCTGCTTGATTGTTTCCCTCTATTTTGCTGTCCTCCTCTATTATGCTGTTCACTATTGTTTGAGAATCCTCCTCTATTCTGATTTCCTCCTCTGTTAGGAGTTCCACCTCTCTGATTATTTTTGCCTCTTCCTCTATACCTTCCTCTACCACGACCTCTACCTCTGCCTTCTTGAGAAGCAAAGGCTTTATCATCTCCTCCATAACTTGTGGAAGGAGTTGGCTGTAATCTCTCCTCATGTGAGAGAAGTGAGCCAATGAGGGTTTCAAAAGATAGAGAAGTTAGGTCTTTGGATTCCTCTATAATTATTGCAACTGAATTCCACTTAGGAAGAAGTGTCCTCAACACTTTCTTCACTATAACTTCAGGCTTTACATCTTCTCCTAAAGTGACCATCTTATCTACTACGGCTTTCACTCGCACGTAGTAATCACCAACCTTTTCATTCTCTTGCATTTTAAGAGTTTCAAACTCTCTTTTCAAGGTTTGGAGTTTAACTTGTTTGACTTGGTCACTACCCCTATAACTTTCTTTTAAAGCATTCCAAGCAGATTCAGTTGTTGTAAAAGAAGCTATTCTAGGGAAAATACTTCTATCAAGGGCAGCTTGAATGTGATAAAGGGCAGAAGAATTATTCTTCTGAGCTTCCTTTTTGCCCTTTTATCAGAAACACTCAAAGCGCCCACTCAACAATTGAAGGTTCAATATATCCCTCTTCAATCACATCCCAAAGACCTTTGCCAATCAAAAGAGTTTTCATTTTAATTGACCAATACTCGTAATCACCACCATTGAACTCAGGGATTGGTAAACTAGTATTGGAAGCCATTTTAGAAAGCAAATTTTATTTCAACTTCAAACAAGTTGTACAAAGAAGTACAAAATAGATCATTGATTTAAATCAAATCTAGCTTTCTTAAAATGCTCACTGATTTGGCATTCTTCTTCTTGAGGATTTCCCAAGACTGGAAAGGTGAAATTGTCTGCTTCATCGTCACTGATTATAATGACTTCTTTTGCTACTGTTGCTGGCTCAAGATGCCTTTTGAGAACAACTCGTTCTTCAATTGCAGGTTTCACCTCCACTGGTTCTTTTTCCTCTACTTCTGCTTCTTCTTCTTCTGGTTCTGAATCAGGAGAGCGAGGTGTATAGCTCTCACTCGTTTCAACTTCAGGCACTGTAGGAGTATAACTATCACTTGATTGTCCTTTAGGTACTGTTTCAACCATCTCGGATTCAACTACTCTTTGCCCGAAGATATTATCTTCAGAATCTGCCTCGTATCCAGAATCTGGTTTTCTTTGATGTGCTATCACTTGGTTTTCCAACTGACAAAACACTGTATGAAGTCCACTCTGCTGGACTTTCCTATCAAAGGAATCAGGAGTCTCTCTTCTCAACAGAGAGAGCAATGCATAATAGCATCCAGTTGATCTGATCATCTACTCATCAATGCAAAAAACAACTTCATTAGAGTCTCTATGGTTAAAAATTTTCACCCTTTTACAGCCGCTGAGGCTATTACAAAACAAATATTTAACCTTGAACGGGGTTCCAAGGGGCAGCGCCCCTGGCGTGCCACCCCCGTCACGAGACGGGGAGTCCAAAATTTTTTGGAGGTGCTAAACGGGCATTCCGGAAGACTTCCCGACACTTTTCCAAGTTCACAATATGCAAATTTTCACTTTCCACTTTTCACAATTCTTTTTTAAAAAATTTTCCAAAATTTGTTTTAATAAAGCCCTTAGAATTTTTTTAACAATTTCCTATATATATTTTAATTATCTCTTTTTTTAAATAAAAGTTTATTTAAAAAAAAACATAATAAAAAAATATATAAAAGGAAATTATTAAATAATTTTTAAAAGCTTTAATCAAAAACTAAATAATGAAAAAATTAAATAAAAAACCTTTTTTTTGAAATCCCCGATGGGATTCGATCTGCTGACCTCCGCTTCCAACCCGAAAGCTCTAGCCGCTGCACCACGCGGCTCCGGTGGTAGGACAAAGGCTACAAGGATTAATAAATCCTTGATCGGCGGCAAAAAACAAAAAAAAAATTGTATTGTTTCTAACCCCGACGGGATTCGACCCCGGGACCTCTGTGCCGCAACCAAACAACCCAACCAACTGCACTACGCGCTTCGGCGGGTAGTAAAAGGAACCTCTTGTTCGTTATTCCGACTATGGGAAACTTAAAAAAAAAAAAAATATGCGAAGATTTATCCCACATTCAGTGGGAAGAAGGCAAAATGGTCTTCAAATATGCGTGCGAGCGCATTAAACTTCGATTGCCTTCGGGCAATCACTCCCCAACTCTATCCTTGCTTGGATGAATCTGCTTCCGCCACGTGTTTAATCTAACGAATTTGCTCCTACCACGTGTACAAACCAAATTTTGCCACATCACCATGTCAGTGCCTACTCTGCCATGTTAGCGCCTGCTCTGCCACATCAGCGTCTGGATTCTACCACGTCAGCTCTCAGCTCACCCAGTCAGCACTCTACTAGCATGATTTTGCCATGTCAGTGGCTACTCTGCCTGCCATGTGTCACCTCAAAAATCGTGCAGTCAATCGCCTCGAAATCCATGCCCAGCTCTACGCTCTACCACCTCCTCGATCCGCTCGCCCAACTCCTCGATCACGGTGCACCCTCGGGATTCATGCCCAACATGCTTGCCAGCTAGATCACCGTGCGCCCTCGAGATTCGTGCCCAGCACGCTTGCCCGACCAAGCTCTGATACCAAATCTAAAAATCGAATCAGATGACAATAAGGTAAATTGAAACTAATAATGCTTTATTAATTACTATGTAGAGCCAATACAACCATTAACAGAACATAGGATATAATCACTAATTTATATGAAGAGGGAAGGGAGGAAGTCGACGGAGAGAAAAAGAAGGGAGGTTGGAGGAGAAGAGGGAAGGAAGGTGGAGTGATAAGGTAGAAGAGGGAATATAGGAGAGAATGGAGGGATAAGGAGGGATAAGGAAGGAGATATTGATAAAAAATATCATGCCGACTATTTAAACACTTTAGCGGACAAATCTAACCTAGCCTAGCCTCTAAATTAACCACTTAATGAATTAAGTGTTCACACTTGCTACATAGAAGAGAGTGCTAACATTTAAGAGCATTGAATGTAATGAAATGATATCCTCTAGCATTGAAGACGAAAATAAATATACCACCTAAAACAATGTGCAAGTTGTAGTCATAAAGAAGCAAAACAAATACGTAGTGCTCCATTTACATAAAGGTATAAACTATTTAATCAATTTATATTTTTTAAAGGTCAATGAGGTAGAAGGTATATCAATACTAAGATTATAGCTTAGTTATTTTTTTGTGCTTAAAATTAATTAATTGAATGGAAATATAAGGAAGAGAATTGATGAATTACAACCTTAGATGATTTATTAAATTATTTGATATAATGAGGATTAAGGGTTGAAAGCCTTTTCTAAGATTGATTTATTTAAAATTCAAGCATTTAAATACTTACAAATAATTTAACATGGAGGAATAAGGTTTTCTACATCAAAATTGAAATAGTGAATTTGCAAATATATTTGTTTTTCTAAATTTCTAATTAGGGAGATATAAATAATTCATCATCAACATAAATTATTGAAATTTAGAAACTAAATGATTTAAAATACATTGGAAGCACAATATAGAGTTGTTAGAAATTTGGAAAACTCTTATTCAAATTGAAGGGACATAAGGAATCCAACTTAAAATTCTTGAAGATAGAAAATTGTATCAATAAAAATTGCATTAAAATTATCTTTAGCTTTATATTCATAAATATGGATAAATAAGGTGCTTCTCTTGAAGTTGAACATTAGGGACACAAAAGGGATTCAACTCAAAAGAAAAACTTAGAAAACTAAGTATTTTACCAAAGCTATTTTACATTCAAAATACTAGGGAGCTAAAAGGAATTCTACCTAAATATTTTACTTTTATTTGATCATTCTCCAGACATTAGGAAAACAAGATATACTATAATATTTGAAGAATTAAAGTGAGTATATGATCATATATTCAACTTAAAACTTAGAAGTTGAAGAGATTGGGAGACATAAGGAATACAATATCAAAACTATTTTTTAAAGATTATAATGGATAATTTAGCAAGAAGTACATATCATCACAAGATCTACTATCGAAATCTATACAATATTCCATATCAAAAATGTAAAATTACTTCAAGCATAAATAATTCTACAAGCCAAAATGAAGAAGACAACTGGTTTATTTATTCTAGTGCAAGTCATCACATGATAGGAAATTTACAATGGTTTGGTTGTCTTGAAGTCACTAACAATATTAGGTTGAAAATTATAGATAGAAAGACCTATATTATACATGGATATAGGTATGTAACACCTACTATATCATTTCCAAATGTTTTGTTACATGATGTAATGTATGTTCTTGGATTAACATCAAATCTTATTTTAGTATCCAAGTTGTTAGAGAGCAAAAGGATCGTGGATTTTAAATATATAAATAGAATAATTAAGTTTCTTATCATAAATAAAAATGAGATAGAAGATACAAGATAAATCCACAATGATATATGCTCTAGACTCAATTGAAATTTCACAAGATATTATTGTAGTTCAAAACAACACTAATGGATTTTCTGAGGAACAGATTGTAGGAAATGAAAAATCTATATATCATAAAAGTTGATGGAGAAATAAAAGATTAAAAAATAATAAATATGAGAGGATAACCATACTTTGAACTACTTGGCCATATATATATTAAATAAGAAGAAGAAGAACCTAATAAAGCTGAAGAACTTTTGAAATATGAAGATCCATATTGAAGACTAACCAAATAATGTAACACAAGGGATTGTTGGAATATATTACATTATTTACTACATGCTAATGTACCACCTTGGGTATATTTTTAGAATAGGATTGTGTCTTATATTAGGGTTTGATAATTTACTTTATGCAATGTAATAAATGCACAAATATTGTTAGAATGTACAAAATACTTGATGATGTAAATGTACATGTTGTCCATGTTTACATGAGTCCATAGAATATGAAGATGAAGAGTCATAGGTAGGTGGAAGGACAAGAGTCACATCTCATTATAAGTAGGTATTTGATATATGTTAAAATAAGAGAGAGAAAGTATATAGCATAGTAGATTATATGCTAGATACAATGTAGAACATGTAAGGAATATGGAGAGTTTAAGACCTCTATTTTATATCATTGTAATTTTTTTTCGATCCTTCATTAATGTTAATTTTATGAGTAGTTTCTAAAGTTTCTTATGAGTTTTACATGCTCAGTATATTGCCATTATCATATATTTAATATTACATGCTCATTTTATATCTTGTGGTTGATTTCTCATTAAGTATCGAGCATAAAAAGCTAATAGGGCAATATGATGAAGTGTAATCATTGACAACCCTATATATCATCAATTTTTAAATTGCAAGAATCAAACAAACTAACCCTAAATATTTATAATAATTGATAATATTAAAAACTTGATGTATTTCTCACATGATTTTGCATAATTGTATATTGTAAATATACATATTTTTATTGTTCATGTATCACACCTTTTGCGGGTTAGAATATGAGAATTATCCCTTGATAAAATGGTTTTCATCAAAAAAACTTGTGAGGAATAATCCCCATGTTCCCTCCTACAAAATCCTTGATAGATTTATATGCATAATTATGCACTTATTGTCATAATTGCATTTTACATGATTTCTTGAATATTATAATAAGTAGACTCTACAATTAAGTGATGATGACAACTACTTAGGTTAGCTTATATGTATTATACATACACTATGTCATTGATGCCAAGCGAATCCCCACCCTTAGGAGTTTGTCTTGATTTTTATGCATTATTTATTTTACTTTGTTGGGATGCAATGATTACCTTTGTACATTATACTAGAAATAATGTGCTAGAGGACTTTACTTTCTTTAACATAGATTGCTTTCATTTCATAAAACAATTAGCATAGGATTTTTAAGGAAGGAATATTGGAGGTTATTCCTTTCTTAATAGATTTTGGCACATAGCATTGACAAAGGATAACCCCCTTGCTATCATCCTTATCTAAGACAACCTAAGTTCATAGCTTTTGAGGGATGGATAATGAGAGTTATTTCTTGCATAGCTAATTTTTATATTTATGGATGCAACACCAAAAATATTTACAAGGACTATTTTATCCTTCTTCACTCAAAAGTATTGAGTTGTTTATCGTATGTTCTCTATGCATAATTATTGCTGTCATTATTGTATGCTTATATAATTACATGATTTCTTGAGCACTTATAAATCAAGCTATTTTATGATGAGGCAATGATGACCACTAGTTAGTATATCATACATTTGTATTACATTCACACTAGGTCTTTGATGCTAGCAGATCCTTACCATTAGGATCATATGAATGACACATGTTTATCAATACTATCATTGAGCTTGATTCTTTTGTTTATACTCTTGTATGACCAAGAAATGTATATAACTCCCCTTTATATGGTTTTCCCTTGTAGTCTTTATTTATGAAGATAACATGTTATTGTTGAAACAACTTTGATGTCTTCATAAACAAATACTACCATAATGGGAAACCATAATTCCTTTTATTGTATCCCCTCTTAGACAACTATCAGGATATAATAAATAGCTCAAAATATACACAATTATAGGCCTTGGGTCTTGAATTCTAGCAGGAAATCAATGAAATATTTTTTACTCTATGAATATATTATAAATGCATTAACATTAAAAGAGAACTAGGATTGATTTTAATTATAGACTAGCATGTGATAGACATATGCCTATCTTTGGATAATATCAGTCCATAGTTCTCAAAAATAAAAAAAAACTTGCATACTTATATTTTCCACACATAATAACAAAATCTAATTAATATTAACACTTAATTGCTAAATGATGTTAATCCTCTTTAATTGCAAGTATGGATAGCAATAACACTTTAAAAATAATTACTTATCATAACTTCTTTCATTCAAAGCCTTTTATTAGTGCCTCCTATGAGATAAATAAAGTAGACCTTGTTTCCTTACATGCCCTAATAAAGGCCTCAAATAATGAATCTTATTATAAATTAATCTCATCTACTTTAACAATACATTATTAAGAATTGACATAGCATCTTGAATCTTCCAAATATGCAAAATGATGAATATACTATGACATCAATATCATTGATGTCAAGGTCTCCACTAAAAGCTATTATGTAAATAAGTTCTAATATTGGGGGCATTAAACATCAGTAAATAGACATAAACTGTCCAACTCAACAAAATGGACATGAATTTTTCAACTTAGTCAATGGACATAAATTGTACAACTCAATAAAATGGACATAAACTATACAACTTAGTAAATAAACATAAATTTTCCTAGCAAAATGGACATAAACTATCCAATTGAACAAAACAAACATAAATGTAACAACTTAGTAAACGAACATAAATTGTCCAACTCAACAAAATGGAAATAAATTGTTCAACTCAAGAAAACACATAAATTATTAAACTCGGTAAAATGGACATAAACTATTCAAGTCAGAAAAATAAACATAAACTATCCAATTTAGTAAATGGACATAAATTATCAAACTCTACAAAATGGACATAAACCATCCAAATCTAGAAAAAATGGACATAAATTTATCCAAATTCATTTCTATTATAGACAAACTATCCAAAATCATTGTATTATGTGCACATAAATTGTCCAAAATCATTGTATTATATGGACATAATTTTTCTAATATTATTATATTATATGGATATTAATTTTCCATAGCATTGTATCATATATGAACATTGACTATCCAAAATATCATAGGGCATTAACTGCCTATAAAAACAATATCTTACCTAAGCTATTGTTCATTAATTAGGCTATAAGAGCCACCACTTATAAGAAAGAAAAATATTTTAAAGCACATAAACTATACCATGCCATGGACTACCTAAAAACACTATAAATCATAGTCTCCTAAGTGCTTGTCTATTGATAAGGCTAAGAGGACACCATTTAGGGTTTTTTGATGCCACACAAAAATAAAATATCAATTTGTAAAACACTAATAAACTAGTATTTCAAATTGATAAGAATAATGTAAATAACATGTTTAAAAGAGGCTTTAACTTTAAAACATATCCAGATGTTGGCACTAACCCTTCTTTTTCAAAAATAAAATAAATTCATGAAAAATGCTTCTCTAACCCACAACAAACCATGTCGACAATATTCATAAACATCTTTTAATATAACACACATACATTGAATTGCAAAATCAATTCATATTCAAGTTTTAATCATTTTATCTTGAACTTCAACTCTAGCATTAATGGAACTAATAAAAAATTTCAAATTACATTTAACATTGCTATCATCCTTCAAATTGATTACATACTTTTTTATTAATATATATCCACCTTATCATATCTATCTTTCATATTATTATTTGGTAGACATTCATTTCAAAATTATGTCAAATTCTCATTAATATTTTTATACTTATAATTTTTTAGATCAACTTACTTTGCCAAAATTCTAAATCAACTCCCAAATCAAATCTTTACTCACATGTCCACCATATCTGTCATACAATATCATCAACTCATAGTAATATATATCTATTTATCCATTCAATTAATACAAATTTTTGTCCCTTTCTTGGTGCTTTCAACAACGTAAAAGGTTTAAAATGATTGTGGCATGGCGGTTATAGGGGCAGACTGCACAAAGATCTGTGTGGTGGCTTTTAGGGCGAACAACGCAGAATACTGTGGCGGCCATAAAAGCTGGATAGCCTACCCGGATTCATGGCGACTACTGATTCCACCATGTTAAAAAAAAATAAAAAATAAATACAAATTTTAAACATCACATCAACTCAAGCCTTATAACATAACCATGAATCAATATATATCTTTGAACATCATCTAATATTACATTGAGTTGGTTAACTATAGGTATATTTTTTCACTTACATTCACTAGGTGGCTTAGTGGAGCCCATTCAATTATTTTTCTAATGTAGTAATCCAACAATGAGAATGCAACAATCCAAAAGAGTAATCAAAGAGGCCTTGAAATTAAGTTCATGTAGTAGACCCAATAAGCCAAAGAATTTTAACAAGATGCAAAATGCAGGTGGGTGCCATCGGATGCAAAATAGGCCAAGTTGGATGGGAAGGCATCAAGAAGATGATTGATAGATGATATTTTATGCTAAGGCATAAAACCTGACATCTAATAAATAAGAGCATGATGAAAGTTATTTCAAGTTTGGAAAGCCTACAAGACATAGAAAAAGATGATGTTAAGAAAATCTTGATAGAATTTTGGCAAAAGTAGAAGTAGAACTAAGATAATTTTGGCTAAGTATGGAAGTTATACTAGATATTTGATATTTTGATGTCAAAAACAAGATAAAATAAGTTCAACATCTAACATTCCTCACAATAACAAAGGCATAATACTCGGCCTCCATCACCCTATGTTCGACAGCCAAGCAATGAAGACAAAGTCACCTAGATGGATGACAATGCTAATGTCAACAAGAAGGTATAAAATGTTTGACATATCTTAAAGCAACATTGAGCAAGAAATATCCAAAGTCATTAGGCCAAGTTCTTGGATTTCAACACTATATTTTGTAAAGTTTCCAAAAGTATAAAATTTTAGAAGGTGATGATGTTAGCACAAAGAGTTCAAAATTATGACAAAACCAAACTCATTCTCGAATGCATAGTAAGACTAGGTGAAGTGACCCGACAAAAAAGCAATACAAGGATTAAAAAATCTTGGCATCCAACATCATGCATGCAAAAGAATAATTGTTAGACTCTTTAGACAATAGCCATCAAGTGTCGAGTCATCCAACACTTGACAAGAAAAAGTTCAATCCAACATAAAGACTTAGTCCTAATAGATATCCATGGATATGCAATGTGCCTTCGTGATGCCAACCTCTACACAAGTGACCTAGAATTATTCTCATTAGTAGACGTGCACATGTTGATTAGCCCCAAAAAAATAAATTATCAAAAAATTTCAAAGCCTTAAGCTCTACATATTGCACACATTCCCTTGATCAACTGGCCATACATAATGAGAAGGAGTGGACCATCAACATATGGTTATAATTTGATTATGTAGCACATAGTTCAACGTCAATATAAAATTTGTATCATCCACATCAAAATGATGGAAGCGATTAAATGCAGTTGTGCTGAATGTGAAAACCACTCTTGATGCATGCTTTGAATGTTGTAATGTGCTTTCACAATGATCATTCTAAGATAACATAATTCACTGTAAAAATCTATATATACTAGGATGCAAGTCATTCTAAGGGTAAGCTCTTTGTTGTTTACAATTAGCATAATAGTATTTATTGAGGCTATACACCTTCTTTAATGAAGATTGGATTATTTTATGAACTCCTTCTAATTTCTTGTGCAAAAATATGTATGTATGTCTTACTATGTGCTAATGATTTTTAGTTAAATATATGAACAAATATTTTGTTATAGTTATTCTGCATTATGGATTTCTACCTAGATTCCCATTATAGTTTTTGAATGATTTAGCATAGATTAAAGGTTTTTAATGATAAATATTTTAAATGCATAAGGGACATAGGTTGTTCTATTAGGTGTTGAATTTGATTTTAGATTATGAGACTCTCTGCACCATGTCTCTTGATGTTTCTAAATACATACCACTTCTAGTTCATCTTTTTATTTATTTTGCATTTCTTTCTTTAGTTTGTAAACCCCCTAGTTAGTTAGATTAGCTAGGAAAAGGAACCAATATTCTCTAGAGGATGGCTTAGAGACACATTTATTTGAGACTTCTGATATCTTGATCAAAATTATAAGGGTACATAAATACCTTACCATTGAATTAGGTAGATTTTAGAACCAATAGTTTACTTTGGCATGCCTACACAAGATCACATACCCATTTGGTGATCAACATGTACCATAATGAATAAAAATGATACACTGAGACCATGCCATATAGCTAAGGAACCTCATAAAAAATGGTACTCTCATGCCACTCACAATAACAAAAAATCTATACTAAGTACAAAATTGGCCCTAGTTCTTCAATCCACCTTTAGTTGGTTGAGGAGAAAAATAGATTGACTATTGCTAGGGCCTCATCATTGATATTTTTCTAGAATGGGATTGATATCAAGTCATAGTAGGTGAAGGATGCCTATTATTAAAAGGAATAATTGTGTGATAGAGTCCTCTATAATGAGCACTGTTTAATATTTTCATGCCTAGAGAGACACTATCTGATCAAACAACCCTCTAACAATTGTATCATTTTGAAGCAAACGAAAGATGTTATTTGATAAAAAATATATATAAACACAAATAATGCTCAGACCACTATTTTTTATTCATTCAAATGTTCATGGGTTACAAATATTATTATCCCAATTCTTTTCATGAATATCAAACATCCTGATGACTTATTTCAAGACTCCTTAGTGAAGGTGGGCTTGCGGACCACCGATAGTTTGTTGGTTTTATGATCTCTTGCACCTATTTTTGAAGGTCTGTAAAATATGATTAGATGGTTTGGGGGCCTTCCTTAGTCAATCCCCATATTGATAAAAGATAAAATAACATGAAATAAAATTGTGTTGAAACATGGTAAAAATTGCATAAAACATTATAAAAATATAAAACAAATGATACCTACTGATTTTGTTGGTGTAGACCCACTGTAAGTTGAATTCATAGGTCGAGTGAATTGGAACCTAGATTTGTAGGTCAGGGGGTTAATTGGACTTCTACTAACTATGGGACCACAATTTCTATTCAAATGGATGTCTAAAGTTCTACCCTTACTTTTTGTACGATGTGGAATTGCTAGATACAACTCTAGTACAATTCCAGCAAAGTTTCTATAAGGTGACTAAAATGTGAGAGAGAGATAAATAGGAGGGGGAACCCTCTATTTATAGAAAAAATAAGATCATGAAAAGGGGTTAGATAAATCAACCCTTAGAGTTAATCCATGTTGGAGTTAGGTTAGAGTTTGAATAGGTGTCAAGCCCACATGCCTTAGAGAAATATCTCCTCCTCACACATGTGAGGAAGAGTTAGGGTTATATAGGGTTAGCTAAGTCCTAGGTTAAGTTAGGGTTTAGTTAGGGCTTTTGGAAATATCTAAAACTAACCTCATGGTGCACACATGTGTGGGAGTGTGTTTAGGGCTAATTTGGCTTAGGACCCTAATTAAACTCACTTAAGTGAAAAAGTGCATTTAAGTGAAAGTCAATGATGAATTAGAATGTTAATTAACCTAATTAGGCTTTTAAGTGGGGAATGGTCCCATGGGGTCCTAATTGGGTGTAGAAAAGGGTTTAAGTGGCCTTAGAGGGCTAGTAGGTGGATTCCAAGTGGGTAGGAAGCGTTTTAGAGGTGTTTTACCTATTTTTATAGATTTAGGAACATACAGATGACTAAGGTAGCCTATAGATGACTAAACCAGACTAATATGGTCTATAAATACCTAGAAGCAAGAATGTGTGACTTTTGAGTGTCTACATTTACCCCTTTTTGTACTAGGTTGTGTGGAACACAATTTAGAACAAAAATATGGTGTGATAAGGAAGTGGGATGTATGTGAACCAAAGGGAAAAAGAGGAAAATAAGGGTGGACCTTAATCAAAGGTATGTAGTCGTTCAAAGCATGACCATATAACAATGATTAGCAACCAAGAAAAGATAAGGGAAAAGAAGAAGAGAAAATAAGAAGGGAAAATAATGGTATCTAATCAAAGGTATGTAGCCGCTCGAAGCGTGACCATAAAACATTGATTTATAGCCAAGAAAATAAGGGAAGAGGAGATGAAGAAGAGAAGAAGAATGAAATACAAAATGCATATGATGAATGCAAATGGATGATTGTGGATGCAATGTGATGATTTGCTAATTTTGCACAATATTTTACAATATTGTACTGATTTCTTGTGAGGGCAACTTATGACTACTTTTCTTTTGTGACCAATGCAAGATGGTCCAATCCAGGTATTGTAGGTGATTTGGAGAGGAGAGGAAATCCTCCAAGAGAGGTCCCAGGTTCAAATCTCCACCCTACCAAAAATTTGAATTGGGTATCCAAAATCCAATTGATAATGTTGGTGCGGACAAGGTCGGGTGCGACTCTCGGGTGACTTTGACGGTGTAGAACCCCCTATTCGTGGTCTCTCAGACCAAGGCGGCCCTGCAAGGGGTTTTTTGCTTAAAAAAAAAAAAAATGCAAGATGGTCCAAACATGAATAAAATAAATGTCTATTTTAAAATTTTTCTTATGATTGATTTATGAGTACATGGTGATACTTATCAAACCATTTGAGCTGGGTGACATGGATTATTCAAATGTACCATTCATTATGTGATCGTCGTCGACATACATGAATTCCAGGATGATATCTTCAATATTGTGCATGGATCTCATGAATTAACAAATGTCTAATTTGATATGGAGTTTATATTAAGATAATATTTAGAAAAAATATTTGTAGATAGACGTGATATCCATGATTTGGATGTTTGATTGTTTGGTTGTTTGCAAAGCAGATTTTGGATATGAATATCCCCTCAAATTGGGCATTAGTAATGAGGTGAATGGAATGTTATGATGTGATAATGAGTCAATTGATAGAAGAAGATTAATGATAACAGGGATTAAAAATTATATTAACAAGATGAGAGAAAGGTGACCTAGGTGTTAGGGTTAAATTTTGGTGATTTTGGAGTTAGGAGCTTCAATTCGCATGGTGGGGGGCAAATCAGACCTGAATTCATAGGGTGACCTATGAATTGGACCTAATTCACATGTTGACCTATGAATTAGGGTTTTTAGGTGTTTTTATGCCTTTTTGATGTGCATGGGAGGTCATTTGTGTTGCACGAGTTGGAGAGCGAGGAGTGAGTTATGTTTGGCAACACGAAGTGCTTACAATTTGAAGAGTTGGATGCAGATATGGTGAGGGGACAGAATGGTGTAGGTAATCGATGTAGGGATTCATCAGTAAGTTCTTGCTACTTGATTTTTTTTAATTTTATTGTTTCTAGTAATTCGTGAAATAAGGGAGGGGAGGTTTTTGCATAATTTTTTGAAATCTATGTATATTAAATGAAAATTGAAACACAAAGTGTTAAACAATCCAAATGGGTATATAAATATGTAATCCAATATTAGGTTTGACCAATTTTTGTGTTAGTTTGACCAATTCACATGTATTGTAGTTGAGTGAGTTGACTTTGCTTGTTGGGAGCAAATGGGGTACTATTTTTGAGATGTGATTGAATTTTGTTAGTAAAAGTGACAAATGGGTATCCAAATGTGTGATTGTGTTTTTGTTTTACCCTAATTTGATGTGTGATATTGATGTGTGTTGTTTGGGTATAAGTTGGTTGAACGTAACCTCGATGTTCACTGTTATTAGTGTGCTATTTTTGAATTTCGTTAAAACTTTCATCGTAAAGAGGGGAAATGGGTATCAAAAAATATATATTTTTGTCTGTTGTGGCATTTGATGTGTTTTTGAATTTTGTGACAAGATTTATATGTGGTTAAACATGAAATTTATTGTTGGAAGCTAAATATACACTATTTGTCAAATCTGTTTGAACTTTTACCATGAAATGGCAAAATGGGTATCCAAAAATATGACTTTTTTTTTGCTTTGTTGTGTTGTATGAATTGTACCTGATTTAATGTCTCGGAATGCATGATAACTTAAATTTTTGATTTTGTGGGTGTTAAATGTGCTTAAGTGAATTGATTTTTGTATGTTTTGTGATGTTTATCTAAAAGGAGGGGTGAATGGTTTCCCAAAGTGTGTTTTTCTATTGTTTATTAGTATTTTATTATTAGTATGTGATATACCATAATGATGATGTGTGTGACAAGTATTTGATTGAAATTGTATTAACTAAAATGAATGGAATTTTAGTTTGTGTGTGGAACTGACATGAAATTTGTTGTGTTGTTTGTGGATGAAACAGGTGAAGAATATTGAGCTACAACATCATGTGTGGATGATGAAGGCCGAATTGGAGGAGACCATGAAGAATGAGGTAGATCAGAAGTGGTTGGATGAAGTGTGGTTGAGAGGAGTTTGGGAGTGTGTGAGCATACATGCTAATAGAGTGTACATATCAAAATTATGTGAGAGATGGGATATGAATAGGAATACCTTCCACTTTTTTATGGGTGAGATGATGATCACCTTGGAAGATGTGTACAAGATCTATAAGTTGCCCATTGAGGGTGTTCCAATGAGGGCAGCTCCAGATGACAGGTAGGAGGTGGTGATGGAGTGTGCATTTGATACATGGTGGAGGGAAGTAGATATTAAGAAGATGTGAGTATCTCAGGTGTCAGGACATGGTGTCTAATCTCCAGTGTGTGATGATGGTGATGATATCTATATATGCACTACTAGATACTTTTAGGGTTTTGTTTACTTGGACTATGATGGATGTAGTGTATGATATGATAGAGCGTAATATTGTGTTTGCATGGGCATCTGCACTATTAGCCCAGGTGTATAGGGAGTTGCATGATATGGTACACATAGAGAAAAATGGGTTTAGTTGAAATTCTTTTCTATAGGTTTGGGCATGGGATCATATAGCAATAGAGTGACTATTATTGTTGCCCTATAATGCTCATGCGAAACGAAAGACTCACTTGTTGTATGCACTAAGATTGAGGATAGGTGAGGAGAAGGGGATGAAGAGGACACATGAGGGTGATCCTTTGTTCTGGAGGGTGAAGTTTTGTGAGTTGGATGCTAACCATATTTTTTTGAAGCCCTAGAGAGATGGGGTAGTATGGGAAAAGGATGAGGAGCAACTAGAATCTATTCATCAAGGGTGATATTTGGTGGGGCGGTATACTTGATAGGCTAAGTTATTCCAGTTGAGTAGGGTTATGTAGTAGTTTGGTTTACGATAGGATGTTCCAGAGGTACCTATCATGATATATAGGTGATTAAGTGATAGAGGGACTCATTTGGTAGTATTGCCATGGACAGGTGAGAGGGATCCATCGATGATCATTCTATCTATGTAGGATGTTGGTACAACACTTGAGTATGATGCCTAGTGGGTGAATTAGAGTTGGGAGGTGGATAGGGGAGTGATTGATCAGTGGGTACAACCAAGCAATGAGGTGCATGTATCGAAGGAGAGGGTATTGAGAGGCATTAGATCTAAGGTATAGAGGGGAGCGATGGATAAGGCTGAGGTACCTCTTCATCAATCGATATGATGACTAGATGGCACATCTAGTACAACTATGAAGAGAGTGGTGAAGGTACCGATATATGGTGTAGAGTAGCCTATAGAGGATCCCATGATGATGGAGGAGGTGAGGGATGATGTTGGAGTTGATATGTGCACTGATGATATGATTAATATAAGAGATCTTGATGACATAGGAGATATGGGAGAGATCAATTGAGGAGTAGGAGAGGTTGAATGTTGATGAGGAGGTACTGATGTTGCAAGAAAGGGTATGTTAGTTGGAGGGGTAGCTTTGAGAGAGCGAGAGAGGCTGGGAAACTAATTTGGAGATATGGTAGCGAGAGTACCATTATTTGGAGGAGATATTGATAGGTGTGGAGATGGTGAGTGACATCGAGTAGCAATATTTGATGGAGATGTTGGGAACAGTAGAGCAGGTGCATGTTGTACAATAGAGGGCATTAGAGCTACAATGCATGGAGCTGCGTGGGCAGCTCATAGTGGTGGATATGAGGCACATAGAGATGGTAGAGAATATGTATTATCTGACCGAGGAGACTATGTCAGTATGGAAGAAGTTGAAGGAAGAGGTTCATAGGAGGCATTGCATTATAGAGACCAGGGATGCTGAGTAAGAGGCTCATTTGGAAAATATAGTTGAGCTATGTGTTGAGATAAAGTGGTAGTGGTAGGTGCAAGGAGATGGTGAGCGAGTGAGGGTAGCAGAGTATGTCCCTATAGATGTGGCTACATTAAGAGCAGATATAAAGTAGTTGTGGAAATGTAGTGAGGATGTGGTAGAGGGGATGAGGGAGGAGATAGTGATACAATATGATTGTGAGATTATCTTGATAATGCATGGAATTTTATTTCTAGATTATGATAGGTCATGATAGAGGTCGATATCATGATCACAAGCATAGACACATTATAAGTAGATTCATCAAAGCATGCCATTGATAGTGCTAAGGGAGGTGAGGATAGATTCACTCGTAACATTACAGATAGGAGGTGCTATCCCAAGGTTGGATAGGGTCGTAGGGATTGTGGGTGCTTAGATGCTAGGGACAATTGCTGATTTGAGTGGGGTAGCAACGATGCATGGGGTAGATCAGGTGATGGATATTCATGAGAGGAGTGGAGATACTCCTAGTGATCAACAAGGTTGAGGTTGGTTTGTGGTTATATATTTGGTTTTTATTTTTTGTAGCCTACAGGCAAATGTGATTATGGGTTGTGGAATTTTACCCATTTTGTAGCCTGGTGGTATTTTTTATTATGATATATATAGATATATATCATGTTATGACTTTTATACATATGTTTTGTGATTTTATTTGAATGTGTATGTGATTGTTTTTGAATGTATATGTGATTTTTTGTGTTTGTGTTGTGTAAAATATCGATAAGTAGATGTACCATGGATTAATATATGTGCATATGGTAGTGTGTAATAAAATGATATCACTGACATGTAGATATACTATGAAGTGATGCAGTGGAAATTAATGTAGATAAAGGTGATGAGATATTATTTGAGATAGATGTGATAATAGGTAATGTGATGTAAATAAATGCATGTAAAATAGATGCAAGGATGCATGTATGTGAAAGCTGAAATATGTAGAGGAAGCACTTGTATCATAGCATAACCGATGGTAATATTATCTGCTCTGTAATCTTAGAGATTTAGGATAGTGTAGTTCGTATGCAACAATTTTGAAAATCATAGTTGTAACAATCAAACCTCATGAAAAATTTAATGAGATCTATCGACAATTCATAACTAACCTAGCTGGGTCAAAGTCTATCAAGGACTAGTGTGTGTAAATAAGTGATGTTCATTTATCCATTTTGAGGAAGGTAGGACTAACCCATTGTAAACATAGTTGAAGTAGCTAGCTCATCCACAAGCGTGTAGTGATATGTACAAAAGAAGGTCTGTAATGTGATAGATGTGTCGCCACTTGTAAGACTATTCCACTGGCAGGCAGGCACATAGCTGGTAATGGAAATCATCCCATGATGTTATATTAAACCTAAGGACCAAAGGCGACGAAGCAAAGCAATTGTGATTCTTGGAGGATTTTCCTTTTATTTTTTGCCCCTCATTTATTGCTTGTTTTGTTTTGTGGTACTATTTTATTTTATTTTTATTTTTTTATTTTTTTCATATAGACATTAGCTTTTGTTTTCTACCCACTTTTTGATTTTTTTTGCTTATGCTTATCCCTTTTTTTATCCCTAGGTTGTATAATTATCATGCAAATGATAGGATGAGCAGGGGAAACCGTTCGCTATATGGCGATATCTACACAAGGTGTTGTCTTCCCTAGACTCAAAATTTGTATAAAAATATGACTTGTATGAGTGGTCCTTGAGAGAAGTTGACCCAACCAAGGGGAGCTATAAGGAGTGTAATAACCTATCAGCTAGAGGTGAAACTTGATTTATTAAACTAGTGAATAGTCAATAAAATGCATGACACCATATACCCTATAATCCTAAGAAAGGGAGTGGACATCCAAGTGATAATGCTAACAAGGGCATATGTTATTCCTATTAGGGGTGCATTTCTATAGATGGAATATACAAACATGAATGAAACCATATAATAAGTAGGGATATATGAAATAATGTAGTGTGAGATCTAGTGTAAGAGAATAATATCTACAAGAGTAAATATGTGTGATGTAACTAGATGATATTAGTACCCATATCTATAGATGAATGCATGGGGTGATAGTGAAAAGAATATGGAGACATTATATTGGTATCCATAGTGTATGGGGGAGATGTAACAAATAGGAGAAAATCAAATAAGTAGGAAAGTACATATGGGACTGATGGGCACGGATAGAAAATATTGATGAAAGAATGTATAATGTAATGAAAGTGATGAAGTGCAACAAATATGATAAGTTGAAGCAACGACATTGGTAAAATAAAAATAAAAGGGATAATAAGGGGCGGGGAATTAGCATAGGAATGTAGCCACTCGAAGTGTGACCATTCAACAATGTTAATGAATAAAAATATGAGGATATGGAGTAGAAGAAAACAAACAATAAGGAGCCATGCAAAACCTATGTAAAATAACGTGAATCAGGTCGTGAGTGATTGGGTGAAGTGACAAGGTGACTTGGATTGTGGTAGTTTGTATAGTTGCATAGATATTGGAAGTAGCATGGTGTAGAAGTCAATGAAAACTATGATGGGATGGAGCGATGTACTAGTCGACATGGAGGGATTTGGAGGTGAGTAGATCAAGGATCTTGTTCAGGGTGTGAGTGAGCATTGTTGAAAAGCATATCCTAGACAATGGTTTCAAATGTACAATAGGTATTAATTTCATGCCCTGGCTAACGAAGATAGACACAAAATTGGTTTTATTTGTAATTTTATTGCTTAGGGTGCAAGGTATCAATAGGATGAATCTCAAGTAGTACAAGGAGGACTTGGTGAAGGATATGGTGAAATTTTTGGGACAATGGCACTGATCAGACTAGCATAGGATAGGCATATGGATTAGGTGGTGATGAACATGAAGGATGTGGGATAGGTATGGGTGGTCAGGTCAGGATGCAAGAATCAAGTATAGGTTAGATTTGAGGGTGAGGGGTAGACCTAGAATAAGCTGATGTAGGTCAAGCCACAATAGAATGGTGTGAATGGGAATGGCAATGACAATGGCTCAAGTGTAACTCGAGTTTGTCAATGTGGGGGAGGATATATTGAATGTCAATGAGGGAGGTGATGGAATCAGGGAAGGTGGGGACCGAGATTCAGGTGGGTATATGGAATGGAGATATGGGTGTGGGGAAGGGAGCAAATTGGAGGAAGAAGGAGGATAATGGAACTGTTACACTGGTTGTGTGGTAGGCTGAAGTGGGAGGCTGTAGAATAGATATGATGGTGTTTGAAGGATAGGTGGTTCGAGTGATGGATGCAAGTAGTAATGTGAATAGGATTGGGGAATGTGCATGGAGGTGGTATGTTGGCATACTAGCATAGAGATAAGTCATAGGGTGACATACTAGTCAGCAAGGGTGAAGGTAGTCCTACAAAATATGCATGAATGGGTGTAGCTACCTTTTTAAGGGGATAATATGTTGGTGAAGGTTGTTGAGCAAGGTGCAGCAACAGTATTGTCATTGTTGTCAACACAATCAGATAGATCAGATGATGCAGTGGATAGGAAGTTCAGAAGCTCAGATGCAGTGGACAGGAAGTTCAGAAGTCATTCAGAGTATGTACAGTGTGTTTCCCAGAAGACCTAAGTGGCCCATATGCAAAGAATCAAAGAAAAAGACAAGTAAGAAAAGTGTCGCGATATCGTGACATATTCTCATTGGAAGAGAAAAGAAAAAGTGTCGATTTGGAGAGGAAACAAGGAAAATGTCACGATTTCATGACATATTAGAGGAGAGAGAAACAACAGGGAAAACTGTCATGATTTAGTGACATGTTGGAAGAAAAGAAAGCAAGGTGGAAAACCACGTATTTCGTGACATGTTAAAAAAGTTAGGGAAAAATGTCATGATTTCGTGACATGTTCGAAGAAGAAGCAAGTGGGAAAACTGTCATGATTTCATGACATGTTCAAAGAAGAAGCGCATGCAGGGAAAACTGTCACGATTTCGTGACATGTTCGAGGAGAAGGTGCAAGTAGGGAAAACTGTCATGATTTCATGACATGTTCAAAGAGAAAGAGCTCGCAAGGAAAAGTGTCACGATTTCATGATAATTTGCAAGAGAGATAGTACGAACAAAAAAGTGTCATGAGCTCAGAAAGAGCTCAAAAAGTGTCATCATTTACAAGAAAAAAGTGTCACGATTTCTGACATTCAGAAGAAAGTAAGAGAAAAGTGTCACGATTTCACGACGTGCTGTAGAAGAAAGAGTTCGAAGTGAGAACTGTCATGATTTCATGACAAGTTCGAGGAGAGAGAAAGTAAAGTGGAAAGTGTCACGATTTCATGACGGGTTCTAAAGAAAGCGTACAAAAGCAGAAAGTGTCACGATTTCATGATAGGTTGTAGAGAAAGCATACGAAAGTAGAAAGTGTCACGATTTCACGATGGGTTCTAAAGAAAGCGTACGGAAGCAAAAAGTATCATGATTTCATGATGGGTATAAAGAAAGCATACGGAAGCAGAAAGTGTCACGATTTCACGAAAAAAGAAGACTTAAGAGAAGTGTCATGATTTTGTGACAAAATCCAAGAAGTGAAGTACGAAAGACAGAAGTGTCATGATTTCATGACAAAAGGAAAGGAAGTTGACAAGGAAGTGTCATGATTTCATGACAAAAGAGAAAGGGAAGCGACGAAGAGCAGAAGTGTCGCGATATCGCGACATAAGGAAAGTCGAAGGCTACGAAGATAGAAGTGTCGTGATATCACGACAGAAAGAAAGTCAAAGGCTATGAAGACAGAAGTGTCACGATATCATGACAAAAAAAGCTAAAACGAAGTCTACGAAGGAAGAAGTGTCGCGATATCATGACAAAAGCCAAGGCGAAGCGTACGGAGGAAAAAGTGTCGCGATATCGTGACATGTATTTTCATGGCAACAACAACAAGAGAAGCCACAGAGATAGAAATGTCATGATTTCATGATAGGTCGTAAGAGCAAGAACAGAAGGTTAACCCGAACATCTTCATGAGTAGAAGCTGATGTAGTTCGATCACTGACTAAGATTAGGGTTAACAATTGTGATTTCAGCCGACTAAGATTAGGGTTTACACAACCGACTAAGATTGAAGTTTTCATCATGAGATTTCTATTATAAAAGGAGGGCTATTTGGAGAATTGAAGTATCGATCGAAGTGTGTGATATTCTCCCATAGTGCATAGAGTGAGCGAGTCATGTCAAATCGAGCTAAGTGCGAAGTGAAAGCGCACAGAGAGTAGAGTGCACAAAGGGCAGAGATGATCATTCGGCTGTAATGGTGTAGAGTGTGTGAAGTGTGTGCGTAGAGAAAGTAGAGTGCCAGAGTGCATAAAGGTGAAGTTCGATCAATATAGTACAGATGCGAGTGTCTTGCGAACAGTAAGTTGTAGACCAATCAGGGTCTTGTGAAAGCAAAGGTATTTTTTTGTAACATTTATAGATTCAAAATTGTAGTCCAAGCTGCTGCTTGGCATCTAGAGTTGGTGCTCCTTTCTATTGGTGCAGATAAATCAGGGGTTGGTGCTCCTTCCAGTTGGTGCTGGTAAATCAGGGGTTGGTGCTCCTTTTTGTTGGTGCAGATAAATCAGGGGTTGGTGCTCCTTCCAGTAGGTGCTAGTAAATTTATTGTAAAATTGATTGCTTTGCTAAGGCTAGATTTGGATGGGAGTCCAAGCAATCAATTTTTGAGGAGTAGCCACATTGGTGAACCTCATTAAAATCTTGTGTTGTGTGATGCTCTCTTGTTATAATTGTTGTATCTATTTTTAAGTTTGCATTACTTCAGCATTAAGAATTATAGATTTAAGATTTTAATAAGCTACACTGATTCACCCCCCTCTCAGTGTCGTTGTAAGTCTAACAATTGGTATCAGAGCCAAGTTCCTGTACAAGCTTAACCGGCTAGGGTGATCTTGGAATTAACACAATGGCAGGCGATGAAGGCTTCTCATCAAACAGAGCACCAGTGTTTGATGGATCAAATTACGCATACTGGAAAGTCAGGATGCAGGTATATCTCTGTGCTTTGGGATACGACATCTGGGATTCAGTAAATAGTGGATACACAAATCCCATCACTGCTCCAAAAGAGGCTGAAGAAAAGAAACTATTTGAGAATAACTCAAAAGCAAAGAATGCTATCATGAGTGGATTAGTAGACAGTGAACTGGCAAAGATCATAAGTTGTAAAACGACAAAAGAAATATGGGACAAACTAAAGAGCATTCATGAAGGAGACTATAAGATCAAGGAGGCCAAGTTACAAATACATCGAGCTCAGTTCGAAGCACTAAAAATGAATGACAATGAGAACATAGAGGGATACATGCTGAGAGTTAATGAAGTCACAAATGCGATGAGAGGACTCGACGATGACGTAAGTGACTCTGCTATCGTGAAAAAGGTATTAAGATCTCTTCCTCATAGATTTGATTCTAAAGTCTCAACGATAGAAGAAGCAAAAAATCTAAATTTCTTTAGTATGGATGAGTTGCATGGTTCTTTGACTGCTTATGAGATGAGAATAGGAAGATCTAAACCCATAGACAGAGAAGCGGCTTTCAAAGCCATTAAAAATAAAAATGCAAAACAAGAGTCCAAGGAAGAAGAGACATCAGATGAAGAAGAAGCAAACTTCGTTAGAAAACTAAAAAAGGGAAAAGGAAAATACAGAGGAAAGCTACCTTTTAAATGTTTCAACTGTGGAGGTGTCGGGAATTTTGCGACTAAATGTCCTCTGAATGAAAAGAACAAAAATGATGAAGGATCGCACCAAGAAAGAAGTGATTGGAAGAAGAAAACAAACTTCAGAAAAGGCAACTTCAAAAAGAAAAGTTTCATCTCAAGGAATGCCAGTTCATCTGAAGACAACTCCGATGAGGATTCTGAAGAAGAAACAGGTGAAGCTCTTTTCATGGCATTTGAAGAAGAAAAATCAAAAAATGCAGAAGGAGTAGACTGTGAGGTATGTGGTAAAAAACTTGAGGCTGAAGTAGATCTAGAAGGTGAGTTGACCTCTGCACTTGAAGAGTGGAGAATAGAGAAGAAAAAGAATAAGAAACTTTCAAGAAAGCTTGAGGATGCAAACGACATCATAACTAGTTTGAAAGTACAGATAGAAGAATACAAGAAAATAACCGAAGAGCTCAAAATTTAGATAACCATGAAAATAGATTTCTGCTGCAAACTAGAAGAAGAGAATGTTAGTTTACGGATGCAGATAGCAGATATGGAGCATAAAATTAGCTATTATCACAAACACGAAGAAAGCTCTATGAAACTGGATAAGATTTTAAATGACCAAAGACCTGCAGGCATCAAATTTGGTCTGGGCTTCATCGAAGGAGAATCTTCAAATGGTTCTAAGGCCAGAAATGTAGAACCTATAAAGAATGAAGATAAGAAATAGGTTGATAAAGGTAAAACGACTCATGTAGAAGAAGACGATAATGCCAGGCATGAAAAGAAAATTGACAATGATGGATTCACCAAGGTCACGCATCAAAGAAAGAGAAGATTCATGGCCCCTACGACAGCATGGCAAAGACCATCACCCAGGTTCAATTATCCCTTTTCTGGTTTTTGTTTTAAATGCAATGGTTATGGTCATAAGATTGCAGACTGCAAGTATAATGTAGGACCGAGGAAATTCACAAGTAGAAATGCTTTTTCACCTCTGATGAATTATACAGTAGAGTGCTTTAACTGTCATAATTTTGGGCACATTGCAAGAAATTGTCGAAGTGCATTTACTTCAAATCGATTTTAGGAAAGAAAATTTCAACCAAATAGGATGAAACAGAATAGAAAACTTCTTGAAAAACATGCACGAGATACTGAAAAAGGAAAATCAAAACTAGAGCCCAATACGGTAGTCAAAACAGAGTGGAAACAGAAAGAGCAACTTAAGGAAGAAAAGGAATCCCTGATAGTACAAACAGCTTTCAAAGCACAGAATAAATATGTACCATGGATACTTGACAGTGGATGCTCAAGTCATATGACAGGTGATAAACAAAAATTTGAAAAGTTTCAGAAATATGAAGGTGGTTCTGTAAAGTTTGGGAATAATGATGGAGCTCAGATAGTCGGGAAAGGTTCAGTTAAGATTATTAACAGAAAAATCAAGTCAGAAGAAGTCTTGTTTGTGGATGGTCTAAAACATAACTTGTTGAGTGTCAGTCAGATCTGTGATAAAGGACATGAAGTAGTTTTTAAGAAGCAGGGCTGTGAAGTTAGAAAAACAAACAGTGGAAAATTGATAGCAACTGGGTCAAGGACTGCTGGCAACTTGTACACGCTTTCAGAGAATTTAGAGGGAGCCTATTTTATTGGTCAGGAAGAACAAAATTGGTTGTGGCACAAGAGGCTCGGTCATATCAGTTTTGATAATCTGGTGAAAATCAGCTCAAAAGGGGCAGTGAGAGATATTCCCACCATCAACAAACCTTCAAATAGCATTTGTGCTTCATGCCAGAAGGGGAAGCAAACTAGAGTCACATTCAAAACAAAAGAGTACAATACAAGCAAACCATTGGAACTAATACATACTGATTTATGTGGACCCATGAGAACACAAAGCATAAATGGTGACAAATACTTTATGTTGTGTATTGATGACTATTCCAGAATGACATGGGTATATTTCTTGAAGCAAAAAATAGAAGCCTTTGAAATGTTCAAGTCTTTCAAACACCACGTTGAGAATGAAACAAGAAAGAGGATAAAAAATTTAAGATCAGATAGAGGAGGAGAATTCATTTCAGATGAGTTTACAGAGTACTGTGATAAATATGGCATTAGGAGACAGTTTTCAGCAGCCAGGACACCTCAGCAAAATGGTGTGGTAGAAAGAAAGAACAGGACAGTGCAGGAAATGGCACGGACTATGTTGACTGAGAGCAGAGTAGCAGACAGATTTTGGAAAGAAGCAGTCTATGCTGCTGTGTATATTCAAAATAGGTACATGCTGAGAACACATGAAAACAAAACTCCTTATGAGTTGTGGTTTGGCAGAAAGGCAACAACAAAACATCTCAAAGTTTTTGGCTGCAAGTGTTACATCAAAAGAACTGAAGATAATCTTGGTAAATTTGAAGATAGAGCGGATGAAGGTATTTTTGTTGGCTATTCGCCAACAAGCAAAGCCTACAAATGCTACAACAAAAGGCTAAAGAAAATTGTGGACAGTGCCAGTGTTACATTTGATGAAGGTAGGGAACGAGTAGTTAGCAATGAAGAAAACTACCCAATTTATGAAGAAGTTATTGAAGGAGATGAGGAAAACGAAACAGAACAGAAACAAAAAATTGTCTCAGATGATTTAAGTTATGATTCAGAAGAGGAAGAAAATAAGAAATTCAAAACAGGCAACTGGCAGAAAAACCATCCTAGAGAGCAAATAATTGGAGACCCCACAGCTGGTGTTCAAACAAGAAGAAAAGTGGTAAGTAACTACTCTCTATTATCCAGCATTGAGCCCAAAAATATTGATGAAGCAAGCAAAGATGAAAGTTGGATGAAGGCAATAGATGAAGAATTAGATCAGATTGAGAAAAACAAAACTTGGGAGTTAGTACCTAGACCTGCAAATAAGAATGTAATCGGTACTAAATGGATTTTTTGAAACAAACTGAATGAAGACGGACAGGTAATCAAGAATAAAGCAAGATTGGTATGTAAAGGTTATGCACAAGTTGAAGGTATTGATTTTGAGGAAACTTTTGCACCTGTAGCTAGACTTGAGGCAATTAGAATGTTTCTGGCTTTAGCAGTTTACAAGAATTTCAAAGTTTATCAGATGGATGTGAAATCAGCATTTTTGAATGGGAAACTTGAAGAAGAGGTTTATATTGAGCAGCTGGATGGTTTTCAACTTGGTGATGATCCCAAATTGGTTTGCAAGTTGAAGAAAGCTTTATATGGGTTGAAACAAGCACCCCGAGCATGGTATGCAAGGCTAGACAACTATCTCACTCATCAAGGGTTTAAGAAAGGTATGGTGGACAACAATTTGTATGTCAAAACAGAAAATGGGCATCTTATTGTTCTTGTTGTATACGTAGATGATATCATATTTGGTAGCAGCAAAGATGAGTCATGTAAAGATTTAGCAAATAAGATGCAAAAAGAATTTGAAATGTCTATGATTGGTGAACTATCGTATTTCCTCGGATTGCAAGTTAATCAGAATGAGAAGGGCATATTTATTTCTCAAGTTAAATATGTGAAAGAGATGTTAAAAAAGTTCACAATGGAGGATTGTAAGCCAGTTAGCACTCCCATGACGACAAGGTTGCAAGTTGAGCAAGGATGACAAATCTCCACTTGTTGATCAAACCACATACAGATCTATGATTGGGAGCTTACTGTACCTGACAACTACCAGACCAGATATTTTGCAGGCAGTATGCATGGTCGCTCGATTTCAGGCTAATCCCAAGGAGACTCATGTGACAGCAGTAAAGAGGATTTTTTGGTACCTCAAGGGTACTATGGAGTATGGGTTATGGTATCCGAAAGGCAAGGACTTCACTCTTATTTCATATTTAGATGCAGATTGGGCAGGATGTGTCGATGACAGAAAGAGTACCAGTGGAGGTGCATTCTATCTTGGAGACAGGTTGGTCGCGTGGCACAGTAAGAAACAAGAGTCAGTTTCTTTATCGACAGTAGAGGCAGAATATATCGCAACGACAACATGTTGTACGTAGGTATTATGGATGAAACAAACCCTAAAAGATCTGGGTATCAACTTCAGTGAACCAATATCAGTTATGTGTGATAACACCAGTGCCATTAACATCTCCAAAAATCTGGTTATGCATTCACGCACAAAACACATTGCTATTCGGTATCACTTTTTGAAGGAGAAAGTTGCGGAAGGTGAGGTTAAGTTGGATTTTGTTCCAACTACAGAGCAGGTAGCGGATATTTTCACAAAACCTTTGCCCAAGGAAGCATTTGAGTACCTTCGCAATAAGTTGGGTGTGGTCACGCTTCCCAAGAATTGACTAGTTACAGGGATCACATTCTCAGGGGGAGCATTTAAGTATTTGATTAACTTTTTGCTCATGTGTGTGATTTTTACTAAGTGTAAAAATTTTTGCCTGAGAATGTTGTGCATGGACTCGGGGGGGGTCTGTAGTAGCCCTTTGGTATTATTGTCAAAGGGGGAGAAGAGTTACAGGAAATTGCACATGTGTTGCCAACAATTCCAAAGGGGGAGATTGTTGAGCAAGGTGCAGCAACAATATTGTCATTGTTGTCAACACAGTCAGATAGATCGGATGATGCAGTGGATAGGAAGTTCAGAAGCTCAGATGCAGTGGACAGGAAGTTCAGAAGTCATTCAGAGTATGTACAGTGTGTTCTCTAGAAGACCTAAGTGGCCCATATGCAAAGAATCAAAGAAAAAGACAAGTAAGAAAAGTGTCGCGATATCGCGACATATTCAGAAAGCAGGAAAAAGTGTCGCGATTTCGTGACATATTGGAAGAGAGAGAAGCAAAGAAAAGTGTCAGATTTCAGACATATTAGAAGAGAGAAAGATTCACGATTTCTGACAAGTTGGAAGAGAAGGCAAGTTGAAAAAGTGTCATGATTTCACGACATATTGGAGGAGAGAGAAACAGTAGGGAAAACTATCACGATTTCGTGACATGTTGGAAGAAAAGAAAGCAAGTGGGAAAACTATCGTGATTTTGCGACATGTTCGAAGAGAAGGCACATGCAGGGAAAACTGTCACGATTTCATGACATGTTCGAAGAAGGAGAAAGCATAGTGGGAAAACTGTCATGATTTCGTGACATGTTCGAAGAAGAAGCGCAAGCAGGGAAAACTGTCATGATTTCGTGACATGTTCGAGGAGAAGGCGCAAGTAGGGAAAACTATCACGATTTCGTGACATGTTCGAAGAGAAAGAGCTCGCAAGGAAAAGTGTCACGATTTCATGCAACAATTTGCAAGAGAGATAGTACGGATGAAAAAGTGTCGCGATTTCATGACAGGTTCGAAGAGAAAGAGCTTGAGAGAAAAGTGTCACGATTTCGACAAGAAGAAAGAAGAAAGTGTCATGATTTCGTGGACAAGTAGAAAGAGTCAAGGAAGCGAAAGTGTCACGATTTTGCGACGTGCTGTAGAAGAAAGAGTTCAAAATGAGAACTGTCATGATTTCACGACAAGTTCAAGGAGAGAGAAAGTAAAGTGGAAAGTGTCACGATTTCGTGATGGGTTCTAAAGAAAGCGTACGGAAGCAAAAAGTGTCACGATTTTGCGATGGGTTGTAGAGAAAGCGTACGAAAGCAGAAAGTGTCACGATTTTGCGATGGGTTGTAGAGAAAGCGTACAGATGTAGAAAGTGTCATGATTTCATGATAGGTAGAGAAAGCGAAGACTGCGAAAGAAGTGTCACGATTTCGTGACAAAGGAGAAAGAAGACTTCAAAAGCAGAAGTGTCACGATTTTGTGACAAAAGCCAAGAAGTGAAGTACAAAAGCAGAAGTGTCACGATTTCGTGACAAAAGCAGAAAGGAAGTCGACGAAGGTAGAAGTGTCACGATTTCATGATAAAAGTAGAAAGAAAGTCGATGAAGATAGAAGTGTCACGATATCATGACATAAGGAAAGTCGAAGGCTACGAAGACAAAGTGTCGCGATATCACGACAGAAAGAAAGTCAAAGGCTATGAAGACAGAAGTGTCACGATATCGCGACAAAAGCTAAAACAAAGCTACGAAGAGATATCGCGACAAAAGAAAAAGGTGAAGTCTACGAAGGAAGAAGTGTCGCGATATCATGACAAAAGCCAAGGCGAAGCGTACGGAGGAAAAAGTGTCGCGATATCGTGACATGTATTTTCGTGGCAACAACAACAAGAGAAGCCACAGAGACAGAAATGTCATGATTTTGTGATAGGTCGTAAGAGCGCAAGAACAGAAGGTTAACCCGAACATCTTCATGAGTAGAAGCCGACGCAGTTCGATCAGCCGACTAAGATTAGGGTTAACAAGTGTGATTTCAGCCGACTAAGATTAGGGTTTACACAACCGACTAAGATTGAAGTTTTCATCATGAGATTTCTATTATAAAAGGAGGGTTGTTTGGAGAATTGATGTATCGATCGAAGTGTGTGATATTCGCCCATAGTGCGCAGAGTGAGCGAGTCATGTCGAATCGAGCTAAGTGCGAAGTGAAAGCACACAGAGAGCAAAGTGCACAAAGGGTAGAGATGATCGTTCGGCTATAACGGTGCAGAGTGTGCGAAGTGTGTGCAGAGAAAGCAGAGTGCGTAGAGTGCAAAAGGTGAAGTCGATCACTGAGTTCAGCTAGTACAATAGATGCGAGTGTCTTGCGAACAGTGAGAGAGATTGAGTAAGCTGTAGACCAGTCAGGGTCTTGTGAAAGCAAAGGTATTTTTTTGTAACATTTATAGATTCAAAATTGTAGTCCAAGCTGCTGCTTGGCATCTGGAGTTGGTGCTCCTTTCTGTTGGTGCAGATAAATCAGGGGTTGGTGCTCCTTCCAGTTGGTGCTGGTAAATCAGGGGTTGGTGCTCCTTTCTATTGGTGTAGATAAATTAGGGGTTGGTGCTCCTTCCAGTAGGTGCTGGTAAATTTATTGTAAAATTGATTGCTTTGCTAAGGCTGGATTTGGATGGGAGTCCAAGCAATCAATTTTTGAGGAGTAGCCACATTGGTGAACCTCGTTAAAATCTTGTGTTGTGTGATGCTCTCTTGTTATAATTGTTGTATCTATTTTTAAGTTTGCATTACTTCAGCATTAAGAATTACAGATTTAAGATTTTAATAAGCTACACTGATTCACCCCCCCTCTCAGTGCCGTTGTAAGTCTAACAAAGGTCAGTGGAATAAGGAGGGTAGTATATATGCATATCTAGGGTCACCTATGGGAGGTGGGGATGATCTATGTGTGTGAGGATTTGTATAATGGGAATGCTCCTCATCATATATGAAGGAGGATAAGGAGACCTGGCTATCTCTTGATCAAGGTGAATATGAATAATGTCTGCGATGGGGTGAACAATGATGAGGGAAAGTATGGTAATTAGAATGTGATGATATGGAAGTGTGATGTGTATGAATCATGTTGGATGGTCTAACCAAATTATCTAGGGTGACTGGTACTGAAGGTAATATCAGGATATCCTGCATGATGAAGGCAAATGATATACTAAATGTATGTGCCTATGATAAAGTATTTCCATTGAAGATGTCAATACTGGCAATGAAAGGCCTACAAAAACTGAAATATCCACAACATATAAATGAAATAAACGGTACAAATATTTTTGTTGTGTAACAAAAAGTGAAAATTTTGTGTGTAGTATGATGTGGATTGTGTGGGTGATTTGAATTAGGATCGTGTTATAATGACACTATGTACAATCCATGGTGGTGCATACCTAGGTGATCTAGGCATTGAATGTGTGAAGGTGAATGATGTTTATGGCCTCAAGCTCAGTTAATATTTCTAGATTTGCCATTCGATAGGTGTCAAAACCATATTTTTGTGTGACCATGTATGGACCTAGCTAGTTAGGAGTAAATTTTTTGTGTTGTTGATGGGGTTGGCTTGTAATATGTTGGTTTTCCTTGAGAACTAGGTCACCAATTTGAAATTCGCATTGATGTATCTTACTATTGCAGGCACAACAAATATGGTCTTGATAGACATGTGTGTGCTCGATGGCATGGATGTGATGCTCATCCAAGAGCATTAATTTGTTAAGATGATCTTGATGAGTAGTGTCATCATTGATGAAGTCTTTCATGAAGACTCATAATGAAGGTATATTGAGCTCAAGAGGTATAATAGCTTAAGCACCATAGACCAATGATAAGGGAGTTGCCCTAGTGGTAATACATATGCTCATACAACAAGACCATAAGGCAAGAGACATCTGATTATGCCAATAATGGTGGGATTTTGCACCTATTTTATGAAGGATGGAGCAAATGGTTTTATTAGTTGCTTTGACTTGGGAATTACCCTATGGGTAGTATGAGGTCGAGAAGTTATTGTGGATATTAAATTTGGTGTAGAGGGCATGGAGTATTTTATTTTTGAAGGGCGTACCATTAAAAGAGATGATTTGAGAGGGAATACCAAAGAGAAAAATGATGTGGTTTATGATAAATACCGTAATATTAGCTCCTTTGATTTGGATAAGTGGGATGGCTTTGACCCACTTTGTGAAGTACTCTGTAGCAGTGATGATGAATTTGTGATTACTTGATTAAGTAGACATGATTTCTTCGATGAAATATAGGCCCCATTGTGAGAAAGACCACATGGATTGAATTGGTTGGAGATATTATGAAGGAAGGTGTGTGAGGTTAGCATGTTGTTGGAATTTGATGCATCATTTAACATATTCATAGTAATAATGCTTCATTTTAGGCCAGTAGTAGCCCATATGTAAGATACATTTTATTATAGCCATACCACTGAAGTGGCCACTGCAAGTATCGTCATGGGTTTTTGTACTATCTGTTGAGATTCATGTAGTTCAAGGCAATATAGAAGAATACCATCATAACCATGGTGGTACAAGATGTCTCCTAGTAGTGTGTAACAAATGGTACATTATTTAAATACTCGATGTTGAGCATGTGGTAGATCATAGGGTAGGAAACCTAATTTGATGTAATCCTTAACTTGGAAAAACCAAGGATCATGTGGTTCAATTTGGACAACATGAATGCCATCATCATCTGCATGAGGTGAATATGAGATAGCTAATTTGGTAAGCATATGAACAGACACATGCATCGTGTTAGGGAGCGGATTTTGTGGTATCAATGATCCTAAGGAGGTCATTGTGTCGGCAAAGTGATTTGAGGAATAGGGGGCAACTTCAATAGCATACCACTAAAATTGGATGAGGATTTTTTGGGTGATTTGTTTATATTGTTGGAGAATAGGAAAATGATATTTCCATATCTCCTGGAATTGATTCACAATAAGGAGACAATATCCAACAATGTGAAGGTACCGAATGTGCCTACTTTAGGCTAAGAATGATATTTTTGTATTCTACATTTTTGTTCATGTAGGGGAATCCTAAATTGAATGAAAATGGAAGGGGCTCTCCTTTTGGGGTGAAAAATACAATTCCTACACCCCCATTGTGTGTGCAATAGGAACCATCGAAGAAGAGTGTTAAGTCTACAGTTATCTCTAGTTCAAAATACTCTTTAGGTTTTATGGTATTACAGATAAAATCATCAAGGATTTGGATAATGAGAGGGTGATTATTAGGTAATGGGGCCTCAAAAAGATATTTTGCGATGACCTACCCCTTAATGTATTTTTGCAAAATGAATTCTAGGTTGAATTCGATAAGGAGCATGATCCATTTAGAAGTATGAAAGTTATGATTCATCATGTATCGAAGTGGATTGTCATGGAAAATGATAAAGGTGATGTGGTTAAGCATGTAATGATGTAGTTTTTGGGTGGAAAAGACTACAACCAAGCAAAAATTTTCCATGTATACGTAGCAGGTTTCATAACTAACCAGTGTACGATTGATGTAGTACATAGCTCACTCATGATTGAGTTCATTCTTTTAGGCTAGGAGCATGCCAAGTGTGAAGTTCATGGTGAAAATTTATAGGTTAAATGGCCTCTATGAATTTGGAGATAAAACCGGTGACGATGTAAGGGAGACTTTGATTGAATCAAAGGATTTTTGATAGATTTTATCCTATTTGAAGGAGATCCCATTTTGCAAGAGGTGATTAAATGGATTGCATTTATCTAAAAGTTGTATGAAACGGTGTATGGAATGAATTTTACCTTACATACTACGTAATTATTTGAGGTTTGTGGGTGGAGGTATCTCGAGGATGCCCTTGAATTTGTTAGGGTCAACCTCAATGCCTCATTAAGAGATGATGAGCCATAGGATTTTGCATGAAGTGACACCAAAAATGCATTTCTTTGGGTTAAGGTGAATGTTGTGTTCCAAGAGGTGGTTGAATATTTTTCTTAAATTAGTGAGGTGCTACGAACGCTCTTTTGATTTGGAAATAAGATCATCGATGTAGTATTCCATGATTTTATGCATATAATCATGGAAAATGTAAGTCATTTCACGTTGATAGGTTACCCCAGTGTTCTTAAGGCCAAAATACATGACCTTATAGCAAAAGGTCCCCCAAGGAGTTGTAAAGGAAGTTTTGTGTTGGTTAGTAGGATTTATTTTGATCCGATTGTATCTTAAAAACCCATCCATAAGGGATATGATTTCATGGCCTACAATGGAATTGATGAATGAGTCAATTTTTGGTAAGGGAAAGTTGTCTTTGGGACAATATTTATTTAAGTTGTGGAAGTCAGTGCATACGTGAACCTCACAGAGGATTTAGGGACTGGTACCATGTTAGAAACCCACTCGAGATAATATATGGGTACGATGAAACCTACATCAAGGGGATTTTGGAGCTCTAATTTTATGAGGATAACAATGGTAGGATGCATGCATCACAATTTTTTTCCTAAAAATTTTTGCGTCTTTGTCAAGTGTGAGGTTGTGCACTACTAGGGAAAGGTCGAGTCGAGGCATGTCCTTATAGGACCAAGCAAAGACTCTAATATATTCATTAAGGAAAGTGGTAAATGTGCTGTGCTCTCCTTTAGTGAGTTTGACTATGTGTGGATTTTTGGGATCATCACCAATGTCAACCTCAATAGTATCTTCCACAAGCATGTGGGAACCATCTTGAAGTTGTTTGGGGATCAAGATAATATGGAGATCATCGATAACCTCTGGTACATAAAATTCATCATCTAAATATATGCTTATGTGGTAAACCCATGGAATGTGGGGTGGGATGCAAGGTGAAGGAGCATTCATAATATGTAAGATATGGGATGATAGCAAGAAATCATGTGATGAAGGTGTAGGTGAAATATGTGTGAAGTTGATGATATATGAGTTGGGTGTGTCATCACGAATCAATTGGTGTGTATATTGAAGTGGGTAAAAGAGGTCTACATCAACCATATTAACTTAAGCCATGGGGTATGTAGGCAGTGAAGTGACTGATTATGAAGACTCAATAAGATGCAAACATCGTAGCAGGCTTAGTAAAGGATGTAATATGATAGGTGGAGAACGTGATCGAGTAATAGAGTGATGGAGCTACCAATGCATAGGCAAAAATCTAGCCAAATATATTGGCAATTATGGGGGGAATGACATGTCATGTTCTGGATATTGATTATTTAGAGATAAAGTAGCAAATTGGCTAGTTAATTTATCAACACAACATAACAATGTAGTGTCAAAGAAGGGATTTTACTGAAAGAAGTTGAATGGAACTGTGATGGTCGAATGAGGATATGGGATCTCATAAAAAATATCCATGTTTATATATTCATCCAAAGTGTGTATTTAAAGTGGAGAAGGGTGTAAGGAGAGATCCTGAATCTCATCCTCAAGTGTGTGAACGGTAGTGGGGCAATAACCTAAGCCAGATTTATCTATAGGTAACTACATGTGGGGATTTATGGGTGTGCATAACCCTTGTTCATAATTTCCTAAACCAAATCCATGCCAGTGGAAATACCAAAGATAACACAAAGAAAAATGGATATTAGACATGTGATATAATGTACCACAAAAGCTAGATTATGGTGGTGGAGGTATTGCAGCCAAGAGTGAGGAATCTAGTCCTGCATAAACAAAGTTGGTTTGATTATTGGGAGGACCTAATCACACAATAGTGCCAATGGTCAATAATAAAGTTGAAGGATAGTTAAAATTGCACATGAATTGGACTGTAGGAGATGATACATAATCATCACAAATATTATAGTCTCTTGAACCAGAGTTTGTCATTAAGATAGAGATGTGGGGTGATGTATGAGGTGGTGAATCCAACTCAGAAGAGGAGGGTGAGAAATGAGAATATCATATTGTGGTAGCAAAGGAATGTAGAAGTTGGTCATCAATATGAGAAGGTCATTGTTCCAAATCATACCATTTAGTTATCATAGATGTGATAAGATGGTCTACATGGGGAAATTATGGAGTTGGGTGAGTATATGTTGATGCTAGGCTATGAGGAGATGTGAACAACCTAGGTCATGGGTGGAATGGAAGTGGAGGTGTTTGAGGTGTAGGGAGGAGAGGAGTTTTTATGGAGGAATATGGGTGATATGCAACAATAGGCCACTATGATGGTGATAAAGAGGGTATTAACACTGGGGCTATATTTGAGAAAGAGTATGGCTAAGAAGGTGGTGGTGGCCATAGGAAAGTTGGCAAAAAAGGTATGGTAGAGAGATTAGATTCATGATGGTTGGTGAAAGTGATGCAAACAATGAGATGTGTGTCCCTAATGGAGACTGCAATGATGAGTTTGACATGGAGGGAGATGCTTATGATCTGACGGATTGATGAGAAGAAATAGGAAAGAGTTGTATAGAATATGATGAAGATCCTAGTTGAAGATTTGTGATGTTGCAAAATTTGATGTTGCAAAATTTAAAGGGGTCCCCATCTGTAGGAACACAGTGAACAAGTTCATCATGGATATATTTGAGATAGTGGTCTAATATAGAAGGGAAATACTACATGTACCTAATCCATGAAAATTTGAGCAAAATATTGTACTTCATCTCATCTTGAATGACATGGATGGAAATGTTGTAGATACCCACTTGGATAGGTGGGACAATGGAGTCTACTATGGGTCACATGGAACCATAAAATGCTTGAAGATCAAGTGATGGGGTTATAAAATGAGTTGGTAGAATGTGCAGGTGGTGTGAGGCTACAATGGAAATGATGTTGATAGAATAACTGGTATCAATAAGAACACTCTTGTAGGTGATATCGTTGATGGTTTCTTGGATGTAAAGAGGAGGGTATGATCCTTTGCCTATGATTTTTGTAATATCATGATCATGGAAAATAATAGATGGTTGAAGGTAGCACGTAATGTTTACCACAAAGTTCACAAATGTGTTTGTGTCATGGGTTTCAAGGTTGATATTTTGAAGGATATCATTCAATGCCTCACGATGGGGTTCAGACTATTGCAAAAGATAAAAGATGGATAATCTGGTAGAAGTATTACACAACTGGTGGGTAAGGCTACCATAAATGGTAATGACATTCTGTGATGTATGGGGTGTAGTGTTAGAAGTCATGGGAGACTGTGGAGAAGTAAATGGTGTCAATGATAATACCATTGGTCTAGTTTGGCATGAAGGATACCTTTGATTGTGAGTAGTGATGTTGACCATGCCAATTATACCACATGAAAGAGGATCTCATTGAACACTATTAACCTATATAGGTAGCCTTGAGGGATTAATTTAAACTCTTTGGGGTTGGTCCCATTGTGTTCAGGTAAGGAGTTTTGGTAGATCCCAAAATTTTGATTCTATGGGGCAAGGGGGTTGGAGATTTGAATGGTACCCCTATCAATGAGATGTTGTAAAAGGCCATGGAAAGAAAACCAATATTTGATATTGTGGCCACGCTATTAGTGGTATGCATAGAAGAATTGCTTAATGTATCCTTGAGGCTTGGGTTGATTCAGGTCAAGTGATCAAATATCAAGTAGGGTGATATGGCTTGCATCCTACAATATCTAGAAAAGGGTTGGCAAAGGCTCAGAGAGTGGGGTGATATTGCACAATGGAGCATATGGGTGAAGGGTGCAAGGTTGTTATGGTTTAGGTGGAAGAGACGCACTAGTTTGGAGTAGTTGCTACTATGGAAGAGGAGGTCATGGGACATGTGATGGAGCTAGTGTAGTTTTTGCCACATGATTGGATTGTGGCAGTCTAGGAAAAGGTTGATTAGGTGTATTTATATTGAAGTAGAAATTTGAGTTGTATGAGGTTTTTTATTTCAACTTGATGTTTCCTTATTGGAATTTGATGTCTTCGATGACTTTAGCTTGGGTGATAGCTTCTTCAAAGGTGTGGCTTTGATGAAGCTACAAGGAAGTGGAGTTATGCTTATCATAGATTTTAAAGAAAAGTGTAACAAGTTTAATAGTTGGAAGACTATGATATAGGTCATGTGTGACTGATATCCATCAGGAAACAAACTCTGTAATGGGCATATCATCAGCTTATCGTAGGGTATAGATGTCTAAAACATTGATTTTGTTTTTGATGTTGATAGAGAAATGTTCTAGGAAGGAATTAGCCAGCTGCTCAAAGGTGTATAGGCTATGGCATGGAAGCATGTTGTACCAATCAAGGGCTTGTCCCCCAAGTGAGAGAGAGAATATACATAACATGAGAGGGTTACTGCTATGAAGCTAATAGTAAGCTGAACGATAATTACTAACATATTCTCAGAGGTCCTCTTTACCCTTGTATTTTTCAAACTTTAGAATCTTGAAGAAATAAGGATAAGGAGGAATGAGAACTAAAGGGTGGACTAGGTCATTGCAGAGTTCATCATAGGTGGGTTTATGTGGTTTGTCATTGGTAGTACAAAGTTTTAGCATCTTTACTTCATCTCGCAAGAGTTGAAATTCATATGTTAGAGGTGTGGAAGATGATGTCAAGGTGGGTGGAGCCTAAGAGTATGGCAGGTACTGAAGTTATTGTTCCTCCTAGTATTGGGAAGGAACGTATTACCACTAATACTGGAGAGGTGGATGCTAAGCAACATATGGTTTCATAGTGATTGAGACACTGGATTATGGAATAGGCATCTATTGTGGATTATAATATTGTGGTTGAGGGTCATGTATTTTTTGTATAGGTATCTACTAGAGAGGAGTCTGCTATAATGGTTGGGTTGTAGGAGGTGATGACCAAGAAGGGGGAGGTGTAACGAATGTAGATCCAATAAATAATGGTAATGGTGTCTAGACATACGGTGCAAGAGGTGGACTATATGAGGTGTCGAAGGATGATACATGCATTTGTATTGAAGGATGAGAGATGGGAAAACTAAACTAAGTAGAATAGCATGGGGGAGTAGGAGTATAGGCTAAAAGTCATGGACCATAAGTGGGAAGGGGACCTACAGTCAGGATCCAAAATGGAGGAGGAAGTAATATGAAGGTAAAAGTGGATGAAGGTGGAATGGAATATTGGGTAGGATATATTCTAGAAGGATGGGATGTAGGTGGGAGTGATGAAGAGGAATGAGGATAATCTTGTGGACCATTAGTAGTTTGCTAGTTTTGGGATCTCCTGTACCTATTTTTGAATGCTTACAAAAGATGATTATATGTTTTAGGGTCTTACCTTAGTCAATCCCCATATTGATAAAAAATAAAATAACATGAAAGAAAACTATGCTGAAACATGGTAAAAATTGCATAAAACACTATAAAAACATGAAACAAATGATACCTACTAATTTTGTTGGTGTAGACCCATTGTAAGGTAAATTCATAGGTTAGGGGGTGAATTGGAACCCGGATTCATAGGTCAAGGGGTGAATTGGACTTTTGTTGACTGTGGGACCAAAATTTCTATCTGGATGGATGTCTAAAGTTGTCCTTTGCTGTTTGTATGGTGTGGAATTGCTAGATGCGACTCTGGTACAATTCTAATAGAGTTTTTATAAGGTGAAAATGTGAGAGAGAGGTAAAATGGGAGGGGGAACCCTCTATTTATAGAAAAATATGAGGTTAGGAAAATGGGTTAGATAAACCAACCCTTAGAGTTACTCCATGTTGGAGTTAGGTTAGGGTTTGAATAGGTGTCAAGCCCACATGCCTTAGAGAAATATCTCCTCCTCACACATGTGCAAGGAAGAGTTAGGGTTAGCTAGGGTTAGCTAAGTCCTAGGTTAAGTTAGGGTTTAGTTAGGGCTTTTGAAAATATCTAAAACTAACCTCATGGTGCACACATGTGTGGAAGTGTGTTTAGGGCTAATTTGGCTTAAGACCCTAATTAAACTCACTTAAGTAAAAAAGTGCATTTAAGTGAAATTCAATGATGAATTAGAATTTTAATTAACCTAATTAGGATTTTAAGTAGAAAATGGTCCCATGGGGTCCTAATTGGGTGTAGAAAAGGGTTTAAGTGGCCTTAGAGGGCTAGTAGGTGGATTCCAAGTGGGTAGGAAGCATTTTGGAGGTGTTTTACCTAGTTTTGTAGGTTTAGGAACCTACAGATGACTAAGGTGGTATACATATGAGTAAAGCAGCCTACGATGGCATAAAAATACCTAGAAGCAAGAATGTGTGACTCTTGGATGTCTACATATTACTCATGGTTACTATTGTATCCACCCTAGCTATAACGTTATTTCTCTCAATATATAGTTGATCTCTCTCCACTACCAACTAATCCCTCTTAGTTTAGATCTAGTCTATCTTAGTTATGGATTTGTCTCTCTCTAATAGGAAAATATCACAAGCTACCGTTTCTTGATTTAGTTGTCCCTAGAGAAGCTCTATCGTCCTCCTCATAACATCCCTCTCCTATTAGGGTACCTCATTTTCCATCCTACTAATACCCATATCAATATCATAGGATGTAGAAATAGGAGGTATAACCAATGCCAACAATTGGGTGGAGCCATCTCTAGTTCTATGAGAGAGTATCTCTTGCACTGCTCAAACATTATGACATGACATCCTACTCAATATAGGCCCCATCATTGGTTATATTAAGGATGGAGTCACTCACATTAGAAAATTATATTGGTACCATCATAGATAGCCAAGAGTTACCCCCATTTCATATATCTTAGGATCAACAATAAGAGAATCATATACATCCTCCTCTACAAATATATCTAGATCTAAAATGTCCTCAAACCACTCTATCTTTTTTGAGTCACTTGTTGAAATCAAAACTCTCCTTTTTCAGGGATCCCTTAGAAAATACCAAACTATCTTAGGATACAATTTGGTTAGTAGATATCAAACTCCCCATGAGCTCCCTTGGTAAAATAAAAAACATTTTCAACCCATCCTAGGTTCCCTTTTCATGGGTTCCATATTACTTGATCTACTTGTAGGTTATTGATGAACCCTCGTGTTTCCATCATCACTCCTTTAAATGCACTCTTGCTAGTATCACAGGTGTGATCCTACCTAAATCCTATTAGAGCCTATGCATTAGACAAATCCCTAAGTAGTCCAATTGGGTATCTAATGGCTAGATTCTCCCATATCCACACTTAAAGGAAAGTACAATAAAATAGACTCATTCCATTCTTGTAGGTAATTGGATGGATATTTTGGTACAATCTATGCAAAATAGATGGACCTCACATAAATTGCACTTGCTCATCCCTCATCTAGAAGATTATATCACCACACCCCTAATGAAACAATCTGTTGTTGGTGTCTCCAACTAGTAAGCTTGAAAATACAACATATAGTAATGTTGTAAGCCAATCCAAAAACTTGGTCTAATATATGATATTAATATCAATATCATACCTCCTCAACTAGAACATTGTACCATGAGTTAGTATTTTAATGGATTGCATATGTATTGGATCATCTATATGTGAGCACCTTGAGGCACTTGGAGGATCCTCTATACATCCTCTAGTTTCACTGACACCTCTCTTGTTGATAAAATCAAGGAGGCATGCTCTAAGTGCCACCTCTTAGCTAAAGTTATCAATAATACATGGTACAACTCAGTATTGGGCATCATTGCAAAATACCCTAGACTCACAATATTTCAAACTACTTAGTCTATCGATATCATGGTTTCTATCATCAAACATAAGGTATAGGAGTGTTGATATCAACACTTCAACATGTTTAGAAATTTCATAGATAGGCAAAGCAAAAAATAGGTTAGATTTTTTTATGTAAAACATCTATCCTTTTTCTTCCTTATATCCTCACAAAATTGCTAGCTTAGAGTTAATTTTCCAAGTAGCAAATTTGCCACCCAAAAAGAAAATTCATTAACACCATAATTATCAGAAATATGTCATCTTCATGGCAAATTTGTGAAAATGTATTTTTGTCATGTGAAGCAAATACATTGGTTTTGGCATCACAATCCTAAAAAGTAAAAAAATGAAAAACAAAAAACTAGAAAATGAAAAAATTCCATACCTATCCATGGGTCCAACCTAGGCCTATTCTAATTTGTATTAAGTCTAGTTTATACATAGGATGTCTCTACTATGCTATTTTTCCTAACCCTCAATTTTATCCATAGCTCTTTCCTCTTCTTGTGTACAATAAAAATAAATTTTCCCCATACATTTTTGTCCTATTTTATCCTATTCAAGTAAATGTTTTTCCATATTTGACTTCTTACCTAGCCTATTTTATTTCCTTGACAATCATATTTTTCTCATAGAAACTAGAGGGGGCACCCATGCTAGGGGAAAAACTACCTGAACCTTTCCCTTCAAGCTAGACAAGAAAATTACTAGTAAAATCTTTGAGAAATTTTTGTATTTGTGTATACAATATCTTGGTATGTCTTGTCCCATATCAATAAATCAAAACCTAATGACCATGTTTCTCTAAAAACTAGAGGTATATGCAACTATTTTTTATGCATTTATTAATTTTAAATGCATCAAAAAATAGGTAAACGTAAATACTTAAAATAAAACTACCTAACTTAGACCAATTTTTAATACAAATGCATAAAAATATCAACCCAACCATGATAATTGACTCAACCTTAGAATTTACAGATAAAACTTAATAGTAGTGAATTCACCATCTTAGATAAAATTTCCAATAAATGAATACATGTTTTAGCGAGTATATTCACAACCAATTCAAATTTTCTAGATTTCTACCAAATCTAAACTCTAATAGTAAAAATTGATGAATTCGTCGAGTTAGCAAATACATTTGTAGTGTATTCATATAAGCAACATATTTTTATCCAACATGTGAAAGCTTTAAGTTCACCTATGAGAGCTAATCAAGTTTAGAAATCACTTATCCCAACCCCTCTGCTATTGTAGGTAATCAATCAATAGGGAGGAAGGTAGCTAACTTTTCTCCACCTTCCTCCACCTGCCCAAATCATCCACAATCAAGGGGATAGTTGATTACAAATAGTATTGATAGCAAATAAACCCTATCAGTAATACAACCAACCCTTAATCAACCAATTAACATGTAACCTCACTACCCACCTTAAGGAAACCCTCAAGAGGGCCAATTTCTATAATGTTTTTAGATTCTAAAAGTCTACCGAAATTCAACATTACAACTACATATGAAGTGCTATCAAAATTTTGTCTTAGAGACATCTTCAAGCAAGAGGGAAACTTGTGTATTTGAAGTATTTTTGGTGATATCATTCCATTCTTATTTGATTTAAATAATAAGTTATTCCTAACATTTTATCATTTAGCTACATCTATTATTCATTTATTTCAATCTAACATTTTTAATGATAAAGTGCTTTTTGTTTGTTTGGTAGGTGTCTTAGGAAGCCTACAGGGTAGGAAATCACCTTTAGTTTCTCATAGTACTAGTGGATCCATAATTCTAATCAACCTATATTTTTTATTTTTCTATCATCATATGTGAATTCACCACCTACACCCAAGCTAGGTAGTGTATTTGCTATAGGCACCCAAAATCCTAGTTATATCACTTTACACCCTTTCGTATTTTCTAGTATCTAAAATGAATATGCCACCTATGACTATTATAGGTGGTGTATTTACTATCCACCTGAGAGATATTATATCTCCCTACCAACCTAGAATATTTTTTAATTGTCTTTGCTTCTCTATATCCTCCTACCAATATAAATAACTTTTGAAGTATGTTTCTACCTTCGAATCATCTATTTTATCATATTAACTAATTTGCTTTCTACAAGGCCTTCAGATGTTTGTAGGCTTACACATAGATTCTTGTAGACTTACCTAGAAGAGTTCCCATAGGCTTACATAGACAAATACCCATAGGCTTACATATAGAATGCTTGTAGGTTTACATTAAGATGCTCGAAGGCTTACATAGCACTTGCTCATAGGATTACATGAAGAGCATTTGTAGGTCCTTCATCATTGTTGAGTTTTTCCTAATGAGGTGAAATTATAAATATTTTAACATTACTCATGCCCCCAAATATCTATGTCTCTTTTTATTTATTTTATCCTTTTACACTTTTTGTATAAAATTTGAGTGGATGGGTTGCTTTTGTTCATTTTTAAAAAATATTATGAATTTTGATAGGACAAACACCTTTATTTGAGACCTACAAACCAAAAAAGCATATGAAATTACTACAAATATAATAGCATCAATTCCCAAAGGTTATCCACTTCAATTTTGTGTATAAATATGGGTCTTGATTGTTTTAATAAAGAATTTGAATGCTTCTTGTTGTTTGGGATGCCTTCAAACTCTAACTAATCTCTTTTTCTATTTATTTTACAGGATTTTATTGATTTCACTAAGTATACAAATTCTAGGTAGTGTATTTGTCAACAAGTGTATTTGTGCACAAACAATGTATTCACACTAATCACCAAAAAAGGTACATACCTTTGATCCTCTAATTTTCAATCCTTAGTATAGGTTATCTGTTGATCATCTATTTACATATCTTCTAATCCATATTTTAAAACACATATAAAGGGACAATTAAAAGAAACTTAGCATACTGTTTTAACTTGTTTTTCCTCGGCATTTTATTCCAATTGCATGTAGAATTTTCATCTAGGATAAATTGTATTCTTTCATATTCCTTACATCCTTGCCTCTAAAAAAAAAAAAAAAATTCTATAGCACAAATATAAATCATCAAAAGCAAAATCGTATATAGAATAATATATTTTATTATGCATTTGTATTTGCATTGCATTACATTTTCATATCGTGAATTAGTTCCTATGATAGAATAAATTATAGGCATCTCTTAAATTAAACACATCAAACTAGATTATAAAAATTTATAAGCCCTTAATGAACTTGAAATCTACCACCAAAGATAAACATTATACAAAGCATAGTCCCAATGATGGGTTAGTAGCAATGATCTTCCATATAAATGTGGATGACTCTTGAGGGAATGCATTCAGGGCTAGTTCTCATGTGCACCTTTTGGCATCCCACATCTAGATATCATCATGGTAGATTTCATCCAAAATGAGTTATTATTATATACCTAATTGAACTAAAAAGCTTTTTAGATTTGACTAATTTCCTAAATGTTTTATTACAAATCACTAGATCATTTGTGTCAGTAGAGAGTAATTATATTTAAAAAATTGAAAAGGTATTTATATTTAGTATAAGTGTTGTATGACGATCGAAATAGTTTACACTTTAATTTGTCAATTTAGGGTGGTGTCTAATACTTGTATTCACTAAGAAAAAGTTCCTTGTCTTATTATTGATGGTTCTAGGTTTCTTAAAGCATAAAAGCACATTTGTAGAAAAGAAAGAGGTACACTCTATCCTAAAAATTACACTAATTTACCTAGGGTATAACAAACCAACAAACATTAAGATAAACAAAAAAACAAATAATTTATAAAAATAATAATGAAATAATCAATGAAGCTAACTAAAGCATACATGGTACCTACAAAAATAACTACATAAGACTTGCCATCATACCATCGAAGCTAGAACTTGCTCCTCTGCCCGATGGGAAGTGAAAATTAGCTCAGTATTATTTTAATTAAAATGACACAAACTGAGGTGAAAAAATGAATATGTATATTATTAATATAAGAAATAAAAAGATTTCATTTGCATTTTTACAAATAATATGAATGCTTATTTTTTCTAAACTCTCCCACTACACACACATGAAACATTATAAGGTTTTATTTTTATAGATATGAGCACCAAACCATTCTAACATAAAATTAAAATTAAGGAGAATAAATGTCCACTTTTGTTAGAATGAAAAAAATATCATAACTATCATGGTGTCCACTCCTACAAATAGATGATTTCTTTTTTTTTCTTGGATTTGTCAACAATGGATCTAGATGTGCTAAGTTGGAATACTAACCTTGTGGATTATATCACAACAACCATTTCTAGTTTAGCCAATTTAGTTTAGATGTAGACAAAAATTGTTAATGTCATATTTGACTACCAAGATCAATGCTTGCCCAAACATCTAGATACCATGGAATGGATTGAAATTGGTGGTATTGACATGGATTAAAATCCTAGGATTCAATTACTAGTGCTATTCCATTCCAAGGCCAAGATTTATTCTTCTTGGCTATTTACACAATGGATTTTGGAATGGCATACAATCTATGTTCCTTTGAAAATTATTTGTAGTGTGTTGAAGTTATGTCTCTATGATCTCTTGTTTTGTACAATAATTTTTAACACATCCTACAATATTTAACCATTAATGCTAGCTTCCTCTAAAATACAAAACTCATACAGTTGTTCATTGTTCATGATTTCATCAGGAACAAATATAATTTAACTAGATTAATTTTATTCTTATAGTTATGCATTCATTCATGATGGTAGGATAATTATAGTTGATATTTGATGTTTTAGAGTTCCCAACAATATTAAAGGTCTAGTTTTGGTAATTGATTAGATTAAATAGAGTCTAGTATTACCTCCTTCCAATATCCCTTTTTATTATTTCTTAGTTTTAATGAAATGTAATTTTATATTAGAGGATAATTAAAAAAGTAAAGATCCATGTAGATTCATCTCCATGTTGTATTCATATTTTGTAAGCATCAATATATAATGGTTCTTGGTGTCTATGCATAAATAATTGTACCTACATGCACATTTATCTTGCATTGATGATATTCTATAATAAATATAGGGAGCATGGTACTTCATCGAGATAGATCTCAATTCCAATTTATAATATTATCAACCCTTTATATATCTAGTACAAAATAAGGGTGGGTTGTTTGAGTGATTGGCTCTATTATTGGCTGAAGTAATACATATCATACATTCATGTACCTAATGAATAATGTTCTTAAATAATTCATAGGTTTATTCATGATAATCTACTTCCATGGCATTCTCATCTTCACAATATTTGGGAGAACTAAAAAAGTGCATCAATGTTGGGACATATAGTACCAACACGAATTTATCTACCCTTGTGTTGATGAGGTTATATATAAATTTTACGTGGGAAACATTATATATTTTGATGGAAATATCTAGTGTAGATACCTAAAATAAAACCACCTAACTTAGAAATTTTTTTATTATCAATGCACAAAAAGGTCGACCCAACCATGATAATTGACTCAACCTCAAAATTTATAATGAAAAATCAATAGTAGTGATTTCATCATCTCAAAGTGAATTCACCAGCAAGATAATATTATTTGCAGTTGACATATTTGCAACTCGTTCAAAATTTCTAGCTCCCTACCAGATATGACCTCTAATGGTCAAAAAGTGCAAATTTTTCAAGTTAGATAATATGTTGGAAACATTTTTGTTTAGGCAATGTATTCACATCTGATACATGAAAGATTTAAATTTACATATGATAGCTAATTAGGACAATAAACCAATTATCCCAACACTCTATCACTATAGGCAATTAGTCAGTAGGGAGGAAGGTGGCTAACTTTACTCCACCTTGCTCCACTTGCCCAAATTATCCCTAATCAAGGAGGCAATTGATTGCAAGTAGTCTTGAATATGAACTATCCCTATCAACAATCCAATTAGCCCTTAATTAGTCATCTAATAAGCCATATTGCCCCACTTTTTGGAAAACCATTGAGAGGGTCAATTTCTATATTAGCCCTTTGTGTTGGGACTTAGCAATGAAGATTTTAGATGCCAAAACTCTTCCAGAATTAAGCATTACAACTACATAATAAAGTGCTACCAAAATTTGGTTATAGAGACATCTTCGAACAAGAGGAAACCTTGTGTATTTAAAGGATTTTTGGTGATATCATGACCTTCTTATGTGATTTGAATAATCATTTATTACTAACATTTTATTATTTAGCTACATTTGTTCTTCTTTTGTTTCAATATAACTTTTTGCATGGTGAAATGATTTTCATTTTTTTAAGCATCTTAGGAACATATAGGGTAGGAAATAACCTTTTAGGTTCTCAAAATACTAGTGGAAAAGGATTTATAATATTTATCAACCTATTAATTTTGCTTTTTTTTTCACACCTACACCTAAGCCAGATAACATATTCACTATAGGTACCTAGAACCATAGTTGTATAACTTTGCATTCTTCTATATTTTCTAGTATTTAGAATGAATACATCACCTATGACTATTACAAGTGACATATTCATTATCCATATGAGAGATCTTATGTCTCCATACCATCACAAATTCTAGTTTAACTATATTTACCTATATCCTCCTACAAATCCTAAGAACTCTTGAAATCTATTTTTTCCTTATAATCATCTAGTTTTATCATCTTAATGGATTTGGCTACTATAGAGACTTCAAGAAATGAGTTCAATACCACCATAACAACATTGATTTCCAAAGGTTATGCACTTTGATTTTGTGTATAAACAAGGGGTTTAATTGTGGAAATTAGAAAGTTGCATGTTTATTGTTATCTGAAAGACCCTCAAACTCAAACTCATCTCCTTTTCTATTTCTTTTGTAGGATTTTAGCAAATTTTCCAAGTATAGGACTTTCAAGCAGTGCATTAATTACTAGGCATATTCATGAATAGATGATATTCTCATGTCACTAGAATAGGTAGGTATCCTTGATCCTCTAGTTTTCAATTCTTAGCATAGGCTGTCTACTAATCATATATTTGTATATATTCTAATTCATGTTTTTAAATACATATAAAATGGAAAAATTAAAAAAAACTTAATATAATAGCTAAAGTTGTTTTCCAGGGAATTTTATTCAAATTAGTTGTTGAATCTACATCTACGATAAATTGTATTTTGCATCTTCCTTGCACATTTTTCTCTAAAAAGGAGAAAAATAAATTTTTTATTTCCATAGCACAAATAGAAATCATCAAAAGGAAATTGCATATAGAATAGTATCTTATATTCTATATTTGTATCCATATTACATTGCATTATCATATCATGAATTAGTTTCTACAATAGAATAAAATAAAGGTGTCTATTTAAATTAAACACATTATAATAGATTAGGGAAATCTATAAGCCCTTGGTGAACCCAAAATTTCCCTAGCAAAGATAAACACTATAGAATGTGCAGTCCTAATGATAGGTTAGAAGAAACACTCTCTTGTTTGAGTGTGGATGACCCTTAAGGGAAGAAATTTAGGGCTAGCACCCCTACGCACCTTCTAAAATACAACATATTTAGTGAACCTAATATTAAAACTATGTGGGTCTAAAACCCTTGAATTATAACCTTATCATTAATTAAGATAAAATTTACTACACATAGTCAAGATCATCTAATCTTGTTTTCTTAGTATAAATCACATAAACTAAAGATAACAAGAACATAACCAAATTGTTATTCCTATTGGGGGAAGATGAAATATGTCGTGAGTAACCTGACATATGAACCTTGGGGGTTATGTTTATTTTCTAGTATATTATGGGGAGCTAATAGGAGTCATGAGGGCTGATTTTCCAAGGTGACATAAGGATATTAAACATCTTCTCTTATTTTCTATAAAAACTCTCAAAATAAAACCTTAGTAAATTGAAATCCATTTTGACCATTTCTAAACCTCTTTATCTTACTCGAAATGATGCATGAAAATTATAACAAAATCCAAGTTATTCATTTGAACTTCCAAAGAAGCAAACTATGATAGAAACCCAATATTTGAGGAAGACGAGGAGAAAAACCATCCTTTAAGAACAATTTCTCTTGTCCATAATGAAAAATGAGAAGTAGTGTTTAAATCTATGGATCATCTTGCTACTTTCCTATGAAGAAACAAATAATCCATGGAATTCATCTTAAAGGTAGATGAAATGACCACTTTTATTGTAGAAATCGTCTTGGAAATTCTACAGTAGCCTAGGTATAATTCCATAAATTCTCAACAATGGGACTCAATAATTACAACAACCATAAGATAGAGGCCATAAAATATCTCATTATTTTCATGAAATTTGGGATCTATGCCTCCCAACATAGATCCATTTAGGCTAAACCCCCTATATATCAACCTATGAGTCTTCTACAAGTCCATAATATGGATAACTTTTCTAGTATATCTAATGCTTCAAATGTTGTTGCTTCTAATCCATTCTTTAGCATGCATATTCCTACTAACATTCCCTTTACTAACTTTATTTTTCAAAACAATCCTATAATAAATAACATGATGATATGTTTTGGATCATCTCGTCCAAATGCCTATTATTATCCTTTGGTCAATTCTCAATATTAGTCCCTATCACCATAATTTCCTTATACCCAATTCTAGGATAAAAACTTTAGGCTAGAAAAAATAGCAAAATAAAATTATTTTAAACAAAAATTGGCCTTTATTCAAGGAGGTGCACCAAAAGAGTAATTTTATAAAGATTGTTGTAATGAATCCAACATATAAATTTATGAACTGACATATATTTATAATATAATTATAGAACAACCCTTTTGCTTTATGAGTGACCATATTATCATTCATTAGGCACTTTATTAGTGGTGTTTGAGTTCCCTAATTTGGTGATGATCATAATTGGTATGGAGTTTTAAATTATAGTGGTTCATATGGATAGTGCTGGGATGCATATTTATCCTCATACAATTTAGCCAACCTTATAAATTACATTAAGATGGTGGGTTTAAAATTTTTAACTTAACTATGAATGTGATCCTTTAGGCCACTAATAAAACAACTTAAAAAAAAACATCCTCCACCCATTTTACCTAGTTTATCAAATTTTCAAACTATGTCTAGTATGCATTGATAGACTTAGTGTGTCTTGATTTAGTTAATGCCCCTATGATATCCTCATATTTACTTGGGACAAATAAATTCAGTAGGTATTGATAATGTTGATCTCATGTGAGTGCACCATGTGTATTCTCCAACCATTGAGGCCATTGAATAACTTCATGTTCTAGGTTAAATGAAATTATGCAATGCTCTTTATTTGTAGTAGTTTAAGTGATGAAAAATATTATTATACTTTATACACCTAACTCATGGAGTTTTCAACTTCAAATTTAGGTAAATATAATTGTAGAAAATAATCAACACCAAAACACATACATGAAAATGAACACTTGCGATAAAAATAATGCTTCTTTTGTATTAAAATAGGGGAGCCTTAGTCTCTCGATTTACAATTCTTGATGCCCCAATGTTTGGGGATAGATATTACAATGCTTTTCTTTTTATGAAATACAAATGCTCAAATGGAAATATCTGGTTCTTTGAGAAAGTAAAATGGTGTCTTTCATTCTTATGCAAAACTCCAAGGGTGAGTGGGCTTCTGATATCCAGTGATGGGTCCACTCTAGCTTCAACAAAACTCCAAGTACTTGTATCCTACACACATGATAAAGAAAATAAGGATCGATAGCACATGTATATATGATTTAAAACCATTGCTATAAAACCCTCAAACTAATATTTGCAAAAATACATGAACATGAAACTTAAAATGCCTTGCTAACAAAAATTGAGAACTTACTAATATGATTTGCATCATTCATGGATTTTCTCCTACATACTGGGTAACCATGGATGCATGGTTGTGGTTGATCAATCGTGGATGGGGGGATGTGTAACCATGGGGAGGTGGTTGTGACTATGTAATTGTGGATGAGTGATTGTGGTTGGATGGGAGAAAGCTCCAAAAGTGCACTCTAGGGCTTCGAATATCTGATCTCTTCGGGATGCTTGAAATCTCCTAGTGTGATTCTGGTAGCTTGAAAATGTGTACTCAACCTCTCTTTTGTTGATGGAGTGAAGGTTTATTTATAGGCCCCTTAGGTTTTTTGGAGGAAAAGGGAGGTGGCAAGCTAGGATCTCCAAGTGGTAATCTAGGTCTGCCAAATACAAGGGATGGTTATTGTGAGTCACTTAGAGTATCTCACTTAACTAGGGTGATATGGCTAATGGGTAAGTGCAAGTGGAGTGAGGTGTAAGGTATGTCCCATGTGAAGGGACAAGGGGATATGAGTGTGTGATATGTGGCAAGGGATGGGGTAGTGGTGGCTAGGACACATGTCTAGTGATTAGGTAGGGTATCCTAAGAAGATTTTCTATATTTATTAAAATTTGGAAAATAGGATAATGTGCAAGATTTATACACCTAAGTTCAAACTTAGGTATATAATTTTACTATGCAAGGTTGTGATGTGGGATGCAAATGGGGTTTTGTGAATGCCTAGGTTTTGGTGTCTATAGATATCCCTTTTTATACCATGTTGTGTAAAACATAATGCATTACAAAAGAAAAAGATACCTATCCTCATTGGATGGAAAATGAACTCAAATGTTCTTGAAAATCAAGAATGAATGGATTTTTTAATTTTTGATTTGTTTGCTTACCAACTTAATTGGTGAATGGGTAAATAATGAAACCCACAAGCCAATTGACCAAATGTGGATGATGAAATGAGGTGGATGTGATGGATGCAAATGTATGACATTAAAATCAACTTGATACCCCAAGTTTGGGATGGTTGTTGTTGCAAATTTGCATTTGGTTTTAATGATGTGCAAAATATCATGGTAAAATTACCAACCACATTGGTATTTTAGGTGCCCATGCGACTGTTATCAATTCATATTGTTATGAACCAGGCGCTTTGGGATTTTGATACTTGTAGTGATTTTGGTGATTGTTACAAAATTGTGATTGATTGTTTTCACTTTCGTAACCCAATAGAAAGGGCTAAGGATAACCTTGTGTAAATTATCTTGAACAGATATATACTCAAATTTGAGGGACTCAACTAATTTAATGCTATATGTGGTGATGTTGTTTCATTTTGGATAAGTGTCCTTATGGTGAGCTACCCATCCTATCATATTGCATGGATTGCCAATCATTGCAACCGCCAAGTGTGTAGGGTAAGTCACTAAATACGAGGCTCACTTAATTGTGATGAATATGATTATGCATTTTTTTGATGATGATGATCATGATGAATTTGGTTGTTTTTGAGAGGGTTATTATTGTCATTTTTTTGTTTTTGTGTTTTTTTAAAATGAAAATGACAAATAAATGTTAAGCTATTTTTTTGTACAAATGAAAATGCTTGAGATGTTTTTTTTTTTACTTTGAAAATGCATGAAATTTATTTTATTTACTATGATAAAAATACATGGAATTATTATTTTTTGTATAAATGAAATCGCCTAATGTTTTTTTGTTTTTGTTTTTTATGCTGAAAATGCATGATTTTTTTGGATGATGTTTGCATTGAAATGGATTTTATTTGTGCCTTTCATAGGTTAAATTTATTAAGGCTCAAAATAGATGACCTCACATCATATCCTAGGTGTGGAAGGCCCTTATAGATGACGACTAGAAGTGGCTGGAGGTTGTGGGGTTCACTGGTTACAGGTGAATGGAGATTATGAGGACTGATGAGGATTATCTATCTATCCTAGTGGAGAGGTGGGACCCTAATAGGGGGTCATTTTAGCTTCCCACATAGGATCTAACTATCACCTTGGAAGATGTTTACTGTATATTCCATGTTACTATTAAGGGCCCACCAGTCTAGGTGGGCCACGATAAGGAGCATGAGCTTAGGCCAATTTATGGGGATTACTAGAATGTAGACTACAACAACAGAGGGATCCCATACATTTAGTTATTCTAGGACATGAGACTAGGTACTCTATCGAATTTTATTATGTACATCGTAGGCAACATGTTGTTGCCTAACAACATGGGATCCAAATTTCCTTGGAACTAGGTGAGGCTTATGTTGGATTTAATATTTGAGCCTCAAATTTATGCATGGGATCCCACCCTACTATGCCATATGTATTTTGAATTGTACAAGGTGAAGAGGCAGGAGCAGAAGGGACTCACATGTAGCTTGGTACTTTAGCTATGGGCCTGGGAACACATCAGAATTTATCATCAAAAGGGTCTATCTTGTGAGTGGGATCACTCATTTTATTGTCCTCTTTTTTGGTGAAGCAACAAGGAGACTTCACTAAGTCATCATGTTCATAGTGCACAAGATTATCAGGATATGCTAGGCGACTTGATTGGGGTTGATATATTCTGGTGACCTTGGTGACTTCTAAAATGGGATAGTAATGCATCACTACTTTATTAGATCAGTCGAGGGATATGGGTGGTTGGTCAGAATGGGCAAGAGATGGAGTTCATCTAGTTCTCATGGATGATCAGATATTTTGGGTTACCACAAGGTGTTTCAAATGCTCTAGTGGTGTACAGGTGGTGAGGTGATGAGCTGAGTATTCAAGTCACTCCTTAGTTTTGGATAGTGGATGATGGCATGAATGATGAGGTGATAGATGTCCTAGATGTAGACTATGTTGGGATAACAACTGACTATGATACTTTGTTTGCCACATAGCTTCCATGGGCATCTAGCTAGGTTATGGATGATGCGACTAGCGATGATGAGTAGGATACCAGTGAGCAGTCTTCTTGGTGGTAGAAGCATTGTCAAGGTAGCAAGAGTAGGCGGTAAGTTGGAGCTGATGTACAACCTACAGATACCAGATACAAGGTTGGAGACGATGGAGGTGGTGATACTAATAATGGAGGTCGGGTTGATGGAGGTGATGCAAGGCAAGATCTTCCTCCATGCTGCACTAAGGAGGAGTGGGGTATTCTCCAAGCTGAGTAGGATAGTTTGGGAGAGACTGTAAAGTATAATTATGTAGAGATCATGAGACTATATGGTGATATTGATTGGATATAGAGTGAGGTGGATGGGTTGCAGAGTGGACCTAGTGGAGGTGGTGATGCTGTTATGGTCATGATTCATTATGCAAAGATAGCCTAAAGAGCAACCCACCAGGCTATAGATTTGGCTATTGCTAGGAGATAAGCTACCTACATTGCGATGCTCAAGGATGGTTTAGGTTAGCATCAAATTTTTCTACCTCTACCTCCTACATCATCAATATCAAGCTCTACCAAGTGGAGCCAGTCTAGATCTAGTGATTTGTAGTCTCGGGTTCCTGGATTCCATGCTTCGTCTAATTTCCAAGGATCAGCTCATGGTCCCCATAGGAATCATGGTGGCACTAGTTAGTAGTGTTGGATATTTTGAGTAGATGAGTTGTCATTTATGTCAAGAGTGAGTGGTAATTAATGTCAAAAGTCAGTTTCAGTGAGCCGTGCAAGAAGAAGAAGTTTCACAATCAGTGCAAAAAGGAGAGTCTGCTTCCACATGATCATATCTGGTTCTAGGAGGTCAGATGTGGTCCAAAGTGCAAAGAAGAGGACCAAGCAAATAATATTATAATATATTATACTATTAAAAAGTGAAATTTAAAATAATTATAAATTAATTTATATTAATTTAAAAAACCCTAAAGTGGTTCATAAGGTTTATATTAAAATCAAATTTGAAATTTGATTTAGCGCCAACATTTTATGGCACGAGGTCTTCGTGTATAAAAGGAGGATAAATCCTTAAGTCAAAGACCCCCATGCACTTTTTTGATGAGATCAAAGCTCTAAAATTCATGCGCAAGGAAGTATAAGGATTTGGAGTTTTAAATATTTTTAGTGATAGAGGATAGGACAAATAACATCTGGGCTCCTTTGTCCTCACATAGTGTTGTGTAATGCAGTTAACGATGACAGGTTGTGTTAAGGCATGTGGTAGGTAGGAGAAAAAGGTTCAAAACCCACCACATTCATTTTGCATGGAAATATAGTGTTTCATTTTTGAGCTGCACCGATTGAAAGGAGATAAGAGGAAGGATTGAGCCTTCCCCTTCATGTGGAGGCTCGTAGCTCACATGATGAGCTAACATCTTCATAAGGCACTTAGATGGGAGTGATCTTGTGTTGGAAACCTGTTGAGACCTTTTAATTGAGATAAAAGGTATGTGTTGATGTTAATTGCCTTGGTCGCTTGATTATTTTGGATTTGGAAAAATAAAATATTTTTGATGGTTTATAAAATTTATTTTTGCCTAAATTAATTTGGATATTGAGTATTTGAGGGAGATAAAAGGGTAGGCAATATTATTTTGAAATTTTAATTTTTGGAGGATGTTAATTTAATTTTTTGGATTTATAAGGTTTATTAAGGTCAATTTTATTGTATGCTATTTTTTGAGGTTGTTAATTAAAGTTGGATATTATAAGGAGTAATTGAGTAATTATTTTTATGTATGTTTTTGATGATTGCTAATTTCAGAGGAGTAATAAGGTGTATTTGAGTTTGATTATTTTTGTAATTGAGAAATATTTTTAGAGAGTGTTAGTGTGATATTTTATCATCTAACCATTGAAATTGGTAAAGAAAGGAATTGTGTTTAAGACAAGTTTTTAAGAGAACTTATTCATAAAAAATAAGGTATGGGCATATCCTCCTAGTGAGTGATTGTTGGATGTTGTGAATGCTAAGTTGGAGTGAAAAGGATTGTTTGACAAGCATTGTTGAGTTTGATTGTTGAAGGCTTTTCTGATTGAGAGTTGATGATAAAACCTTTTTTGGTAAGCATTGTTGGAAATATTGAGTAAATATTTCATATGCTTAATCTAGGGTTTGTGCAAAGAACATGAATATCATTGTTATGTGAAGTTGTAAACTATCTTGAACTAGAGTTTATAAAAGATCATGAGTATCATTTTTATGTGAAGTTGTGAACTATCTTGAACTAGGGTTTGTGAAAGAACATGAGTATCATTGTTATGTGAGATTGGTTGGAAATAATTAAGTGAGTGTTCATATGCTTGGACTAGGGTTTGTGAGTAAGGATTATTTCATTGAGTGATTGATTGAGTGGATTTGGTTGAGCCTAGTCAAGTGATAGTTCATGTTCTGTGAAACAAATTGTTCCATATTCAAAATTGATTTGAGAAAGAGGTTGAGTGTTTGTGACTGTGAAACACATTGACTCTCTAACAATTATCTAAATGTTTATATGATAAAAATAGAGATTGAAAGTATTTGAGCATTATTGTTAATTTAAAACATATTGAGTCTCTAAAAATTCTCTATATATTTCTATGATATTGAACGAGTTCTAGTGAGGACTTGTTGAGCAGATTTGAGATAAGTATTAGAGAAGACTTGTGGACAGATTGGTGTGAGATTTTGTGGAAGCTTACAATACAGATTTGAGGATAGAGATTGTTGAGAAGATTGGACAAGTTCTAGAGAGGACTTGTGGATAGATTAGTGTGAGATTTTGTGGAAGCTTACAAGGTAGATTTGAGATAAGTCTTTGAGAAGACTTGAGAGCAGGGTTGATTGATTTTTTCAAACCTTGAGTTAAGGTTTGGGGTAGATCCAACAGGGTTGATTTGTGATTAATTCAAGCTTTGTGTTAAGGTTTGAGGACAAATATTGAGGATAGATTTGTGCTATATCGAAGGACTATGTTTAGTACATATTTGAGGATAGAGTTTGGTGAGGATAGATTTGTGCTAGACAAAATACATAGATTGAGCAGATTTGTGCTAGACTGAAGGATTGTGTTTAGTATAGATTTGAGACAGAGCTAAGAGTAATCTTTGGAGGTGACTGAGTATAGAGGATGATAGTCTCTAGTGGATAGAGATCCATTAGCTAGGGTAGTGAGGACAAGTCTTCTGAGTGAGGATATGAGTCTTCAATGGATAGAGATTCATTAATCAGTGCAGTAGTGGCAATAGTTCTTCTATAATATCACCAACTAGAGAAGAGAAGAAATGATTTCTCCTGTGGATAAAGATCCATGAACTTTATAAAGGTATTGGTGTCTCCTTTGGATAGAGGTCCAAAAATATTATAATAGGGAAAGGATTCCCAAGATATTTATTGAGAAAAGATTAGTGAAATATTTTCTTCATGGAGTAGTCCACATTGGGTGAACCACGTCAAATTGGTGTCTCTACTATGTGTGGTAATTTGTGCATTGCTTTGATTATTGTTATTGATATTTCTATTGATACATTGCATAATATTGATTGGGAAAGAAAAGTAAAAAGTGATATTATACTATTCACCCCCTATCAGTATAAGCTTGTGTTCTTCAATTGGTGTTAGAGCGGGTTCCTTCGGAAGAGTTTAACATCTTGAAGGAAAATATTACAAAAACACAATGGATTCTAAGAGTGGATCCTCAGATAATTCAACACCACTATTTGATGGAAGCGATTATGTATTTTGGAGTATGGTAATGAAGATTTACCTGATGGCACTTGGAAATGAAATATGAGAAGTATTTAAAAATAGATACACACCACCAGCTACTCCACATACATATAAATATGGTAAGCTTCTACATCATTACAGTTCAAGAAAAATGAATGCAAATTTTAAAAGGTTTTCATAGAACAAAGTTCAGAAAGGTTATGCATTGCAAATCAGTAAAAGGAATTTGGGATAAGTTGCAAAGCATATATGAAGGAGATAAAAATGTCAAAAGGGCAAAGATACGAAATATCAAGGGATAATTTGAAGAATTAAGAATGAAGGATGAGGAAAAAATTAGTGCTTATCTACTTCGTGTAGATGAGGTTGTTAAATCCATGGAAGAACTTAGACTTGAAGTTCAAGAATCTAATGTTTGTGATAAGATCTTAAGATCTCTCCCAAAAAGGTTTGCTATAGAGGAATAAAAATGTGGTGATATTTTGACAAGAGATGAATTACTTGGTATTATTATAGCTTTTGAGATGAGAACAAAAGAGGAACCTAATATTCAAAAGGAAGCAACCTTCAAAGCTACTAAGAAGACAAAGGGTAAGAAGTTAGATTCAAGCAATGAGTCATCCAATGATGAAGAAGAAAATTATGGCATAAGGAACAAGGATCCAAGAAATTTTAAAAGTATGAAATCTATTAGATGTTTCAATTGTGGAAAGTATGGTCCCTATGTAACTGATTGTAAAGAAACCAAAAATAACAATGATGAAGAAAAATAGGATCATAAAAATAGGGAATCAGAAAAATACAGGTACCCAAAGAAAGGCAAGGATGGACAAGGCAAACAAAGAAAGAAGTTCTTTCAAATACATAAGAGGAGTTACTATGAAGACAAGGTAAGTAATTACTCAAGTGATAGTGATAATAATTTCTTAGATAATGATATAGATGAAGTTCTATTTCTGATAGAAGAAAATGAAGAAGTTAATAAAAGGTCAACAATAATTATCAAGTGTTTTAAATGTGGTAACTTTGGTCATATTGAAGAGAGTTGTACATAAAATGGTTTCAGTTTCAATGATGATGAATATGAAGATGCACTTGAAGGACCAAAAGATAATATTTTAATTCCATTAGAATAATAAGGAAGTGATCCTATAAAATATGAGTTAGAAAAGAATAAAGATTTTTTCCAAGGTAAAAAAATAGAGGAAGAATAAGAGAAAGGAGAAGTTGATCTTGAAGGAGAGCTTATTTATGCTCTTAACACATTAAATAAGGTAAGAAAGAAAAATTCCCAACTTAAGATTCAGTTTCAAGAATGTGATGAAGAGAGAGGAAAGTTTATAGATGATCTAAATAAGTCAATGGCTAAGACGAAGAATTTCAAGGATAAGTTAGAAGTAAAGGTCTTAAAATATGAAATATTATAACAAGAAGTAGCTCTACTAAGGTAATAAATAGAAAAGTCTAAGGATAAGCTACACAAGTTTGAAAATAGCTCAATGATCGTAGATAAGATGATCAAGGCACAAAGATGATCAATAAACAAAATAGGTCTTAGTTTTGAACAGGTACAAAAGAAACAAGAAGAGGAGTCAATCTCAAGTTTTAAAGAAGAAGAAACATCAAAAGAAGACAGTGTAAGAGAAAGTGAGACTTCTGAGGATGAGTTGAACAATAGAAATTTCAACAAGGAAAATAACAACGCATAAAATAAGAACAGATGGAACAAGAACTAGAATAGGGTAAAATATACTGTTGTGGTTGTTCCACAACATACCCCAAAATTGGGGACCCGCCTTTTCGTTTTGATATCCGGGTGTTTGCATTTCATTTTTAGTGTCTAATCCTTCGTTTTGTCGTAGGTTTTGCAATTGTTGTCGGTTCTTGTTGGCAGTATTTTCTTGTTGACAATATTTTATTGTTGACAACTTTTTCTTGTCGACAACATTTTCTTGTCGATAACTTTTTTCTTGTCGACGATAATTTTTATCATCAGTTTGTGTGTTGGCAAGTTTGTTTTGTCAGTGTTATCGTTTGAAAGTTTGATGTCCAGTTGTTAGGTTTTATTTCATTTTTTTGGGTCAAAGAATAGAAGATGAAAATAACAAGTGAATTTAAGTATATACATCTCACACAAACATGTATAGTGTTGTGGTCTACCGACAAGGGCATCGCTTGCATTTTCGGCGATGTGACCCGGGTTCACCCCACGGCGGATACATGTGTGTATAAGAAGTATTTACTCAATAAAAAAAAGGTAAAAACAATAAAATATAAATAAAAATAAAAAGTGGTGAATGAAGCCATGGTGCTTCATTCACCGCGTTTTAGTTTACATTTTAAAACGGTTTAAATTTAAAGTTTGTTTTTTATAGTTTAACTTTATGTTTTTAGTATAATTTATTTTGTTTTTAAAGTTTTGTTTTTAAGGCTAATGTACCTATTTGTTTTGTGTGCAGGGTTTTTGTTTCCAAGACTACACAGCTTCGGGATTAATTTTAGCAGTAGCTCCATTTTCGGCAAGGTGGCAGTGAAGATGTCATCCATGCACAACAACGTTTCACCAGGGCCAATGGGCAAATAGCCTACAAATGACATGGCAATGATAATCCAATTGGAGTAATACCAACGCATGCCCAAATCTATTGGAGATAAGATAGGATCAAGTTTTTATCAATAGAAGTTTGCAGTGGGTGTTGCCAGACGCGTATTCGAAAAGATTATACACAACCACCAATTACGGGTATTAACACGAATTCGATGAGCAGAACACAGAAAGAGTAATGCACCGAGGAGAGGTTGTGTACACTGCCTAACACAGGATGTTGAGACCACGTGGTACAACCAGAAGCATAGCAAGCAGATCAGTGGAGTTGGAGATGTCGTTGTGATGAAGAGGTGTTGAAGTGGAATGAAAAGTTCAAGCGGCAGCTACCCAAAGACGGACGTCAAGACCTCGCCAGAAATCACAAATCAGTTTAGTAGTGAGATTGTTCTGATCCATATGGATATGGATGACCGACAAACTGATTACATGAGAGCGACATCAAAATTTTGGAAGACTTACCCACAGCAGATGTTGCATGAAATTTACGGGCATCCATGCGAATGTAGAGCAGGAATTTTCACTGATCCATATTTGTGAGGGTGCACTCCATGTTCAAGCTATGTGAGAAGAAACCTTGCAGATTCTTTTATCCAGAGTAGCAAATGACAAAATCACACTCCCATTATGACTAGTTGACTGGAAGTGCGAGTGAAGGTGTTGAGCTATGCCAACCCGAATTTCGAGTGTTTTGTGTCAATTTCAATTGTTGGGAATCACGTCGTAGTTAGAGGCATTACCAAATAGCCAAAAGACATCTCTGTCACATCGAGGCGATATGAACGTTATATGGGCGTTATAAATGAAAACCTTCATGCATGACCACACCATTTTCGAAGATGCAGGGAAGGAGGATTGGACGTCAAACTGGATAGCATGATATCCGGCATGCTACAGTCGAATGCAGGAATAGTCATAGTCAGAGCAGCGATGTAACAATAGGAGCCAATTGTTTTGTTAATTACTGCCAAATGCATTAACAACGTCGAGGTTTATCTACGGATACAGAGGAATCTTCGAAGAATAGAGACAAATGGCTCTTACAAGAAAAGAAGCATTTGGTGTACGCATGAAGGGCCCCCATTTTATAAATGACAAAGGGGTTGTACCAAGAAGATAATGACATAGAATACGACAAAATAATGGAGCACTTGTTAAGATAAGGGGAGACGTTACCATATGGGAGAGAGTGTCAAGAAGGGTTTCAAGGGGAAACCGTTATGAGGGTGAAAGAAAACAAAAGGAAAGGAAAATGAAAAGTGCATGGGGAAAAGAAAACCAGAAACGAAGAGGTAAACCATTGGAAGCTCAAACGAAACATGAAATGAAGAGTTTTTTTTTGCAAGTTCAAATACGCCATTGGAGGAAGAGAACGAGGACTGGAACTTTTGGCATGGCCAAATGGCGGCAGATTTTGATATGTAAACTTGGAATATAATTTGAATGTGAAAGCCTCTCTTCAGAAATTTCAGGCCTTGTTAGCAAGAAAGAATGAGAAATTTTCTGCATGCTCCATTTTAATTGTTTTATGTTTCTCCTTCCAAATTTCAGATTTGTATGTGAAATTTATGCCATTGTTTTGGGTCATTTCATGTGAATGTCTGCAATCTGGAAACTATTTTAAACCCTAGGAGCCAACACCTAGTTTACTTTGATTGTGTTTGTTTTGCAGGTCAAATAGGCTAGGTTGCATGTACGAAACTCTCATGTATTCGGTTTTGTAGGATGGTGTGCTATCAAACTGAAGGAGATTTTGCATTGTTGCATTTTTAGCAATTATTTTGATGCAAATTTTTAATTTTCTGTTTTCAAAAAATTTAATTTCAGAATTTTTTCTTATTTTCAGGCATTAAAATAAACATTAAAAAATTTTCAAAATCTAAAAATAATTTCACCATTGCGTAGGTTATAGTTCAGAATTCCAATATGCACTTTGAAATTTCATTTTTGGAGTTGTTTAGTATTTTTAAAAATTCATCGAAGTTGCTGTTTTGTTACAGATTTTAAAAATCCGAAAATAGAAAATTTCCATTTTAAGGTCAAATTTCATTTTTCCAGTTTTTTTTTGCACTCATGGGCCTATGATGACATTCCCTTCATGAAAATTCCAATTTCATTGAAGGAGTTATGTTTTATGGCATTTTCATAAATTTCCATTTTGAGCCTAAAATTACCCTTTCTTCATAAAAATTCTAATTTTACGAAAGAGGGGTAATTTGAGTACTACATTGAAGGTATTTTCCTCAAAGCACTTAATCGTTCATCTTGATGAAAACTTGATTTCATTTAAGAGGGATAAGTTAAAGTGACATTTAAAGCCCTTACTTTAAGGCCATAAAATATTGCTTCTTTGTGAAAACCAATTTCACCAAAGAGGGATAGTTTATTGATCACATTGAAGGCTATATTCATCTTCATGATAAGAAGCCATATTTGGATTTAATGCGAGGTAAAATATATTTTAAAACCATCAAGATAAAAGGAATTAAAGCACTACATCGTGGTCATATGAAGGCCAACTCATATTTGCTTTATTTTGGTTCAATGAAACAATCACTAAAGTTTCATGGTAAAATAAACCAACATTGCCCCTTGTTTACAGTTACTTGCAATCACTAAGGTGTTCCAAGCATTTAAAATGAATATATTTATTTGAGATTACTAATACACATGCAAATGCTAATATAGCGGAGACCTTGGAGAAGTTGGTTGTTTAACTTCTTTGCAAGAGGGGATTTGGAACCCAAATCCTAAGGAAGAGTGTACTTTCACAATTGGGTGAAAATACCACTCAACAGATACTAAGAGACCAATGAGTTCAAGGCAATGAAACTTCAATGGATGATGTTTCTCATGTCACATATTTGGGCACAAGGCTTCATAGTACAGGACACATGGAAGACAATAATATGGGAACTTTATAAACAGACAACTTTTTCATGGGTATTACTACTCATGTAATTAGTTTTGTCACAAGGCAATGAATTATAGGATTCATGGTAGGAATAGATATGGCTTCACCAAGAGAAATCCCAAGATATTTTCACCTCAAAGGAATAATAATATTAAGTGCTAAAAGTGCAATAATGATGGACATGCAACAAGGTGGTATAGAGCATAAATTCTAGAGACAAGCAGAAACAAGAATAGTCAGAGGAATCATAAGGATCAAATGAGAAGGAAAGTGAACAAAGGTAAAGATCAGTGTATTCTAGGAGTAGAAATAATCCCACCCCAAAATTAACCACCTGAAGAGGAGGGGGGGAGGGGCTAAGCTAAGAGACTTATTCTTAGTCCCAAGCCCCAAAGGTGACCTTTTGCCATTGATGTCAAAGGGGGAGAGATTTGAGTAAGTGGGAGATATTTGATTTAAGGAGAAAGCATTGTGTTAGGGGGAGCAGAGTAGAAATAGGTTAAAGAAATTGGAAAATATAATTGGATTTCCATCAATGACAAAAGGGAAGATTATTGGATATTTTGAGTAGATGAGTTATCGTTGATGTCAAGAGTGAGTGGTCATTGATGTCAAAAGTCAGTTTCAGTGAGAAGTGCAAGAAGAAGCAGTTCCACAATCAGTGCAAAAAGGAGAGTCCACTTCAATATGGTCAGATCCGATTCCAGGTGGTCATATGTGGTCCAAAGTGCAAAGAAGAGGCCCAAGCAAATAATATCATAATAATTTATTATAATATTAAAAATGGAAATTTAAATTAATTAATATAATTTTATTATAAATTAATTTATTAATTAATTTAATTAACTTCCAAAGTTATTTAAGTTAATTATAACTTAATTTTAATTTAATTATAAATTAATTTATATTAATTTAAAAACACTAAAGTGGGTTATAAGGTTTAAATTAAAATCAAATTCGAAATTATTTTTAGCACCGACATTTTATGGCACGAGGTCTTCGTGTATAAAAAGAGGTAAAATCCTAAGTCAAAGACCCCCATGCATTTTTCGATGAGATCAAAGATCCAGAATTTGTGCGCAATGAAGTATAAGGATTTCATGTTTTAAAGGTTTTTGGTGTTAGAGGATAGGACAAATAGGAGCGGGGCTCCTTTGTCCTCACACAACACTGTGTAGTGTGGTTGGTAACGACATGCTGTGTTAAGGTATGTGGCAGGTGGAAGAACAAGGTTTGAAACCCACCACATTCATTTTGCATGGAAAGAGGGTGTTTCATTTTTGAGCTGCACCGATCGAAAGGAGAGAAGAGGAAGGCTTGATCCTTCCCCTTCATGTGGAGGCTTGTAGCCCACGAGGTGGGTTAGTGCCTCAATAAGGCACTTGGATGGAAGTGGTATTGCATTCGAAACCCACCGAGACATTTTGCTTGAGATAAAAGGTATGCGCTGATGTTAATTGCATTGGTTGTTTGATTATTTTAGATGTGATAATTTTGGAAAAATAAAATATTTTTGATGGATTATAAAGTTTATTTTTACCTAAATTAATTTGGATATTGAGTATTTGAGGGAGATAAAAGGGTAGGCAATATTATTTTGAAAGTTTAATTTTTTGAGGATGTTAATTTAATTTTTGGAGTTATAATGTGTATTAAGGTCAATTTTCTTTAATGCTATTTTTGGAGGTTGTCAATTAAAGTTGGAGATTATAAGGAGTAATTGAGTAATTATTTTTATGTATGTTTTTTATGATTGCTAATTTCAAAGGAGTAATAAGGTGTATTTGAGTTTGATTATTTCTATAATTGAGAAATATTTTGAGAGAGTGTTAGTGTGATATTTTGTCATCTAACTATTGAAATTGGTGAAGAAGAAAGTTGTGTTTAAGAAAGGTTTTTAAGAGCACTTCATCAAACAAAAAGGTATGGACACATATTCCTAGGGAGTGATTGTTGGATGTTGTGAATGCTAAGTTGGAGTGAAAATGATTATTTTATAGGCATTGTTGAGTTTGATTGTTGAAGGTTTTTCTAAGTGAGAGTTGATAAATCCTTGTTTGATAAGCGTTGATGGAAATAAATCCTTGTTTGACAAGTATTTGAGAATACTTGAGAGCAAAGTTGATTGATTTGTTCAAACCTTCAGTTAAGGTTTGGGATAGATCTAGCAGAGTTGATTTGTGATTAAGTCAAGATTTGTGTTAAGGCTTGAGGATAGAGATTGAGGATAAATTTGTGCTAGACTAAAGGACTGTGTTTAGTGCAGATTTAAGCATAGAGTTTGGTGCATATTTGAGGATAGATTTGTGCCAGACCAAAGATAGAGATTGAGCAAATTTGTGCTAGATAAAAGGACTATGTTTAGTACAGATTTGAGATAGATCTAAGAGCAAGCTTTGGAGGTGATAGAGTATAGAGGATGATAATTTCTAGTGGATAGAGATCCATTAGCTAGGGTAGTGAGGACAAGTCTTCTGATTGAGGATATAAGTCTTTAGTGTATCGAGATCCATTAGCCAGTGTAGTGGAGGTAGTAGTTCTTCTAGAGATCACCAACCAGAGTAGAGGAGAAAGGAATTATCCTGTGGATAGAGATCCATGAACTTGATTAAGGGATTGATGTCTCCTTTGGACAGAGATCCATAAACATTGTAATAGGGAAAGTATTCCCAAGAGATTTATTAAGAAAATATTAGTGAAATATTTTCTTCATGGAGTAGCCCACATTGGGTGAACCACGTTAAATTGGTGTCTCTATTGTGTGTGGTGATTTGTGCATTGCTTTGATTATTGTTGTTGATATTGCTATTGATACATTGTATAATATTGATTGGAAAAGAAAATTAAAAAGTGGTATTATACTGTTCACTCCCACTATCAGTATAAGATTGTGTGATTCAATTAGTGCTTTATATATATATATATCAACTGCATAGTACAAAAATACCTAAAGGTTGTATACATCAGAGCACTGAGGCTTAGAAGCAAAAATGAAAACTACAAAAAAAAGTAATAATATATATATATATATATATATATATATATACACACACACATGGGATTTATCTTGATAATTTGTATTGCACTTTTTCTTTATTGTGTGTATGGATGCATATGAGATGTCGTAATGGTTGATGGAATCGATGATGAATGTTATGCTCTAATAATTTTGCTTGATCAAATTTAGTCTCATTGTTTAATTAGGGGTACTAAAATTTGGTATTTATAAATGGTATGGATAATGATATGATTTGGCATGGGTTGACAAATTATTTAAGGTTGTTTTGTAAAGACTCAAACAACCTAGTGATATCAAACAAACTCATTTATGATCTTACAAATCTTCATGATGCAAAAGTTATCCTAGTGGTTTCAAATTTCTCATGGACCAACTATGTGTGCAATTATTGTTCATTTCTTATTATGAATAAGGTCAGACTGATCAATTGTGACTTATATCGACAAGCTAGTTCATTCATGAGCATCCATAAATTTGTACAAAAGAAGGTTTCTAATCTGACAGATATGAAATCACACATAAGGATACCCCAGTTTTCAAGATACTAAGAGTTCCAGGGATTCAAGCTCCTTTCCATTATTTTATTGCATTGGAATTTGGAGATTTTATTTTTGAGTTTTATCAAATTTTGTGTTGGAGAAAATTGGTTTTTTTTTGCTTTTTGGATACTTGCTCATTTTGAGGAGGAGAAAGAGAATTTTATTGCTTTGGGATGTTTTTTTTTGGGATACTTGCTCATTTTGAGGAAGAGCAAGGGATTTTTTTTTGGTTTTGTGTAATGCTTTTGGGATACTTGCTCACTTTGAGGAAGAGTAGAGGGTTTTTACTTCTAGAGTTGTTAACAAGTGCAAATCTGCATTAAGGGTAACATTGGAAAATCTACTGGGAATGATCCAAAGTGAGTTAAGGTACCAAATTCATACCAATGGTACTTCATAGTACAGAGAACACATGACCCAAATTTTAAGGCATATGGACAAGTAATCTGGAAGTTATGGGGCCTGCAAAATGATAGTTTCACACTTTTTGACAACTGGAAATTCTGGTGAAAATCTGTGTTAGAGGCCAACTTGACAGTGATGCTGGGAGCAACTCCTGAAGAGTTAAGAGCTGAAAATTGAACCAAGTGTATTTCATACAACCAAGAACATGTGGATACAATTTGGTATACATTGGAGTTATGAGGAACAAGTTATGAGCACTCCAAAAGGGTAGTTGGGCATGTTTTGATAGCTGGAAAAATAAGATTTTCCATACAAATTCTAGCAAGTTGACATTGAATGGCAAGGCATGGAATTCACACATGGAGAAGGATAAAAGCTATTGCAATCAGTTCCTGAGAGATAACCCACCTGAGAAAAGCAGTTGAGATCACCTGAAGACCACACAGTTAGTCAATCCGAAGATCTTCGGATTGAGTAGACATCTTTGGATTGACAGAATGCAGTTTCTTTGGATTGAGCCAGTTATCTTTGGATTGACAGCAAAAAGTGCTTTTTGAATTTTTGACTATTTTTTGACGGTGGAAAAATGGAAAGAAGGTTGAGAAGGTTAAGGGAAAATATCCCCCAGCTGTCTTTGTCGTCCTTGCCATCCAAAAGCCACCATTCATGGGAAAAGATCAATTGATCCTCTTCTAGGATAAAACCAAGAAATGTTGTAGCATAATAGGAATTGATCTGCAGGATAGGAATAGTATATTTTCTATTTGTAAATAAATCTTATGCATCTATAAAAGGATAGCTCCCATGTCGGTTGAGCTTAAGGAGAGAATAAGTAATAGAAAAATAGGTAGTTTTCAGCTTTGTAATAGTCTACAGTAGCAGAATTGTAATGCCATTTTTAGAGTAATAAATTGTAGTTCTTTTGTCAGATTTTGTTCTGATTTTTAATTAGTTAAGGAGTGTTTTTCACCTCCTTCTAGATCAGGAAGTATGGGCCCACTTTCAGATCTAGAAGGAGGGATTTTATGGCAGGTTTTAATCTATAATTTTGCTACAACAGAATTAACAGATTGCTTGTCAGATTTCATTTTCTTGTTTTTATTTTGTATTATGTGATTGATGTTTTCTATTATGTTTGTGTACAACATTTGTGTGTGTGTCAGCTGACAAATTAGATTAAACATTTATTTCTTGTTTCCTTTGCTTTCCATGTTTCGTTGTTTTTATGTTTCAGCAACCTTTTCAGCAGATTTCATTTTGTTGTCAATTCCTGTAGCAGAAGCTTGACGACCTTTTGTGGTAGGACATTGATAGGTGTTTTCATTTTCAAGCATCATTTCAATTCTGCAAAAGTAAACTAGGTTTCAATTTTGCAAGTGTAATTTAGGATTTCATTTTTAGCAACATTTCAATTTAGCAATTTCAATTCTGTTATTTCAATTCTGCAAAAGTAGATTAGATTTCAATTCAGCAATTTCAATTCTTGCAATTGTAGTTAACTGTTAAATTTTGCAATTTAGAATTAGTTTTCAATTCCTACAAGTTTCCATTCTGTAGATTAGGTTTAGTGTGACACCAAAAGGCTAAACCAAAATCTGTTTCACCCAATAAATGCTTGAAATATGAATGCCTGAATTGTACTTTGCCCTAACCTTCTATCGTAGACAACCTTGGACACCACCCTGGATTGATAAATCATTGAGATTAAATGATGAGACTCAATGACACTCATCATTTTGGCATCGTTGTTGGGGATCATGGTGTTGTTAGAGGGTAAAAGTAGTCAAATAATTATTATTGTGCTAAGTTATGAAGTTCAGAGTAAAATTTGAATGTAATAGCTGGTATAAATAATAATTATTGATAGTTGCATTTCAGTCCATTTAGAAAACAAGCAACCACAGGGAGGTGATCTTCACACTTGGGGGTTAAATTGCCTATGTTTGAAATTCTTGATAAAAATTGAAAGAATTCATCATCCTCATTATCAGGAAACATAAGATCTCTTGAAAATTTTAGAAGAGCCATCTGCTAGTACTGCCATTTTTATATCCATATCATCAGGGTAGTATAAACAAATTTGTACTAGGTGTTGGGAAGATATCATGGTAGATATACAAGACTATCCCTTGAACAAAATAGCCATATCAAGCTACCTGTAGCATTTGTTCACAGGGACATATCACTGATGAATGCCATTTACTTCCACAACTCAAAGATGCAAAATTTGTTGCCTAGTCTGAATTCTTCTCAAAGAGAGATCCCAACAACAACAAACAGGGCAAGTAAATCAACCACCACCTTAAGCCCAACCTGTGGCCAATATGAATAATACAGGACAGGCAACCCTTGTCTATGTAAGATGAATCTATTAAAAAAAAATCACAAAACTTTTGCACAATCAAAATAGAAGTTTACAACTTAACGATGATCCTAGAGTTTTTCCATTATTGCTTAAATATTGTTAGGATTTTACCATGCTAAACCACAACCTAGCAATTCTTAGCCTACAAAGACAATAGTTGATCTCATTAGAGGTGATCCTACCTGACAAGTAGTTGATCTACTAAAGTTGTACACTTCTTGTATTATTGTGCAAACCAAAAACATGTCTTTTTTAGCCCAACCTATGATCAGTATGAATAATACAGGATAGGCATCCCCTGTCTATGTAGTTGAATCTAGTAAAAAAAACCTACAAGAAATGTTATTGATTGCAACAACATCCAACTGTGCTCAAACAAGAACTTACCTGAGCTTGAAGAGATAAAAGTCAATGGAGATACACAAAAACCCTTTAGTCTAGACACATAGAAATCAGCCTTGGATAAAGGAGAAAAACTAGAAAATTTGCACATAGAAAATTTACTTCCATTAAGGGTAAATTCTGTCCTCCTAAGAATGAAACAAATTGAAGTACAACCAAGAAAATTCTTGAACATTATTAGCGGTTGACTTATGAACAAAAAGAAAATTGTTTGCTGTTTTGAAACAATATTTCAATCCCTTTGCATGGAATTACAAGGGTATGTCAAGATTTCATCTTGATGTATGCACTTAACATATTTGAGAATTGGTATTGAATTGTTTCAAGTACAGATTGACAAGATTTTGTAGATTAGGAGGCATGGACAACACTTGATTGAAGAAGTTTTTAGATATGGAGCAGTGTTTCTTTCTCCCATTGGTGATTCACGGAGGAATTTAGTGGTGAATGGATATTGCCTTCGGGTATACCATGCACCATTAACTAAGGAGGAGTTCTTGAGGTGAACAATTGGATGTACACAGAATGGAGGAGAATTTCTCTTCCATGTCAGATTCAGAGTGATGATAAAAGTTTGACAAAAAAAAAAAAAAAAAAGAAATACAAGAAAAGAAAAAGAATAATCTTGCTTGTGAACTTCCTTCATGGGCACAAGCAAGACAAGAGAAAAATCTGAAAAAGAGAAAAAAAAAAGAGGAAAAAGAGAGAAAAAATCAGCAAAAGGCATGTCCCACAAAATGGGGGTACATGAGGACAAGCATCAATTTCAGCATGGAGGAGGAACAATGAAGTCAACACTTCATTTCCAGAAATAAGGAGTTAAATGATGACATAAGCAGATTCTTACTGCTCATCTAGAAAGGAAGGTTGCATCATTGTTACAGATTTCAATAGAAAAAGATGGTGTTTTCATACAAATATTGACATGTTTTTGCAGAATAAGGATTGATTCTTATCCAAATAAGAGTGAGAGACATTCTCTCTCATTGTAGCCTCATGAGAGATACTCTTTTATTGAGGCACTTGAAAAAAAGAAAAAAATGACAGAAGTTGGTTGAAAACCAGAAATGGCAGCCTCTTCTGATGAAAAAAAGAGATGAAAAAAATGAAAAAAATGAATAATTCAGTAGTGAAAACCTCCTTGAGGCGTTGCTGAGTTGGCTTGCATGAAAACCGATTTTTCGGCATGCATTGCCTTGTTGATCCACCCATCATTGTTCCACCATTGTACAAATCTCACACTGCTCATGTGTATATTTATGTTTTCAGATAGCTTGCTAACAATCATCAGAAGCGACTTGTAAGGTGCATGATCAATTTTCAGGATAGTAAGGTATGTGTTTCTTGCATTTAAGTCATAGTAAGCATTTAGCATTTAATGTATGATAATCGGTATTTGGCATAAAACTATTCATACAATATTGGCAAGTTGAAAATGGAACATGATCAAAATGTCAAGAAACACCCCCTTCTGCCCTTAGTTGCATGAGAACTTCAAAACTGTACAAAAACCTGATTTTGGGACAGACATGGCAAAAATTCTATCTCAATTAGTAGGGCAGGTTTCAAAAGTAGGACTACAAGTTTATCTCACAATTGGCTCATAAATTTGAGGAAGAAAATCTAGAAAATGCACCTAAAGATTCAGTTTTACTACTATTGCAATAAAATAACAATATACAAAATGAAGAATAACATCTAAATAAAAGGATAGAGAGGGGATTTTTGATGTTATGGAAGGCTTATACACACTAGATATGGGCCCTCAATAGAATTTGTAGCTAACTTTTGCATATGAGGTCATTTCTGCATTTTTTGATGCATCTTCAGAATAAGCAGGATATCTTCGAAATGAGCAGAAACTATACCAAAATTACTAAAAATGCTACAGAATAGCAAAAAGAGTAGGGCACATCAAATATTAAGGTTCCTAAAGCTCAAAATCATCTCACCACAAGTAGTACATCCCTCCAAAAAGATTCAAATTCAAATTTTATGTCAATTTTGCTTCAAAAGTGCAAAAATAACAAAATAGACATGGAGTAAACAAAAGGATGGAGAAGGAATTTTTGATATTATGGAATTCTTACACCCTAGAATATGGTTCCACAACATAATATGTAGCAAACCTTTGAAAAATATGTCATTTCTGCATTTTTTGATGCATCTTCGAAATGAGCAGGATATCTTCGGAATAAGCAAAAATTATACCAAAATTGTTGAAAATGTTGTAGAATAGCAAAAAGAGTAGGGTACATCAAATATTGAGGTTCCTAAGGCTCTACCACATGTAATTACATCCCTCAAGCATTTCAAAATCAAAATTTTATCAATTTTGTTCAAAAGGTGCAAACAACAAGAATAGGCATTCAAGCTAAAATATTGTTAAGAACAAAAAATTCCACCAGTAGTAGTGCATCTACCAAATATGGTTCCACAATAAGGCTATTGTAAGATGAGTCACATGATACCAAGCCTTTAAGAGGTACCTTGCAACACTAAAACTTGTAGAAGGGCAGAAAAAGAGTTAAAATTGTAGTAATTGCAGAAATTGCAATATTGAAGGATGAAAGTGCAGAAGTAAAAAAGTTGCAAGTTGCAAATGAAAAAAAATATGCAAGAAAAAAAAGAGTAGAAAAAAAAAATTGAAAAAAATTGATTGAAAAAAATTTGCAAGGTTGTAGAAAAATGAAATACATGTGCTTAAATTGCAAAATGCTTGGTGTAGTGCAGCAAGGAGAAATTTCTCAAGTAGCAGGGGGCAAAGGATATTTTTCACAAAGATAAAACCAACATATTACTATGGCCTACTAGGATGCATGAGGGCATGCATCAGTTCAAGCTAGGGGGAATGATGAGGCCTAAAAATACCTCATTTTTACACTATGTTTGACTGCCATATTACTAAACATGACAAAGTTAAATGCCAAATAGTTGATTAGAATATATATTTGTTAAGTGTTTGCATGATTTTATGTTAGGAACATTATACCTCTATTTTTGACTATTTTCAGCATTTTATGCACTTGTTTCGCTTGATTAAGTAGCAAATAAAAACTGTAGTAAAATTACATTATGATGGCATGAACAGATTCCTCTTATCAAGAACTACAACTTTGCTTTTTGAAGCAAGTCAATCTGAGTTGTAGATAAAAAGTTATGAAGGTTTCATCATGTTCATGCCTTAGTCTTTTCTGGAGTTGTTAACAGGTGCAAATCTGCATTAAGGGTAACATTGGCAAATCTACTAGGAATGATCCAAAGTGAGTTAAGGTACCAAATTCATACCAATGGTACTTCATAGTATAGAGAACACATGACCCAAATTTTAAGGCATATGGACAAGTAATAAGGAAGTTATGGGGCCTACAAAATGATAGTTTCACACTTTTTGACAGCTGGAAATTTTGGTGAAAATCTGTGTTAGAGGCCAACTTGACAGTGATGTTGGGAGCAACTCCTAAATATTTAAGAGCTGAAAATTGAACCAAGTGTAGTTAATACAACCAAGAACACGTGGATACAATTTGATATACATTGGAGTTATGAGGAACAATTTATGAGCACTCCAAAAGGGTAGTTGGGCATGTTTTGACAGCTGGAAAAATAGGATTTTCCATACAAATTCTAGCAAGTTGACATTGAATGGCAAGGCATGGAATTCACACATGGAGAAGGATAAAAGCTATTGCAATCAGTTCTTGAGAGATAACCCACCTGAGAAAAGTAGTTGAGATCACTTGAAGACCACATAGTTAGTCAATCCGAAGATCTTCGGATTGAGCAGACATCTTCGGATTGACAGAATGTAGTTTCTTCGGATTGAGCCAGTTATCTTCGGATTGATAGTAGAAAGTACTTTTTGAATTTTTGATTATTTTTTGATGGTGGAAAAATGGAAAGAAGGTTGAGAAGGTTAAGGGAAAATATCCCCCAGTTGTCTTTGTCGTCCTTGTCATCCAAAAGCCACCATTCATGGGAAAAGATCAATTGATCCTCTTCTAGGATAAAACCAAGAAATGTTGCAACATAATAGGAATTGATCTACAGGATAGAAATAGTATATTTTATATTTGTAAATAAATCTTATGCATCTATAAAAGGATAGCTCCCATGTCGGTTGAGCTTAAGGAGAATAAGTAATAGAAAAATAGGTAGTTTTTAGCTTTGTAACAATCTATAGCAGTAGAAATTGTAATGCCATTTTTAGAGTAATAAATTGTAGTTCTTTTGTCAGATTTTGTTCTGATTTTTAATTAGTTAAGGAGTGTTTTTCACCTCCTTCTAGATCAGGAAGTATGGGCCCACTTTCAGATCTAGAAGGAGGGATTTTATGGTAGGTTTTAATCTGTAATTTTGTTGTAGAAAAATTAATAGATTGCTTGCCAGATTTCATTTTCTTATTTTTATTTTGTATTATGTGATTGATGTTTTCTATTATGTTTGTGTACAACATTTGTGTGTGTGTCAGTTGAAAAATTAGATTAAATATTTATTTCTTGTTTCCTTTGCTTTCCATGTTCTATTATTTTTATGTTTCAACAACCTTTTTAGTAGATTTCATTTTGTTATCAATTCCTATAGCAGAAGCTTGATGACCTTTTGTGGTAGGACATTGACAGGTGTTTTCATTTCCAAGCATCATTTCAATTCTACAAAAGTAAACTAGGTTTCAATTTTGCAAGTGTAATTTAGGATTTCATTTTCAGCAACATTTCAATTTAGCAATTTCAATTATATTATTTCAATTATGCAAAAGTAGATTAGATTTTAATTCAGCAATTTCAATTCCTGCAATTGTAGTTAACTTTCAATTTTTGTAACTTAGAATTAGTTTTTAATTTCTAAATTAATTTAGTTTCCATTCTACAGATTAGGTTTAGTGTGACACCAAAAGGCTAAACCAAAATCTGTTTCACCCAATAAATGCTTGAAATTTGAATGCTTGAATTGTACTCTGCCCTAACCTTCTATCGTAGATAGCCTTGGACACCACCCCGGATTGATAAATCATTGAGATTAAATGATGAGACTCAATGACACTCATCATTTTGGTACCATTGTTGGGGATCATGGTGTTGTTAGAGGGTAAAAGCAATCAAATAATTATTATTGTGCTAAGTTATGAAGTTTAGAGTAAAATATGAATGTAATAGTTGGTATAAATAATAATTATTGATAGTTGCATTTCAGTCCATTTAGAAAATAAGCAACCACAGGGAGGTGATCTTCACACTTGGGGGTTAAATTGCCTATGTTTGAAATTCTTGATAAAAATTGAAAGAATTCATCATCCTCATTATCAAGAAACATAAGATCTCTTAAAAAATTTAGAAGAGCCATCTGCTAGTACTGCCCTTTTTATATCCATATCATCAGGGTAGTATAAAAAATTTGTACTAGGTGTTGGGAAGATATCATGGTAGATATACAAGACTATCCCTTGAACAAAATAGCCATATCAGCTACCTATAGCATTTGTTCACAAGGACATATCACTGATGAATGCCATTTACTTCCATAACTTAGAGATGCAAAATTTGTTGCCTAGTCTGAATTCTTCTCAAAGAGAGATCCCAACAACAACAAATAGGGCAAGTAAATCAACCACCACCTTCAGCCCAACCTATGGCCAATATGAATAATACAGGACAGGCAACCCCTGTCTATGTAAGTTGAATCTATTAAAAAAAATCACAAAACTTTTGCACAATCAAAATAGGAGTTTACAACTTAACGGTGATCCTAGAGTTTTCCATTATTACTTAAATATTGTTAGGATTTTACCATGCTAAACCACAACCTAGCAATTCTTAGCCTACACAGACAATAGTTGATCTCATTAGAGGTGATCCTACCTGAAAAGTAGTTGATCTGCTAAAGTTGTACACTTCTTGTCTTATTGTGCAAACCAAAAATATTTCTTTTTAGCCCAACCTATGATCAGTATGAATAATACGAGATAGGCATCCCCTATCTATGTAGCTGAATCTGGTAAAAAAAAAACTGCAGGAAATGTTATTGAGTCGGCAACATCCAACTGTGCTCAAACAAGAACTTACCTGAGCTTGAAGAGATAAAAGTCAATAGAGATACACAAAAACCCTTTAGTCCAGACACATAGAAATCAACCTTGGATAAAGGAGAAAAACTAGAAAATTTGCACATAGAAAATTTACTTCCATTAAGGATAAATTATGTCCTCCTAAGAATGAAACAAACTGAAGTACAACCAAGGAAATTCTTGAACATTATTGACCTCTTATGAACAAAAGCAAAATTGTTTGTTGTTTTGAAACAATATTTCAATCCCTTTGCATGGAATTACAAGGGTATGTCAAGATTTCATCTTGATGTATACACTTAACATATTTGAGAATTGGCATTGAATTGTTTCAAGTACAGATTGACAAGATTTTGTAGATTAGGAGGCATGGACAAACACTTGATTGAAGAAATTTTTAGATATGAAGCAGTGTTTCTTTCTTCCATTGGTGATTCACAGAGGAATTTAGTGGTGAATGAATATTGCCTTCAGGTATATCATGCACCATTAACTAAGGAGGAGTTCTTGAGGTGAACAATTGGATGTACACAGAATGGAGGAGAATTTCTCTTCCATGTCAGATTCAAAGTGATGATAAAAGTTTGAAAAAAAAAAAGAGAAATACAAGAAAAGAAAAAGAATAATATTGCTTGTGAACTTCCTTCATGGGCACAAGCAAGACAAGAGAAAAATTAAAAAAAAAAGAGAAAAAAAAAGAAAAGAGGAAAAAGAGAAAAAAAATCAGCAAAAGGCATGTCCCACAAAATGGGGGTACATGAGGATAAGCATCAATTTCAGCATGGAGGAGGAACAATGAAGTCAACACTTCATTTCCAGTAATAAGGAGTTAAATGATGACATAAGCAGATTCTTACTACTCATCTAGAAAGGAAGGTTGCATCATTGTTACAGATTTCAATAGAAAAAGATGGTGTTTTCATACAAATATTGACATGTTTTTGTAGAATAAGGATTTATTCTTATCCAAATAAGAGTGAGAGACATTCTCTCTCATTGTAGCCTCATGAGAGATACCTTTTATTGAGGCACTTGAAAAAAAAAAATGACAGAAGTTGGTTGGAAAACCAGAAATGGCAGCCTCTTCTGATGAAAAAAGAGATGAAAAAAAATGAATAATTCAATAGTGAAAACCTCCTTGAGGCGTTACTGAGTTGGCTTGCATGAAAACCAGTTTTTTGGCATGCATTGCCTTGTTGATCCACCCATCATTGTTCCACCATTGTACAAATCTCACATTGCTCATGTGTATATTTATGTTTTCAGATAGCTTGCTAACAATCATCAGAAGCAACTTGTAAGGTGCATGATCAATTTTCAGGATAGTAAGGTATGTGTTTCTTGCATTTAAGTCATAGTAAGCATTTAGCATTTAATGTATGATAATCAGTATTTGGCATAAAACTATTCATACAATATTGGCAAGTTGAAAATGGAACATGTTCAAGATGTCAAGAAACACCCCCTTATGTCATTTGAGCATCCTAAAATTCTATTTTATCATTTTGCTTCAAAATAAAAATAATAAATGAGAATAACATGTAAACAAAAGGATAGAGAAGGGATTTTTGATGTTATGGAAGGCTTACATACCCTAGATATGGGTCCACAATAGAATTTGTAGCTAACTTTTGCATAGGAGGTCATTTTTGCATTTTTTGATGAATCTTCGGAATAAACAGGATATCTTCGAAATGAGCAAAAACTGTACCAAAATTGTTGAAAATGTTGCAGAATAGTAAAAAGAGTAGGGTACATCAAATATTGAGGTTCCTAAGGCTCTACCACATGTAAGTACATCCCTCAAGCATTTCAAAATCAAAATTTTATCAATTTTGTTCAAAAGGTGCAAACAATAAAAATAGGCATTCAAGCTGAAATATTGTTAAGAACAAAAAATTCCACCAGTAGTAGTGCATCTGCCAAATATGGTTCCACAATAAGGCTATTGCAAGATGAATCACATGATACCAAGCCTTTAAGAGGTACCTTGCAGCACTAAAACTTGTAGAAGGGCAGAAAAAGAGTTAAAATTGTAGTAATTGCAAAAATTGCAATATTGAAGGATGAAAGTGTAGAAGTCAAAAAGTTGCAAGTTGCAAATGAAAAAAAAATATGCAAGAAAAAAGAGAGAATAAAAAAAAATTGAAAAAAATTGATTGAAATTTTTTTGCAAGGTTGTAGAAAAGTGAAATACATGTGCTTAAATTGAAAAATGCTTGGTGTAGTGCAGCAAGGAGAAATTTCTCAAGTAGTAGATGGCAAAGGATGTTTTTCACAAAGATAAAACCAACATATTACTATGGCCTACTAGGATGCATGAGGGCATGCATCAGTTCAAGCTGGGGGGATGATGAGGCCTGAAAATGCCTCATTTTTACACTATGTTTGACATATAATAAACATGACAAATTTAATTGCCAAATAGTTGATTAGAATATATATTTGTTAAGTGTTTGCATGATTTTATGTTAGGAGCATTATATCTCTATTTTTGACTATTTTTAGCATTTTATGCACTATTTCAGTTGATTAAGTAGCAAATAAAAACTATAGTAAAATTACATTGTGATGGCATGAACAGATTCCTCTTATCAAGAACTACAACTTTACTTTTTGAAGCAAGTCAATCTGAGTTGTAGATAAAAAGTTATGAAGGTTTCATCATGTTCATGCCTTAGTCTTTTCTGGAGTTGTTAACAGGTACAAATATGCATTAATGGTGACATTGGCAAATCTACTGGGAATGATCCAAAGTGATTTAAGGTACCAAATTCATACCAATAGTACTTCATAGTACAGAGAACACATGACCCAAATTTTAAGGCATATGGACAAGTAATAAGGAAGTTATGGGGCCTACAAAATGATAGTTTCACACTTTTTGATAGCTAGAAATTTTGGTGAAAATCTGTGTTAGAGGCCAACTTGATAGTGATGCTGGAAGCAACTCCTGAAGATTTAAGAGCTGAAAATTGAACCAAGTGTATTTAATACAACCAAGAACACATGGATACAATTTTATATACATTGGAGTTATGAGGAACAATTTATGAGCACTCCAAAAGGGTAGTTGGGCATGTTTTGAAAATTGGAAAAATAGGATTTTCCATACAAATTCCAGCAAGTTGACATTGAATGGCAAGGCATGGAATTCACACATGGAGAAGGATAAAAGCTATTGCAATCAGTTCTTGAGAGATAACCCACCTGAGAAAAGTAGTTGAGATAACTTGAAGACCACATAGTTAGTCAATCCGAAGATCTTCGGATTGAGCAGACATCTTCGGATTGACAGAATGCAATTTCTTCGGATTGAGCCAGTTATCTTTGGATTGATAGCAAAAAGTACTTTTTGAATTTTTGATTATTTTATGATAGTGGAAAAAGGGAAATAAGGTTGAGAAGGTTAAGGGAAAATATCCCCCAATTGTCTTTATCGTCCTTGCCATCCAAAAGCCACCATTCATGGGAAAAGATCAATTGATCCTCTTCTAGGATAAAACCAAGAAATGTTGCAGCATAATAGGAATTGATCTACAAGATAGAAATAGTATATTTTATATTTGTAAATAAATCTTATGCATCTATAAAAGGATAGCTCCCATGTCGGTTGAGCTTAAGGAGAATAAGTAATAGAAAAATAGATAGTTTTCAGCTTTGTAATAGTCTGTAGCAGTAGAATTGTAATGTCATTTTTAGAGTAATAAATTGTAGTTCTTTTGTCAAATTTTGTTCTAATTTTTAATTAGTTAAGGAGTGTTTTTCACCTCCTTCTAGATCAGGAAGTATGGGCCCACTTTCAGATCTAGAAGGAGGGATTTTATGGTAGGTTTTAATCTATAATTTTGCTATAGTAGAATTAATAGATTGCTTGCCAGATTTCATTTTCTTGTTTTTATTTTGTATTATGTGATTGATATTTTCTATTATGTTTGTGTACAACATTTATGTGTGTGTCAGATGAAAAATTAGATTAAATATTTATTTCTTGTTTCCTTTGCTTTCCATGTTCTATTATTTTTATGTTTCAGCAACCTTTTCAACATATTTCATTTTGCTATCAATTCCTATAGCAGAAGCTTGATGACCTTTTATGGCAGGACATTGACAGGTGTTTTCATTTCCAAGCATCATTTCAATTATGCAAGAGTAAACTAGGTTTCAATTTTACAAGTGTAATTTAGGATTTCATTTTCAGCAACATTTCAATTTAGCAATTTCAATTATGTTATTTCAATTATGCAAAAGTAGATTAGATTTCAATTCAACAATTTCAATTCCTGCACTTGTAGTTAACTTTAATTTCTTGAACTTAGAATTAGTTTTTAATTCCTGTAATTTAATTTAGTTTCCATTCTGCAGATTAGGTTTAGTGTGACACCAAAAGGCTAAACCAAAATCTGTTTCACCCAATAAATGCTTGAAATCTGAATGCTTGAATTGTACTCTGCCCTAACCTTCTATCGTAGATAGCCTTGGACACCACCCCGGATTGATAAATCATTGAGATTAAATGATGAGACTCAATGACACTCATCATTTTGGTGCCATTGTTAGGGATCATGGTGTTGTTAGAGGGTAAAAGCAGTCAAATAATTATTATTATGCTAAGTTATGAAGTTCAGAGTAAAATATGAATGTAATAGCTGGTATAAATAATAATTATTGATAGTTGCATTTTAGTCCATTTAGAAAATAAGCAACCACAGGGAGGTGATCTTCACACTTGGGGGTTAAATTGCCTATGTTTGAAATTCTTGATAAAAATTGAAAGAATTCATCATCCTCATTATCAGGAAACATAAGATCTCTTAAAATATTTAGAAGAGCCATCTGCTAGTACTGCCATTTTTATATCCATATCATCAGGGTAGTATAAAAAATTTGTACTAGGTGTTGGGAAGATATCATGGTAGATATACAAGACTATCCCTTGAAAAAAATAGCCATATCAGCTACCTATAGCATTTGTTCACAAGGACATATCACTGATGAATGCCATTTACTTCCACAACTTAGAGATGCAAAATTTGTTGCCTAGTCTGAATTCTTCTCAAAGAGAGATCCCAACAACAACAAACAGGGCAAGTAAATCAACCACCACCTTCAGCCCAACCTGTGGCCAATATGAATAATACAGGACATGCAACCCCTGTCTATGTAAGTTGAATCTATTAAAAAAAATCACAAAACTTTTGCACAATCAAAATAGAAGTTTACAACTTAACGATGATCCTAGAGTTTTCCATTATTACTTAAATATTGTTAGGATTTTACCATGCTAAACCATAACCTAGCAATTCTTAGCCTACACAGACAATAGTTGATCTCATTAGAGGTGATCCTACCTGACAAGTAGTTGATCTGCTAAAGTTGTACACTTCTTGTCTTATTGTGAAAACCAAAATATATTTTTTTAGCCCAACCTATGATCAGTATGAATAATACAGGATAGGCATCCCTTGTCTATGTAGTTGAATATGGTAAAAAAAAATTATAAGAAATGTTATTGACTACAGCAACATCCAACTATGCTCAAACAAGAACTTACTTGAGCTTGAAGAGATAAAAGTCAATAGAGATACACAAAAACCCTTTAGTCCAGACACAAAAATCAGCCTTGGATAAAGGAGAAAAACTGGAAAATCTGCACATAGAAAATTTACTTCCATTAAGGATAAATTATGTCCTCCTAAGAATGAAACAAATTGAAGTACAACCAAGGAAATTCTTGAACATTATTGGTCGGTTGACTTATGAACAAAAAGTAAAATTGTTTGTTGTTTTGAAACAATATTTCAATCCCTTTGCATGGAATTACAAGGGTATGTCAAGATTTCATCTTGATGTATACACTTAACATATTTGAGAATTGGTATTGAATTGTTTCAAGTACAGATTGACAAGATTTTGCAGATTAGGAGGCATGGACAAACACTTGATTGAAGAAATTTTTAGATATGAAGCAATGTTTCTTTCTTCCATTGGTGATTCATAGAGGAATTTAGTGGTGAATGAATATTGCCTTCGGGTATACCATGCACCATTAACTAAGGAGGAGTTCTTGAGGTGAACAATTGGATGTACACAGAATGGAGGAGAATTTCTCTTCCATGTCAGATTCAAAGTGATGATAAAAGTTTGACAAAAAAAAAAGAGAAATACAAGAAAAGAAAAAAGAATAATATTGTTTGTGAACTTCCTTCATGGGCACAAGCAAGACAAGAGAAAAATCTGAAAAAGAGAAAAAAAAAATAAAAGAGGAAAAAGAGAGAAAAAAAATCAGCAAAAGGCATGTCCCACAAAATGGGGGTACATGAGGATAAGCATCAATTTCAGCATGGAGGAGGAACAATGAAGTCAACACTTCATTTCTAATAATAAGGAGTTAAATGATGACATAAGCAGATTCTTACTACTCATCTAGAAAGGAAGGTTGCATCATTGTTACAGATTTCAATAGAAAAAGATGGTGTTTTCATACAAATATTGACATGTTTTTGTAGAATAAGGATTTATTCTTATCCAAATAAGAGTGAGAGACATTCTCTCTCATTGTAGCCTCATGAGAGATACTCTTTTATTGAGGCACTTGAAAAAAAAATGACAGAAGTTGGTTGAAAACCAGAAATGGCAGCCTCTTCTGATGAAAAAAGAGATGAAAAAAATGAAAAAAAAATGAATAATTCAGTAGTGAAAACCTCCTTGAGGCGCTGCTGAGTTGGCTTGCATGAAAACTGGTTTTTCGGCATGCATTGCCTTGTTGATCCACCCATCATTGTTCCACCATTGTACAAATCTCACACTACTCATGTGTATATTTATGTTTTCAGATAGCTTGCTAACAATCATCAGAAGCAGCTTGTAAGGTGCATGATCAATTTTTAGGACAGTAAGGTATGTGTTTCTTGCATTTAAGTCATAGTAAGCATTTAGCATTTAATGTATGATAATCGGTATTTGGCATAAAACTATTCATACAATATTGGCAAGTTGAAAATGGAACATGTTCAAGATGTCAAGAAACACCCCTTTCGCCCTTAGTTGCATGAGAACTTCAAAACTGTACAAAACGATTTTGGGAAGACATGGCAGAAATTCTATCTCAATTAGTAGGGAGTTTCAAAGTAACTGCAAGTTTATCTCACAATTGGCTCATAAATTTGAGGAAGAAAATATGGAAAATGCACCTCAAGATTCTATTTTACTACTACTGCAATAAAATAATAATATACAAAATGAAGAATAACATCTAAACAAAAGGATAGAGAGGGGATTTTTGATGTTATGGAAGGCTTATACACACTAGAGATGGGCCCTCAATAGAATATGTAGCTAACTTTTGCATATGAGGTCATTTTTGCATTTTTGGATGCATCTTCAGAATAAACAAGGATATCTTCGAATGAAAAAAATAAAAAAAAAAGAAAAAAAAAAAAACAAAAAAAAAAAAAAAAAAAAAAAAATTTATTTTTGTGATTTAATAAGATATCTTTGGAATGAGCAGAAACTGTACCAAAATTGTTAAAAATGTTGTAGAATAGCAAAAAGAGTAGGGTACATCAAATATTGAGGTTCCTAAGGCTCTACCACATGTAAGTACATCCCTCAAGCATTTAAAAATCAAAATTTTATCAATTTTGTTCAAAAGGTGCAAACAACAAAAATAGGCATTCAAGCTAAAATATTGTTAAGAACAAAAAATTTCACCAGTAGTAGTGCATCTACCAAATATGGTTCCACAATAAGGCTATTGTAAGATGAATCACATGATACCAAGCCTTTAAGAGGTACCTTGCAACACTAAAACTTGTAGAAGGGCAGAAAAAGAGTTAAAATTGTAGTAATTGCAGAAATTGCAATATTGAAGGATGAAAGTGCAGAAGTCAAAAAGTTGCAAGTTGCAAATGAAAAAAAATATGCAAGAAAAAAAGAGCAGAATAAAAAAAATTGAAAAAATTGATTAAAAAATTTTTTGCAAGGTTGTAGAAAAGTGAAATACATGTGCTTAAATTGAAAAATGCTTGGTGTAGTGCAGCAAGGAGAAATTTCTCAAGTAGCAGGTGGCAAAGGATGTTTTTCACAAAGATAAAACCAACATATTACTATGGCCTACTAGGATGCATGAGGGCATGCATCAGTTCAAGCTGGGGGGGAATGATGAGGCCTGAAAATGCCTCATTTTTACACTATGTTTGACCATATTACTAAACTATGATATTATTAAGTTAAATGCCAAATAGTTGATTAAAATATATATTTGTTAAGTGTTTGCATGATTTTATGTTAGGAGCATTGTATCCCTATTTTTGACTATTTTTAGCATTTTATGCACTATTTTGCTTGATTAAGTAGCAAATAAAAACTATAGTAAAATTACATTGTGATGGCATGAAAAGATTCCTCTTATCAAGAACTACAACTTTTCTTTTTGAAGCAAGTCAATCTGAGCTGTAGATAAAAAGTTATGAAGGTTTCATCATGTTCATGCCTTAAGTCTTTTCTGGAGTTGTTAACAGGTGCAAATCTGCATTAAGGGTAACATTGGCAAATCTACTAGGAATGATCCAAAGTGATTTAAGGTACCAAATTCATACCAATGGTACTTCATAGTACAGAGAACACATGACCCAAATTTTAAGGCATATGGACAAGTAATCAGGAAGTTATGGGGCCTACAAAATGACAGTTTCACACTTTTTGATAGCTAGAAATTTTGGTGAAAATCTGTGTTAGAGGCCAACTTGACAGTGATGCTGGGAGCAACTCCTGAAGATTTAAGAGCTGAAAATTGAACCAAGTGTAGTTAATACAACCAAGAACACGTGGATACAATTTGATATACATTGGAGTTATGAGGAACAATTTATGAGCACTCCAAAAGGGTAGTTGGGCATGTTTTGACAGCTAGAAAACAGGATTTTCCATACAAATTCTAGCAAGTTGACATTGAATGGCAAGGCATGGAATTCACACATGGAGAAGGATAAAAGCTATTGCAATCAGTTCTTGAGAGATAAACCACCTGAGAAAAGTAGTTGAGATAACTTGAAGACCACATAGTTAGTCAATCCGAAGATCTTCGGATTGAGCAGACATCTTCGGATTGATAGAATGCAGTTTCTTCGGATTGAGCCAGTTATCTTCGGATTGATAGCAAAAAGTACTTTTTGAATTTTTGATTGTTTTTTGACGTGGAAAAATGGAAAGAAGGTTGAGAAGGTTAAGGGAAAATATCCCCCAATTGTCTTTGTCATCCTTGCCATCCAAAAGCCACCATTCATGGGAAAAGATCAATTGATCCTCTTCTAGGATAAAACCAAGAAATGTTGCAGCATAATAGGAATTGATCTGCAGGATAGAAATAGTATATTTTATATTTGTAAATAAATCTTATGCATCTATAAAAGGATAGCTCCCATATCGGTTGAGCTTAAGGAGAATAAGTAATAGAAAAATAGATAGTTTTTAGCTTTGTAATGCATAGTAGAAATTGTAATGCCATTTTTAGAGTAATAAATTGTAGTTCTTTTGTCAGATTTTGTTCTGATTTTTAATTAGTTAAGGAGTGTTTTTCACCTCCTTCTAGATCAGGAAGTATGGGCCCACTTTCAGATCTAGAAGGAGGGATTTTATGGTAGGTTTTAATCTGTAATTTTGTTGTAGCAGAATTAATAGATTGCTTGCTAGATTTCATTTTCTTGTTTTTATTTTGTATTATGTGATTGATGTTTTCTATTATGTTTGTGTACAACATTTATGTGTGTGTTAGTTGACAAATTAGATTAAACATTTATTTCTTGTTTCCTTTGCTTTCCATGTTTTATTATTTTTATGTTTTAGCAACTTTCAATTTTTAGTAGATTTCATTTTGTTGTCAATTCCTATAGCAGAAGCTTGATGACCTTTTGTGGTAGGACATTGACAGGTGTTTTCATTTCCAAGCATCATTTCAATTATGCAAGAGTAAACTAGGTTTCAATTTTGCAAGTGTAATTTAGGATTTCATTTTCAGCAACATTTCAATTTAGCAATTTCAATTCTATTATTTCAATTCTGCAAAAGTAGATTAGATTTTAATTCAGCCATTTTCAATTTTTGCAATTGTAGTTAATTTTAATTTTTGCAACTTAGAATTAGTTTTTAATTCTTGTAATTTAATTTAGTTTCCATTCTGTAGATTAGGTTTAGTGTGACACCAAAAGGCTAAACCAAAATTTGCTTCACCCAATAAATGCTTGAAATCTGAATGCTTGAATTGTACTTTGCCCTAACCTTCTATCGTAGATAGCCTTGGACACCACCCCAGATTGATAAATCATTGAGATTAAATGATGAGACTCAATGACACTCATCATTTTGGCATCATTGTTGGGGATCATGGTGTTGTTAGAGGGTAAAAGCAGTCAAATAATTATTATTGTGCTAAGTTATGAAGTTCAGAGTAAAATCTGAATATAATAGCTGGTATAAATAATAATTATTGATAGTTGCATTTTAGTCCATTTAGAAAATAAGCAACCACAGGGAGGTGATCTTCACACTTGGGGGTTAAAATTGCCTATGTTTGAAATTCTTGATAAAAATTGAAAGAATTCATCATCCTCATTATCAAGAAACATAAGATCTCTTAAAATATTTAGAAGAGCCATCTACTAGTATTGCCCTTTTTATATCCATATCATCAGGGTAGTATAAACAAATTTGTACTAGGTGTTGGGAAGATATCATGGTAGATATACAAGACTATCCCTTGAAAAAAATAGCCATATCAGCTACCTATAGCATTTGTTCACAGGGACATATCACTGATGAATGCCATTTACTTCCACAACTCAGAGATGCAAAATTTATTGCCTAGTCTGAATTCTTCTCAAAGAGAGATCCCAACAACAACAAACAGGGCAAGTAAATCAACCACCACCTTAAGACCAACTTGTGGCCAATATGAATAATACATGACAGGTAACCCCTATCTATGTAAGTTGAGTCTATTAAAAAAAAATCACAAAACTTTTACACAATCAAAATAGAAGTTTACAGCTTAACAATGATCCTAGAGTTTTCCATTATTACTTAAATATTATTAGGATTTTACCATGCTAAACCACAACATCGCAATTCTTAGCCTACAAAGACAATAGTTGATCTCATTAGAAGTGATCCTACCTAACAAGTAGTTGATCTACTAAAGTTGTACACTTCTTGTATTATTGTACAAACCAAAATATTTCTTTTTAGCCCACCTATGATTAGTCGAATAATACAGGATAAGCATCCCCTATCTATGTAGTTGAATCTGGTAAAAAAAAAATTGGAAGAAATGTTATTGACTGCAACAACATCCAACTGTGCTCAAACAAGAACTTACCTGAGCTTGAAGAGATAAAAGTCAATAGAGATACACAAAAACCCTTTAGTCCAGACACATAGAAATCAACCTTGGATAAAGGAGAAAAACTAGAAAATCTGCACATAGAAAATTTACTTCCATTAAGGATAAATTATGTCCTCCTAAGAATGAAACAAATTGAAGTACAACCAAGAAAATTCTTGAACATTATTGGCCTGACTGAAATTGTTTGTTGTTTTGAAACAATATTTCAATCCCTTTGCATGGAATTACAAGGGTATGTCAAGATTTCATCTTGATGTATGCACTTAACATATTTGAGAATTGGTATTGAATTGTTTCAAGTACAGATTGACAAGATTTTGAAGATTAGGAGGCATGGACAAACACTTGATTGAAGAAGTTTTTAGATATGGAGCAGTGCTTCTTTCTTCCATTGGTGATTCACGGAGGAATTTAGTGGTGAATGGATATTGCCTTCGGGTATACCATGCACCATTAACTAAGGAGGAGTTCTTGAGGTGAACAATTGGATGTACATAGAATGGAGGAGAATTTCTCTTCCATGTCAGATTCAGAGTGATGATAAAATTTTGACAAAAAAAAAGAGAAATACAAGAAAAGAAAAAGAATAATCTTGCTTGTGAAATTCCTTCATGGGCACAAGCAAGACAAGAGAAAAATATGAAAAAGAGAAAAAAAAAGGAAAAAGAGAAAAAAAATTCAGCAAAAGGCATGTCCCACAAAATGGGGGTACATGAGGACAAGCATCAATTTCAGCATGGAGGAGGAACAATGAAGTCAACACTTCATTTCCAGAAATAAGGAGTTAAATGATGACATAAGCAGATTCTTACTGCTCATCTAGAAAGGAAGGTTGCATCATTGTTACAGATTTCAGCAGAAAAAGATGGTGTTTTCATACAAATATTGACATGTTTTTGCAGAATAAGGATTGATTCTTATCCAAATAAGAGTGAGAGACATTCTCTCTCATTGTAGCCTCATGAGAGATACTCTTTTATTGAGGCACTTGAAAAAAAAAGAAAAAAAAATGATAGAAGTTGGTTGAAAACCAGAAATGGCAGCCTCTTCTGATGAAAAAAAGATGAAAAAAATGAATAATTCAGTAGTGAAAACCTCCTTGAGGCGCTGTTGAGTTGGCTTGCATGAAAAATGGTTTTCTAGAGTGCATTGCCTTGTTGATCCACCCATCATTGTTCCACCATTGTACAAATCTCACACTGCACATGTGTATATTTATGTTTTCAGATAGCTTGCTAACAATCATCAAAAGCAACTTGTAAGGTGCATGATCAATTTTCAGGACAACAAGGTATGTGTTTCTTGCATTTAAGTCATAGTAAGCATTTAGCATTTAATGTATGATAATCGGTATTTGGCATAAAACTATTCATACAATATTGGCAAGTTGAAAATGAAACATGTTCAAAATGTCAAGAAACACCCCCTTATGCCCTTAGTTGCATGAGAACTTCAAAACTTACAAAAACCTAATTTTGGGACACATGCAATTCTATCTCAATATAGGAGGTTTGAAGAGACACAATTTATATATCACAATTGGCTCATAAATTTGAGGAAGAAAATTTGGAAAATGCACCTAAAGATTCTATTTTACTACTAGTTGCAATAAAATAACAATATACAAAATGAAGAATAACATCTAAAAAAAAGGATAGAGAGGGGATTTTTGATGTTATGGAAGGCTTATATACACTAGATATGGGCCCACAATAGAATTTGTAGCTAACTTTTGCATATGAGGTCATTTATGCATTTTTGGATGCATCTTCAAAATAAGCAAGATATCTTTGGAATGAGCAGGACATCTTCGGAATAAGCAAAAACTATACCAAAATTACTAAAAATACTATAGAATAGCAAAAAGAGTAGGGCACATAAAATATTAAGGTTCCTAAAGCTCAAAATCATCTCACCACAAGTAGTACATCCCTCCAAAAAGATTCAAATTCAAATTTTTGTCAATTTTGTTTCAAAAGTGCAAAAATAACAAAATAGACATGGAGTAAACAAAAGGATGGAGAAGGAATTTTTGATATTATGGAATGCTTACACCCTAGAAGATGGTTCCAAAACATAATATGTAGCAAAATTTGAAAAATATGTCATTTCTCATTTTTTTATGCATCTTCGAATAAGCAAGATATCTTCGAATAAGTAGAAACTGTCACAATTGCTGAAAATGCTACAGAATAGAAAAAGAGTAGGGTACATCAAATATTGAGGTTCCTAAGGCTCTACCACATGTAATTACATCCCTCAAGCATTTCAAAATCAAAATTTTATCAATTTTGTTCAAAAGGTGCAAACAATAAAAATAGGCATTCAAGTTGAAATGTTGTTAAGAACAAAAAATTCCACCAGTAGTAGTGCATCTGCCAAATATGGTTCCACAATAAGGCTATTGCAAGATGAATCACATGATACCAAGCCTTTAAGAGGTACCTTGCAACACTAAAACTTGTAGAAGGGCAGAAAAAGAGTTAAAATTGTAGTAATTACAAAAATTGCAATATTGAAGGATGAAAGTGCAGAAGTCAAAAAGTTGCAAGTTGCAAATGAAAAAAAAATATGCAAGAAAAAAAAAGAGCAGAATAAAAAAAATGAAAAAAATTGATTGAATTTTTTTTTGCAAGGTTGTAGAAAAGTGAAATACATGTGCTTAAATTGCAAAATGCTTGGTGTAGTGCAGCAAGGAGAAATTTCTCAAGTAGCATAGGGCAAAGGATGTTTTTCACAAGGATAAAACCAACATATTACTATGGCCTACTAGGATGCATGAGGGCATGCATCGGTTCAAGCTGGGGGGATGATGAGGCCTAAAAATGCCTCATTTTTACACTATATTTGACATATAACCATATTACTAAACATATTACAAAGTTAATTGCCAAATAGTTGATTAGAATATATATTTGTTAAGTGTTTGCATGATTTTATGTTAGGAACATTATATCTCTATTTTTGACTATTTTTAGCATTTTGTGACTTTTTTTTGCTTGATTAAATAGCAAATAAATATTATTTCATCATCCAAAATAGTAGTGGGAAACCCAGGTTTTTTAAGAACTAAAAAAAAAAAAAGTTCTAATTCATACTATAGTAAAATTACATTCTGATGGCATGAACAAATTCCTCTCATCAAGAACTACAACTTTTCTTTTTGAAGCAAGTCAATCCGAGCTGTAGATAAAAAGTTATGAAGGTTACATCATGTTCATGCCTTAGTCTTTTCTGGAGTTGTTAACAGGTGCAAATCTACATTAAGGGGAACATTGGCGGATCTACTGGGAATGATCCAAAGTGAGTTAAGATACCAAATTCATACCAATAGTACTTCATAGTATAGAGAACACATGACCCAAATTTTAAGGCATATGGACAAGTAATAAGGAAGTTATGGGGCCTACAAAATGATAGTTTCACACTTTTTGACAGTTGGAAATTTTGGTGAAAATCTGTGTTAGAGGCCAACTTGACAGTGATGTTGGGAGCAACTCCTGAAGATTTAAGAGCTGAAAATTGAACCAAGTGTAGTTCATACAACCAAGAACACATGGATACAATTTGGTATACATTGGAGTTATGAGGAACAAGTTATGAGCACTCCAAAAGGGCAGTTGGGCATGTTTTGACAGCTGGAAAAATAGGATTTTCCATACAAATTCAAGCAAGTTGACATTGAATGGCAAGGCATGGAATTCACACATGGAGAAGGATAAAAGTTATTGCAATCAGTTCTTGAGAGATAACACACCTGAGAAAATCAGTTGAGATCACCTAAAGACCACACAGTTAGTCAATCCGAAGATCTTCGGATTGAGCAAACATCTTCGGATTGACATAATGCAGTTTCTTCGGATTGAGCCAGTTATCTTCAGATTGACAATAGAAAGTGCTTTTTGAATTTTTGACTATTTTATAATGGTGGAAATAGGGAAATAAGGTTGAGAAGGTTAAGGGAAAATATCCTCCAACTATCTTTGTCGTCCTTGCCATCCAAAAGCCACCATTCATAGAAAAGATCAATTGATCATCTTCTAGGATAAAACCAAGAAATGCTGCAGCATAATAGGAATTGATCTGCAAGATAGGAATAGTATATTTTATGTTTGTAAATAAATATTATGCATCTATAAAAGGATAGCTCCCATGTCGGTTGAGCTTAGGAGAATAAGTAATAGAAAAATAGACAATTTTTAGCTTTGTAACAGTCTATAACAGTAGAACTGTAATGTCATTTTCAAAGTAATAAAGTGTAGTTCTTTTGTCAAATTTTGTTATGATTTTTAATTAGTTAAGGAGTGTTTTTCCACCTCCTTCTAGATCAGGAAGTATGGGCCCACTTTCAGATCTAGAAGGAGGAATTTTATGGTAGGTTTTAATCTGTAATTTTGCTGTAGCAGAATTAACAGATTGCTTGCTTGATTTCATTTTCTTGTTTTTATTTTGTAGTATGTGATTGATATTTTCTATTATGTTTGTGTACAACATTTGTGTGTGTGTCAGCTGACAAATTAGATTAAACATTTATTTCTTGTTTCCTTTGCTTTCCATGTTCTGTTATTTTTATGTTTCAACAACCTTTTCAGTAGATTTCATTTTGTTGTCAATTCCTGTAGCAAAAGATTGATGACCTTTTGTGGTAGGACATTGAAAGATGTTTTTATTTTCAAGCATCATTTCAATTCTACAAAAGTAAACTAGGTTTCAATTCTGCAAGTGTAATTTAGGATTTCATTTTTAGCAACATTTCAATTTGGTTATTTCAATTATGCAAAAGTAGATTAGATTTCAATTCAACAATTTCAATTCTTGAAATTGTAGTTAACTGTTAAATTTTGCAAATTAGAATTAGTTTCTATTCTTTGTAAGTTTCCATTTTGCAGATTAGGTTTAGTGTGACACCAAAAGGCTAAACCAAAATTTGCTTCACCAATAAATGCTTGAAATATGAATGCTTGAATTGCACTCAGCCCTAACCTTCTATCGTAGACAACCTTGGACACCACCCTAGATTGATAAATCATTGAGATTAAATTATGAGACTCAACGACACTCATCAGGTAATAAGGAGTCAGAAACTATATTGAATATTGTACTTGTTGCATTGAAGAACACAAGCTTATACTAAGAGGGAGGAGAATAGTATAAGACCACTTTTTAATTTTTTTTCCCAATCAATATTATGAAATGTAAATATATTAATATCAATAGTAGTAATCAAATCAATGCACAAATAACCACACACAATAGAGACACCACAATTTATATGGTTCACCCAATGTGGGCTACTCCATGGGGAAAATATTTCACTAAAATTTTTTCAATCAATCTCTTGAGAATCCTTCACTGTTACAATATTTATGGACCTTCGTCCAAAGGAGATACCAATCCCCTAAATCAAGTTCATTGATATCTATCCACAGGAGAACTCTTTCTCCTCTGATATGGCTAGTGATCCTCTAGAAGACTATTGCTTCCACTACACTGGCTTATGGATCTCTCTCCGCTGAAGAATCTTGTCCTAACTAAAAATACTTGTCCTCACTACCCTAGCTAATGGATATCTATCCACTAGATACTATTATCATATGCTCTATCACCTCCAAATATCTGTCTCAAATCTACACTAAACATAGTCCTTCAGTCTAACACAAATCTACTTAATATCAGTCTCTAGTCTGGCATAAACATGTCCTCAATTCTACACCAAAATCTATTCTAAATTCTACACTAAACATAGTCCTTTGATCTAGAAAAAATTAACTCAATCTCTATATTTTTTTTGGAACAAACCTATCCTCAAATTTGCACCAAAATCTATTCTCAATTCTACACTAAATACAATCCTTCAATCTAGCACAAATCTATCCTCAAGCCTTAACTCAAAGATTGACTCAATCTCAAATAAACTCTATTGGATCTGTCTCAAACCTTAACTCTAGGTTTGAAAAAATAAATCAACTCTACTCTCAAGTCTTCTCAAAGACTTGTCTCAAATATGCCTTGTAATATTTCACAAAAGCTCACACTAATATGTCCAAAATTCCTCTCTAGAACTTGTCCAAATCTGCTCCACAATCCCTCTCTAGAACTTATCCAAATATGTTCTACAAGTCCTCACTAGAACTTTTCTAAATCTGCTCTCAATCTGTATTGTGAGCTTCCAAAAAAGCTTACTCATATCTATCAATGATTCTTCACAAATACTTACCTCTAATATACTCAACAAGTCCACACAAGAATTTTTCCAATCTCATAGAAACATAAAGAGAATTGTTAGAGACTCAATACGTTTCATACGTATCACAATGCTTAATTACTTTCAATAACTCTCTTAGAAACATATAGAGATAATCACATGATAAAAGTAGATGAGATCACCTGAAGACCACATAGTTAGTCAATCCGAAGATCTTCAGATTAAGCAGACATCTTTGGATTGACATAATGCAGTTTCTTCGGATTTAGTTAGTTATCTTCAAATTGACAGCAAAAAGTGCTTTTTTACTTTTTGACTATTTTTTGATGGTGTAAAAAGGGAAATAAGGTTGATAAGGTTAACGAAAAATATTCCCCAACTATATTTGCCATCTTTGCCATCCAAAATCCACCATTCATGGGAAAATATCAATTGATCCTCTTCTAGGATAAAACCAAGAAATGTTGCAGCATAATAGAAATTGATCTGCAGGATAGGAATAGTATATTATCTATTTGTAAATAAATATTATGCATCTATAAAATGATAGATCCCATGTCGTTTGAGCTTAATGAGAATAAGTAATAGAAAATAGGCAATTTTCAACTTTGTAACAGTCTGCAATAGTAGAACTATAATGTCATTTTCAGAGTAATAAATTGCAGTTCTTTTATCAGATTTTGTTCTAATTTTTAATTAGTTAAGGAGTGTTTTTCACCTCCTTATATATCATTAAGAATGGTCCCACTTTAAGATCTAGAAGGAGAGATTTTATGGCAAGTTTTAATCTATAATTTTATTACAACAAAATTAATAGATTGCTTACCAGATTTCATTTTCTTGTTTTTATTTTGTATTATGTGATTGATGTTTTTTATTATGTTTGTGTACAAAATTTGTGTGTGTCAGATGACAAATTAGATTAAATTTTTTTTTCTTGTTTCCTTTGCTTTCCATGTTTTGTTGTTTTTATGTTTCAACAACCTTTTTAGTAGATTTCATTTTGCTATCAATTCTTGTAGCAAAAAATTGATGACCTTTTGTGGCAGGACATTGATAGGTGTTTTCATTTTCAAGCATAATTTTAATTATGCAAAAGTAAACTAGGTTTCAATTATGTAAGTGTAATTTAGGATTTCATTTTCAGCAACATTTCAATTTAGCAATTTCAATTCTGTTATTTCAATTATGCAAAAGTAGATTATATTTTAATTTAGCCATTTTCAATTCTTGCAATTGTAGTTAATTATTAAATTATGCAATTTAGATTTAGTTTTCAATTCCTGTAATTTATTTTTTTTTCCATTTTGTAGACTAGGTTTAGTGTGACACCAAAAGGCTAAACCAAAATCTACTTCACCAATAAATACTTGAAATCTGAATGCCTGAATTGCACTCTTTCCTAACCTTCTATCATAAAAAACCTGGACACCACCTCAGATTGATAAATCATTGAGATTAAATGATGAGACTCAACGCCACTCATTAGGTAATAAGGAGTCAAGAAACTATGTTGAATATTGTACTTGTTGCATTGAAGAAGACAAGCTTATACTAAGAGGGGGGTGAATAGTATAATACCACTTTTTACTTTTCTTTCCCAATCAATAGTATGCAATGTAAATATAGTAATATCAATAGGAGTAATCAAAGTAATGCACAAATTACCACACATAATAGAGACACCACAATTTACATGGTTCACCCAATGTGGGCTACTCCATGGAGAAAATATTTCACTAAAATTTTCTCAATCAATCTCTTAGGAATCCTTCCCTATTACAATATTTATTGATCTCTGTAAAAAGTAGATACGAATCCCCTAAATCAAGTTCATGGATCTCTATCCATAAGAGAACTCTTTCTCTTCTGATATGGCTAGTGATCCTTTAGAAAACTATTACTTCCACTACACTAGCTTGTGGATCTCTCTCCACTGAAGACTCTTGTCCTAACTGAAAAGACCTATCCTCACTACCCTGACTAATGGATCTCTATCCACTAAAGACTATTGTCCTCTACTCTGTCACCTCCAAAGCTATGTCTCAAATATATACTAAACATAGTTCTTCAGTCTAGCACAAATCTACTCAATATTTATCTCTAGTCTGGCATAAACCTATCCTCAAACCTACATAAAACTCTATTCTCAATTCTACACTAAACACAGTCCTTCGATCTAGCAAAAATCAACTCAATATCTATCTCTGGTCTGGCACAAACCTATCCTTAAAATTGCACGAAACTCTATTCTCAATTTTGCACTAAATACAGTCCTTCAGTCTAGTACAAATCTATCCTCAAGCCTTAAATCAAAGATTGACTCAATCTCAAATCAACTCTATTGGATATGTCTCAAAACTTAACTCTAGGTTTGAATAAATAAATCAACTCTACTCTAAAGTCTTCTTAAATACTTGTCTCAAATCAGCCTTGTAATATTCCACAAAAGCTCACACTAATCTATCCACAATTCCTCTCTAGAACTTGTCCAAATCTGCTCCACAAGTCCTCTCTAGAACTTGTCCAAATATGCTCTATATGTCCTCACTAGAACTTTTCTAAATTTGCTCTCAATATATATTCTAAGCTTTGAAAAAAGCTTACTCATATCTATCCACGAGTCTTCACAAAGTCTTACCTCTAATATACTCAACAAGTCCACACAAGAACTTGTCCAATCTCATAGAAACATAAAGATAATTGTTAGAGACTCAATTCGTTTCATACTTATTGCAATGCTCAATTAATTTCAATCACTCTCTTAGAAACATATAGAGAATTGTTAGAGACTCAATATGCTTCAAATTCAACTCAATGCTCAATCATTTTCTCGAATCAATTCAGAATGTAGAATAGTTTATTTTATGGAACTTGAACAATCACTTCACACACCCACTTGACTAGGCTCAACCAACTCTTCTCAACCAATCACTCAATGTAACAATTCTTCCTTAAAAACCCTAGTCCAAGCATATGATCTTCACTCAAAATATTTCCAACAATGCTCAACAACCAATCTCACTTAACAATGATAATTATGTTCTTTTCAAACCCTAGTTCAAGTTCTTCACTTAACAACTCACTTCAATAACAATGCTTATAAAACAACTCTCACATAACAATGATACTCAAACCCTAGTTCAAGTTCTTTACTCAACCAATGGCTTCAACAACAATGCTTATCAAGCAAGGTTTTGAAAACAACTCTTTATTCCATAAAACATTGAAGCATTAACTCAACACTCTCAAAAAGGAAACCTTAATCAAGTCCTTTTCATTCCAAACTTATCTTCCAGAAAACCAACCAATAAAATAAAATATGGAAGAATGTGCTCATACCTTTTCGATGATGAAGGAACCTCAAATATCTGCCACAACCACAAAATATTCTTTACAAAACTTAAAGAGGTTAGAAGATAAATCTCTCTCACAATGTAATGCAAAAACTCAATTACACCTTATCACTCCATCTTTAAAAAAAAACCATCAACATACATAATATTTTCCCAATAACACATTATAATCTCCTAATTAAAATAATATCAACCACAAAAAAATAATTTCAAAATAATTACTTTCTCAACACTTCTTAATTGCAAGAAGATATCTTCAATAATAATCAACACTTAAAAGCATTTATCTCTCTAATAAGATAAATATATTAAAAGGCTTTACAAAATAATTAACTCCTTATTCCTCCTAATTATTTTTAACCAAAATTAATTACCAAGAAAAAACACCTTTTATCTATCCCTTATAACTCCCATGTCACTTTATAAAACCATTTAATAAAGCCAAAAATTAATTTTAATTTTCCAACAACCTTCTCCGAAAAACCTAGTGCTCAAATAATGTGAATACATTTTCATTGATCCCTAAAAGGAATTAGTTGAGAATCGAACCACCGTATCCATAAGCCTAAACACCTTAACACTAGGGAGTCCACCATGTGGGCTAGCAATGCCCACATGAAGGAAGTGGAGCTTCCTTCACCTTATGCTCTTCTTCACACACGTTGACCTCCTGTGAACACCACATGTTGTCCACTAGCCGCAACACTTTAGTGCACAAAAATTGAAGATACTTTTTGCAAAGGTTTCGAGGGCATTAAATCAAATGAGCATGGTAATATTCTAAGGTGAAATGAATCACCTATTTATACACGAATGGAGGAAATTCCTCACACGTTGACACATTAGTAATTCGAATTTTAAATATTTGAATTAACTTTAATTATTATTTATTTATAATAATTTAAATTATCTTGGAATTTAAATATTATAAATTAAATAAATAATTAATCTTTGGACTTTTTTTAATGAAACGAAAAGCCACCTTGGTTTTTAATAAAAACCTTTTATTTTTGCCCATCATGGATAATTAATCTTTGGACTTTTTAACCAAACAAAAAGCCACCTTGGTTTTTAATAAAACCTTTTATTTTTTCCCATCATGGATAATTAACCTTTGATTTTTTCCCACGATGGTTTTCATAAAAACCTTTGATCATGCTTCCCATGAAGCCCTTTTGGAACCAATCAAACTATAATTATTCTTAGAACCTTTTGACATCATTGACAACTAATATTCCTCAAAATTTACAACATGCATAATACTTGAAGATCCTTGTTTTTGAAATACTTAATATTATAAAAAATGATATTTGAGGGAATTCCAAAATGATAGATAATGTGCCGAAGAATGAACTTTGCAATTTGAGGTCCATTCGTAGTGGCCATTGGGATTGCTTCAACCCATTTGGTGAAGTATTCTATAGCTATTATGATGAATTTATGAATTTTTCCAATCAAATATAGGCCCCGTTGTTAAAAAGGGCTAAAGGCTTTGAATGGGATGTAATGCTTGTGATGGTACATGAATCAAATTGGTATGATGTTAACATTTTTGACATTTCTTCATATACTAACAATAATCATTTTCCATAGTGGACCAATAGTAACCCATGCACAAAATATGCTTTGCAATGGCCATTCCACTAAAGTGGACACCACAAGTACCATCATGGGATTCATTTATTGCTTTTTGTGCCTCTACGTGATCTAAGCATCAAAGTAAGACTCCATCATAACCACGTCTATACAACACATCTCCCAAGAGAGTGTAACTAGTTGCTTTTATTTTTTAATGTTCTCTTTGTAGTTCATGTCAATATTGGATATTTTGAGTCCCTAAGTCATAGTTGTCATTGATGTCACCAGATGAAGTCATCATTAATGTCAAGGACTTCATCAAGAAACAAAGTTGTCAAGGTTGTTATTTGATATCCAGGAAGAAGGCCAAAGGTTAAGATAATTAGTGCAAAAGTTAAAATAAAAAGGCTCCATAATATATTAATAGTATATGAAAGCATAAGTTAAAAGGGTTTTCATAAAATCCCAAGGAGGCTTGTGCAAATTTAAAAAGGAGATATAATATTTTTTATAAATTATTTAAATTCAATGAGAATTTAAATTTTATAAATAAATATTATTTACACCATGGTATGCAATGAGAAGGAAGCAATAAACTCAAAAGGATATTTGTTTTTATAATATCAAGTGATATGGTTAAAATCCCAAAGCAAAATATTTATAATATTCATTATAATATTTTACAATACCCAAAGATGGGTTTGGAGTTAAAATTATTCAAAGACCTTTTATTAAGGTCCTAACCTTCATTGACGTTACGTGGTGGTGAAAGAATTCGAAGCACCAAAGTATACAAAAATGGAGGAAATTAATATATATACCTATGCCCAAAGAGCATTAAACCTTATCCTTGCTTGATTGATTAATATTGCATGTGAATTGGAAAAAATAGCTCGTGAGAAAGTTTATGAATTTCGTGTGTCGGTGAACAGAATAAAGTAGAAGGTATCAATCGTTCGAAAGCCAACTAGGCAACTTGGCCTAGTGGCAAGTGGGTAGTGGCCAGAGCGCTTGTAGGCAAGGAGTCCAACATTCAAAACATGGTGGTTGTTCTTGGCAGTCGTGTTGGTTGAAGGCGCCAAAGGCGAACATTTTACAAGGTGCAAGGCGAGAGACACAATTTGAAGAACATGGTGCTTCTTAAGTTTCAAACGAGTGCATGGCTCATGCAGCGGTTGAAGCCACGACTAAGGTTTTTATCGTGGGCATTGTTGAGGGTTCTAATCCCTTCGAAAGCAAAGTAAATATTTTTACATTAAATTTAATTATTTTCTAAGTTGGGAGATAAAAGGAGTGTTAGTTGGATTTTCTTAGAAGGGTTGCTAGTTGGATACTGGTGGTTATTAAAAAGTGTCAATTAGGAGTAATAAGGATTTTTGAATTTAGTTTTTAATAAAGTGTTGATTATCATATTCGCATATTGAAGAATTAAGATTTTTGAGTATTGTTTTAATTTTAATAAGGGGTTTTTGTGTTAAAGAAGAAAATTGTGAAGGTGTTGAATATTATTTTAAGTTGGAGTGATAAGGTGTAATTTTGATATCATTTTGTATTGTGTTTTTAAGGAAATTATTATATTCTAACCCTTATTGATAGTGGCAAAGAAGTGAGTGTGAGTGTGGAAGATTTTGGAGATCAACTCCTTGTCAAGCAAAAAGGTATGGGAAAATTATTCCTTGGTTGAGTTGATTGATTGGATTTCTAGAAAATAAAGTTTTGAGTGAAAATTATTTTATTAGGGTTTCCTTTTTGAAAGTGTTTGAGTTAATGCTTAAAGTTTTTCTAGAATTAAGTGTTGTGATTAAAACCTTGTCTTATAAGCATTGTTGTTGAAGCCATTGGTTGTGTGAAGAAATTGAGTTAGGATTTTGAAAAGAACATGAGTATCATTGTTATGTGAAGATTGATTTATAAGAATTTTTCTTGAATCCATTGGATTGTGTAAATAAATTGAACTAGAGTTTGAAAAGAACATGAGTATAATTGTTATGTGAAGATTGATTTATAAGCATTGTTGTTGAAGCCATTGGATTGTGTGAAGAACTTGAACTAGGGTTTGAAAAGAACATGAGTATCATTATTATGTGAGATTTTTTGTTGAGCATTGTTGAAAATATTTTGAGTTGGTGTTTACATGCTTGGACTAGGGTTTGCGAGCAAGAGTTTTTTCTTGAGTAATTGGTTGAGTAGATTTGATTGATCCTAGTCAAGTGGATGTGTGAAGTGATTGTTCAAGTTCCATAAAAAAACTATCCTATATTCTGATTTGAGTTGAGAAAGTGTTTGAGCATTGAGTTGAAACATATTGGATCTCTAAAAATTCACTTTATGTTTATATGATATTGGTTAAGTTTTTTGTGAGCTAGTTGAGCAGATTTGGATAAGTTTTGTGTGAGCTTATTGAGCAGATTTGGATAAGTTCTATGTGAGCTTATTGAGCAGATTTAGATAAGTTCTATGTGAGCTTATTGAGTAGATTTGGATAAGTTCTGTGTGAGATTATTGATCATATTTGGATAAGTTCTATGTGAAATTATTGAAAATATTTGGATAAGTTCTGTGTGAACTTATTGAGCAAATTTGGATAAGTTTTGTGTGGACTTGTTGAGCAGATTTGGATAGGTTATGAGTGGACCTATGGGGCAAATTTAAGCAAGTTCTATGTGGACTTTTTGAGAATATTTGAGCAAGTTTTGTGTGGACTTGTTGAGCATATTTGAGTAAGTTATGTGTGGACTTGTTGAGCAGATTTAAGCAAGTTTTGTGTGGACTTGTTGAGCATATTTGAGCAAGTTCTATGTGGACTTGTTGAGAATATTTGAGAAAGTTATGTGTGGAATTGTTGAGCAGATTTGAGCAAGTTCTGTGTGGACTTGTTGAGCAAATTTGAGCAAGTTTTGTGTGGACTTGTTGAGAAAATTTGATCAAGTTCTATGTGGACTTGTTGAGAAGATTTTTGCTAGACCGAATGGATTGTTTTTAGTGCAGATTTGAGATAGAGCTTTGGAGGTGACAGACCAGAGAGAAAGTAGTCTTCAGTGGATAAATATCCATCAGCTAGGGTAGTGAGGACAGGTCATATGAGTGGGGATAAGAGTCTTCAAGTGGAGAGAGATCCACAAGCCAGTGTAGTGGAGGCAATAGTATTCTAGAGGATCACCATCTAGAGTAGAGGAGAAGGAGTTCTCTAGTGGATAGATATCCATGAACTTGATTTAGGTAATTGGTGTCTCCTTTGGCCAGAGGTCCATAAACATTATAATTGGTAAGGATTCCCGAGATATTTATTGAGAAAATTTTAGTGAAATATTTTTTTTGTGGAGTAGCCCACATTGGGTGAACCATATAAATTGTGGTGTCTCTATTATGTATGGTTATTGGTGCATTACTTTGATTACTGCTATTGATATTTCTATCTACACATTGCTTAATATTGATTTTAAAATAAAAGTAAAAAGTGGTCTTAAACTGTTCACCCCCCTCTCAGTAAAAGCTTGTGTTATTTAATTGGTATTAGAGCAGGTTATTTCAAAAGAGTTTAAAAAATTGAAGGAAAGGATAAAAATAACACAATGGATCCTACATAAGTGTCCTCAAATAATTTAGCAACAATATTTTATGGAAGTGACTATATGTATTGGAGTATGATGATGAAAATCTACCTAATGTCACTTGACAATGAAATTTTGGAATCAATGGAATTTGGATACGATCTCTTAATCAATCCTCCTACAGATAAGGAAGGTAAGCTTCTACAACACTATAATTCAAAAGCAATGAATACACTTGTGAGAGGTTTGTGTAGAACAGAGTCTATAAAAGTTATGCATTTTCAAACTAGAAAAGAGATGTGGGATAAATTCCAAAATATACATGAAGGAGATAAAAGTTTGAAGAAAGCAAAGAGTCAAAATATCAAAAGAAAACTTGAAGAGTTAAGAATGAACGAAGAGGAAAATATTAGTGCTTACCTAATTTGAATTGATAAGGTTGTTAATGATATGCGAGGACTTGGTATGAAGATTGATGAATCTGATGTTTGTGATAAAGTCTTAAGATCTCTTCCAAAAAGCAATCAAGGAAAGAAGTTCTTTCAAAGGTAAAAGAGAAGCTACTATGTAGATAAGGCAAGTAAGTATTCAAGTGATAGTGATGCTAGTTTTTCAGACAATGTTAGAGATGAAATCCTATTTATGATTGAAGAAAAAAAAACCAGTTAAGAAAAATACTCCAGTTATTCTCAAGTGTTTTAGATGTGGAAAATTTGGACATCTTGAAGATGATTGTACAAGGGATGGTTATAGTTTTAGTGATGATGAATATGAGAATACACTTGAAGGACCAGATGAAAATTTTCTAATGGATTTATAAGAAGAAGTAAGTGATCCTATAGAAGACAAGCCAAAATAAAATAGAGATGTGGAAAAAGGTAAACAAATAGAGGAATATTCAGAAAATGATGGTTATGATCTAAAGGGAAAACTTATCTATGCCCTTGACATAGTAAATAAGGTAAGGAAGCAACACTCTAAACTTCAAATTCAGTTTCAAGAATGTGATGAAGAGAGGAGATTGCTCATAGAGGATTTATAAAAATCAAAGTCTAAGGCAAAAAGGTTCAAATATAAGTTAGAAGCAAAGATATTGGAATGTGAGAAGTTAGCACAAGAAGTGGTACTACTAAAAGATGATTTAGAGGACTCCAATATCAAGATAAAAGGGTTTAAAAACAACTCAAAGAACTTGGGTAAGTTCTTCAAGACACAAAAGACTATATCAAGCAAAATAGGTCTTGGATTTGAACAGGTTCAAAGAAATGGTAAGGAGAGTCAACTTCAAGTTTTGTAGGAGAAGAAACTTTAGATGAAGATACTTCAAAATAAGACAGTGTGAAAGAAAGTGAGACACTAGAGGATGAGTTGGACAATAGAGAGTTCAACAAAAATAGGAACAATACACAAATAAGACACATATGGAACAACAATTAGAATAGGAGACCAATGAGGTCAAGAAAAGGAAGCTTCAATAGAAGATGATTTTCATGTCACAGGTTTGGGCACATGGATTCACAATGCAGGACACATGTAAGATAGGAATTTGGGAACAAATAACTTTTTCATGGGTATTGCTACTCATGTAATCAGTTTGGTCACAAGGTAATGAATTACAAGATTCATGACAGAAGAGGATATGGCTTCACTAGGAGGAATCCTAAGACATTTGCACCTCCAAGGAAAAATAACATCAAGTGTTATAAGTGCAATAATGATGGTCACACAACAAAATGGTGTAGAGCAGACATTCCAAAAATAGGTATGAACATGAACATGAATAAGAACATGAACAGGAATAGGAACATGAATATGAACAATAACAGGAACATGGATATGAACAGGAACAGGAACAAGGATATGAATAGGAACATGAAAAGAAATATGGACACAAAAAACAATCAAAGGAATCAAAAGAATCAGATAAGAAGGAAAGAGGATAAAGACAAAGAATAATGTCTTATGGGAGTAGAAATACTCCCACCTTGAAATTAACCACCTCAAAAGGAGGTGGGGGAGGGGCTAAGATAAGAGGATAATTCTTAGCCCTAAGCCCCAAAGGTGACCCTTTGCCATTGATGTCAAAGGGGGAAAGATTTGAGTAAGGGGGAGAGACTTGATACTTGAAAAGAGCATTGAGCCAGGGGGACCAGGGAAAATAGCATGTCAAGTTTTGGTAAAACGAGTTTAGGTTGCCATCAATGACAAAGGAGGAGATTGTTGGACATTTTGAGTCCCTACGTCATAGTTATCATTGATGTCACCATATGAAGTCATCATTAATATCAAGGACTTCATCAAGAAATAAAGTTGTCAAGGTTTTTATTTGATATCCGAGAAGAAGGACAAAGGTCAAGAGAATCAGTGCAAAATTTAAAATAAAAAAGACTCCATAATATCTTAATAGTATATGGAAGCATAAGTTAAAAGGGTTTTCATAAAATCCCAAGGAGGCTTGTGCAAAATTAAAAAGGAGATATAATATTTTTTATAAATTATTTAAATTGAATGAGAATTTAAATTTTATAAATAGATATTATTTACACCATGGTATGCAATGATAAGAAAGCAATAAACTCAAAAGGATATTTGGTTTTTATAATATCAAGTGATATGGTTAAAATACCAAAGAAAAATATTTATAATATTCATTACAATATTTTACAATACCCAAATATGGGTTTGGAGTTAAAAAAATCAATGCACTTTTATTAAGGTCCTAACCTTTGTCGATGTTACGTGGTGGTGAAAGCATTCAAATAATTGACATTTACAAGCATGGAGGAAATTAATATATATACCTATGTCCAAAGGGCATTAAAATTTATCCTTGCTCGATTGATTAATATTGCATGTGAATTGGAAAGAAGAGCTCGTGATAAAGTTTACAAATTTTATGTGTTGACAAACAGAATAAAGAAAAAGGCATCGATTGTTCAAAAGGCAACTGGGCAGCTTGGTCTAGTGGTAAGTGGGTAGTGGCTAGAGTGCTTATAGGCAAGGAGGCCAACGTTCAAAATGTGGTGGTTGTGCAATGGCCAAAGTGCTTGTAGGAAAGGAGGCTAGTGTTCGAAATGCGGTGGCTGTGCTTGGCAGTCATGTTGGTTGAAGGTGCCAAAGATGCACGTTTTGCAAGGTGCAAGGTGGGAGACATGATTTGAAGCACATGGTGCTTCTTAAGTTTCAAATGAGTGTGTGGCTTATGCGATGGTTGAAGCCATGGCTAAGGTGTTTTTCATAGTTATTATTGAGGATTTGAATCCCTTCGAAGATGAGGTAAATATTTTTACATTAAATTTAATTATTTTCTAAGTTGGGAGATAAAAGGGGTGTTAGTCGAATTTGATTAGAAGGGTTGGTAGTTGGATAGTGGTGGTTATTAAAATGTGTCAATTAGGAGTATTAAGGAGTTTTGAATTTAGTTTTTAATAGTGTTAATTATCATATTGGCATATTGGAGGATTAAGATTTTTGAGTATTGTTTTAATTTTAATAAGGGGTTTTTGTGTTAAAGAGGATTATTGTGAAGGTGTTGAATATTATTTTAATTTGGAGTGATAAGGTGTAATTTTGATATCATTTGGTATTATGTTTTTGAGGAAATTATTATCTTCTAACCCTTATTGATATTGGCAAAGAGATTGGCAAAGAAGTGAGTGTGAGTGTGGCAGATTTATGAGATCAAATCCTTGTTAAGCAAAAAGGTATGGGCAAATTCTTACTGGTTGAATTGATTGATTGAATTTCTAGAAAAAAAAGGTTGGAGTGAAAAGGATTTGACTAGGGTTTCCTTTTCGAAAGTGTTTGAGTTAATGATTCAAATTTTTATGGAATTAAGTGTTGTGATTAAAACCTTTTTTATAAGCATTGTTGTTGAAGCCATTGGTTGTGTGAAGAACTTGAGTTAGAGTTTTGAAAATAGCATGAATATCATTGTTATATGAAGATTGATTTATAAGAATTGTTGTTGAAGCCATTGGATTGTGTGAAGAACTTGAACTAGGGTTTGAAAAGAACATGAGTATCATTGTTATGTGAAGATTGATTTATAAGCATTGTTGTTGAAGCCATTGGATTGTGTGAAGAACTTGAACTAGGGTTTGAAAAGAACATGAGTATCATTGTTATGTAAGATTTGTTGTTGAGCATTGTTGGAAATATTTTGAGTTGGTGTTTACATGCTTGGACTAGGGTTTGTGAGCAAGGGTTTTTTCTTGAGTAATTGGTAGAGTAGATTTGATTGAGCCCAGTCAAGTGGATGTGTGAAGTGATTGTTCAAGTTCCATAAAAAAAACTATCCTATATTATGATTTGAGTTGAGAAAGTGTTTGAGAATTGAGTTGAAACATATTGGGTCCCTACCAATTCACTTTATGTTTCTATGAGATTGGTTAAGTTATGTGTGAGCTTATTAAGCATATTTTGGTAAGTTCTACATGAGCTTATTGAGCAGATTTGGATAAGTTCTGTGTGAGCTTATTGAGCATATTTGGATAAGTTTTGTGTGAGCTTATTGAGAATATTTGGATAAGTTCTATGTGAGATTATTGAGCAGATTTGGATAAGTTCTATGTGAACTTATTGAGAATATTTGGATAAGTTTCGTGTGAACTTATTGAGCAGATTTGGACAAGTTCTGTGTGGACTTGTTGAGCAGATTTGGATAGGTTATGAGTGGACCTATTGAGAAAATTTAAGCAAGTTCTATGTGGACTTGTTGAGCATATTTGAGCAAGTTCTATGTGGACTTGTTGAGCATATTTTAGCAAGTTCTATGTGGACTTGTTGAGCATATTTAAGCAAGTTCTATGTGGAATTGTTGAGCATATTTGAGCATGTTCTATGTGGACTTATTGAGAAGATTTGCACAAGTTCTATGTGGAAGTGTTGAGAAGATTTGAGTGTGGACTTGTTGAGCATATTCGAGCAAGTTATGTGTGGACTTGTTGAGCATATTTGAGCAAGTTTTGTGTGGACTTTTTGATTATATTTGTGCTAATGGACTGTATTTAGTATAGATTTGAGACAAAGCTTTAGATGTGACAGAGCATAGAGGACAATAGTCTCCAATGGATAGAGATCCATCAGCCAGGGCAGTGAGGATAGGTCTTCTGAGTGGGGATAAGAGTATTCAAGTGAAGAGAGATCCAAAAGCCAGTGTAGTGGAGGTAGTAGTCTTCTAGAGGATCACTAGCCAGAGCAAAGGAGGAGTTCTCTAGTAGATAGAGATCCACAAACTTGATTTAGGGGATTGGTGTCTCCTTTGGATAGAGGTCCATAAACATTGTAATTGGGAAGGATTCCCAAGTTATTGATTGAGAAAATTTTAGTGAAATATTTTCTCCGTGGAGTAGCCCACATTAGGTGAACCATGTAAATTGTAGTGTCTCTATTGTGTATGGTGATTTGTGCATTGCTTTTATTACTGCTATTGATATTTATATCTACACATTGCTTAATATTGATGTGGAAAGAAAAGTAAAAAGTGGTCTTATACTGTTCACCCCCCTCTCAGTATAAGCTTGTGTTCTTCAGTCAAAGCTGATGGTAGGGTACCAAACTTAAGAAAGTATTTTATTTGATCAAGGTAGGATTCATATGGTTTTGCATGGATGAAACAAACAATCTTCTCACCTTCATATTCTACCCGTGCGATTGTAGATTTGGATATTTTTGTGATGATAAGCGGTTGGAATTATCCATTTTCATTTTTAGGAATCAATGATCCTAAAGAAGCCATAACATACATAAACCTATTAGTTGAATGAGGCAAGTTGTCAATCTTGTACCAATCAAACTTTGCTAGCAACTTCATTGCTACTTCATGATATTGCTTCAATATTGGATTTTTACATTGGTAATTTCCTTTCACATGGCAAACAACAAACTAAGAATCACCAAAAATGCTTATACATTTAATGCCCATAGCTAGTGCTAATTGAAACCCCAAGATTAAGGTTTTGTACTCTACATTGTTATTTGTGCATGGAAAGTCAAGTTTGAATGATAAAGAAATTGGTATTATTTCGGGTGTATAAAATACAACTCGAACACCTTATCCTTTTTTGCACTTTGACCCATAAAATAAGAGAGTGACATCATCCTTAGGAGGGACTAGTTCTTGTTCAGTGATGGAAAATACCAAATCATATGGAAGCTCTATAAGAAGAGGTTGATCATTTGGAAGTGGAGCTTCTGTGACTTGATCAACTATCACATGACCTTTGATGGATTTTTGGCTAATAAATTTGAGGTCAAATTCTATTAAGAGAATTATCCATTTTGTAGTTCGAGTGTTGTTGTGTGTGCTAGTCATCATGTAATGCAAATGATTTTCTCTAGATATGACATAGGTAGTGTTAGCATATAATGCCTGAGTTTCTTAGTGGTAAAAACCACTGCTAAGCACAAATTCTCATCATAAGCATATCTTATTTTATAACTTATCAAAGTTTGACTAATGTAATAAATTGCTTTCCATTTATGATTCTTGTTCTTATGCACAAGCATTATCCCTAACACAAATTCTGTTGAAAAATGTAAAGGTGAAAAGGGACTCTTGGAGGAGACGATATTAGTACTGGTGGTGAAGCTAGGTATTTCTTGATATTATAAAAAGACTTTTGATATTCTATTGTCCAAGAAAATATCACCCCCTTTTGTAGTAAGCGATTAAATGGCCTGCATTTATTTGTAAGTTATGCAATGAATTTATGAATGTATTGAATATTTCCTTGCAAACTACGCAACTCTAAGATTTTTTGGACGTGGTATTTCAATAATGGACTTGAATTTATTAGGGTCCACTTCAATTCCTCACTTGGAGACAATGAATTCTATAAGTTTACCTGATGTGACTATGAATACACACTTCTTAGGATTTAACCTCACTTCATATTCAAACAATCGATCAAAAAAAATTTCTAGTACTTCAATTTGATCAAGATGTGTTTTTTATTTTGTGATAAGACCATACACATAATCCTTATTTTTTTGTGCATATAGTCATTGAATATGTACATCATGGCATGTTGATAAGTGGCTCCTGTATTTTTAAGACCAAATGGCATCACCTTGTTACAGAAAGGCCCCCAAGGTGTAGTGAATTATGTTTTGTGTTGGTCCTCAGGAATGATTCAAATATGGTTGTATCCTAAAAAAAATTCCATTAAAGAGAGCATTTCATGTCTTGTGTAGGAGTCTACAATTTTATCAATTTTTAGTAATGGGAAATCACCCTTGGGGTGTGCTTTGTTTAAATATTGAAATTATGTGCATACGCATACCCCCCATTCGAATTGTGAATGGGTACCATGTTTGAGATCCACTTAGGATAATAAATGGGTACTATGAAACCCACATCCAATAATTTTTGTAGTCCTTCCTTAAAAATGAGTGTGATGGTAGGATGAAGTTTTCTCAAATTTTTTCTTGAATGACTTAACTTCAAGAGCTAAGGTGAGGTTGTGGACCACCAAGTTGGGGTCAAGGTCAGGCATGTCCTTGTATGACCACACAAAAATCTCTTTCTTCCTTGTTAAAATGTTATTCATATGATCTTTCTCTTCTATGAATAAATATTTTGTTATTTTCATGATTTGAGGATTATCTGCATCTTGAATCAGGTTCACGTCTATGGATTCTTCTATGAGCATATGAGAACCTTATTCCAACTAATGTGGAGTAGGAATGAGATGAATATCATCATCCACATGCTCATAGGACTCAGGTAAGGCCTCCTCTACTTCAGTTTGAAAAATAGAAGTAGGAAAAAGTGAATATTATTGAGCGATGTAAGTGTTTAAAGCTCTTAATTATTCTTTGAATAGTACAAATTCAACTATGGATGGTGTTGACCAAAGTGCAGCAACAGGATTGTCATTGTTGTCAACACAATCATCTAGATCATTTGATTCAGTGCATAGGAAGTTCAGATGCTCAAAAGCTATTCAGATGCAGCAATCAGGAAGTTCAGAGATCTCTCAGAATATGTACAGTGTTTTTCCAAAATGACCTAAGTGGCCCACATGCAAAAATTCAAAGAAAAAGACAAGTAAGGAAAGTGTCGTGATATCGCGACATATTCAGAAAATAGAAAAACTGTCATGATTTCGTGACATATTGGAGGAGATAGAAAGTGCAAAGAAAAATGTTGCGATTTCATGACATATTGGAGGAGAGAGAAAGTGCAGGGAAAAAATATCATGATTTCGTGACATTCTGGAGGAGAGAGAAACAACAGAAAAAACTGTCATGATTTCATGACATGTTCGAAGAAGAGGCGCAAGCAGGGAAAACTGTCACGATTTCACGACATGTTGGAAGAGAAGAAGGCAAGTTGAAAAACTATCATGATTTTGTGACATGTTCAAAAAATAAGCACATGCAAGGAAAACTATCGTGATTTTGTGACATGTTCGAAGAAGAAGCGCATGCAGGGAAAACTATCACGATTTCGTGACATGTTTGAAGAAGAAGCGCTTGCAAGGAAAACTGTCACGATTTCATGACATGTTTGAAGAAGAAGCGCATGCAGGAAAAACTGTCACAATTTCGTGACATGTTCAAAGAGAAAGAGCTCGCAAGGAAAAGTGTCACAATTTTGTGATAATTTGCAAGAGATAGTTCAGATGGAAAGGTGTCATGATTTCATGACAGGTTCAAAGAGAAAGATCTCGAGAGCGAAAGTGTCATGATTTCATGACATGTTCTATTTTTGCAGGTGAAAGGCAGAGAAAGGCACAAGGCAATGAAAGTGTCATGATTTCATGACATGTTTCGTTTTCACAAGCGAAATGCAGAGAAAGGGATAAGGCAGCAAAAGTGTCACGATTTCATGAGATGCCATGTTTTTGCTGGTGCGAGCCAAGTAGAGAGTACTAATGCAGAAAGTATCATGATTTCATGACAGGTTGAATAAAAAGCGTACGGATACAGAAAGGGTCACGATTTCACGATAGGCAAGAAAAGGAAGCATACGGTTGTAAAAAGTGTCACGATTTCGTGACAGATTGAAATGACAATGTACGATTGTAGAAAGTGTCACGATATCACGATAGAAATAGAAAGCAAGTATTCAATGGTAGAAGTGTCATGATTTTGTGACAAAAGTAGAAAGCAAGTCTTCGGAAGCAAAACTATCATGATTTCATGACAAAAGAAATGAAGAGTGTACAGAGGCAAAAAGTGTCACGATTTTGTGACATGTTGCGTTTTTGTGGGTGCAAGCCGAAAAGAGTGTACAAAGGCAAAAAGTGTCACGATTTCGTGACATGTTGTATTTTCATTGGTGCAAGCCGAGAAGAGTGTATGGAGGCAAAAAGTGTCACAATTTTGTGACATGTGTTTTTGCGGGTGCAAGCCAAAAAGAGAATAAGGAGGCAAAAAGTGTCACGATATCACGACATGTTATGTTTTCATGTTCAAAAGCCAAGACAAAGCATACAGAGAAAAAAATGTCACGATATCGCGACATGTTGTGGTTTTGCGGCAATAGGAACAAAGAAGCTACAGAGTCAGATAAGTTGAAGCCGACGAAGACCGATGACAACCGATGAAATTTAGGGTTTACAGTCGATGAAAGCTAGGGTTTTCAATCGACAATGATTAGGGTTTGCACTTCTATAATCAACCGACTAAAGTTAGAATTTTATCATGAAAATTTGGTTATAAAATGAGGGTTGTTTGGAGATTTGTGTTGTATCGATTTTGTGCGAATTAAGCCTGTAGTGCGTAGAGAGCGAGTCATGTCGAATCGAGCTAAGTGCAAAGCAAGAGTGCACAGAGAGCAAAAAAATGCAAAGGGGTAGAAGTGATCATTTGACTGTATTAGAGTAGAGTGTGCAAGGAATTTGTGTAGAAGCAAATTGTTCTAAAATAGATTGTGCAAAGCGATTGCGCAGAAGAAGCAGAGTGCATAGAAATAATAGACTGTGTGCAAAAAGGGTGAAGGTATTTTTCTATAAATTTCATAGTTTCACTTGAAGTCCAAGTTGCAGCTTGGCATCAGGGGTTGGTGTTCCTTCCAGTACGTGCTAGTAAATTAGGGGTTGTTGCTTCTTTTTGTTGGTACAAAAAAATTGAGGGGTTGGTGCTCCTTCCAGATGGTGCTGGTAAATAGATCGTAAAGTTGTTGCTTTGCAAAGGCTGGATTTGGATGGTAGTCCAAGAAGTCATTTTTGAGGAGTAGCCACATTGGTGAACCTCATTAAATCTTGTGTTGTGTGATGCTCTCTTATTAACTTGTTGTATATGTTTTGAGTTTCCTTTACTTCAGCGTTAAGAGTTACAAATTTAAAGTTTTTAAAGAACACACTGATTCACCCCCCTTCTTAGTGTCACTATGAGTGTAACAATTGGTATCAGATCAAGGTTCCTAAACAGGCTCAATCAGCTAGGGTGATCTTGGAAGTGACGCAATGATAGGTGGTGAAGGTTTCTCCTCAAACAAATTACCATTGTTTGATGAAACTAAATGTGTTATGGAAAATCAGGATGTAGACATATCTTTGTGCTTTGGGATTTGATATCTGGAATGCAATAGTTACTGGTTACAAAGCTCTCGCCACTGCTCCAACTGACAACACCGGTAAAAAGGCATTTGAAAATGACTCAAAAGCAAAAAATACCATCATGTGTGGATTAGTGGACAGTGAGCTAGTCAAGATCATAAGTTGTGAATCAGTAAAAGATGTATGGGACAAAATAAAGAACATTCATGAAGGAGATGATAATATCAAGGAAGCCAAGCTTCAAACACATCGAGCTCAATTTGAATTATTAAAGATGACCAACAATGAGAACATAGAGGCTTTTATGCTGAGAGTTAATGGGATCACTAATTCGATCAGAGGTCTCGACGAAGATATGGATGATGCTACTATTGTGAAAAAGGTATTAAGATCACTTCCTCAAAGGTTTGATTCTAAAGTCTCAGACATAGAAGAAGATAAAGATCTAAATCACTTTAGTATGGATGAGATGCATGGTTCTTTGACTGCTTATAAAATGAGAATAGGAAGGTCTAATCCCACAGATAGAGAAGTAGATTATAAAAGAACAAGGGTGAGGAAACATCGCACCAAGAAAGAAGTGACTGGAAGAAGAAAACAAACTTCAGAAAAGGCAACTTCAAAAAGAAAAGTTTCATCTCCAGGAATGCAAATTCTTCAAAGGATAGCTCAAGTGAGGATTCTGAAGAAGAAACATGTGAAGCTCTATTCATGGCATTTGAAGTAGAAAAATTAGAAGAGGTAGAAAAATCAAAAAAGAGGGAAGGAATGAACTCTAAAGTATCTATTGAAAAACCTGAGGCTAAAGTAGATCTAGAAGGTGAGCTGGTCTCTACAATTGAAGAATGGAAATATGAGAAAATAAAGAATACTAAACTTTCAAGAAAGCTTGAGGATGCGAACGACATCATAAACAACTTAAAAATATAGACAGAAGAATACAAGAAAATTTTTGAAGGTCTCGAAGCTCAGATAACCATGAAGATAGATTACTACTGTAAACTAGAAGAAGAGAATGTTGGTCTATGAATGCAGATACAAGAGCTGGATCAAAAAATTATCTGCCATCACAAACATGAAGAAATTTCGATGGAACTGGATAAAATTTTAAGTGATCAAAGAATTGTAGGCATCAAATTTGGTCTAGGCTTCATTTAAGGAGAATCATCAAATGGACCAAAATCCAAAAATGTAGAAACTATAAGGAATGAAGATAAGAAACATGCTGATGAAAGAAAAACAACTCATGCAAAAGAAAGTAGTAATGCCAGGCCCAAAAGGAGAATTGACAATGATGGATTTACCAAAGTCACACATCAAAGGAGAAGAAGACCTATGGCTCCTATAACAACCTAGAAAAAAGACCATCTTTCAGGTTCAATCATTTATTTTCTGGTTTCTGTTTCAAATGTAATGGTTATAGGCATAAAATTGCAGACTGCAAGTATAATGTAGGACCAAGAAATTTCACTAGTAGAAATGCTTTTTCACTGTTAATAAATTATGCAGTAGAATGTTTTAACTATCATAATTTTGGGCATATTGCAAGAAAATGTCGTAGTACTTCTGTTTCAAATCAACCTCAGGAAAGAAAATTTCAACCAAATAGGACAAGACAAAATAGAAAACTTCCTGAAATATATGCACAAGATACTGAAAATGGAAAGTCCAAACTAGAGCCTAATACGGTAGTCAAAACAAAGTGGAAATAGAAAGAACAACTTAAGGAAGAAAAGGAATCCCTAATAGTACAAAAAAATTTCAAGGCACAGAATAAATGTGTACCATGGATACTTGACAGTGGATGCTCAAGTCATATGATAGGTGATAAATAGAAATTTGAAAAATTACAAAAATATGAGGGTGGTTCTATAAAGTTTGGGAATAATGATGGAGCTAAGATAATTGAAAAAGGATCAGTTAAAATTAGTGATGGGAAAATCAAGTCAGAAGAAGTTTTGTTTGTGGATGGTTTGAAACACAACCTGTTAAGTGTCGATCAGATTCGTGATAAAGGACATGAAGTAGTATTCAAGAAGTAGGGTTGTGAAGTCGGAAAAACAAATAGTGGAAAATTGATAGCAACTAGATCAAGGACGCTCGGCAACCTGTACACACTCTCAAAAACTTTAGAAGGTACTTTTTTCATTGGACAGGAAGAAGAAAACTGGTTGTGGCACAAGAGGCTTGGACACATCAATTTTGATAATTTGGTGAAAATCATCTCAAAATAGGTAGTGAGAGATATTCCAACCATTAGAAAACCTTCAAATAGCATTTGTGCTTCTTGTCAAAAGGGAAAGCAAACCAAAGTCTCATTCAAAACAAAAGAGTACCACACTAGCAAACCTTTGGAACTTATACATACAGATTTATGTGGACCCATGAGAACACAAAGCATAAATGGTGACAAATACTTTATGTTGTGTATTGATGATTACTCCAGAATGACATGGATATTTTTCTTAAAGAATAAAACAAAAGCTTTTGAAATGTTCAGATCTTTCAAACATCTAGTTGAGAATGAAATAGGAAAAAGGATCAAATGTTTAAGATCAGATAGAGGAGGAGAATTCATTTCAGATGAGTTTACAGAATACTGTGAAAAACATGGTATCAGGAGACAATATTCAGCAGCTAGAACACCCCAGCAGAATGGTGTGGTAGAAATAAAGAATAGAACAGTACAGGAAATGGCACATACTATGCTGGCTGAGAACAAAATAGCAGACAAATTTTGGAAAGTAGTCCACACTGCAGTGTACATCCAAAATAGGTACATGCTGAGAACACATGAAAGCAAAACTCCTTATGAGTTGTGGTTCGGTAGAAAGGCAACAACAAAACACCTCAAATTTTTTGGCTGTAAATGTTACATAAAAAAACTGAAGATAATCTTGGGAAGTTTGAAAATAGAGCAGATGAAGGTGTCTTCATTGGCTATTCATCAAAAAGCAAAGCTTACAAATGCTACAACAAGAGACTCAAGAAAATTGTGGACAATACCAATGTTAAATTTTTTGAAGGTAGGGAACGAATAGTTAACTTTGAAGAAAACTACCCAATTTATGAAGAAGTCATTGAAGGAGATGAGGAAAATGAAACATAAAAGAAACCAACACTTGACTCAGATGACTTAATTGATACTCAAAGGTGGAAGAAAATAAGAAATTCAAAATAGGCAGTTGGCAGAAAAATCATCCTAGAGATCAAATAATTGGAGATCCCACAGCTGGTGTTCAGAAAAGAAAGAAAGTAGTAAGTAACTACTCTCTTTTATCCAGCATTGAGCCCAAAAATATAGCTGAGGCAAGCAAAGATGATAGTTGGATGAAGGCAATAAATGAAGAATTAGATCAAATTGAAAAGAACAAAACTTGGGAATTAGTACCTAGACCTGCAAATAAGAATGTAATCAGCACCAAATGGATATTTTGAAACAAATTGAATGAAGATGGATAGGTAGTTAGGAATAAAGCAAGATTGGTTTGTAAATGTTATGCACAAGTTGAAGGCATTGATTTTGAGGAGACTTTTGCACCAGTGGCCGACTAGAAGCAATCAGAATGTTTCTGGCCTTAGCAGTCTATAAGAATTTCAGAGTTTATTAGATGGATGTAAAATCAGCTTTCTTAAATGGGAAACTTGAAGAAGAGGTTTATATTGAACAACCAGATGGTTTCCAAATTGGTGAAGATCCCAACCTTGTCTACAAATTAAAGAAAGCTTTATATGGCTTAAAATAGGCACCTTGAGCATGGTATGCAAGGCTAGACAACTATCTCTCTCAACAGGGGTTTAAGAAAGGTATGGTGGACAATAATCTGTATGTCAAAATAGAAGGTGGGCATCTCATTGTTCTTGTTGTATATGTAGATGATATCATATTTGGAAGTAGCAAAGATGAATCATTTAAATACTTAGCAAATAAGATGCAGAAAGAATTTGAAATGTCAATGATTGGTGAACTGTCTTACTTTCTTGGGTTACAAGTTAATCAAAATGAGAAAGGCATATTTATTTCCCAAGTCAAATATGTGAAAGAGATGCTAAAAAGGTTCACAATGGAGGACTGTAAGCTAGTTAGCACTCCCATGGTGACAGGCTGCAAGTTGAGAAAATATGACAAATCTCCACTTGTTGATCAAACCATGTATAGATCAATGATTGGAAGCTTACTATATTTAACAGCTACCAGACCAGATATTCTGTAGGTAGTTTGCATGGTAGCAAGATTTTAGGCCAGTCTCAAAGAGACTCATGTGACAACAGTAAAAAGGATTATTAGGTATCTCAAGGGTACTATGGAGTATGGGTTATGGTATCCGAAAGGTAAAGACTTCACCCTTATTTCATATTCAGCTACAGATTGGGTAGGATGTGTTGATGACAGGAAGAGTACCAGTGGAGGTGCATTCCATCTTGGTGACAGGCTGGTTGCTTGGCACAGCAAGAAACAAGAGTCAGTTTCTTTATCAACAACTGAGGTAGAATATATTGTAGCAACAACATGCTGTACACAAGTTTTGTGGATGAAAAAAACTCTAAAAGATCTTGGTATTAATTTCAGTGAGACAATATCAGTTAAGTGTGATAACACCAGTGCAATTAACATCTCCAAGAATCCGGTAATGCATTCACGGACAAAAAACATTGCTATCAGATATAATTTTTTGAAAGAGAAAGTTGCTAAAGGTGAGGTTAAGCTATATTTTGTTCCAACTACAGAGCAAGTAGTAGATATCTTCACAAAAACATTGCCCAAGGATGTTTTTGAATACCTTGAAAAATGTCATGATATCGCGACATGTTGTAGTTTCACGACAACAGGAACAAAGAAGCTACCAAGTCAGATAAGTTGAAGCTGACGAAGACCAACGACAATTGACAAAATTTAGGGTTTATAGTCGACAAAAGCTAGGGTTTTCTGCCGACAATGATTAGGGTTTGCACTTGTATAATCAGCCGACTAAAGTTAGAATTTTATCATGAAAATTCGGTTATAAAATGAGGGCTATTTGGAGATTTATGTTGTATCAATTTTGTGCAAATTAAGCCCATAGTACGCAGAGAGTGAGTCATGTCGAATCGAGCTAAGTGCGAAGCAAGAGTGCATAAAGAGCAAAAAAATGCAAAGGGGTAAAAGCGATCGTTCGACTGTATCGAAGCAGAGTGTGTGAGGCATTTGTGCAGAAGTAGACTGTTCTAAAATAGATTGTGTGAAGCAATTGCATAGAAGAAGCAGAGTGCATAGAAACAACAGACTGTGTGCGAAAAGGGTGAAGGTATTTTTTTGTAAATTTCATAGATTCACTTGAAATCCAAGTTGCAGCTTGGCATAAGGGGTTGGTGCTTCTTCTAGTAGGTGCTAGTAAATTAGGGGTTGTTGCTCCTTTCTGTTGGTACAAAAAAATTGAGGGGTTAGTGCTCCTTCCAGTTGGTGCTGGTAAATAGATTGTAAAGTTGTTGCTTTGCAAAGGCTAGATTTGGATGGTAGTCCAAGCAGTCATTTTTGAGGAGTAGCCACATTGGTGAACCTTGTTAAATCTTGTGTTGTGTGATGCTCTCTTGTTAACTTGCTGTATATGTTTTGAGTTTCCTTTACTTCAGCATTAAGAGTTGCAAATTTAAAGTTTTTAAAGAACACACTAATTCACCCCCCCTCTCAATGTCACTGTGAGTGTAACAGATGGCAAGTATGAAATCCTATCCATGGTGATAAGATTAGCATAAATTTGAATAGGCTTCATCAAATCATATGGGTTATGGATTACGGCAAAAAAGTCAACAAAATTCATGTTAAATTGGTGGAAATTAGGTGGCTGCAATTTGAGGAGTGAACTGTCCCACTCACTCTCCCTAGGGAGAAAATGACCTATGATGGGTGCATAATAAAAATGCAATCAAGGTGGTGGTGGTGGATCTAGCTCAAGTTACTCATGCTATTTATTGAAGTGAAATATGGAGTGATCTATAGGAAGCATTGTAGTGTAACACTCATTTCACTTTATGGGATCTATAGGGGTCACATCTTATTGGTGACCATCAAAAATATGATTGATCATATCCAGGTTAGGTCCCATTTCTTGAAATTCCTCAAAATTTTCATCAAAGATGTAATCATAAAAAAATTAATCAATCATAGTTGTATGTAATGTTATCTCCAAAAATGCATCATGTAAATAAGGTGCAAAGTCAAGGTCCAAATACTCATTATCACTACCTTCACTTGCTTCACTCTTTTCATCCTCCTCTTTGGATTCTAAGGTATGTCACTAAAATGTATGCTCGAAAGAGGAGTTTGAGTTTGATGGTATGTATCCTAAGCCATAGAGATCATGCTCTTCTCGATATTAGGGTTCAATGATGTGATGGTAGACCCTCATAATATCATCCAAGACCAAATCCATGTCAGTTAACCCTATGAAAATGTCATAAGGGAAAATTTGGGTTGAATAGATATTCTATATTGGCAAAAAATTCTTGTATGGAATCCTCATTAGGAGGAGGTGGATTGGATGAATAATCCACTCCTAATATACAAAGTTGATTCTATTAGGTTTGGAACCCATTCTATACACTGCACCTATGTAATGACCCAAAAACACACAATAAAAAACATACAAAAATAGAAAGAGTTTTTTTCCCTAAGGAGAGAGACTCATGAACCCTTCATGAACCCCTAACCCAACCTAATATTTATCTAATATTTAAATACCCTAAGTTTCATTGAAATCTACATCTCACGAGATACCCTACCTCAAATCCACTTTGCGTAGGTGTATCATATGTTACTGCAAACAAGTCTATCTATCTCATCACTCTTGATGAGATATACTTATCACCCTTAGTCAATTTAAGGTATACACACATTACCATACCATACAGAATCCATTATGTGTAGATATTCTATGAGTATCATGAGTTAAGCTATCCATCTCGTCTATCTAATGAGATATCTTAACTCATATGTAGTCTCTCCACAACTTAGCATTTTATCTCCCTAAGGGGTCTCAATTCCCTTAGGTCTCCTATGTTCACCCTAAGAGGTTCTCAATTCCCTTAGGTCACCTATGTTCATCGTAAGGGGTTCTTAATTCCCTTAGGTCACCTTTGAGTTCACCCTAGAACTCTACTCTTGATCTTATAATTTCAATAAAACAAGAATACACCTAGATTTTAAAACAAGCAAAGAATAGTCACTAAGCATCCAAAAAAGAAAATAATAGAAGGATCAATACTAAAATAAAATTATACACATTTTAATTACAAATATAGTATTAAAATAAAAATACCTTCTCTACACCAATAACCAATTATTGCATTAAATATTTGCATGGTAAGTTCATATTACTCTAACGATTATTACTATCAGCATTAGGGATATCTCCCCATAATTCTAGACTACTTGAGCATAAGTAAATAAATATTAAATACAATTACCTATTATTTGGTTCCATTGAAATCCTCACTTCTCCTTGCTTCCCATTGGTTCTTCGAGGGTAGTAGGGGATCAGGATACTCATGGTTCAAGATAGGCATGCCTCTAAATGCATATATTCATTTACTTTATCAAATTGCAACTATACAAAATTTAATTAAGTTTACAACCATCTAATGCATAATGGATTTTATAAAAGACCCTTTACTTTTATTTTCACCTCTCATGTTCTCTTAGAGAGTCATCCAACATGTGCCACTTAGTTGAAGGTCTCACTTCAAGAAAATATATTCATGTTTTAAAGCATCAAAGTCCCATACCTTTAATATCTAAAACAAGTCCTTCAATAATTCCCTAAATCAAAGCCCCATAACTTTAATTCAAATAATAATTCTAATCATCAACTTAATTCATATAATCTCAATCAAATCCAACCATGTTTTAAAGCATTAATGTCCCATACCTTTAACCTCTAAAACAAGTCCTTCAATCATTCCCTAAATCAAAGCCCCATAACTTTAATTCAAAGAATAATTCTAATAATCAACTTAATTCATATAAGCTCAATCAAATACAACCATATTTAAAAAAAATAAATTCCCATACCTTTAAGCTCTAAAACAAGCCCATCATTCATTCCCTAAATCAAATCCCCATAACTTTAATTCAAAGAATAAATCTAACCATCCATTTAATTCATAAAATCTTTGTCATGAATTCTATAACATCAACTTAGTCATCAATTATATAGCATATTAATGTTACCTTATGAAACACTCTAAAATAAAATCTACATCATAGACTTAATTAATCAAATATTTACAACCTTATTGGAAGATTCATAAGCTTAATTCAATATTCTTAACCTTATCCAAGGACTCACTAATTTAATTAACAAAGTAGCCTCTTCATGATCTTACTGAGACAAGGTCTTAATTTAATTAAAGTCACATACTTTATATCTTTATTTAAAGGTCATACTTTAATTAAAAACTCCTAAGATAATTTTCAACCATCAAAGGTTTGTTTTTAATTAAGGACCCATAAGGTGTCTCATAAAATCAAAGGTTTATTTTAATATTTATTCCATAAAACATATCATAATAATAAAGGTCTGCCTTACTATTTATTTTATAAGATGTCATATAATATTCAAAGGTCTACCTTAATATTTAATTTATAAGACATCATATAATATTCAAAGGTCTGCCTTAATATTTAATTTATAAGACATCATATAATATTCAAAGGTCTGGCTTAATATTTATTTTATAAGACATCATATAATATTCAAAGGTCTACCTTAATATTTGTTTTATAAGACATCTCATATTACTATTATCCAGGACCTTATATTACTGAAATCATGGCAAAAGTAATATAACTTCGGTAGGGAGGTCAACGACAACTACCTTGGAGTTCAAGGAGAGGACAACCAGTCGCTCTCCACTCTACCCAAGGTTTCATTAACTCAAATGTTTTCTCACATGCACGATGGCCTTCCTAGTTGTGGTGCTTCCTCACTCTTATAGTGGGAAAAACACAGCTACAAAGTTCCCATAATCACTTATTGGCTCTTCAAGACATGAAACTTTCTCACTCATACAATGGAAAGTCACAACATTACCATCAATGATTGGTGGCTCTTCTAGACATGGCACTATACATCCTCACGTAGTGGGAAAAATAGCATTTCCATCAATTCTTGGTGGATTACAAGACACAAAACTTCGTCATGTAGTTGGGAAAAATACAACATTGCCATCAATGCTTGGTGGCTTACAAGATACAACACTTCCTCACACAGTGTGGAAAACACAACGTTGTCATCAACCCTTGGTGTCTTACAAGACACAACACTTCCTCATGCAGTGGGAAAAAACACAGTGTTTCCATCAACGCTTGGTGGCTTATAAAATACAAAACTTTCTCACATAGTGGGGAACACACAACGTTGCCATCAACACTTGGTCTATGATGAGGCCTAACTTTCATAAAAATAAATAGTAAAGACGCTCACAGGGAACCCAAACCAACCATAGATTTTTGCCTGTGTTTAAATTAAAACAACTAAGCTTCAAATATTTGGAGGAACTTAAAATGCTATAGGGGGGGTTTTAACCAGGTTTCATACTATTTTTCACATCATAAAAATAAAGCATGTAATGGTAAGCTTAGAAACCTCCAACCTTCATTCTCTTGTACACTAGAAACCAATAGCTCCTTCATTAGTTTCCTCCTTTGCTCATTGTGCGCTCCTCTACATTTTCTCCCATTTCCTCTACCTCTCTCCTCTACGTCCCCCCTCCTCTTCCTTTTCATTTCTTTTTTCTTCTTTACCTTACATACCCTTGCTCCCAGGTGGCCCATATGCATCCACATATCTTGACATCCACACCATACTTACAACTCCTTTCCCTTCAATTTTGTCTTCCCTCATCTCACCTTACTCTGACAACACACATTCTCCTATCCCTTATTTCTATTTTGGGAAAGAATAGAACCTCTAGGTCATTTACGTAGGTTGCACTTCATATGGAGAAAATATATTATAATTTTTAAATGAAAGTAGCATCCCTTTCAAATAAAATATCCCTCCACTTAAAAAAATATATTCCTTTTTTTTTTGTAAATAATTTCCTAATTGTTTTTCTTGAATAAAATATTTCTATCTATTATCAAATGAATTTCTTTTATTTTTTTTCATTTATTTCATTTCACTAAATTTTATTAATGAATTTGCAATATCATTAAAATAAACTTCTTTAATTACTTTTAAATAAATTTTTCATTTATCACAAAGATAAAGTTTATTAATGAGTTTAAATGAACTCACATCATCATTTAATCAAACCTCATTAATTTTTTTAAATGCACATTCAATTTTCATTTAAACCTAATCCCTTTTTTCTTCATAAAAATTGACGCTCACATAAAATTTCAAAATAACCATTTACTCTATGCAACTACATGCATTTTTGCAATTGTTCTACTATTGAAATTCCAACATTAAGATACCCAATTCATAATGTACGAAAGAGCAATCAAGTTTACAAAGAAAAAAAGAGGGAATTTTTCCATCAACCGAATCACCCATCTCAACCAAAGATTTTATGATAGCTACTAGGCTATCAACTAAGGCTCAAGGTGATCAATCATTGACAATTATCCCTTCCATTAATGCATGCCTATATGAAGGTATCTATCCATGTTACCTCTAAGTACCTTAATAATCATTTCCCCTGATCTTAAGTACCCTTGTTTCTGGTGGATGTTTCTACCTTCTCCACCTACGAGTGTACCTAATCCTGTACATTTGGCAATATGTTAGCAATAACATACCCTTCCAAATCAACTAAAAATTATATAGTTGGTTCAATTGTTCAAACTAGGTATCACCACATTATAGGTTAATATAATTTTTCTTTGTGCCAAATTATCTACTAGGGAGGGTCATGACATGCTCCCTCGCTAGAACTAAACATCTTCCTTGGTGTTTCCAATTTATTTAATTTTTTATAGAAAAATAAAAATTAGTACATTATATATATTCAAACAAAAAGGTAAAATGTTTTCGCATAACCTCCACTTTCTCCCAAGTGGCATTTTTCTCATAGAGCTAGTCCCAATGGACCTTACATTGTTCAAGAGTCCTATTTCGCATGGACTTATAATGAAACTCAAAAATATTCACTAGAAGTACTTAAATGACCTCTAGATTTGCAATCTTCAAATTATAAACATCTCACACATGTTTAGGGTCAACAACATACTTCCTAAGCAAGGATATGTGGAAAGTGTCATGGATTTTGAATAGATTTGGTGGTAATGCAAGTCAGTATGCAATTGAACTAAACTTTTCCCATGATTTCAAAGGGTCCCACAAAATGTGGATATAAATTTGTGGATTTAATAGCACTCTTCATCGATTTAACCCTTAAGAACACCTTATCTCCAACAGAATACTCTCTTGGAGTCCTTTTTAGATCTTCATAACTCTTATGCCTATCCATAGCCTCCTTAAGCCTTTGACTAATTTCCTTTAGCTAATATTCCACTACCCCAACCATTTCTAGCCCAATCACAACATGACATTCTGGGTTATACCAAGATAAAGGTGTTCTACACTTTCGCCCATATAAGGCATCGAAAGGTACCATTCCTAGCGAGGAGTTATGCCCATTATTGTAGGTAAAATATACTAAAGGTAGATAATATTCCTAGTGAGACTTGTGATCCATGTAATACACGTGAAGCATGTATTCCAGAACTTGGTTTACCCGCTTTATTTGGCCATCAGTTTTAGGGTGGTAAGCTGAAATCATATTTAATTTTGTACCAACTGCACTATGAAGGGATTTCCAAAATTCAAAAGTTAATCTAGAGTCTCTATCTGAGATAATTATCCACTATAAAATCCATGGATATAACCTACCATTTTTGAGTAGGTATCTCATGCAAATATAGTTTTCCTATAGGATGCTAGAATTTTACCTTAACCTTCTGATATTCAAGGTATCGAGCAATAAAATACATGACATCCTTCTTTATTCCTACCCAAAAGAAGGTTCTTTTCATGTTTTATCACATTTTGAATCCTCTCGAAGGAGTGGAATAAGGAGATCTATAGGCTTCTAGCATTATCATGTTCCTTAAATCATCCTTCTTTGGTATGATGACCCTTCCATTATAGCATAGAAAGTCATTTCTCATACTAAATTCCTTATTTGCTTTCGGATCTCTGTTCATCTTAATTCAAATTTCCTGGCAGTACTTATCTTGAGATTGCTCCTATCTCATCCTATCCATAAGATCCAAGTGAATTTTAGTTATAGTTTCTATATATTTTCTCCTACTTAAAGCATAAGTGAATTTATTCTCCATTTCTATTATGTATTCAATATAAAAGTCATACTCAGTGAGGAATTCCACCCATATTCTATGTCTCGCATTGAGTATTGGTTGAGTGAAAATATACCATAGACTTTGATGGTCAGTATTTAACTCAAATGGTATTCCCACCAAATAGTGGTGCCAAACATTTAAAGCATGCACCACTACAACTAATTCTAGATCATGCGTAGCATAATTAACTTCATGCTTTTTGAGCTTCCTTGAAGTATATGCCACTACCAACTCTTATTGTGAGAGCACCCCTCCTAATCCTTCTATTGATGCATCTGTGCATACTGAGAAGTCCCCTTGTATATCGGGAACCTTTAGTATTAATGCGATCGTAATATTTTGCTTTAATAGTACAAAAGCAGCTTCACACCTTTCTAACCCCTTGAATTCCTTTCCCTTCTTGTGAAGGTCAGTTATAGGTCCAATAATTTTGGAGTAATCATTTATATAATGCCTATAATATCCCGTTAACTCCATGAAGCTTCATACTTCAGTAACATTAGTAGGGGGTGGCCAATTCAGCATAGCCTCTATCTTCTTCAGATCCACAAAAATTCCTTTTTCTGATATAACATGGCCAAGATATTGTACCTTTGGAACATAGAATTCAATCTTAGCCAGATTTCCATAAAGTTGATACTTCCTTAACAATTCGAACATGATTCTAAGATGTTTATCGTGTTCTTCTTTATATTGAGAGTATATAAGGATATCATCTAGGAATACCAAGATAAAATGATCCAAGTGTCTTAGGAACACACTGTTCATCAAGTTAATGAAAGCAACTGGGGAATTAGTCAGTCCAAAGAGTATAACTATAAACTCATAATGCCCATACCTAGTATTAAATGATGTTTTGTGAGTGTCTTCCTCATGAATCATTAACTGGTGATACCCTAACCTCAAATCAATCTTAATAAATGCCTTGGAATCCTTTAGTTGATCAAATAAATATTTATTCCTAGGTAAAGAATATCGATTCTTCATTGTAGACTTATTTAGCATCCTGTAATCAATACATAATCTTAGAGAACCATATTTCTTTTTCATGAATAAAAATGGTCCACCCCACAGTGATACACTTGGTTTTATCAAACCTTTCTCTAATAATCCTTGCAATTGAATCTTCAATTCTTTCATTTCAATAGGATTCATCCTATACGAGGATCTATGAATAGTTTTGACTCCCATCATAAGTTCAATTGTGAATTCAAATTATCGTACAAGAGGTAGTCCATGTAGGTCCTCTGGAAATACATGTTTAAAATATTGTAGAATTGGGTGTTGCCTTAGTATTTCACCTTTCTCATGGTCTTCCACTTCATTAATTTTTACTACATACACTATTCATCCTCTATTTAGGGTCTTTTTTAGTTGCATATATGACAACATTCAAGGCTTAAATACCCCTTTATTGCTATGAACTATGAGGTGCCTCTCACCTTCTTCTACATACTCAATCCATCGATCTTGAAAATTAATCAAGGATTTATGAGCTTGTAGTCAATCCATCCCTAGGATCATATCAAAGGTATGAAGGGGAGCTACATATAAATAGCATTCCATAATCCCATTAGATATAGTGACTTCTACCATAGGATAACATTGGTTCATCGAGTAGGTCTACCCATAACCATACTCAACCTTCCACCCTTGAGCCAAATATCCTGGCATTTTTGACACAATCCTTGCTAGACTAGACAAAATAAAACTATCAGTGGCTCAACTATCTATCAAAATGTTTACCTACTTATTAAAAACCTTATCTTTCATAAGTAATGGGGTGTCTTGTCCCTCTAGCTTTTTCTTCCCAGTTGTGGGATATATCCTTTTCTTTTTTATTAGCTATGCTAGTCCCTGTTTGATATGGATATTGATTATAGTAATGAGGTACCCAAAAATTGTAACACCCTTCCTTAGGTCCTTGCTATTTTTTAATTTTTTGATTCCCTGTCTTAACTGCTGGAGCTGGAGCTTGCAACTTCTATTGTTGAGGTTTGGTATTATTGGGTTTGTGATCCTTCTTATGAAAGCTCGTCTTAAACTTCTTTTGATTTCCATTAGGTTTACTCTAAGGATTTTGGGGGTTCTTAGCCTTTCATTATTGATCAACCACTCATTAAACAAACCCATCACTATTTCTCTTCTTTAGCTTCTACCAAGCTTGCTCTAGAAAAGGTGTCATACTTAAAACAAAATCTTGACTCTGCCTTCTTTTCTAGGTCATACACATTTTGCAATGACTTTGGCTCCTTCATGTCTACATCATTATTTATCCTAGACTCCAAACCAAGAGTGAATGTGTGGACCCATATTTTCTCATTATGAACATGTACATACTTAAACAATCTCACCAGATTCTTGTAGTACACTTCCACTATACTGGTTCCTTGTCTTAGATTGACAAATTCCTCAAACTTCAAGGCATAAAAATGCTCTATTAGAAATCATTTCTTAAATATTTTATAAACTCCTCCCATGGAGTTTCAATAGGTTCAATATTAGTTTCCTCATAGTGGGTTTCCCACCATTCCAGAGTAGCCCCTTCTAGGTTGATCATAGCCCAAAGTATTTGAGTTACTAATGAGTAGCCCTTTACCATAAAGTGAACCTCTGCTTCTCTTAGCCATGGTTCTGCTGCATCCCGTTCGCCCTCCCCATAAAAATTGGAGATACTAATGTTTTTCATGTCTTTAGTTGTCTCCTTTTATTCCATGTATCTAGCTTGCTCTTGTTTCACAATTAATCCACTACTTGGACCAACCTCTGAGCCTCTAAGTTGCAAATTTTGTTTTACAACTTTTTCTAGCAATTGTCTTATCTGATCATGCATAGCAACGACCGTTACAATGAGGTATTCTACCTCCCTATTGGGGCTTGTTGGTCCCCCATCCTAGTTTTTTTCTTTGACATTACTTTTTCAAGTTTGCCTAGGTGTAGGCCTCCCTATTTTAGTATTAGGTGGCATCTTAACCTGATTCCATCAAAGAAAGAAGGTTAGATTACAGTTTTATCTAAGTTGTATCTCTAATTCAAGCCATAATACAGAGTTCTCTTACTAAATGTATTAAAAATTATAACTAGGGTAATATCCCAGGTTAGGATGTATCACTGATATCGAAGCCCATACTAAGACATCCTATATCAACTCTCCCTTGGGATTGATTCCTGTCATATCTTAGCAAATAAGGTTTTCTAGGTCATCCCAAATTTAGCCTTTACCTTAAGAAAGCCTTCAATGGAGACATATAATTCCCTTCAATACACATAGAAGCTCTATACCCTCATACCTAGTGCTCTAATACCAAATGTAGTGACCCAAAAACACACAATAAAAAACATACAAAAATAGAAAGAGTTTTTTTTCTAAGGAGAGATACTCATGAACCCCTAACCCAGCATGATATTTACCTAATATTTAAATCCCCTAAGTTTTCCTAAAAGCTACATCTCGTGATATAACCTACTGCAAATCCACTTTGCATAGGCATAACATGTGTTACTACAAAAAAGTCTATCTATTTCATCACTCTTGATGAGTTAGACTTATCACCCTTAGTCAATCGAAGGTATACATGCATCACCATACCATACACAAGCCATTATGTGTAGATATGCTATGAGTATCATGAGTTAAGCTATCCATATCATATATCTGATGAGATATCTTAACTCAGATGTAGTCTCTCCACAACTTAGTATTTTATCTCTCTAAGGGGTCTCAATTCCCTTAGGTCTCCTCTGTTCACCCTAAGGGGTTCTCAATTCCCTTAAGTCACCTATGTTCACCCTAAGGGGTTCTTAATTCCCATAGGCCACCTTTGAGTTCATCCTAGAACTCTACTCTTGATCTTATTATTCCAATCAAAGAAGAATACACCTAGAATTTAAAACAAGCAAAGCATAATCACTAAGCATCCAAAAAAGAAAAGAAAAGAAGGATCAATACTAAAAGAGAATCATACACATTTTAAATCCAAATACAGTATTAAAGTAAAAACACCTTCTCTACACCAATAACCAGTTATTGCATTAAATATTTGCATGGTAAGTCCATCTTACTCTAAATATTATTACTGTCAGCATTAGGGATATCTCCCCACAATTCTAGACTACAAGAGCATATGTAAATAAATATAAAAAACAATTACCTAGTACTTGGTTCCATTGAACTCCTCGCTTCTCCTTGCTTCCCATTGGTTCTTTGAGGGTAGTAGGGGATCAAGATACTCATGGTTCAAGATAGGCATGCCTCTAAATACATCTATTCATTTAATTTTCCAAATCTCAACTATAAAAAACTTAATTAAGTTTACAACCATCTAATGCATAATGGATTTTATAAAAGACCCTTTACTTTTATTTTCACCTATCATGTTCTCTTAGAGAGTCATACAACATGTGCCACTTAGTTCAAGGTATCAATTCAATCAAATCTATTCATGTTTTAAAGAATTAAAGTCCCACAAATTTAACCTCTAAAACAAGTCTTTCAATCATTCCCTAAATCAAATCCCCATAACTTTAATTCAAATAATAATTCTAATCATCAACTTAATTCATATAAGCTCAATAAAATCCAACCATGTTTTACAGCATTAATGTCCCATACATTTAACCTCTAAAACAAGTCCTTCAATAATTCCCTAAATCAAAGCCCCATAACTTTAATTCAAAGAATAATTCTAATCATCAACTTAATTCATATAAGCTCAATAAAATTCAACCATGTTTTAAAGCAATAAAGTCCCATACATTTAACCTCTAAAACAAGCCCATCATTCATTCCCTAAATCAAAGCCCCATAACTTTAATTTGAAGAATAAATCTAACCATCCATTTAATTCATAAAATCTTTGTCATCAATTCTATAACATAATTATGTTACCTTATGAAACACTCTAAAATAAAATCTACATCATAGACTTAATTAAATATTTACAACCTTATTGGAAGATTCATAACCTTAATTCAAGATTCTTAACCTTATCCAAGGACTCACTACTTTAATTAACAAAGTAGCCTCTTCATGATCTTACTGAGGAAAGGTCTTACTTTAATTAAAGTCACATAGTTTATATATTTATTTAAAGGTCACACTTTAATTTAAAACTCCCAAGATAATTTTCAACCATAAAAGATATGTTTTTAATTAAGGACCCATAAGGTGTCTCATAAAATCAAAGGTGTGTTTTAATATTTATTCCATACGACATATCATAATAATAAAGGTCTGCCTTAATATTTATTTTATAAGACATCATATAATATTCAAAGGTCTGCCTTAATATTTAATTTATAAGACATCATATAATATTCAAAGGTCTGCCTTAATATTTAATTTATAAGACATCATATAATATTCAAAGGTCTACCTTAATATTTATTTTATAATACATCATATAATATTTAAAGGTCTGCCTTAATATTTATTTTATAAGACATCTCACCTTACTATTATCCAGGACATTAGATTACTGAAATCATGGTAGAAGTAACATAGCTTCAGCAGGGAGGTCAACGATGGCTACCTTGAAGTTTAAGGAGAGGACAACCAACCACTCTCCACTTTGCCCAAGGTTTCATTAACTCAAATGTTTCCTTGCATGCACGATGGCCTTCCTAGCTATGGTGCTTCCTCACTCTTACAGTGGAAAAAACACAGCTACCAAGTTCCCATAATTGCTTATTGGATCTTCTAGACACAATGCTTTCTCACTTATATAGTGGGAAGTCACAACGTTTCCATCAACACTTGGTGGCTTACAAGACACAACACTTCCTCACGTAGTGGGGAAAAACATAGCATTTCCATCAATGCTTGGTGATTTATAAGACACAACACTTCCTCATGCATTAGGGAAAACACAATGTTTCCATCAACGCTTGGTGGCTTACAAGACACAACACTTCCTCACACAGTGGAAAAAATATAGTGTTGCCATAAACGCTTGGTGGTTTACAAGACACAACACTTCCTTACAAAGTGGGGAAAACATAACATTGCCATCAATTCTTGGTCTATGGTGAGGCCGAACTTTCATAAAAGTAATTAGTAAAGATGCTCACAGGGAGCCCAAACCAGCCATAGATTTTTACCTGTGTTTAAATTAAAACAACTAAGCTTCAAACATTTGGAGGAACTTAACACACTATAGGGGGTTTTAAACAGGTTCCATACTATTTTTCACATCATAAAAATAAAGCATGCAACGATAAGCTTAGAAACCTCCAACCTTTGTTCTCCTATGCGCTTGAAACCAATAGCTCCTTCATTAGTTTCCTCCTTTGCTCGTTGTGCACTCGTCTACGTTTTCTCCCATTTTCTCTACCTCTCTCTTTTGCATCCCCACTCCTCTTCCTTTTCATTTATTTTTCCTTCCTTACCTTATGTACCCTTGCTCCTAGGTGGCCCGTCTACGTCCACATCTCTTGATATCTGCACCATCCTTGTGCCTCATTTCCCTTCAATGTTGTCGTCCCTCATATCACCTTACTCTAACAACACGCATTCTCCTATATTTTATTTCCATTTTGGGAAAGAATAGAGCATCCTAGTCATTTATGTAGGTTGCACTTCATATGGAGAAAAGATATTATAATTTTTGAATGAAAGTAGCATCCATTTCAAATAAAATATCCCTCAAGATATTTATTTCCACTTATATATATATATATATATATATATATATATATAACAATTTCCTAATTGTTTTTTTTGAATAAAATATTTCTATCTATTATCAAATGGATTTCTTTCATTTTTTTTTCATTTTTTTCATTTCACTAAATTTTATTAATGAATTTGCAATATCATTAAAATAAACTTCTTTAATTACTTTAAATGAATTTTCATTTATCACTAAGATAAAGTTTATTAATGAGTTTAAATGAATTCACATCATCATTTAATCAAAACCTCATTAATTAGTTTAAATGCACCTTCAATTTTTATTTATAAAACAATTTCCTAATTGTTTTTTTTTGAATAAAATATTTCTATCTATTATCAAATGAATTTCTTTGATTTGTTTTCATTTATTTCATTTCACTAAAGTTTATTAATGAATTTGCAATATCATTAAAATAAACTTCTTTAATTACTTAAAAAAAAAAAAAAATTATCACAAAGATAAAGTTTATTAATGAGTTTAAATGAACTCGCATCATCATTTAATCAAACCCCATTAATTTGTTTAAATGCACCTTCAATTTTTATATAAACCTAATCCTTTTTTTCTTCATAAAAACTGATGCTCACATAACATTTCAAAATAACCATTTACTTTATGCAACTACATGCATTTTTGTAGCTATTCTACTATTGAAATTTCAACATTAAGATACCCAAGTCATAATGTAGGAAAGAGCAATCAATTTTACAAATCAACAAAGATGGAATCTTTCCATCAACCCAATCACCCATCTCAGCCAAATATTTTATGATAGCTACTAGGCTATCAACTAAGGCTCAAGGCGATCAATCATTGATGATTATCCCTTTCGATAATGCATGCCTATATCAAGGTATATATCCATGTTACCTCTAACTACCTTAATCATCATTTCCCCTAATCTTAAGGACCCTAATTTCTGGTGGATGTTTATGCCTTCTCCACCTATGATTGTACCTGATCTTGCACACTTGGTAATATGTTAGCAATAACATGCCCTTATAAATTATCTAAACATCATATAGTTGGTTCAATTGTCCAAACTAGGTATCACCACATAATAGGTTAATACATTATTTCTTTGTGCCAAATTGTCCACTAGGGAGGGTTATGGCAACCTATGGCTAGATGTGGTTTGCACAGGTGACTGTAATTTATGATATATTGGATAGATGGTGTTATTATGACACTCTCAACTATGTACTCACCAATACCTAGATTGGTGAGATTGAATACAACTTGGGATGGTTGGGATGTAGATGATTCGGGTGTTGATGTGGAGGTTTTAATGATGGTTTACGACTCAGATAGAGAGAATGGTTCACTCGATAATGGTTCTTATCGGATAGGTGACCCTATCTATAAGAAAAAAGGTGATGAGGTTTGAGGTAGACTAGGTTTTATGGGATTTTTAGTGGTTTGTGTATTTAGTTGAGATGAAAATATGAATGGTGTTTGCGAAGTGGGAGGTGTGGTTGCTAAAGTTGACGATTGGTTAGTAGGATGATCAAGTGTGATGGAAACATAATATGAAGTGGATGAGGGTTGACTTGGGTTGATACTTTTAGATGCAAAAGTAGGATCAACTATTGGCAAGGCCTCTAGGATGGGTGCTTTAGATGAGGTGTTGTTAGTTTAGGTAGTGTAAACAATGATGGGATGAATGGAGGGATGGGTGGATGGAATCAATGACTCATATGTATCAGATATAAAGTTGAAGTACTTGAGTGACTCGATGTCGACTTAAATGCAATGGAATTTTTCCTCATGCACATATTTAAAAAATTGGTGACAGGTGTAATATTGAGGGAACACACTTCATTTACCTAATCCAATGATGTCCAATAAGTAAGTTATACTGCACGGCCCCTTCCAAGATATGGAAGAGTACATGGATTGTCTTCATCCCTAGTGTTATAGGTAGAACTACATTTCCCATAGTGGAACACAAAACATCATTGAAGGCCCATAGGATGAAGGTTGATGTGGTGATATGGGATGATGGCAAGTTGATATGTTTGATGGCTAGGGTGGTGATGATATTTATAGAGGATACAATGTCGATGAGCACTCTTTTAAACAATTTTTGATAAATATGAGCTATAATATGTAATGAAATATCAGGTAGCTTCGATGACACACTCTTCTCTTTAAAGTCACAAAATGCTATTGAGGGTTACATGCAATTCTGAAAACTCTCCATAAAGTGTTGAAGGTGTTATGATCTTCTATTTGTAGTTCGATGGACTTTAATATTTCCATAAATACCTCACAATGTGGGGGAGATTGTTGAATGAGTTTATTTATTGATAACTTGGTTGATGCCATTCTTAGGCTCTATTTCAATTGAATTATCAAGGTTATGATTGATCTAGGTGGGTGATTTGGAATGTTAATGGATGGAGATACAATGGTTGGACCTAGTTGTATGGACACATTTGGTTGTGCTACAAGATCTGGTGCTACTTGGGTTGTCTCATTTGCTTGTGTGTGATTTATTTTTCTTTGCCCTCGGGTGACTATATGAATAGCCCCTTCAAAACCCTGGTATAGTTGCAACACATGATTAACTTGAATGGGAGGAACTATAGAAGTTGATGCTCCACTACTTGATGATTTATATCATGATAAGGTAATGGTGTTTGATATATTTTAATGTTTTGATTTTCTTGGTCTAAGGGGTTATCAATATTGATGTTTCCCTTTTCAAGTAAGTCTTGTACAATGTTCTTAAATCCAAAGCAAGTCTTGATGTCATGACCTTTATACCAATGAAATATACAAAAGATATGCTCTCTATAGTTTCTAGGTTTTGTCTTATTAGGATAGGATATTCAAGCTTCATTTCTAGAAATGTGAGATCTTGTGCCTCATACAACTTCTTAAAGATGGATGAATATGGTTTAGGTAATGGGGTGTAAATGTGTTTGGTCCTGAATTGATGGTGTTGATTTTCTATAGGTTGAGCATGGTTTTGCAACTATTATGGGATAGAAACCACTTGATAAATCTATTTTTACAGTTTTTGTTGTTGTTGTTGGGGTTGTTGCACTTGGACTTGGGATTGTTGGATTTGTTGTGAAGGTTGGACCAAGACTACTTGAGTAACATGTACGACCTTGAATTGACCGTGGTTATTACCCTTTTTTATTATTGTTTTTTCATTCTTTCTTTCTTTAATTTTATATCACCCTCTTGAATATTAATATATTCTATTACTGGATCATCATATTATCATAAATTCTTCAAATTGGTCAATATTGTCTTCTTTCTAACATTCAGGGAGAAATGCTTCAAGAATTGATCCGCTAGTTGATCGAAAGTATAGACACTGTGATATGGTAAATGGTTGTACCAATCCAAGGCACATCTCCCCCAAACATATGAGAAAAATTATGGAGCATGAGTGCATCATTATTTTAATCTTGAAGCATGCATTAATGAAGCCAATTACATGCTCTTGGGGGTCCTCATCCCCTAGAATTTGTTAAATTTTGGTATTTGAAAGTCTGTCGGGTAGGGCAGTGATGGTACCGATGAATGAATTGGATGATTGAGTAGCTACCTTAGAGTTGGTTTTTGGTATTGCATACCTAGTGTTTGCATGGCTAAGCTATCAATATGACTTTACAAAAATTAGAACTTTGGATCTTCTAGAGAGTTAAAACCTTGGTTGGTTTTCTACTATTGGAAATAGTGTGCATAATTAGTGGGGTTTTTTTGATGTGGGATGTTAGCATGAAATGGATTATGGTATGGTTTCTAATTCTAATTTTTTGAGGGTGATGAGGGGATGGAGGTATTATGGCATGATGTATTGAAGAGTTATCATACATTTTATGAGGTGGATTAGTGGATACAGTTGTGGTTGGGGGTGCAACACCTAATATGGATCTTGAGTGAATAAGGTTTGTGGTTGAGATGTAAATGGTTGGTTCTAATTAATTCCCTAAAACTACCATTTCATATCGATATTAATGCGTCGGTTAGCATTATCCATGATCAATTATTGTAATTATAGGAAGTCTTATTGCATGGTGATCATAGATGAAGATGGTATAACCATGTATGTGGTAGATGATGAAGTTGATTGGGTGGTAATTTATGAGCACCAAAAATGCTCATTTTATATACACGGTTAAGGAGAATTATCACTGGTTCAATTAGCATATGAAATGTATTTTATATAACTTATGCATATAATTGATAGAAAATCCGGTATTATGCTTGATTGGTGTTTTTAGTGGGAAATGTGTATAAATGCAGGTATTGGTACTAATATGGTGTTTTCCAGTCTACATCCACTTGGACTCGGCATACTTCTGCTTACAGAGACTAAGGCAAGAGGGTAGGCACATTCCTCTTCAAGGAAGGTTCCCAATAGAAGTAGGCGCCTTATTGTCAGTGCCTAACTTACTCCTAAGTGCCTTCATCTTCTAGGAAGGTGCAAATAGAAGTCCAGTGCCTTCCTCTTCCAGGATTAGTTAGAATTTTATTTTAATGTCTTTAGTTTAGATTTTTCTTTTATGTTTTGCAGGACAACATGAAGTGCAAAGTAGACAAATAAGGAGGTGTCTGTGAAGATCTCATGAATCGAGATTCATATGTGGAGTTCATAATAGCACTATATGAACTATCTTGGGTACCTGATCGTATAGCATCCAATCTAATAGGTGAAAGCCAGCGAAGTTTTGCCTTGGAAACATTGGAACTTGAAGGCAGGCTAAGTAACCCTGATCAAGCGAAAGGCTTCTAGCCCAAGGTGCTTGTGGAATTTGGGGGAAAATTTTGTTGGAAAGTGCATGGCTATTATAGCCTGGATGATAAACAAAGTTAGATATGCTACACCAAGTGCAAGAGAAGAGTTTCAAAACAATGTTCAAGTAACGGTCAACGAGCTCCATTAACCACTGCCTCACATTCACAAGAGTGGATCAGACATCGGCATGGGTGAGACCCCATACCATACCAGTAGCTTGGATGAATGTTCAAACATTCATCGAGAAAAAAAAAAGGAAGAAGAAAAAAAAAAAGAGAAAAAAAAGAGGAAGAAAAACGGGAGGATGCGTGAAAAAAAAAATAGTGAGAGACGCCTTGTTCATCAAGAAGGCGCCTTCCGCATCAAGAAGGCACCATACATTGGAGGCACCTTTCGCATCAAGAAGGCATCATACATTGGAGGCACCTTCCACAGGAAGAAGGCGCCACACATTGGAGGTGCCTTCCGCATCAAGAAGGTGCCATACATTGAAGACGCCTTCCACCAAAAAAAAAAAAAAATGCGAATCCTCCTAGTGAAAAGAAAAAAAATGCATAGAACATGTCCTGTTTAGCATAAAATTTTTATTTCTTATTGCTATGCAGGAAATCATGAATAAAATGCAAGCTGCAGGCATCCTGAGAGCCAGGGCCTAACAGGCACAAAGTCATGACTCCTGTTTTACTGCTTTCATGTGTGAAGTTTTTGTAGGTGTAGTTTCGTAGTACACAACCATGAGCATGATCTATAGGTGGAGCCAAATTAAACTAGGCCTAACAGATGTGAAATTTTATGCCCTGCAATTAGGAGTGCGGTGAAGTAGAAAAGGCACTTACTAGGAAGAGAGTGCCTACAATCAGCCCAATATAGCAAGTGCCTTTTTCCACCTGGAGGAAGGCACCAATAAGCAATTTTCTTCTCCCTTGGATGGGGGTACCTATTGTTCAGTGTGGGACCTAATTTTTGAAGGGTTGTAGACCTGTTGCGTAGAAGGACCTGTTGCTGGCGATAAGGGCATCACCAATTTAAGTGGGGGAAGATGCGGGTGAATCAAAACCTCCTATAAAAAAAAAAGAAAAAAAGGGAGTTCGAAAGACTGTTGTCATGAGGACGTGACAAATTTTAGATATGGGGGGAAATACGCATTATTGTCGACACCTAACTTACTCCTATGAAAAAAAAAAAGAAAAAAAAATAAAGTTCGAAAGGCTGTTGTCACGAGGACGTGACAATTTTTAGACATGGGGGGGGAAAAGACACCTTATTGTCAGTGCCTAACTTACTCCTAAGTGCCTTACTCTTCTAGGAAGGCACCAATAGAAGGCCAACGCCTTCCTCTTCCAGGAAGGCACTAAGAAAAGATAAGCGCCTTCCTTTTCCAGGAAGGCGCCACTAGAAGGCAAGCACCTTCCTCTCGCAGGAAGGCGCTGACAGGAAGGTGCCACATGAAGGCATCGTAGGAAGGCACCGATAGGAAGGCATCGATAGGAAGGTGCCATAGGAAGGCATCGATAGGAATGCACCACTAGAAGGCAAGCACCCTCCTCATAGGAAAGGCGCCCCTGTTATTTGCCCATTGACTAGACAAGCACGATGTGGGCAACAAAAATTGGTGCAGTTCCAACTCTATGACATGTAGGTTAATTTGGGGATCGCAAAAATGGATGAGAACATCCTACCAACTCCAGCACATACATCACATACATCTTAGCAATGCACCTGACAGATGCTGTGAATAATGAAATAAATACTATTTTTCCTCAAAACAAAGGAATACAATGCTGTTCCAATTATGCATGCAAAAGAAATAATTCAGAGGGGATATCATTTTGGACACACACGTGTCAGGTATAAATTTTAATATTCATCCTGTAAATGCATTTGAAGAGAGATACGTCAATGCATGATTAAAATATTTTGTGTGCTATTGAGAAAAAACTGGGTATTTCAAAGTTTAGAGTCACTAGCTCTGTTCTTTGATGCAGAGGATGGAAAAAAAAAAACAAAAAAAAAAGAGTCAAGATCTATTCTGTTCATGGTAGAACAGATAAATATACATATAAATAAATAAATAAAATCTCCAGGAGCACCAACGTGAAGACGTCTCACACCATCGGCATCATATATATCAGATTCTACAAAATTCAATCGAGTATGTACTGATTTTCTTGTTAATTATGTGTATAGTTATTTTAAAATTATTTCTATGCTAATACCAATCGATGCCTCCATAGTTTTTCAAAATCTCCCATTAGAATTCAAACACATGATGTGCCTTGAAAAAAAAAAAAAAGGAAGAGAGAGGCTATGGCATCTACGTGAATAAATTTGGCATCATTTTCATTGTCGCCTCATGACAATGGCAACTGGCTTGAGCGAACACATATAAATGATGCTACTCTATACCACAAAGGAGGTTCTGGAGATGTGAAATACGTTTCAAATGTGGGTAAAAGTAGCAGCTGGTGACTACACTTATTTTAAATCAATTTGGTCTCACCAAATATGACCAATGAGCAACATTGGAGAATGCCGACATTTATAAAAATAAAAAAATAAAAAAATACAGTGGTCATTGGCCCTGAACATTATGGTCACAATTTAACTATTTGTTCGCAATGATTAGTCAGGATGTGTTTCTGACTTCCGCTGGTGCCGCATCACTCTATGGATGAAGAATAGCAACACTCAATGAAAAAAAAAAAAAACACAGTGCTGAATAAAAAAAATAGTACTGAGAAAAAAAAATAGTAGCGCTGAATGAAAAAAAAATAGTAGCACTCAGCGACAGAGAAATAGAGATGCTAAAGGCCATTAGAAAAAAAAATACAGTAGTGTTGAATGGAAAAAAATAGCAGCACTCAACAATAGAGAAATAGAGATGCTGAAGGCCATTAGAAAAAAAAAGACAGTAGTGCTGAATGGAAAAAAATAGCAGCACTCAACGACAGAGAAATAGAGTTGCTGAAGGCCATTAGAAAAAAAAATGACAGTAGTGCTGAATGGAAAAAAATAGCAGCACTCAGCGACAGAGAAATAGAGATGCTGAAGGCCATTAGAAAAAAAATACAGTAGTGCTGAATGGAAAAAAATAGCAGCACTCAGCGACAGAGAAATAGAGATGTTGAAGGCCATTAGAAAAAAAAGACAGTAGTGCTGAATGGAAAAAAATAATAGCACTCAGCGACAGAGAAATAGAGATGTTGAAGGCCATTAAAAAAAAATAGAGTAGTGCTGAATGGAAAAAATAGCAGCACTCAGCGACAGAGAAACAGAGATGTTGAAGGCCATTAAAAAAAAAAAGGGAAAAAATATATATCCGAAGGGTTGTTATCACGAAGACATGACAAAATTTTTGGCATGGTCAGCCTGCGAGAGGGATAACTTCACCTTTTGGTGCCACGAGGGTGTGGCACATGTTAGGCATGGGGGGATGATGAGCACCAAAAATGCTCATTTTATATACACGGTTAAGGAGAATTATCACTGGTTCAATTAGCATATGAAATGTATTTTATATAACTTATGCATATAATTGATAGAAAATCCGGTATTATGCTTGATTGGTGTTTTTAGTGGGAAATGTGTATAAATGCAGGTATTGGTACTAATATGGTGTTTTCCAGTCTACATCCACTTGGACCCGACATACTTCTACTTATAGAGACTAAGGCAAGAGAGTAGGCACCTTCCTCTTCAAGGAAGGTGCCCAACAGAAGTAGGCGCCTTATTGTCAGTGCCTAACTTACTCCTAAGTGCCTTCCTCTTCTAGGAAGGTGCCAATAGAAGGCCAGTGCCTTCCTCTTCCAGGAAGGCACTAAGAAAAGATAAGCGCCTTCCTTTTCTAGGAAGGCGCCACTAGAAGGCAAGCGCCTTCCTCTCGCAGGAAGGCGTCATAGGAAGGCGCCACATGAAGGCACCGCAGGAAGGCGCTGCAGGAAGGCGCCACAGGAAGGCACCGCAGGAAGGTGCCACAGGAAGGCACCGTAGGAAGGCGCCAATAGAAGACAAGCGCCTTCCTGCAATCGAAAGGCACCAACAAAAAAAGAGCATCTCCCTACAATCGAAAGGCACCGACAGAAGACGAGCGCCTCCATACAACCGAAAGATGCCTCCATGCCTTCATACTTTGCAAGATTTACCAAGTCAACTTTGACTAGTTGACCAAGGACTATGGAGGAGGTTGCACGTGAGGACAAAGGAGATATATTTTAATCATGCATTTATTAAATAGAATAAAGTGTTTGTTATTATCAACCGATTGGACGGTTGACCTTGTAAAGCTCTTAAAGCATATTATTATTTTTAGGATGCATTAGTTTAGGATTTGTTGTTACGTACACCTAAGGATATTTATATTTATTCTTCTGGTGAACGAACATACTTTAAAATAGAAGAATAAAATATGTGTAGAATCAATTGTAACTAAATCACATCACGTGATTAAAATAGACTGATTGGTTATTGTAATGAGATCTGGCCGTGCTTTATATAAAGACGCAAGCCAGATGAATAGGGGAGATCAGAGATCAATGACTAATTTTACACAAATTATTTTATTTTATTAAGAGTGCAACTCCTCTTATTCGAGCAAGCTCTACGTAGCTAGTCGAGCGGACTATTTGTGGGAGCTTGGGCCCACTCCCTGCAGTAGTCCTCCCCTATTTATTTCTATTATTTATTTTTTGTAGATTATTTTATCGCTTTAGTTCTTGCTTTATTTAATTTAGGTGTGTGCTTTTATTTTCAGCATTTTATTTCCAACATTGTATTTTATTTATTTAAATTCTCTGCACTCAGTTTATTTGGTTTGTCTGGAATCCAATTACACTAACCTCCCCACCAAACTAAATAAGGTACAACCAGATTTGTTCCCCAACACTGCAGGCATATACTATGCGTGACACTCATAAGTTTACGAACTTACCGGATTGATAATTTATGGAAGAGAAATGAATGTTTTTCGGGACATGAATTTCTGCTCACCAAGAACCATGTTAGTGGATGTAGGTGGAGTGTAAGTGGTAAAAGGTATTGCCACTAAATAGGGGATATTATGATTTGTGGGATCCACATGTGCAGTGGATGGGATGGATGCAGGGATCTATGAAGTAGCGTTAACTAACACTTCATAAATGAAGTTTATACAAATGATGTTTTGATGTGGCAAGGTGAAGGGTTGTTGCTTAGATTATGATGTATGATTAAGGGTCATGGTGGTGGTAGTCATTTCAAAGAGTAGATTCAAGAAGATTTGGTTGGAGTACTATGGATGTGTAAAAGTGGTTTCTTGATGGAATGAGGGCATGGTGCAGGGTGGTATGGCAAGTGGAGGAAACAATGGAAAAACTAAACTAGATGCATTTAGGTATAGCCTAACAACATCCATGTCCACATGTGACACAACCATTCGACGGTGTGGATGGCTCACTCCTAGGAGTCTCAAGCATGGCAACATGAGTAGACCTCTGCATTATATATATTTTTGAGGTAGGGGCACCAATAGAGGACCCAAAATTTAGGTTCAAAGATACAATAGGGACTACACTAAATTGTCCTACCACTAAAGTGTTAGGGGTTTGATAGTATTGATATGGAGGCTCCATGGAAGAAGGCAACTGACTCTAAAGTTTGGCTAACTATTTGGATTGGCTATGGGTTGTTACCATATGCTAAGGATAATATGAAATGTAAAATTTGAATGCATGTGTGTGAATGTGTAATGGAAGCACAAGCAAACAACATGCAAAGCAAACAAATAAACAAGTTAATTCCTAAGTTTTCATAAAATTTTGATTTTTTTTTTAAATTTTTTTGGTAAGCGATGTGCAATGTTTAACCCTAAAATAAATCTACATATTTTACCTAAATTCTCTCACACACTAACCCAGTGATGAAGTTTGAGTTGTGAAACTCACCAGGACTTGGTGATGAAACCAAAATTTGATGAGAGAGCCTAGGTTCCACCAATCCTAACCTAGTTCACAGTGGGCAGCAATACACCATTTAAATAGGAATGTGTGCTATTTTCCATGGATACAATAGTTCTTGGATCGACCTTGGCCAAATAATGGGGTAATCTATTGGGTTTTGGTGGTGAAGTCTAAAATTTTCTAACATTCATGTTTAAGTGTGTGAAGGCTCCATTTATTATTGTATAATGCAAGCTATCATGCAATTTTATTTGATGCCTAAATGCAAAAGGTAGAAATATACAATAGTAGATAGAAATAGATTAGGGGTCTAATGGTTAATTTCAAGCAAGATCTACCAAAATTCTATAATACAAAGTCAACCACTGGTGGGTAGTTAGGACTGGTCAATCGTGACTGTGTGATTAACCAACTACGTGCACCCATTTGGTAATTCCCAAACATGAACCCATGATTTCATATATATGCCAAAAAATAAGGTATAGTAGGTCTAAAACCCTAGTTAATCCTAGTCTATTCCTAATTAGGATCTGTAGATGTTCTAATGACTAAACTAAAATGCAGATTCTTCTGATTTTTTTCTTTTTAGTTTAGATATGCCTAGCCTAGGACCTAGATGTAAACAATGGAAAACATGGACAAAGACTCTTAGTTAACCTAATGTAATTCTAAAGCAAAATAAAAGGGAAGGAGAGTTTCATATGTATGAACCTGCTATCCTTTATTTGTTCCCTCTAATTATTTCAATAGTTGATCCATGGTTCTGCAGTGCTCCAACCATCATTGTGTGGTTTCGTAGAAGTCCAATAGCTAGTCTATTGTTCATCCAATCTATAATTGTGTGTGCATGGTTGCTTAGATGTAGGGCCAAATCGACATAAGCTCTAGATCCATCACTTTTAATTACTAATCTTTGCATCATCAAGCTCCAAAAACCTGTAATCACAAATAAACACAAATCAATTAACAAGTTTTAGCAATGCAATGAAAATAGAATCCTTAGGGGGTCCCACCATGATCGCTATTTTTGTAGCAAAATAATCAACACCAAAACACTTACATGAAATTAAAAATTTGTGATAAAAAGAACACTTCTTTTGTATTAAAACAAGGGAGCCTTAGTATTCTGATTTACAATGCTTGATGCCCCAATGAAGAGAAAGTTAATACTTATGAGGTACATTAGTGATTACTATTTTTATGTCCCAAGGCATAGTTCAAAGTTAATACTTATGAGGTAAAGTAGTGATTACTATGCTTGGGACATCAAAAATACACTTTTATTTTTGGTGTGAATGGGTGATCCATGGGTGTGTTGGGGATCTCCATGGATACTTCATGTTTGGATATATTATTTGTGCTCAAAATATCTCTTCCCAAACAAACCAACAACTTTAGAGGATACTTATATGCTTCTTCTGTTATCGACTGGTTGGAGGAGCATTTGCTAGCGATGTTAATTTGGCATCTTTGGTGGCTATAGAGGGCACTTGTTTTTGGTAAGTATGTGGTATGATGGTGAAGGTGGCTATTATTTTTTGGTCTTCGAGACTGATGAGGGTCCACATTTGGGGTCTGGTCCTCTTAGTAGTTCAGGTTCACCCTATTCCTAGGTCCCAAGAAAAATAGTCAATATGGAGGGGATTAATTTTGGGCCCAATATTTCATTTGCTGAAGCTGTTGCTAGCCATGGAGCCTGAGAAAATTTGGAGCCCTTTTCCATGGAGGTATATTCCTTCTAAATTTGTATTCCCGATTTTAGCATGAACTCTCTTCTAGAGAAGGGATCTTTTGACTTGGTGGGAAAGTTATCGGGAGGTAGACCAAACCTTGAGGTCCTCAATAAGTGGGCACTATCACGATGGAAGCCCAGTGGTTACCTTGCCTTGTATTACCTTCCTTGTAATTTCTTCTTCATATGGCTCTCCTATGAAGCTTATTTCCAAAAAATTCTCAATGGGGTCCCTGGTTCTTTGGCAAGTGTAGCATGTTCTTACGTCGTTGGGGATCTCATTTTAAACCTACATCAGAAAAGGTCAATCTTGTTCCTATTTGGGTATGGCTCTAAGAATTTAAAACCTTCCTCTAGCGTGAGAGTGTGTTCAAAGTGGTGGCTTCTACTTTAGGAGACTTCATCTCATTTGACTCTCTCTCTATCAGTGGATAGATGCCAATTTTTTCATATGTGTGTAATGGTGGATTTGGATAAGGAGCTCCCTAAGTTGGTTGAATTGGTTTCCCACTTGGGTTGTTGGGTTCAACCAGTGGTCTATGAGAACAAACCTATCCCTTGTGGGAAATGTGGTCAAACTAGTCATATTAAGATAGATTGTGCTTTATCTCGGCCCTGAAAGCCCTTTGTGATTGATTTTAAATGTCCAACTTCTCAAGGGGCTACTTCAGGCCCAGGATCCTCTATTAAGAAATAGAAGGTTTGGCATAAGAAGGATCTGAGCCCTTATAAAGAGCAACTAGTGATGTCTCTGAGTGGGTCAAATCCCATTGGAAGGGACCACGTTGATCCAGTAAGACCTGTTGTTGTCTCCCCCTCATCGAAAGCTTCTGCTCTCACTTATCTCCTAGCGGTGGTTCTTTAGCCTGAGAAGGTAGGATCACCTTTACCTATGGTTAACTCATTTGTATGTCTCAAAACGAAGGCCATGAAGGCTCTGGACATGACGATGGAGAATGTGGTTTCTACTCCCAAGCTAGTTTGCGCTTCCCTGAAGGATTCCTTCTCGATGCATTCAAGTGGTATAGGTAGCCCAATGGGATCTCCTAAAGTAATTTTTGAAAAGGTCTCCCTGGGCCCAAAAAATATAATTTAGCGTAGAAGGGTTTGGACCTTGGCCTGTCCAAATTTCTAGGTAGGCCCCCTAGTAAAGCCGACAAAAAGAAACAAATGATGGAGGCTTTAGCCAATGGTGGGAAAGCAAGGATTGTTTTTGAAGAGGAGAATGGAGATAAGCATCTAAAGCTTGATAGCTTTAAAGCTTCACTCTTTCTATGGTCAAGTAAGAAACTCTCCTTTTGATCTCAATGAAGTTGTGCTCATGGAATGTGAGAGGGCTAAATAGATCCTCCAAAAAGTGTTTGTTGGATTTTCTTAGGAAAGAAAAATCCCCTAATTTTTTATGCATCCAAGAGTCCAAACTTGATGCTTCTTCATGGTATTTTGTTAATATGTAGTTTGGAAACACTTTGGCTTTGCGGCGAGTGAGGGTTTCAGTTCTGTCGGTGGTATTTTATTTTTTTGGGACCCTTCTAAGTTTGATGACCACATGGTTTCATCCTCTTAAAGGGTAATAAACATTATTTTCTGGTGTAAGACAACCCACAAAAGGTGGGTCATCTCTAATATCTATGCATCAAATTCCCTACTAATAGAAGGATATTTTGGCATATTCTACTTGATATGAGAGCCTCCTTTTAGGATGAGGCATGGGTGGATTTAGAGGATTTAAACACATCTCTTTTTCCTTTGGAAAAATGAGGTGGCATCAAAGTGGACATTAGAAGCCTAAATTATTTTGTGGATTTTGTAAATGTCACAAGTTTAAAAGATTTAGACTTAAAGCACTCAAAGTTCACGTGAAGTAATAGGGGGCGGGGGCCAATTTGATTCTCAATGATGAGTGGTCATTCACCACAAATTTTTGTATCATAATTACTTCATTTACCTGATTAATTGATATATTTATGTAAGTTATTTTTAATAAAATACAATTTATTAGTAAAAAATATTAGTTATGGTAATCTAACAGTTATGTTTGATTTGTATCAATTTTTTTCGAGTTCTAAGAAAAATACAGGAAAAAGCATCGATGATTGATAAAGAAATCATAGAACCTATGGAATGCACCTTAGACGAGAAGAAGAACCATAGCAGTTCGAAGAAAACAATAGTAATTGATCTTACTGAAGCATATTACTGAAGCATATTACTAAAGTATATTACTAAAGTATATTACTGAAGGTAATTCTTGAAGGTAGTTACTTAAGGTAACTACTGACAATAATTACTGAAGGTAATTATTGAAGTTAATTACTGGAGAATGTTACCAGCAATTACTATTGACCATGGATGACACAATAAAATGGACGACACATTACAATGGATGACAACAAATATCTTTTCAACATACTTTACTTCTCGAATAATTATCTGTGAGAATATCTCCAGTTAACAAAGTTTCATAAGATATGTAATGAGTTTATTTTGGGACATTTGAAATGTAATTGCAACAGATTGTTAGACTTCCTAGAATAAAGGAAATAAAGTCTCCATTTTGCAAGTTAGTTAGATAGGTAGATGTCACTTGGACCAATAGGAACACTCATAAGTCCAAGTCAAAATAAATATTATATTAGGTTTTAGATTATGTATAGTCACCAGTCCACAAATTAAGCATGACAAATACGTGGAAGAAACTATTTGTATTGTATTAGTTTTAGTATAAAATTACACAGAGGACCTGGAGAGAGGCCCATGTTAGCTACATTGGAATAATTTTAGATTACAGTTTACAATATATTCTAAGTTAAATTACAATTCTAAGGAAGTATGTACAGTTGAAGCTCCAACAATAAAACAATATTTTCTTCAAATATGGTATTTTGTATCAAAGGTGTAGTTTGTTTAATATTTGTTTTGTAAGTTGTAGATTTGTTACCTGCATTCATAGAATATGCATAAATATTAGTATGAAATATAAAACTTAGTTACTGATAAGGTAAATAAGGGGGAAAATACTTACACTATCCTTTAGGAGGCAGGGCCCACTCCTAATAGACAGTCCCTGAGATCTCTCACCCCTGCATTAGATTAAGATTAGTTAGACTTGCATTTCAAATTATATAAAATAAAATAAATTGCACGAGAATCCTCATATCATAAATTAGTTCCTCACACTTAGATTAAAACGTATCATAAATTAGTTACAAGTAATCAGATGCAATCGTAAATTACATCATTAGTAAAAGTTAGATTGCATTTATTTACTATATCTTGCATAATTCATCCCTGCATAATTTTTATATTTATTTTTGTACACGTGTACGCATGAATTCTAGAAAGAAAATTGAGCTAGACTTATTATTAAATTCTGCAATATAATCTATGCGGGATTGCTACTTTTTAAATCTAACCTTGATTTCCCTCGAATTGATAAAATTAAATGTAAGCTTCTACAACCGATCATTTTGGCACCGTTGTTGGGGAAATTAGCATCGTAGTATTTGGTCAAAAAAGTTTTTTGGCAGTGCAAAGCGAGTGGAATTACTTGTACGCATGAAATCATGTGGACACATGGGCCCTTGGTGTGCATACAAGTCAGAGTAGATATTGAAGTAGATGGTACACATGAGACCTCCCTACTATAGATAGGATGCAAAGAGTTCCACCTTATGATGTTTCTAGGTTCATTTTTCATAAGGATTTCATGTTTTACTACTTTCAAAGATTAAATTTCAATTCCTGCAAATTTTAATTTTTGCAAATTTCTTGCTTTGGGTAATTATTATTGTTAAACTAGTTAGGACCTGTAAATAAAATTAGGAATTAGGTTAACACCAGAAGTAACACCCTATTTTCATTCTATAGGAAGTAGTTACATTGAGTGACACAATTGGAATGAAATCCTCCTATCCAAGAAACAATAAGAAGTTACCTTTTGTTTCAGCAATTTTATTTTCACCTAATTATTACTAAAGTTGGCTGTATAAATTCATAGACCATGGATCACACTTAATTTTAGTAGATTTAGGTCATAATTTTTCCCTAATTTTTCTAAAATAGGCTGTATGGATTCATAAACCATGGATCATATTTTATTATAGTAAGCATTAGGTCTGTGTAAAATTATACATATTTCTTTTTTTTTTCATTTTATTAAAAGTAAAATTCTGAATTTTATATTTAAGTAAAAAGTAGGATTGAAAGAGAAAACAAAATCAAAACCCAAAATAAAAAAAATAAAAAAAACATTTTTCAAAAAGAGAAATTAAACAAATGGTTGAAAGTAGTCAGATTGAATTCATAGACCTTAGAAAATTTTTGATACAGCAAGAGGTTAATATTCTTATTGATCAAAATTTCATAACAACCAAACCAGAATGGAAAGCACTGTGTGAATGTGTTGAATCTATCAACGAAAGATCAGAAGAACTTAAGAAGATAAAAAGGATTAATATAGAAAAAAATTTAAGGGTAAATCATCCTACACCTTATGATAATCTGGGAATAAGTTGTGAAAATTGGCTTTGGGATAGAAGAGCAATAGTAAATCCAACAATTTATCCTTGGAATCAATACCTTGAGGATTACCTCATCATTCACAATTTTCTTGCAGAAATAGAGAGGAGAGAATTATCCCTGCAATATAACAAGAGATACTATAGAATTTCAAGAGCTATACATTTTAGAGAGTTGTTCCAAGAATTACAAACTACAATTTGGAATTCCTGATCCTATCACAACTAAATCTTATCTTGTTTAGCTGATTCAATTGTTGGTAGATTATTTTAGCTTTGAAGAGGAACATTTTATGACACCAGACCAACTTGATCCAATCAATGATATACATAAATTATTCAAAGAAGATTAGACAATTTTTTTTTTTAAATAATAATAATAACAATAATAATAGTAATAATAATAATAATAGGTTTAGAACATACATGAACAAACCTAGAGACTCTAAAGGAAGATTTATAAAAATTAATAAAATAGAAAAATCCCCAAGAGACTTTAGAAAACTTGGGATTTTTAAAATAGTAAAAACTGAGGATACATCATCAACCAATCACGCTAAAATCCTAGATCAAGATCCTAATACATATTTATTGTCCAATCCAGAATTTGACAACCACATAGATACCTCTTCTATTCTTACTGAATCTATACCTAAACCAATTCTTGAATTCTTATACTCAGGAATGGCTGATACACAAAGTGAAATAGGAGAAGAAAACTGAAGAAATGAGAGACAAAGCCAAGATCGGAGGGAAATTAGACAAAGAAAAACATTTGCTTTCCCAATATTACATACAAAATATGGAGTAAGAGAACCTAAATCAATATCTATTTATGTATTGCCTACTTTACATGGAAAACCCCATGAATATCCTGATGCTTTTCTTTTTGAATTTGAAGTAGTATGTCAAGCTTATTTTTACACTACCAATGAGAAAAATTTAATATTATTTCCTTCTACTCTTAAAGATGCCACTTTGAGATGGTTTATGGGTCTAGGAGAAGGACTTTGTAATCGTTGGGATGGAGAAAATGGATTAAAACAAATATTCCTTGAAAGATATCAAGATTATTGTAGAATTAGGGATAAGAAAGCAGAGTTTTTTTGTATGAATAAAAAAGAAGATGAACCTTTGGAAGATTATCTTGAGAGATTTCATTTTGTAGGATCTAGAATAAATATAAATCTTGAAGAAGAAATCCTAAAATAACTTTTTTTGAAAGGTTTAAAGGAATATGTTCTTGAAATCTTAAATATTATGGCAAAAGGAGATATTCATTCTATATCACTTGAGGAGATTATAAATATTTGTAGAAACTATTCAAGAAATAAACCTTTGAGAGGTAATAAATACATATCTACAGGAGTAGGAGTGACGAGCCAAAATTGAAAATATGTTGGAAGGTTTAAAAATTGATTTATTGAGTAATTTTACCTCATCTTTGGATTTAATGGATAAAAAGACAAAACATAGTGAAAAAATTTACTGCCATAGATGTAGGAAAAAGTACAATTCAAGAGAATTTCCTCTCAACATAATAAATATCTCCGATATTTCTGCTTGTTGCCAATTTTGTGATAAAGATCATAAAACTGAAAAATGTAAGTATATCTCTGCTGTTAAAATTGCCATAAAAGAACTTGAATTAGAAGAGGCAGATGATGTTTATTTTGTTTCTCAAGTACAAAATGGTCCATTTAATGGCCCATAAAATTGGTCAAACCCAAGTTATCCCAACCAACAAAGGCCTAATCAATGGTCCAATACACCAAACTGGACTAATTGGAATTTTTACAACCAATATTGGAACATACCCCCATGGGCTCAATTTATGGCTAACTCCTATGGAGGAAAACCCCCATGGAATCAAGGAAAACAAAATCAAAATATGCATGGTTGGAATAATAGTGGCCAATATAATCAAGGTGGCACTAATTGGTCTCCAAATACAATGCAAGAAAAAAATTATCAAAATCAATTTAGGGGACAAAATACTCAGAAATCACCTCAAAATAGACTTCTACCACCTCCAAACAATAATAATAATCCTCCTAAGCAATTACCTTTTCCAGCTCAACCGGTTCCTAACCCTAATAACAATAAAAATGTCCAACAAGTCTATGAAACAAATGAAACATGTTCTATATCTATAGCACCATGTCAACAAATTCAATTAAGATCAGGAAAGGTGTTGGTAGATAATGCCAATCTCACAAAATTTGATGATCCTATTGAAAAATTGGTTGAAAATGAAAATGAAAACAAGAAGGAAACAAAAAATCAATAGGAAAATATTCTAACCAAACAAGAAGAAATCCAAACAAGTAAGGAAATAGAAGTATCGTTTCCTCAAAGATTGGCAATACCAAAAGAACCATCCAAGCCGGTCTTTAATTTTCTTGAAAAAATATAAGGCGTTACTATTAAAATTCCTTTTTTATAAGCTATCAAGGATATACCCATTTATTCTAAACTTATCAAAAATATATGTTCAAAGAATAAAAATAAGAATGAATTTCTAAATATTCAAGTCATTGGACAATTATCTGAGATGATGATAGGAGATAGGTTAGTACCCAAATATACAGATCCTGGAATACCTATACTCACTGTGCATATTGGAAATATAACCTTACAAAATGTTTTGGTTGATTTAGGAGTTGCTATTAATGTTATGACCAAAGAAACAACAAAATCCTTAGGGATACAAAAACTACAATTAGCTTCTATTGTGCTTCAACTTGCTGATATATCTACTATTAAACCAAAAGGAAAATTAGAAGACATTATGGTCTCAGTAAGTTCATGGGAATACCCGGTAGACTTCATAGTCTTACAACCCAAAAATAAATTAGGGGGACATCCCTTAATTTTAGGGCTACCATGGCTTGCAATAGCTGATGCCTACATTAGCTGTAGATCAGGAAACATGACTATTTCTAATGGTAAGAATACAAAAGATCTTAGTTTATTTCTTGAATCACCAATAGAAGAAGAATTTCAAAAATAATTGTGGTATGATTTTCCTCATGAATATGATGATATCCAAATTTTATCACTTAATGTTGTAATAGAAGAACTTGAACAAGAAGTTGAGGGACCTTTACCATTATTGTTATAAAATCAACAAGAAGATCAAGGTCAAGACAATAGTTATTTATCTAAATATTATATTTATGAAACAAGCACAAGTCAATCTCAAATGGAATCATATGGTTATGATTTGAATATTTTTGAACATGAATTAAATGGAATAGATGCAAATACTGAAAAATGTAAACAAATAGATATTATACCTGGAAGAACTCTTAACATCAATAATGAAATCATGAGCATACAAGAGTCACAATTGGTAGATATGCTTAAAAAGCATCAATCAACATTTGCATGGACCTATGAAGATATGAAGGGTATCCACCCGAATGTATGTACTCATCGAATATTTATTCAAGAAGGTTGTAATCCTGTAAGACAACCCCAAAGACAATTAAATCCATCTATGAAAGAAATAGTTAAAGAGGAAATCATTAAACTTTTAAATACAAGATTTATATACCCAATTTTAGACAGCCAATGGGTATCACCTTTGGTGATAGTCCCTAAAAATTATTGTAAATGGAGAATTTGTGTTAATTATAGAGAATTGAATAAAGTAACCAAGAAAGATTATTTTCCCTTACCATTTATTGATCAAGTCCTAGATACCTTGGCTAGAAAGAAATATTTTTGTTTTCTAGATGGTTTTAGTGGGTTAATCAAATATCCATAGCCAAGGAAGATCAAGAAAAAACAACTTTCACATGTCCTATAGAAACTTATGCTTATAATGTTCTACCTTTTGGATTATGTAATGCAACTGCAACTTTTCAAAGAGTTGTGTTAGCTATATTTGCTGATTTAACAAATGAATGTGTGGAAGTTTATATGGATGACTTTATAATATATGGTACTACTTTTGAAGAAACTTTATTAGGATTACAAAAAGTTTTAATAAGATGTCAAGAACAAAATTTCTCTCTAAGTTATGAAAAGTGTTTTATGATGATGAGAGGTGGCATTGTTCTAGGACATTATATATCACAATATGGTGTTAAAGTAGGCCCTGCAAAAATTCAAGTTATTCAAACTCTTCAACATCCAAAGACACAAACTGAGGTGAGAAGTTTCTTATGACACACAAGATATTATTGTAGATTCATTAAAGATTTCAATATATTTGCTAATCATATGTTTAAGCTCTTAACTAAAGACAATGAATTTAATTGGACAAATGCATGTCAAAAATCCTTTGATGAAATAAAAGAAATATTGACTACTGCTCCAATTTTAAGAGGAACAAATTGGTAATTACCATTCCACATACATTGTGATCCTTCAGGGTATGCAATAGGAGTAGTATTACAAAAAATAGAAAATAAAATACCTTATGCTATCTACTATGTAAGCAAAAATTTACATGGAGATAAACTCAATTACACCGTTATAGAAAAAGAATTTTTAGCTTAGTTCATGCTCTCAATAAGTTTAAACATTACATAACAGGGTATGAAGTATTTGTTCACACTGATCATTCTACTATTAGATACTTAATGAAAAAAGCAACAGTAGGTAGTAGAGTGATTAGATGGCTTATTTTATTACAAGAATTCAATATCACTATTATAGATAAGGCAAGGAAAGATAATGTTATTTCTGATCATTATATCGCATGCAAATCTTTGATGATAATGAGTTAACACCTCATAATTTTCTAGCTGAACATCTATTTGCTCTTTCTATTTTTACCCCTTGGTATGCTGATATTGTAAATTATTTAGTAACAGGAAGAACACCTCAACATTTTACATCTCATGAGCATAGGAAATTAATACATCAAAGTATTCCTTTTACGTGGATTCATGGAAATTTATTTAAAATATGTGCATATCAAATAATTAGAAGATGTGTACAGGAAAATGATGTATATGACATTATTAGGGCAGCACATGAAGAACCTTGTGGAGGTCATTATGCCACCCAAAAAATAGTTAACAAAATACTTATAACTGGGTACTTTTGGCCTACTATGAATAAGGATGCTCATCGATTTATTGATAGATGTGATGTTTGTCAAAGAGCTAGCTAACCTACACCCTCTATGGAAATGCCTTTGGTTCCACAAATAGCTCTTGAACCATTTGAAAAATGGAGAATTTATTTTTTTGGACCTATAGACTCTCCAAGTGATGGTAATAAACACATACTTGTATGCATATATTATGTTACCAAGTGGGCTGAAGTCAAAATTCTTTCATGAGCTCAAGCTGAACTAGTAGCTGATTTTCGTTATGAAAACATAATACAACACTTTGGAGCACCAAGAGAATTAGTTTCAGATCATGGAAATTAATTTATATCCAATGTGATTGATTATTTTATTAACATTTATCAAATAAAACACAAGAAAACTTCACCATATCACCCTCAAGCTAATTGACAAGTAGAAGTTACAAATAGAGAACCTAAAAATATTATCACAAAAATTGTAACTGTTAATAGGGGTGATTGGAATGAGAGATTAAAAGAAGTTGTATGGGCATATAATACAACTTGGAAAACTACCACAAGTTCACATTATGAAATTGTTTATGAAAAACAAGCCATCATGCCCATTGAATTTGAAACAAAAACATTATGCACATCAGTACAACTTGACATGAATTTGGATAATGCACAAAAAGAAAGGTTGGAAAAATTAAATCTTTTGGATGAAATAAGATTAGAATCCTTGCATAGAACATAAATAACTCAACAACAATGAAATAAATTGAAATATAAACACATTGTACCATGTACATTTCAATAAGGAGATTGAACCTTGTTATTTGATTATCGTTACCAAGATTTTCAAGGTAAATTAAGAACAAGATGGCTAGGACCCTATGAAATTGAGGAAATATTTGGAAATAGTATAGTTAAGCTTAAGCCTATAGATGATTCAACAAGAAAATTATTATTAAATGGCCATAGGCTTAAACTTTATAAGAAGCCATTATCTAAGGAAGAATTCATACATCAATTTAAACAACATACTAATTTGCAATGTATTTCTGAACTACAATCAACTACTATTCAATAAATTCTTTCTTTGAAAAATATACATACATATATACATATATGTACATATATATCTATACATAATAATGTAATTATTATATCAAAATAAAAATGATCATGCTTCCTTTATTTCATCATGAAGTATCTACATTTCTTTTTATTTTTCAGTCCTCAAAGTTTTTCAAGAAAATTCTTTATTTCAAACTTTGTAGAGAAATGATGAACACATGATGTATAGTAACTTTTTGCTAGATGAAATCTAGGAATTTTTCAAATACACAAATTATATCTAGTATATTGAACAAAATTCTCATCGAAAACAGAACAAATATTTTGAAATGTTATGAGTAACTTCTAGATGATTTAGTTTTCTCTTTTAACCATACACACATACAAATTTAAAAGATATTGTGACATTTTGGAAAATTAAATCATGTATTGTATTTTACATAAGTGAAAAGTTTCCCTTGCTCATATATTTATACACATGGTCTAGATTACTAATTAATTGTCAAAAGGACAAGCTCGCCCTATCCCGAAAGAAAAAAAAAGAAAAAAAATAGAAAAAAGAAAAAAAAAATTCCCTTGCTCCTCATCTAATCAAGCAAGTATCCCCATAAATTATTGTTTCTCCTCAAAATAAACAATATTCTTACAAAGAAAACATATACTCTTGCTTCTCTTCTAATAAGCAAGAAGCTCAAAAAAGCACTACAAAATTCCTTGCTAAGCAAGTATCCCAAATAAAGCCTAAAACAAAAAGGGGGCAAAAAGAGCTTGAATCCCTAGAATTCTTAGTATTTCAAAAACCATGGGATATTCTTTATTAAGGTATCCTTACGTATTAGCAATAATTCTGGACAATACCTCTAGATGCTTACAAGATCAGCTAGCTTTTGGCATTTATAGTCTTTGTTTTTAATCCTTACTCATAATGGGAAATGAATCTTCACTGCACACACAATTGGTTTTGAAAGAAAACTTGAACATACTAGGATAACTTTAACACTAAATTGATTTGTGATAGAAGTAAATGGAGTTTATTTTAGTATGCTTAGAATATTGTTTGATGACCTTGAAGAATAAACCTAGAATCATCCTATGCAAAGCCCAATAGTAAAACATTATGATAGTACTATGATTATAATTACATCACCATTGATTGTAGGGTTAGGCAGGTTGACAAACAAACTATGTCGTTGATCAAGTCGTGCTTAAACCACCTTTGTTTTCAATTCGTAATTAGGGTAAATCCTCCGTCGACTATTGAAAGTAGAATAAACCTCCACCGTAGATCATAGCTCAGGGTAAACATCGATGAAACTTTAGGGTAAAAGGTGGCCAGAGTTCTCATCGCCAAACACTTGTTTCTATTTTTTGATGCTACATGCGGCCATGCAGATGAAAATCACTAAAATTTTCATCGTATTCTAGCTAGAATTTTTAGGGTTTCTTTCAATTCAATTGATCTGTTTTAGTTCAACACCCTACAATTATCTGTATTTGGAAAAACTATGGAGGTTGGTAATTAAATATGACTAAAATTTAATTACGTAAAGGTGGCCAAACCCTTTTTTTCTCTACGATTGCGACAGGAAACAGGTAAAATAATTTCCTTTTCCTTATTACTTTTTTGTTCTTTATTATTAAAAAGATATTTCCTATTTATAATTAGGTTTTTCTGAGGATTAGGCAAAACAATATTTATAATTTGGTTTTTCTGAGCAAAATTGGAATCTGCCATTAGGGTTTCTGCGAAAGCCATAATTAAAAAAGAGTTTTTTTTAGGGGCAGAATCTCTGTTTTAGGACTGTAATTGTTTGAAAACCCTAAAATTATTTAAAAGCCCTAAAATTGTTTGAAAATCCTGAAATTATTTAAAAGCCCTAAAATTATTTGAAAACCCTGAAATTTCTTGAAAACCCTGAAATTATTTGGGGGAAAATGAAAATTTTGTACTTTTAACCTGAAATTTTGTTCTTTCGCCATCGAGCATTTTTATTTTTTTCATTTCTTTAAGATTATATTTTGAAATTATTTAGGGGAAATGAACTTTCTTTATTCTGGGCAAAATTCGATTATAATTTTGGGAAATTTTTGAAAAAATGCATTAATCTGTAAGATTTTAGATTATGTGATGCACACTCTACATAATGTATTATGTATATTTTACATTTTTGTTTTGCTTTCTGTACATCTTACATTTTTTTTTAATATACCTTGTATTTTCACTTATGTGTTGTATTCTATACATTTTTGGTATTAGTATAAAATAATAATAAAAAAAGGGTTATATATATATAGAAAATAATAAGGATTCCTGTTGGCCTCTAAAACTAACTCTATGTACTTGTGCAAGATTTTTGGGTGATTAAAACTTTCTCAATACCCAGATACCACGATGCCTAAACTTGTGTTCCAAAATTGTAGTGAGCCATCTTCTATTGATACACAAAGTCTGAGCGATTCCATAATTGAATTATTCAAAAATGCTCGTTGGTGGGAGGTACTTAATAAGTTCAAAGGGTATGATATAGGGTTTGCAAGACAATTTATTTTAAATTGTAATCCTGATACGATGATCACCCATGTTGGAGGTTTGCAATTAACGTTAAACCGAAGTCTGATTTATGAAATTCTAAATTTACCTGAGGTTGGTGCACTCTTCTATAAGAACTCAAAAAGCGTCATTCAGTTGGTAAATAAATTTGATGAAAAATACACAATTTTAAGGGATAAATAAGGGTCAATTAAGGGGATTGCAACCTCTACACTCCCTCTTCTTTGGTAGGAGGCAACTGTCCTCATCATCAAATTTTTTACTATCAAAAGACGAATGCCCATTCTTTTAGCCTATCATATCCTGATGTTGCTTAATTTGAAATATCTTGACAAAGATGAATGTGTTATTAATCTTCCCTATTTCATGTTTCAGTCATTGAAATCAACAGTTCTAAGGGTTAAACCAAAATCTTCTAAGGAAAAACCTAAGTTGCACTTCATATCTCACCATGGTCTGATTAAATTAATTATCTTGAAAAATGCTCATGAAGTAAAAGCACCTTGGAGCTGAATTGTAGAAGAATCCAATGTACCTAAATATTTGCAGTCTTATGAATCCGAAGATGATCAATCTACAGAAGAATATGACTCTGACAGCCATGATGAAGAACCTGAAAGCCCTAAGAAAAAACGTAAAGATATGAGATTTAAAATTCAACCTATAAAGTAAACAAAAATTATAGAAGATTCTAAAGATAAACAAGAGCTAGAATTACCTATAAATGAAACTGTTGTAGAAACCCTGTCATATCTCAAAGCACAAAATACAGTTCTTCAAATGAAAATTGACAGGTTAAGAGAATATTTTATAGAATAGTATAAAATTGTACAAAATGCTATTTCTATTCAATTTGAATTAATTAAACACATTTTTATGGATAATATTGCGAGACCTGTGGACTCTGTCAATCGACCATCACCTGTTAAAACTTCCTCACCTAAATGTTCTACCTCTGGGAAAAATCCTAAGAAATCAGTCAATTTCAGTAAATAGATATCTACTAATAAATTAATTGACTTTTCAAATGTTCTTAAAGAGGATAGTTTCCAGTAAACTCATAATGTTTCTCAACAACATCAATCTAGAAAACCAAATGTGCCAACTAATAAAGGAAATACATTAAAAGGCCTTACCTTGAATATAGGGACGTCTTTGGAATATGATCTGATGGTACATAATGAGGAACTCCATTATTCATAAGGAAAGGATGCAAAGCAGAAGGGAAGTGATCAGGAGGTCGAACATATTAAGACGATTATGGTGGAGATGCCAGTTACAACCACTGTAGTAGTTGCAGACCAGAGAGCTAAGGGACAGGTACAAAAGATTAAAAATGAACAAAAATTATTGGGAACAAGACCTCGATCTTCTAGAATTTCTTCTAGAATCTTATCGCAACAGGCTCAGAAACAATAAAATAGTGACAAAGAACTTTTATTCAGACTCATATTTTATATGGTATTGAAGACAATTTTTATTTGTATATTTGTATATAAGTGGATGAACAGTTAGTATTGCAAAATGATAAAAATATTTTCTTTGCTATTAAAATATCTATAGATTGCATTAGCATATGATAAGTAAGAATATCATTTCATTTTTACTGTATCATTTTTGATTATTTTTGTTCTTTGTAATTATGTTTTTTCAGAAGAAAAAATATATATACACATATATATCTATGCAGACTATTACAATTCTATTTAAAATATATATTTGATGGATTGTTACAGTTCTAATTAAAATATATTCTTGTTATATTGTTACAGTTTTTTATTAAAACTTATTTGTTATATTGCTATAGTTCTATTTAAAATATATGTTTATCTTCAGACTATAATAGTTTTGACAAAACATATCTATCTGTGTGTAAATTTTTTTGAATATTCTTACACAAAAATGTATGTGTTATAAATTCTAATACTCATTTAGAATTCTGATTATAATGTCATTTTTCTAAATATGTAATGCATGCATAGAACTGTTATTTCCCTTTAATTTAATTTTTTTGTATGCATGGGGGCATGCATAAACTTCTGTTTGGGGGAATGATGGGTGGTCATTGACCATAGATTTTTGTATCAGAATTACTTCATTTACCTGATTAATTGATATATTTATGTAAGTTATTTTTAATAAAATACAATTTATTAGTAAAAATGATTAATTATGGTAATCTAACAGTTATGTTTGATTTGTATTAAATTTATCCAAGTTCTAAGAAAAATATAGGAAAAAGCAAGGATTATTGATAAATAAATCAAAGAACTTGTGGTATTCACCTCAGACAAGAAGAAGAACCATAGCAGTTCAAAAAAACAATAGTAATTGATCTTACTGAATCATATTAAAGGATATTACTGAAGGTAATTACTAAAGGTACTTACTGGAGAATGTTACTAGCAATTACTATTGACCATGGATGACACAATCAAATTTATGACACATTACAATGGATGACAACATATATATTTTCAACATACATTGCTTCTCGCATAATTATCTACGAGAATATCTCCACTTGATAAAGATTCATAAGATTTGTAATGAGTTTATTTTGGGACATTTGTAATGTAATCACAACATATTTTTAGACTTCCTGGAATAAAGGAAATAAAGTCTCCATCTTGCAAGTTAGTTAGATAGGTAGATGTCACTTGTACTAATAGGAACACTCATAATTCCAAGTCAAAATAAATATTATATTAGGTTTTAGATTATGTACAGTCATCAGTCCATAAATTAAGCATGACAAATATGTGGAATAAACTATTCGTATTGTATTAGTTTTAGTTTAAAATTACATAGAGGACCTGGAGAGAGGCCCAGGTTAGCTGCATTAGAATAATTTTGCATTAAAATTTGTAGTATGTTCTAAGTTAAGTTACAATTCTAAGGAAGTATGTATAGTTGAAGCTCAAATAATAAAACAACATTTTCTTCAAATATGGTATTTTGTATCAACTGTGTAGTTTTTTTAATCTCTATTTTTTAGATTGTAGATTTATTACCTACATTCATAAAATATGCATAAATATTAGTATGAAATATAAAACTTAGTTACTAATAAGGTAAATTAGGGGAGAAATACTTACACTACCGCTATAGGAGAAAGGGCCCACTCCTAATAGATAGTCCCTGAGCTCTCTCACCCCTGCATTAGATTAGGATTAGTTAGACTTGCATTTCAAATTATATAAAATAAATAAATTGCACACGGATCCTCATATCATAAATTAGTTCCTCACACTTCGATTAAAACATATCATAAATTAGTTACACGTAATCAGATGCATTAGTAAAAGTTAGATTGCATTTATTTACTATATCTTGCATAATTCATCCCTGCATAATTTTTATATTTCTTTTTGTACACATGTACGCATGAATTCTGGAAAGAAAATTAAGCTAGAATTAGTATTAAATTCTACGATATAATCTATACAGGATTGCTACTTTTTAAATCTAACCTTGATTTCCCTTGGATTGATAAAATTAAATGTAAGCTTTTGCAACCGATCATTCAGTAGATTAGACAATTTTTTTGTGTCCAACTCTTGTCTCCATATATTTAGTACAAAAATTTTATCCACTCTTCTTTAGATTGGTTCAGACCATAACCCTTTGTCATTAGAGGTCCCCAACAGTCAGTATTTTTTTCCCTGCCCATTTTATTTTGAAATGATGTGGTGCTTGCATCATGGTTTTGATACCTTTTTGTGGAACTGGTGGTTGGAGGAGGTTAACGGTGTGGGTATGGAAAGACTATCCAATAAGCTTAAATAGCTAAGGACCAATCTTAAGGTTTGGAATAAGTTTTCATTTGGTAAAATTTTCAGAGAGAAAGAAAGGATTCATGGGCAGCTTTTGAATATTGAATACAATTTGGAAAAATAGGGAGGTTCTATGGATCTTCTCTTGGAGGAGCGATCTTTGCTTACAGAGCTTCATAATATTCAATCTAGAGAAGATACCCACTAGAAGCAAAATTTTTGAGAAATCTAGCTTAAGGAAGGGGACCATAATTCTCAAATTTTTCACACCATCACCCTTAATTAAAGGAGACGTAATTGCATAAAGGAAATTAATATTAGTGATGGTAGCTCAACTTTAGATATCTTTTGAATAAGGGAGGAGGTTGTGGAGTTCTTCTCATTCCTTTTGTGCTTGACTCTTATAAGGGCAATCGATGATGAGAATTTTATGCTAGAGGTAATCCTGTGTCTGGTAACGGAGGAGATGAATAAGGGGCTAGTTACTCCTTTTAAATTTTTTTTTTTTAATGCATTAAAATCTATGAGCCCTCTTAAGGTGCTTGGTCCTGATGGTTTCCCTCTTGGGTTCTACTATAAGTATTGGCATATCTGTGGCTCAAATGTTTGTGCGATGGTTAGAAACTCACAAGCTTTGATGGCCATCCCTAAATCAATGAATTTGATGTTATTGGCCATGGTTCTAAAGAAAGACAATGTTCCTCTTTCAATGAATTTTGACCTATAAGTTTGTGCAACACTATCTATAAGATTCTTTCTAAAGCCTTAGCCAACAGGTTGAAAGTTATCCTGCCTCTTCTTGTGGATAGTGCCCAATGTGCCTTTGTCCCTAGAAAACAAATTTTAGATGGGGTGATTGTGGTACACAAACTCCTCCACTCAATTAAAAAGAGTGGGTGAGCAGCATTCTTCCTCAATTTGGATGTAAGCAAGGCTTAAGATAGGGTTTCATGGCAATTTTTATTTCACATCCTGAGGAAATTTAGTTTTAGTGAAATATGGGTGAGGCTCATAGATGATTACATTTCTTCTGCTTGCTTATCTATCCTAGTTAATATCTCTCAAGTAGGGTTCTTTCAGTCATGCCATAATCTATGCCAGGGTGACCCTTTGTCCCCATTCCTTTTCATTATCATGGTGAAGGTGTTTGATCATTCAATTTCCTACGGAAGCTTTGATTTTTTTCTAAGGTTGGCACTCCCCTACCCATCGATATCTCACTAGTAGTTTTCTAATGACATCCTCCTCTCTTGTGAGGCATTGATTTTCCATGCAATGGATGTGAAGCCATTTTGGTTAGCTATGAGAATACTATCGGGCAATAGATAAATTTTGAAAAAAGCTTCATTTATTTTGTTAAAAATTCAAAGACCTGACAAAGGAGAATAGCTAAAATTTTAAATTATCACATTTCTTCTCTCCCAGCCACTTACTTTGGGATCCCCCTTTTTTTTGGCCGCATTAAGGATGATTTTTGGACCCCGATTGTTGAAATAATCCAACACAAATTAGTGTTTTATAGAGGGGCATTATGTGGTCAAGCGAGGAAGGTGGTGTTGGTCCAAAGTACCTTGCAGATCATTCCCATATATGTTTAGCTCTCTTTCATTTAACCTCTAAGGTTATCGCCAAACTGGATAGCATTTGAAAATTTTTCCTATGGGTGGGTCCTGAGTTGAAAGGAAATTCCACCTTATCTCGTGGGAGAAAATTTGTAATAGGAAGAGGCAAGGGGGTCCCAATCTCAAAAATGCGGCCGTGATGAACAAATATCTTGTGGGAAAACTTGGGTGGAAAGTTGCTACGAATTCTAACATTCTTTGGTGTAATATCCTTAAGGCTAAATATAACTTTGATTATTTTTTAGTATATTTCCTTCGTAGTGGAGGGTTGGCCTATCTTGCAGGTTCCTCAAGTCTTGTTACATTTGGATTATTGGAAGTGGTGAGGCAGTTAATTTTTGGGATGACATTTGGGCCAAGGAAAATCCCTTAGGGGATGATCCACATTACACCTCCTTTTTTGATCATTCTAGAACCCATGGGCTTGAAAAAGTAGTAGAATTTATTACTATCCAATATGGATGTAGATTTTGGTCTCCCTCCCTTCTAGAGCTATTTGTTGATGCAGATGTAAGATTGTGGTATGCTTTATTGGTGGAGCTAAGGCTTATTTTGGTATGTAATGTTTTAAAAGGTGATATATTAGTGTGGATGGGAGAACCATATGGGTCTTATTCGGTTAAATATATCTATATTGCTCTTAGCTCAGTGAAGGAAGATTTTTTTCTACAAATCAAATTTGGTTAAAAAATCTAACGTCGAAGATTAATATTTTCTATTGGTTGGCTATGCAAAACAAAATCCTCTTGATCAAGAATCTTCTCAAGAGGGGGATGTGCTTGGTCAATAGGTGCTATTTATGCAAGAATTATTGGGAATATATGACTCATATTTTCCTCAACTATCATAGTGCACAGAAGATTCTAGCTTCCATTCTCTCTTGGTTGGACATTGCTTGGGTGTTTCCTAATTCCTTAATGGACTATGTCATCCAATGGAAGTCACCCTTTATTTCTTGACTTTTTGTTTTTTTTTTTAAATTTCTCCTCCCACACTCCTTCTGGGGAGTGTGGAAGGAAAGGAACTCAAGGGTATTCAAAGAAGTGGAAAAAAATATCACCCAAATTAGCCTCGAGATTTTTTGGAAGGTGTAAGAAAATGTGTCTTCGATTCTCAGCAATTTGAATCCTTCCAAATTAATTCTGGCACTTTCCCCAAGTGAGTGGTTGTTGGAAGAATAACTTGGTTTTGTGTCATTAGCCCACCCCCCTTTTGATCCTAAACTGAGGAGGGAGGTTCATTGGTCTTTGCCACCTGTTGGATGGTTCAAAATTAATTTTGATGATGCCTCTAAATGCAACCTTGTCTTAGCTGGCGCGGGTAGTGCAACAAGGGACATCAATGGTGACTTATTCTGGCTTACATGGACTTCCTTGGAGTCCAATATTCCATAGTGGCTAAAGCTAGAGTGGCTTCATTGGCATGGAGCAACTTAAGAACCTTGGCATAAAAAATGCAATTATTGAAGGGGATTCCCTATCCATCATCAACATGCTTCATGGAGTTTCTTGTTCGGGATGGAAAATAGCTAATTTAATTGATGAAGCAACTTGGCTTGCCCATTCCTTTTCTAGCGTTGATTTCTCCCATATTTTTAGAGAAGGCAATTTAGTGGTTGATATCTTAGCAAACTTGGGAGTTTTTTCTTAAGGCTTATCTATCTGGTAGTAGGATTTTTCCAACTATATTTTACTTCATGTTAGAGAGAAATATCCTTAACTCTTATCATATTTTGGTTCCTTTTGGAGATCTAGGCGATCTGGTTGGTACCTGTAGGTTTAAGCACTTTATGGTGTGTATCGACCTTTATTATTCTATCCCCTTAGTACATTCCTACCTTCCCTAATTGTCCCTTCTAGCTCCTTGGTGACATTGCCCTTATTATGCCTGGGCTTTTCAATCATTGCAGCCTATTGTGACTTTCAAATTTGAAACGATGCATTTATTTAGGTTGGTAGTTTCTAGTCCCCCATGTTGTCTTGCTATTATTTAGGGTCGAGTTGTTTGGGTTTTTCTCCCTGACTTGCCTTCATGGGGATGGTGTGAACTCCCTCAGTTTCCCTTCCCTAGGGGGTGCTTACCTTGATTTGTAATACATTTCTATACTTTTATGTGGGTCTCCCTTATGGAGGTCATCTTGTGCTTTAATTGGCCTTTGGGATTTCTTGTTGTATAAGGTTGTGGGGCTCCTTTCAAAATCCTATTTTAATATTAATACCAAAAAATAACTTTAGAGGATACTTTAAGGAAGTCCATTGATACATTTAGATAGTGGACTTCAATATATCATAGTATCACCAAGAATAGGTGGAAGGGAAACTATGAATCTCATTTGTGAAACAATAGCTTTAATTAGGAAGGATAGTGGGTTTTCCATGGGGTATCAATGTATAGAGGAGTTGCGAGATACCCTTGGCATGGGAGGTGGGGAATGCATTTAAGAAGAGTTATGGGAAACAAGGATCTCTACCTTAGAAACTTTAGCATGTAGGAGAATACAAAATCCTACAACAATAGAGCCATGTCATGACTAACTTTATTATCAATAATTATGACATGAAAGATATTTAAAACAATAATAGAATTGGTGTGGTATACTTATATACCATCCAAATACTACTCATACACAATATAGGTATAATAGTATTATGGATAAAAAAAATACATGGTTTAAGCATCGATGATTGTATACGATTGAATATGGAGTCAAAAAATATCATAGGAGGGGAGTAAAGGGGGGTAAGAATGATTACTTTGATACCAATTATATTGCAATACAAAACATGCATTTATATATTACCAAAATATCATTTTATAAGTGTGAAGCAAGCCCTTACAACTAAAATCGTATTAATTAAGTTATAGGCTGGAACCATCCTGAATGTTAGAATCCTTCATGAAGAACTAAATATATAGTCTTCCCAATACTATTCTATTAATAGAATGATACAGTGGTGTCGATAAAATAAATATTATGCAACTACAAATTTTAATTTAGAGTCTACAAATTTAATATTACATTCAATCAACATTCAATTCCCTAACAATAGTGTTGTATCTCAAAATATAAAATCTATGGTCTCATCTAATTCAAAAGTTCTTCATAAAGTTGTAGGATCTTCTAGAAGAAGATACAACATGGGAACCTAATATAATTTTCTAGTCATTCTTAGCTTTGAGGACAAATATTTCTAAGGAGTGATACATGTAAAAACTCAAATATAGTCATGCTAGCTATCTTTATTATTGTTATATTGGGCCTTAAGATAAGTTACTTATCTCTTGAGCATTAGGGTTATGATTATCATTGTTTAGTTTATAAATATTTTATTGTAAGTAGTTTATGACAACTTTTATATTATAGGGTTAACATTTATGAAGGAAGGTTTTCATACATAAAATAGAGTTAGAAATTCAACATATTTTTCCTATCCATGCATGTTGTATTTTTGCATTGTTTAGCTGAAATTAGTTGTAATTTTAAATGGTGTGAGCACATTATTGATGAAAAAAACTTCAATTCATATTTTATGTATCAAGACTACCATAATAATTTTACTATTAATAAAATAATATATTTATACATATAATATGAAGTCAAGTATGATAATGACTTGTAATCAACAAATATGTACAAGTGTTTGAAACATATGTAGTCTGACCTTACTGAGCCAATGCTGATAAAGATAAAGTACCTATAGGTTATCTTGATGTATTCTATGGGTAAGTTCAATGTAAGCCTAGGGTATCTTTATGCAAGTCTATAGACAATTTTAATGTATTCCTCTTTAATAATATTGGTTAAACCACCTCTATGGTTAACCTTGATTAAAAAAATTCACTACATTTAATATCACTACATTTAATATATTGTAGTTTAAAATTCAAGTCATATTATGTTTGGTTGAGGTTAGTATTTAATTGGGGACTAGGTATCACTATAAATACCCCCAATAACTAATCCATTATATCAAATTATCATATGTTGCTGTAGAGGTACCTATGGGCTTTCATCCATTATTCCTTCTATTTTTTTCTTTCCCTTACATATTATTTTTCTTATATACTCTCTCTATTTACTCTTCTTATTCTTCATATGATTACGATGAACATATTTTTCACAATAATTTTTGAAAGTATTGTGAATTCTATTAAGGTACTAGTATTAATTTAAAATATTATCACTGAGTTATGCAAAAAAAAACCCTCACTCTTTGTAGATCTTGAGATTAGGTGCAACTACAAAATTCTATGATTTATAGTAGTTTTGATTTTATTAATTTTGTTACATGTATTATAATATGCTACTACATATTCAAACTTACATCATCGTTATAGCCCCTATTGAAATATTTTTAGAGTTATATTAAATCGGAGAGAAAATATCAAATTAAACTATCTGAAATGAAGGATAGGCATTTGGATAAAGTCTTTGTCTATAGAATATGATGACTCATATTTTTTCTAAATTTATTAGTGACAATAGATTAACAAATACATGCAACCTCCATTTATGTGGGTCCTCTATCAGTTAGGACGACATATTGTCCAAAAAAATATGCAATGACCTCATGCTTGTCAAAGTTCCATTTTCAATATATAACATGGGATATGAGGATATTGTTAACCTAATTTTTATTATATTTTGATAGGATTTTATGCTACCATTAAAATCAAGAACAACTATAGGTTATAGCACATCAAAAAATTAGAAATGGGCTAGTGCAGTGTAAGTAGGATTGGTGATGTAAACAAGCATTATGTAAGTTTTTTTTTATTTTTTATTATTTTAAATCTATCACATAAGACTCTTGAAATTTTTAAAGAATTTTATTTTAGGATTTGGTTACTAAATTTTAAATAAAATGATGTTATATTAATAATATATTTGAAAATAATTAATTAGATTTAAATACTAATTAAATATTAAATTTTATGTTTATCTTAAATTAAATAATAATTAATGGTTAAAAATTGAACATAAAAATAATATTTGTATGTATAAAATAAATTTTATAATCATAATAATTGAAGTTAAAAATAAATATTAATGTTTCAAAATTATATCTAATGATAGTAGGTCAGTTAATTATAATTTTTAACTTTCAAGGAGGATATTTAAGTTTAAATCTTGCCAAGTTATACTTGCATAGTAGCTAAGTTATTGTTACACCACTATGTTGTGAGGATGTAGAACAAGTGGGGCTTGTTTCAATTTCAATAGTAGCTAAGTTGTTGTTTATTTGGTGAGGATATAGAACAAGTGGGGCTTGTTTCAATTCCATATAACTAAGTCTAAAAAATAAAAATAAAATTATACACTATTAGATTATTTTTTAAAATAATTTTAAAAGTATAAGTAGATGTAAAAGAAAAGTCTTATAATATAAATATAATCCATTCCATTATAGAAAACCTCAAAATATAAAAAGTACTTATTCCATACAAATTCTAGTCCTTTTTTTATGTATTTTTTTGGGCTTCACGAATAGCTTATGTGTATTTATAATTATTGCTTGTTGCAACTATCTTGTTATTTGTACCATTTCAAATGGGTTAGATCTTGATAAATCCAACAAGAAAAAAATTATAGTTCAATCAATTAGTGTTGTTGTTGGTATATTTGGATTTGTGGGGATGGTTTCTATGATCAATAGTTTCTTTCCACCTTCTACCAATTATGACCACAAGACCATAGGAATCATTGAAGTTGAGGCCTTAAAGCTAGTGATATCTTGTTTCATTTGTTTGCTAACCTCTTATGTTATAATTATGATTTTATTTATAATCTTTTCCTAGGGCTTTCTATTATCTAGAATGGGAATGCTTAATTGACTTCTATGGTAGGCTACTTCTACTTCTACTTGATGGTACAAGTTGGATTGGTCATCCTTGGTGACATTTTTAAAGATGATGTTATATACATCACAAGGAATTGTTGGATAGTGAGGCTAAGAGAAAATGTGGGGCATGATGACATGGTGTTTGGCATGAACTAGAAGGTAATAAATGATGAGAAAAATGAAGGAGATTACCCATGAGTAGTAATGTGTGGTGAGATAATGATTATTTGATATTTTAATTAAAAGTTTAAAATATTAAATCCTTTAAATTAAAAAATAATTTATTATCTAGTAAAATTGGTACAATAAGAAATTTTAATAATACAAATACTAGTAACTATTTATCCTTCTTCTTTAGCATGAAAAATATGTTTGGGATTCAAATCCTTTTATCTACTCTCAAAAACTCTATGTTATTATATTTTCATTTAAAATATACATTCAATTCAAGGTCATGAAACTAAAATTACACGTCATTAAAAGGAATACCATCAACCTCCTCCTGCATGTTCCTTATAACGCAATTTAGCTCCAAAATCAACTTTGTACATTGATAATTACTTTAATTATAGGAAATGTAGAACATGATCTTTATCATATTATTCATCTTAGCCTTCTGTTAGGTTGCACTCAAAATTTCTCAAGATTTTGATATACTAAGTGAAACATAGTCTCTATAGACTCACATAACTATTACAAGACTCTTCTTTCACATACATGCATCCCTATGACTCTAATATTACTAGATTTATCCAAAATACAACAACAATATAAAAATAATAAAATTAAATTAAACAAAAGTTAAGGCTTTCTTGTGAATGCTTGTTATATATTTATAGATGCCTTATGGTGTAAAATCATTTTTTACAAAATTACTTTTTAGACAAAACCAACATCTATTTTTAATAAAACATATAACTTTTAATAATATTTATAATAAATTAATTAATTTTAATACATATAAATTATAAAAATAAAATAAAATAAAACCTATGAAAATATCAGATAATTAAATTACATGCGGTTAGATTTATTAATTGAATATCATCGACCGACAAGAAGGTTGCCATCTAATGCTTAAAAAAAATGTTACAAATTTTTGAAGATAAAAAATATCTATGAACTCCTCTCTGTTAGAATAACAGTTTTTAATTTTAGCACTTGAAAGAAGATTTCTTATCATCACTCATAGACAGAGACACAAGAAGAGAGACAAACAAGAAGATATTATATAATTATGTATCCGTAAGAGTGAGATAAGCGACTTTCACATGTTTCCAACGTTTAGAAAAACATTGTATATCATTCATTTATAAAATTTAAAGTTCTATATATAATATTATATTTTATGTAATTATAAAAATAAAGTTAAACATTATATAGTTTACACTAAAATTTAATAACCTCTTTGATTTTTTTTTCAAAACTAACTTACTACTAAAATATTTGTTTGAAAGCTTGAGGGGGTAAAATTGTGTTGGTTGGTTGAGAAACCATTATATTTTAATCCATCATTACTTATATATATTTTGGTGTGTTCGGAAGCCATTATATTTTAGTACATTTTTAGTGTTTAGAGAAAAGAATTGAGAGTGACAAATCGTTCATCTTGCTAAGATAACTTGAAAACTCAAGCAAAGCTTGAATTCATTTTTCAGTTTATATTTTTATTTTTTTACAGATTTGCCACTTTAGAGAGGCAACGGCTTTAGAAAACCTAAGGATGAATCCCCTCTAGCCATTGTTATAAATTAAAATACATTCTCCTCCATCACACACGCTATCCAGTAAACAGAAATAACCTGCATAACTTATGTCCATCTAGTAGAGGTGAAGGGAAAGGCGTGGAGTAGCCTTGGCCACAAGCGGCACTTTCTTCTGCAACGCCAGGCCGAACGCCTCCTCCATGTCCAGACTCGCTTGTCCCGCAGGCAGATCCCAATCGAAGGCGTGGATCAATGATCCCACACTGTACTTCACCAACGTAATCCCCATGCGATAGCCCACGCACAACCGCCTGACCGCTCCGAAGGGAATCAGCTCAAAGTCGTTTCCGCGTGGATCGATCTTGGAACCCACGAACCTGTCAGGATTGAATTCCATCGGCTTCTCCCATATCTCAGGATCCCTCCCAATCCCCCAGATGTTTACGATCAGCCTCGTGTTCTTTCAGAATGTAGTACCCCCCAACGTTGCAGGCCTCCGTCGAGACGCGTGGAAGGCCGAGAGGGCTGAAGGGGTGCTTGCGGAAGCTTTCCTTGCAGGTGGCCACTAAGTAGGGAAGCTTTGGTATATCAGATTCCTTGAGACATCTGTCGCGGTCAACGACTTGGTCCATCTCCGCCTGTACACGCCTAATGTGCTTGGGGTTCCGGATTAGCTCTGCTAAAGTCCACTCTATCAAGCTGCTGGGCGTGTCCGTCCCGGCAGTGAAGAAGTTCTGTAATTGTCACAAAAAGGGCAGCACACATAACCATTAGAGGGGGATTCAAATATCTCCGAAATAAAATGAAAAGTATTCGTGTAGGAACCTCAAGAGTTCTCACTCAAAGCAGGTTATGTACAGTACAATTGAATATTGATGAAGTATTGATAAATTTTTTCTTAAGATCAATTTACCAATATATATTCAAACATAGACATTGATTTATGGTGGTGTTTTTATAAATTTAAAAGGTAATTTAATACGTCAAAATTTAAGACCTTATTTTATAGAGCTTCAAATGCTTCGAATTTTGATGTAGAAATGATTAATTTAATTTACTTAAAATTCACTTTTAATTCTTCTTAATTTAAATTAAAATTCACATTTTTTAAAATACAAATCCAACCAGTATAACCCTACAGTCGTCAAGGAAACTTAGAGAAAGTAAGTTATGATTACCCATTTTCCAAGAGTCCAGAGTTACACATTGAAATTGTAAAGGCGAATCTTCTATCAAAACTATTTAGTATACTGTATAATTGTTAAAAAACAAAACAAAAAAAAGGTTTATAACCAAGGCCAAATTCTTCTATCCTTCCTTAAGGAGGTAAGATTATAACAAAACAGCATAGACATACATAGAAGGGGCGACAAGGGAAAAATAATTGTACAGAATACCATAAGGTATCAATATTGCAGTGAAACAGAGCGGCCATATTTAAAGAGGCGTGAGGCAAAACGAAAAAATAACGATGTGCATACTAGAATGATGGTCTGCTTACTAAGCTTTCAGTAAATAAGAATACCGAAGTACAAAAAAATATTTATAGAATGAAAGGCTAGAGATATTTAAAAAATAAAAATAACTTATATACCAAAAGAAGACCCTTGAAGTGAGTGTCCGTGAGCCTCCCGCCTTGGGCATCGAAGTTGTCCCGCTGAGACATCACGACGTCCAAGAAATTCGGAGACGCCCGTTTCTTGGCCGTGGCCTGGTGCTCTACGATCATCCTCTCCAACATTCCGTCGAATCGTTTGTGCAGCTTCTTCGTTCCCCGCTGGATCCCCTGCAGGTCCATCCACGCCACGGAAGTAATAAAGTCTCCAATGTTGAAATGCCCCGCCGTGGTCATGAGCTCGACCACCATATCCTTGAACTCGTTGGCCTCCTCCCCGACCGTCTCGAACACGCGTTTGCTCAGAATGATCTGCCCCATAACGTTGGCGAGGCACACGTTCAGCAGCTCCGGCACGTTTACCGTTACGCGCTGCCGGATGGTCCGCAGCATGTGTCCCATCTCCGCGTCCCTCGAGGGCTGCAAGTCCTCCAGCGCCTTCCCGCCCAGCATGTGCAGATTGCAAACCTTGCGCAGCATCTTCCACCGGGCACCGTAGGGCGCCCACACCATGTCCTGCGAGTCGTAGGCGAGCAACGTTGCCCCGGCGTTGCCCGGGCGGTTGGAAAGTTGATGTCCAGCGTCTTCAGAAACGCCTTGGCAGCCGCCGGAGTGTTGGCCACCACCATCTTGGACGTGCCCAGCTTTAAATACAGAATCGGTCCGAACTTCTTGGAAAGATTAGTGAGGGTGACGTGGGGCATCGAGCCCAGCAACGAGAGGCACCCTAGCACTGGCCACACGACCGGCCCGGGCGGTAGCAGCCTGTTTTTCTTAGATCTCAGAACATAATTAAATCCCACGTACAAGCATAGCCAGGAAAGCCCCCAGAGCAACAATTCTGTTAAGGTAGATTCCATTATTCTCTGCTCTTGTCTGTCAAGAAATGAGTTGAGATATATAAAGGCGGACATGTGTAAAGTTCAGCTACTGATTGTAAAGACTGGTTGGTTGGTTGTTGGCATGCGCGAGCGTATCTAACTCCTATCACGTTCTTCTATACAAATAGAATGCCGAAATTCTAAGCCGAATATCACGAGGATTTGGCCAAAAGACATAAAAACCGGCATCATCGATCGAAGAGTTTAGCGTAGGATGCAGCTCACGAGGATGCAGTCAGCAATGTATTTTGGCCAAAAGACATAAAAACCGTCATCATTGATCGAAGAGTTTAGCGTAGGATGCAGATCACGAATATGCAGTCAGCAATGTATTTTGGCCAAAAGAATAAAAACCGACATCATCAATCGAAGAGTTTAGCGTAGGATGCAGATGACAAGGATGCAATCACCAATTTATTAATGTAAAGCTTAAATAAAGTAATTCACAATGAACAACCTTGTTTCATTTGAATATCACCTTGCAACATTTTAATAGGTTTTTTTTTTTTTTTTTCTAACTTTTTCCTTTACTTGTTTAAAAAGTTTATCTATAGTCGCTATAGTTAATTGCTATACAATTTTTTTCTATTCTTTTCCAACAACCTTGTTTCATTTGAATATCACCCTGCAATATTTTAATAAGTTTTTTTTTTTTGTCGAGTTCTAACTTTTTCCTCCACTTGTTTAAAAGGTTTGTTTATAGTTGCTATCGTTAATTGGTATACAGATTTTTCCTATTCTTTTCCATTATTTACTTATAAGCAATGTATTAAAAGCTTTTTTAAAGTTCACACAACAATAATAAATTTTTTCTTTTTGCATTTTATAATTTTTGTAATTTGGTGTCTTAAAGTAGTGTGGTGATTTATTACTGAGTACTTTGGTCATAACTTTGCTTGCCTTATTGCCATCTTTCTTTGATTTTTTTGCATATTGACTGATTTTACTTTCTACTATCTTGCCAAATAATTTTGTGAAAATACAAATCATGATGGTGTAGTAATTTGATGAATTATTGATGTTTCAATTTTTATACAATGGTATAACTAGGTTAGTTATCCATTTTAATGGAAAGCTCTCTTTAATAATGTCATTAAAAATATTTTCGATGTGTGATACCAAGATGTCAACCCCGCACTTTAAATGTTTAACTTGTAAACCATCTATATCGTGAAGCTGATGAGGATTCCAAATTATTTAATATAATTAATATTATATTAATAATAAATGTTTACAATGGAACCAAATATTATGTAAATGAATGATTTAGATTATATAACCGTCTTTTTAGATCATCCTAAGACGGTTTTTAATAGCCATCTTAAGGTGATTCCAAATTATTTAATATAATTAATATTATATTAATAATAAATGTTTACAATGGAACCAAATATTATGTAAATGAATGATTTAGATTATATAACCGTCTTTTTAGATCATCCTAAGACGGTTTTTAATAGCCATCTTAAGGTGACCTAAGAACCGCCCTCTTTACGTAAAGAGGGTGGTTTAAAACCGCCTTCATAGGATGTTTACAATCACCTTCTTAGACCTTAAAAATCATCTTAAGAGGATGCGCAAAAAAACGGGAATTTTAATTTTTGATGCAAAGCGAGAATTTTAATTTTTGGCTATGACAATTATCATGAGGAATGATTTTATGTCATTTTAAGGTTTGTTAAATGCCTGCACAGGCTTGCAGGCCTCGCATTCTGTTGCTGGAGGGCGATGGGCACATCATGAGCAAGGGATGATGTAACAGATTTTTCCAACGAGCTCAAGGAACCAAAAATTTGGAACCCTCATCAGCCTCAGGGAGTTCTTCGTCAAAATGGCCAAAATGGGGGTCGTGGACTCAAAATGGGATTCGATGGTCAATGGATGCATTTGCCAATGAAGACTAGAAAGAGAGGTCAAATCGCTACAAAGGGGGGAAAAGATTGTAGGTAGTCATGAATATCTTAGAAATAGAATGTTTCCACCCGAACACATCTTTGCCTACCAACAGCTGGATGTTTGTACTAAATGGGTAAGAATGTTATCGTACTACAAACGGTGCGATGTGAGCCTGAAAGCCTATGCACTGTTGGAAGAGGTGAACAGAGGTAGTGGGCGCATGGATAGCTGCTCAAGCGATATTCACAAATGATACAGAAGAAGCCACGAGGAAACTTCGTTAGCCATTCGCGTGAACAAATTTACCTTACCTTTGGAGAAAAATGTTTCTCTCTTCACGGGTTCGCAACTTAGATAAAAGACATCGGTCTTCCAGCATGGAAACATGGACGTCATTAGATTTTTTTTAAAGTATTTTTGTTCTTTATAATCAACATTCATGAATGAATATATTTACATAGAAGTTTAAATGTCTTTAGTAATCACACATAAATCCTTAAAAAAATTAAAATTTTATTTATATTTATTTAGAAACTAGTTAAATCGGCTAGCTAAAACAGTGTTACTATGTATCCAAATATGTCGCCACATGTGAATAGTGCTAATGTTTGTCTAGATTATGGTGCCTACAAGTGAAATTGGAATCTTCAACAGTATGTTTTGTTTGTTTGGTAGTAGCTTTGCAATATTTTCGGGATTGTATGGAGATTCTAAACAACACTTGTCGGTATATTGAGATAGAATACCCTGGAACATCCCAAAATAGATATCCATATAAACTATCATCCCATTGCTTCCAATTACATCAGAAACTGAGAAAAACAGTTTAGTAAGAGCTTTATATTTATTTTCTCAACCCTTTACTCACCCGGTCACTCTTTCTCACAAACATTAAAAAATAATTTGAAGGACAAGGTTTAAAGTGTGAGGTTTAGTAGGACATACTATATTTCTAAGAGACAATGAATATTTAATAACGATCGATGAATGTTGAATCTGTAAATCACAAGCCACCTTGCTTACGGTTTTAAAGTTCTATAAATATTACAGGAAATATTCTCATTTTTCCTGGATTTGTATTGTATAATGAATTATTTATCTCTACATGGAAAATGGTCAAATGTAAGCATTCAAGGAAAACAGAGATAAGATTCATGAATTAGGTTTTAGTGTTTTTTACTATTGTGCTCAAGCTTTTTTAGAAATAGCTTTCATCGAATCCCATAGAATGTTAAAGAATGTTGAACTCTAGAAAATTTGTCTATTAATTTACTCAATTTGTTAGTCGGATGCCAGTGACATAAGACATATCTTAGTATTGATGTTATAGTATTTTTTAACCTGCCCTAGGGCTAGAGCTTGGCTAAATATATTCATTCTGATTAACTACATTATTTCATTCTCAATCGTTATAAACAAGAAGCAGTGTAACATCCTTCTACTTTTTGATTCTGATTGAATAATCCAACAAACAGATAAGAGAAAATATTTGGACCAAGAATAGTTTATTTTTAGTTTTGCGTGATAATTATTATGTTAATAAAGGGAAATAAAAACCTGTAGGTTCGCTTCTAACAATGGTTTCTATCATTCATTGTAGATAGTCGATACCTATTAGGATTTAGGTCTTAACCACCGTTCAAGTTCCTTTCCATCAAAGGATTGGACTCTCAACACATTTGAAGTTCACATACATTTTTTTGGGACACGTTGCAAACTTTCATGGTAAAGTTTTGTTTGACCAAAGTCTGCATAAGAAACTATTTACAATGAAGTAACGTGGAGCACATTTAATAAATATTTAAAACCAAATCTTAAGAGGGTGGTTTTAAATGGGTTACAAGAGTGGTTTAAAATTACCCTCTCAAGTCATTTTAAAAAGGTGGTTCTAAATTATTCTTGTAGCTCTAAGAGGATAGTTTAAACACTCTCCTAGTCTTAAGGGGTATTTTTTTGAGGTGGTTTTTAGTTACCGTCGTATGGGTTTAGATCTTTTATAGTCTAAATCTTTTATGAAACCCTTATAGATGGTGATTGAATCATTACAGTTAAAAATCATCTTTAAATATTTTTTTTGGTATAATGATTATTTGATCTTATTACAAATATTTAGATTAGGGTATGAATTTGATTTTATGTATATAGTATGTGTCAAGACTGTAAGAGCGAGTACGTGTCATGTAATTAAGTGTGTGAGGTTTCTAATTAGTATGTGAAGTGTGTGAGGTTTCTAATTAGTTTCTAAAGGGGGATGTTAGCGTACTAATATTTTCTAATTCATACCGATCTATGCGGTCCTTTCACACCCAACAGTTGTGGAGGGAAGAGGTACTTTCAGTTATTCGTAGATGACTACTAACGAAAGATGTGGGTTTTCTTTCTCCAACTGAAATCTGAAGCTTTCGCATTCTTCCAGCAGTTCAAGAAATCCGTTGAGAAGGAGTTAGGGGCTTCTGTCAAAACCCTCCGCTCAGATCGAGGGGGAGAGTTTACCTCTAATGAATTTTCTCGCATTCCTAGATAAGCATGGGATCAAGAGACAGTTAACAACTGCCTATACTCCTCAAAGAAATGGAGTTGCTGAGAGAAGGAACCATTCTATAATGGAAATGGTTCGTTGTATGCTCACAGGAGCTACTCTTGGGCAACAATATTGGGCAGAAGCTGTCACCACTGCAGTGTATCTGTTGAATAGGGCTCCCAAAAAGGCCCTAAAAGGAATGACTCCACAGGAAGCATGGAGTGGTCGAAAACCCTCCATATCTCATCTACGTATTTTTGGGTGTCAAGCTTTCATGCACATACCGAAAGAGAAAAGGAAGAAGCTAGATGAGAAAACATTGAGATGTATTTTTCTTGGTTATTCTGAGCACTCTAAAGGATATCGATTGATAGATCCTTTGACCAAGAAAATTCATATCAGCAGAGATGTTGTCTTTGATGAAGCTTTCACATCACAGAGCACATCTAAAGTACACCAAGATATTGTGGAAACTAAGGAAGAGAATATTCCTTCGTCAACACAGACAGAAGGTCCTTCTACATCTTCTTCACCTCCACCGAAGAAGAATCCTAAATGGTGTACAAATACAATCGGAGATGCAAATTTATCCACTCCTCCCAATTTGAATTTGGATAGACCTCGTACATGCAGTATGGCTCAAAAGGAGAAAGAAGCCAGAGAAACTGGTGAGGTTGATGATCTTTGTCAATATTTTGAGGAACTTTCTGTGACTCCAAGTACAAAAGTTGAGGATATGGATATTGATGATGATAGGGCATTCATGTCTACCATAGATAGTCTTGAACCTGCATCAGTGCAAGATGCTCTCAGTGAGCCTCAGTGGAAGGCCGCTATGGATACAGAGTATGAGTCTTTGATGAAGAATAAAACTTGGAAGCTTGTTGATCTACCGCATGGAAAGAAACCCATTGGCTACAAATGGGTATATAAAGTCAAGTACAAGGCAGATGGAACAATTGATAAGCATAAGGCCCGTCTTGTTGCAAAGGGCTATGCTCAAAAGGAAGGCATCGACTATGAGGAAACTTTTGCACCTACTACTCGGATGACCATAATTCGGGTTATGTGTGCTATGGCAGCACAATATGGGTGGAAAGTTCACCAGATGGATGTCAAAAGTGCCTTTCTAAATGGTGATCTCCAAGAAGAAGTCTATATGACTCAACCTGAAGGATTTGAAGTGGAAGGCCAACAACAGAAAGTTTGCAAATTGGTCAAATCCTTGTATGGTCTGAAACAAGCTCCTCAAGCTTGGTATATAAAAATGGACAATCACCTTATGTAGCATGGATTTAAGATATGTTCATCAGATGCAAACCTCTATTTCAAGAAACAGGGTTCTGAGATAGTGTTGCTTGTACTCTATGTGGATGATCTGCTCATTACAGGGAGTTCAAAAACTATGATCTCTACTGTCAAAAGAAACTTGTGCAAATCTTTTGAGATGACAGATCTCGGAATTCTCCATTACTGTCTTGGTCTGGAATTCAGCCAGAAGGAGCACACCATCAAAGTGTCTCAAAAAAAGTATGCCAAGACATTCTTCGGATAAATATCGCATGACTCGATTGCAAGCCAATGGCAACTCCAATGGAGAATGGACTTCAGTTATCGCGATATGATGACTCACCTCAGGTAGATGGTACTCTCTATCGACAGTTTATTGGGAGTCTCATATATCTGACCAATACTAGGCTAGATCTCATTTTTGCTGTCAACTATCTTTCGAGGTTCATGCAGGAGCCTAAGACCACTCATTGGAAAGCAGCAAAACGTGTTCTTCACTATGTTCGTGGTACTATAGAATATGGCCTAGAATACAAGAGTAACAACAAATTATTCTTGCAAGGATACACGGACTCGACTATGCCGGATCATTTGATGATCGCAAGTCAACTTCTGGATACATTTTTCATCTGGGATCCGGTCCTGTCTCTTGGCACAGCAAGAAGCAACAGGTGGTTGCTATTTCATCAACAGAGGTAGAATATTGTGCCGCATGTGAAGCTGTGTGCGAAGTGATATGGTTACGTCGCATTCTGACAAGTATGGGCCATCCATCAAAATCTCCAATACACTTGTTTTGCGACAATCAGGGTGTTCTGAACCTCGTCAAGAATCCAGTCCATCATGAAAGAACAAAGCACATTGACACACAATGTCATTTCATTCGAGATGAAGTTCCAAAGCACCGAATTCAGCTTCAAGACATTCCCACGCGATGCTCAAGTTGCAGACATTTTCACTAAGGCACTTGGACGTGTCAAATTTGAATTGTTTCGCAGCTCACTTTGTATTGCAAAATAATGTAAGGGGATGTTAGTAGTTTAGTATAGCTATTAGTTATTACATTACCCAAATAATGTAATAAAGGGGGATGTTAGCGTACTACAACAATATTTGTCTCTATTGTTTATTTTGTTCCGCTGTTACAACCATGTAACAACGTTCGTTCAGCCGTGACTATTTTCGGCAGTTGTAATTACTATTTAATCCCTGCAATACAATAAACAGATGTTCCGAATTCTTACATGTGATGTGTCTAGTTTAGAAGTAGGAGTTATATGTAATCATGAAATACTTTATCTTTATGTAATATGTGGGAATTATTATATAATAAAATAATGTCAAGAGTCAAGTTCTCTAATGAGTTTGAGGATATCAAAGACCACTTGTAATGTGAAATTTTTTATGTATCTTTATATTGAGACAAAGCTATTTAATTTTTAACTTGAATACGATTTTCTTTATGCATTGATTAAGTTTTATCAATAAAATTTTCAATGTGATTTATGTGATATTGATGGATACATAATATTAATTATATTAATGTGAATATGATATATGCTTTGATATTTTGATATGTGATTGAATATTGATCATATTATTATAAGTGATTTATAATAATATTGGACAAGAGATATTGAAGAGTATTTTCTAGAGAAACTTTCAGGAAATGCATGCAATATTGGAGGAGAGACATAGAAGAATATTTGTGTTGGAGAGAAGGAGATAAAAATGGCTAGAAGTAAATTTTAAATGTGAGGAGAATGTAAATTAGAGAACACAGAGAAACAAAATGTGAGGTAAAGTTCAATATAAAAGAAGGTTTTTGAACGTAAGGTGAATGTACTACTTTAAAGAAATTTGAGAACATAGAAATCTAGGATGAACGCTAAAGCTTAAAGTACCAAGAATGTACATTGAATGTTGAAGTTTAAGAATGTATGTGAATCATTAAAACATGTGAGTGAAAACACTAAAGTCTAAATTCTATGGGTGTTAAGAAAATATTTGTATTATCCTCTACTACATTGGATCCAGCCTAAGCACAAAGTTAGAACCTAATCAAATATTACACTAACTTCCTAGAATAATTATTCTTGAATATGTGTTGTGTGGATGAGACATTGAGTACTAGATAAAGGTAAAGTATAAAATTTACATTAAATGACATTTAGGCACATATTTAGAGGATTAAATGTAATTTAATTGAATTTCTTTGGAGTGATAAGAATATTAAATTCAATAGATTTTTGAAGTTATAAAATGGAATTTATAAGGAATTGATTAATGAATTATTCGATAAAAGAAGAATTTAATGAAGTGAATTGATGATTTGATTGATACTTGAAAGGGAGAAGAATTAATTAAATTATTGGATATATAATAAAAAAATAAATTGAATTAATTCAAATTGGGAGGTGTAAGAAATATTGGTGAAAGTTATTTGATTTGAATAATTGAATTATTGATTGAACTTGAAGGAATACATAAGAAGGACAATTAATAAAATAAATTAATGAATTGAAGAAATTGATTTGATTGAACTGATTAATTTGGAGAAAAATTTAATATTTGAAATTGAAAGTAAAAACATTAAAATTTGAAATTAATTTGAAGATTGAAATTGATTATAAAACAGTGATTGAAAATTATTGATTTTTTTTTTTGATATTATTAAAAGGAAGAGGGTTTTGATAGGAATTCCACAACCTATACAACCAGACACGCCATGAAGGTGATCATCAAAAAGGGCCAAGAACTAAACACCCCATCGGGGTTAAACATTACAAAAAACTAAACTACTTAGAAAAAGAGTAAGGGACAAAGGGGAGAACTGAGATAATTCTACCCCATCATACCAACATCCTAAGAAACTGAAGTAGTCACCCACAAGATCTCCTATGATAAATCTAGAGCATTCTTCAGAGAGCTCCAAATCACTCTCTATTTGATATCAATGAGTTTCAGACTATGAAAAACAATTTTTTTTTGTTAGGAGTGTCCTCCGATGCATAAACATCTTTGATAGTTTTATCTCTATGGTAGTCTCTTGGTAGGATATCCACTTTAGGAGAAGGAGATAAGGGGGACAAACCATCCTCCTCTCACTTCTTATCATGCAAACATTTGGACTTGCGAGAGATGCTCCCTACCACCATTCTGGCCGATGCAAGACCATAAACTAGGTATGCAGGATTATCCCTTTTAGGAGAAGCTTTGAATTTGAAGGTAGGGTAGTTTGGAAGGACCTTATCTCCATCAAAAAATACTTTCCCATGCACCCGTTTCACAAAAACATGAATATTTCAAGCAACCTTATCAGATATCGTGCCCAAAGATAATGAGAAAATATCCTCATTATTATCATTGAATTTCTTAGATGCATTCTTTGACAAACCAAGAGCGGAAAAGGGTAAATCCAAATATGATTTCAGAAGCTCCTTCGTAGCCAAACCATGCTCAAAAGCTACTTGTTCAAAACAAGCAGAGCCAAACCTTATTGAAGAATTATTGAAATAAAAAGGAAATATTGAATTTGGGAGCAATATGGAATACCACATTAAAAAATTTAAATTTTTTCAAAATGAGTACATCAAGATTATTACGATTTAAAGGACCAAATTTCATGAAAAGAAAATTTCAAAGACAAAGATATTTTCATAGACATGTAACAAGATATAATAAGCAAAGATAAATACAATCAAAATTAAATATAGAATATGGAGACAGCTCATGGTACATTGTTTTAGGAGGTATCCACCATATGACATGAAATATTTATTTGTTTGAATCAACTCAAGTTAAAACAAGTATACCAGTGAAGATAGCATATGATAAGATTTATCGCATACAGGGCTAGGAAATGCCATTCTCGGTTTATCATATTCTAAACGTACATATAAAAATATACTTCATATTCTTGGCATAACAAATAATATTATCTCAATATCTTAATTTCTTGACAAAGGAATAATTATAAATTTTAAGTGTATTAATGGAAATACAAAATATCTCATTAAGAGAAAATAAAATTGAGGCCATGGGATCCATCAAGAATGGGATATTTGCATTTGATGTAATAGGAATATCACAAAAACATTTAGATCAACTTTTATCATGAGAGTAATATCAAACGACATATGAGTTTTTAATGGCAAAAGAATTTAATGATACTTTTTTTATTCCTCCAAAGAAGAGGAAACAAGTCAATGGATCACACAGTTCTAGAATCCCAAGTAGAATCAACAACTAAAATTAGAAAATGAAGACAGGAATTATATATTTAATATTGAAGGCCTTCATACCAAATAATGTAGTATGCGGGTGTTGGAGGTATTATATTATTTGGTTCCATTATAAATATTTATATTAGGATGTGAGTTTTATTTTATGTATATAGTATGTGTCAAGTTTGTAGGAGAAAGCATGTGCCATGCAATTACGTGTGTGAGGTGTCTAGTTATCAAGTAGAGAGTAATGAGTATGATGTGTCTAGTTTAGAAGTAGAATTTATATGCAATCATGAGATACTTTATCTTAATATAATATGTGGGACTTATTATATAAACAAGGAATGTGAAGAGTCAAGTTCTTTCATGAGTTTGAGGACAACAAAGTCCAAGAGTCATGTAATGTGAAAAATCTCATATATATTTATATTGAGATAAATCTATGTAAATTGTAACTTGAATAAGCTTTGATTTATGAATTGTTTGAGTTTTATCAATAGGAATTTTAGTGTTATTTATGTGATATTGATTGATGCATAATATTTATGTGAATATGATATATGTTTTGATATTTTAATATGTGATTGAATATCGATAAAATTATTCTAAGGGATTTATAATCATGGGAAGTAAATCCTATGAGATAATCCTTCATATTTTATAACAATAAGAACTTTGGTGTATCTTTAAGAAGGATAAAGAAGTAGTCCTAGATGTCAAATATCAATACCAAAATGTTAAAGAGCCACTGTGTTTAGTAAGTCAATTGGAACTAGAGATTTATTCTCTTAAGTTAGACAAGTTTGATAACATTGACGATAACATTACAAGATTCAAGGATTTGAGGGTAGATATTACATATTTTGTAGAAAAAAAGGAAAGATGATGCAAAATCCATTAATATTATTCTTGCAAATCTCTCTCTCACTCTCTGTTTCTCTCTCTCCCCTATAAAATATTGAACCTATTATTTTATACAATTTCTATGTTCTTGAAATCTCAAAAAGTTCTTACCTTTGATCAACTTTTCTCTCTGTAATGCACTATTAGGTTTCGGTGTGGAATTGTGGTGTTGGAACTCCTCACATATAGGATTATGTAAAGGAATTACATTCTAAGGATAGTAAGACCTAGGTGTTGGAAATTTGAGTTAATTTGAGGCATTTTATGTTGTCATTGATGTCACATGGATCATATTTGGTTTTGGTGGTAAAAGCACTTCATATATTAATCATCTATGATATTTTGGAGAGCATGGATATATACAGGGTATTTATAAAAACCAAGGCAGACAAAATAAAAGGTTTTATTTAAAACCATGGTGGGCTTATGTGGAAAGGGATTTTCTTAAAAGCCAAGGTGGAATTTTGTTTCATCGAAAAATGACCTCCGGTGATGAATATATTAAAGTTTAAAGTTTAAGTTTAAATTAATGGAGGGCCGACCTATGTGCAATTAATGGAGGATGACATATATATACATGTAAATGTCTCAATTTATTTTGGAAAGGGGGCATATTATATATCGTCGAAAAGATTATTTTGAGGGCTATTTGACTAACTTATTTAGAAGGAGAAATAAGGTGTTTGTAAATATATATTTCTGATTCCGCAAAGGGGTTCTAAAAGTTAAATTTACCTTGTTCTTTTTCAAGAGGATTAATTCTTTCATGAGGTGAAAATATTGGCAAAATAATTTTGTAGAAGATTTACAAAGAGGTTTTTTCATCTTCATAAAAGGTATGGGCACATTCTCCTATTGATTGTTTATGGTGGTTGATTTCTGAAATATCATTGGAGGGAAAAGGATTGTTTGTGGTTTCCTTTTTGAAAGTGGTTGGTTGAATGCTTCAAGGTTTTTTGAATTGAGATTTGTGTCTAAACCTTGTTTGATAAGCATAGTTGTTGAAGCCCATTAGATATAAAAGAACTTGAGTTAGAAAATAATATGAGTATCATTGTTATGTGAGATTTGTGGTTGAGCATTATTGGAAATATTTGAGTTGGTCGATATATACTTGGACTAGGGTTGTGCGAGAAAGAGTTGTTCATTGTGATGATTTTTTTAGTTGAGTTGATTGATCCTAGTCAAGTAATGTGTGAAGTGATTATTCAATTCCTATGAAAAAAAACTATACCATTATTTTGATTTGGGTTGAGATTAATATTAGAATATATCGAGTCTCTAAAAATTCTTTGTATGCTTCTATAATATTGAGTTGAGTTAAGTTGATATTGATTTGAGTTGAGATTGATATTAGAACATATTGAGTCTCTAACAATTCTCTTTATACTTCTATGAGTTGATTTGAGTTGAGTTGAGTTCAGATTGAGATTAGAAAAAATTGAGTCTCTAACAATTCTCTTTATGCTTCTATGAGTTGATTTGAGTTGAGTTGATTTGAGATTGAGATTAGAACATATTGATTCTCTAACAATTCTCTTTATGCTTCTATGAGTTGAGTTGAGTTGAGATCATTGTGGATCATTGTTGTCATCCATTGAAGAGTGCATTGCCATTTATTATTGAGTTCATCTTTGAGCTTTGCCTTGTTATATTTGTGGATGAGATTTGAGTGCTACTTGAGCATGATTTTTTGAGCCTTTGAGAAGGCATTTGTGGATAGTTTTGAGAAATATTTGTGGACAGAGTTGTGGATAGAGTTTAGAGAAGATTTGGGAAAGTTCTTGGTGAGCTTGCTAGAGCATATTTGGGCAAGTTCTTGGTGAGCTTGCTAGAGCAGAACTAGGAAAGTTCTTGATGAGCTTGCTAGAGCAGATTTGGGTAAGTTCTTGGTGAGCATGCTTGATCATATTTGGACAATTTTTGTGTGATCTTGTTATTCATATTTGGACAGGTTCTGTGTGAGCTTGTTATTAAGCATTGGACAATTTTTGTGTGATCTTGTTATTCAAAATTGGACAAGTTCTGTGTGATCTTGTTAAGCAGGGTTTGTGTGAGCCTATTGAGCAGGTTCTTAGTGAGCCTATTGATAGAGCTTTGGAGGTGACAGGGTATAGAGGATAGAGTCTCAGTGGATAGAGATCCAGTAGCCAACACAGTTAAAGACAGATCTGAGTGAGGAGTCTTAAAGTGGAGAGAGGTCCACCAATTAGTGCAATAGAGAGAAAGTCTTCTAGAAGATCACATAGCCAGAGTAGGAGGGAAAATATTTCTCTTGTGGAAGAGATCCATGAACTTGATATTAGGGGATCAACATATCCTTTGGATGAAGATCCATAAACATTGTAATTGGGAGTGATTCCCAAAGATATTGATTGAGAAATTTTTAGTAAAATATTTTCTTCGTGGAGTAGCCCACATTGGGTGAACCACGTAAATTGTCATGTCTCTATTTTGTATGGTTTTTGTGCATTGCTTTTATTACTGCTATTGATACTGCTATATTTACACAACATAATATTTAATTGGAAGAAAAAGTAAAAAGTGGTCGTATACTGTTCACCTCCCCCCTCTCTCAGTATAAGCTTGTGTTCTTCACTAGGGACTCATGAGAAAGGCTAAGTCTTGAATGAAAATAAAGACCACTTGTAAATATTATAAAAGGAAGGGATATCCTATAAATAATTGTGTAGTGATGTTGTAGAAGATTAAAGTAAATTTGTTAAACCAAGGTGTATGCCTTTCAAAGGATGATTTAAATTCAAATAGATCCACCTCACCTATAGAGACCCATTAGAACATCCATTATGAGGAGAATTGTTACTGATTGTTTTTCTCCATGCCCTCTCAATCTAGATTATTAAGGGTGTTGAATTTGTAATTTAATTCATTGCCAAGAGTTGGCATTATACGATGTATTGAATAGGCCTAAGGGCACATCATTATGAAATATATTTAATATTTTATAATGTTTTATTATCTAAGCCCAATTGACCATGGCTAATATTGTTATGATTAAACCTTTTTTAATATTTATAATTAGACTAAAGCTCACTTGTCATGTCAACTCAGGTTAAATATTTATGATATAATATAGGGTTTGGTATTGATATAAATAGTCCCATACAATCCTAGTTTATTATTAGAATTTTGTGTAGTGTAATATATGGATAGTGTGTATTTATAGTTACTATTGACACCCATCAAATTTATCTCTTTTTTGTCTATTTATGCTTTCTATATAAGATTTGAGTGGATGGTTTGATCCTATTTGTTTCTAGAAAAATATATTGAATTTTTATACTATGAGTAGGAGAAGCCTTTTACCGATAGGAATACATCAATACTTTAAATTTTATGGACCATTGATAAGTATTTTAGTCCTAGGAAATTACTAATATTGTACATTCGATATGAGCAATGTAGTTATAGGAATAGTGGATTCTTATGTAGTTAATGGCTTGAAAAATTAGGTTGAACATTATCTACAACTATTTGAAGGCCCTTAGATAAGTTGAATTAGTATAAGATAAATTGACTTCTATATTTTAAGGTCCCTAGAAAATGGTTTGTTGTATTGGTTAAGTGACAATGGTGTAGTCCTAGATGAAGCTCCCAATACTCGATGAAGAAGGAAAAATCACTCTCTTGTTAAAATTAGTGTTGTATCTCAAAGTCCATAATTTGTGGTTCCATATAATTCAAAAGTTCTTCATTAAGTGATAATGTATTTTAGAATAAGATGCAATATGGGATCCTAAGGCCATTTTCTAATTATTTTTATACTTGATGCTAAATCTTGCTAAGAAGGAATCCATATAACAACTCTATTATAGTCATATTAGCTATATTTATTATTTTTATATTGGTCCTTATTATGAGTTACTTAGCTCTTTAGGATTAGTGTTAGGTTTATCATTGTTTAAAAACTTCTATATTACAGGTTTAACATTTATGAAGTAAATTTTATTATATATCAAATGGAGTTAGAAATTCATCAACTTTATCCTATCCAACTCTATTGTATTTTTGTATAATTTAGTTAAAATTAGTTTTATGTTTAAAAAATGTGAGCACATTATTGATGAAAGCAACTCCAATCTATGTTTGATGCATGGAAGTATTTATTGGACCAACAAGACTACTAGAAAAATTGTATTATCAATAAAATAATACATTTATACATACAATATGGAGTCAATTTTTATAATTAATTAGAATCAACTCGTGTATGGGTTGTTAGATAATCTACAATATGACCTTATGAGGTTAATTTTGGGAGTGATGAAGTAGCTATAGGTGTCCTTGATGTATCCTATGGGTAATTTTAATGTAATCCTATGGTATTTTTCTATGTAATACTATGGGAATCAAAGATAAATTATTCAAACCACAAATTCACTAGTAGTGGCATGTGATGAGTGTCATAAAATATTCATAATTTAATCATTATGTGTCAATCCATGGCGGTGTCCAAGGCTATATGCAAAAGTAGGGGTTAACAAACTGATTTTTAGTTCATTTAGATCATGGATTTATTCATGGAACAATTAGAGATTGGGGTGTTTGGGGTCTCCTTTCTTACTCCTGAAAACTAAAATTAAACTCCTACTTATCCTTGCAGAATTGAAATTCACACTATTGTAAAAAAATAAAACTAAACTATTGCAAAGCTGAAAATAGTAAAATTTAATTGAAATTACTAAATTGAAATTGCAGCATTAACATTCAAAATGGTAAATAATGAAACATTATGAAATTGTAGAAAACAATGTCACTTTCTGAAATGGAAATAACATTCAAAAATTGTTAAATAAAGTTGCACAATTTGTAACAAATTAGCCTGACAATAAATTATGGAAATATTGCAAATTATGAAACAAATTAGAAACATAAATTACTGTGTTGAATTCTACCCTATATGAGTTACCTACCATGCATTCAAATGCCACATTATCCTAATCACTAACCATACAAAAACTGTCAGATCTCTACTGACCTACCGTAACCAGAAATAGCAGAATTCTATTAGGTAAAAACCCTCCTCTGGACCTAAAAGTGGCCCTTGCTTCCTGAACCAAAAGAGGGCAAATAAACTTACTCTAAACTATTAAGTCTTCACACTCAACTCAGAAGCAAACATGAATGCCAAATATTGTACCTTTATTTTATTCTTAGTAGCATGACAGCAGTGTAGGGGAAGATCTACAAGCTACTGTGTTGCTACAATACACAGTTACAACACTTAAAATAGTTTTAACTCTTATCACTTATTTCCTATATTATTCTATATGATCAGCCAAATGGGAGCATTTTATTTATACAAGTAGGGTACAACACTGATAAGGTTTTGTGCTGCCATGTAGGAATGTTACAACTGTTACAGGAATGTTTCCCATAATGTAGGGATTAGGTCTATTATCTCTTATCCATTCCATATGTTGGGATTCATCCATTGAGGGACAGGTGTTGGAAAAGATAGGGATATCCCTAAAATAGCTACAACCATTTTTTACCACCATCTGTTGCAATTAAAGGCATTTTTGACCCAAACTATGGCTTATGTGCTTATTTCGGAGCTACTCTGAAATATCAAGCAGCAGAACAAAGTTTATATTAATTCATGCTCCAAAAGTGCATGAGAATAGTTGTGACACAGAAATAGTATCCATAAGTACTTAGAAGATTGATTCTATCTTTTGCATGAGCTGGAGTGGACAAATTCCAAGCCATATTGTATATGTACAACTGGCTAGAATTTGTATAGAAAAGTTCATGTTTTCTGCACAGTCAAACTATTGAAAATTTTTTGGCACATTTTGGTTATTTAAAATGGTTAAACGGTGGGGAAATCTTATGAAAGAAGCACAAAACCAAATAGGTAGCAGTACCTTAATATTAGAACATTAACTTAATGTAAAATATACTAAATAATATAGCTGAAATAGATTATAAAACATAGATAAATAGTCAAAACAGGTCATATGCATGTTATCATTCCAATATGCAAACATCATCATATAATGTATAATATTACTAAAATTAGTACAAAATCATATCATAAGTGGTTCCAAATAGTTTAAAAAGTTATCAAAAGCAGTCTTTGTATGAGGTAATGTTCTGCCTCATTAGCATGAAGAAAAATCAAGATATGGTATAAAAATGTCTTATTTAACTAAACAACTATAGTATATTGAAAACCAAATTGAGAGATGAAATTGGCAGGAATTTGGGGATGTCACAAAAAAAGAAAAAGGGATTTATTGAACAACTAGAGGAGTTGAATGATTAGATACAAAAGGAGTGGTTCCAATAAATAAAGTCCAAAATAGAACAAGATCTCACAAACCAAAAATCCAAAATAAATTGGCTAAGAGAAGTATATAGAAACACATGATTTTTTCCATAAGTCTCTTTTAGCCTAGAGGAAACATAACTTCATCTCTTCTATGAAAATGAAGAACAAAAGATGATTCACACATGAGAGGGCATAAACTCGATAACAATGAATTATTCTGCAAATTTGTTCAAGGTTGAGATCTTAGATTTGATAACCCAACAAGAAATGCTACAAGAGATACCCATACTCATTATAGGATAAGAAAATGATATACTAGATGGACCATTAACAATGCAAGAATTATACAAGGTAGTGTTAAAAAAGCAAAACAGGAAAATGCTAGGACTATATGGATTCCCTATTGAATTCTACCAAGAATTTTGGGATATTTTGTAGGAATACCTTATAGAGGTTGTAAAGAGGCAATAACAAAAAAGAAAATATTTAAGAAAATCAACAAAAATTACATAGCACTAATACCAAGGGAAGGGAAAGTATAAAATATAAGTGGATACTGAAAATAGTATTATGTAATAATTTAATGAATATTATCACCAAGGTCATGGCTACAAGTGTAGACACCTAAAAGTTGCACATGCTCACTTCTAGACACTTGCACATCTACATACACACTTGTAGACTGACATAGGCTATCATAGGCCATCGTAGACCATCGTAGTCATCCGTAGGCTATCTTAGTCATCCGTAGGCTCCTAAACCTACAAAACTAGGTAAAATACCTCCAAAATGCCTCCTACCCACTAGGAGACCACCTATTAGCCCCCTAAGGCAACTTAAGCCCTCCCCTACACCTAATTAGCCTTCATGGGACCTTATCCCTATCCAAAAGCCTAATTAGGTTGATTAGTGATCTAATTCATCATTGAATTTTAATTAAATGCACTTTTTCACTTAAGTGAGTTTAATTAGGGTCCTAAGTCAAATTAGCCCTAAACACACTTCCACACATGTGTGCACATGAGATTAGTTAGGATATTTCCAAATGCCCTAACTAAACCCTAACCTAACCTAGGATCTAACTAACCTTAGTTAATCCTAACTCTTCCTCACACATGTGTGAGGAGGAGATATTTCTCTAAGGCATGAGGGTTTGACACCTATTCAAACCCTAACCTAACTCCAACATGGAGTAACTCTAAGGGTTGGTCTATCTAACCCCTTCTCCTGACCTCATATTTTTCTATAAATAGAGGGCTCCCCCTCCTATTCTACCTCTCTCTCCTTTTAGCTACCATACAAAAACTCTGTCAAAATTAGTCTAGGATCACATCTGACAATTCTACACCGTACAAACATCATAGGATCAACTCAAGAGCATCCATCCAGATAAAGTAGTCCTACAAAAAAAGTTATCTATAGATTAATTCACCCCTGACCTACGAATCTGGGTTCCAATTCACCCCCTACCATGCGAATTGACCATGCAATAGGTCTACCTCAACAAATTTAGCAGGTATACTTTTTTTCATGCTTTTATAGTGTTTTATACAGTTTTTATCATGTTTCAGCACAATTTTCTTTGATTTGTCTTTTATCAACAAGGGGCTTGACTAAGGCAAGCCCCCAAACCCTCTAACATATCTTTTGTAGGCCTTCAAAAATAGGTGCAAAGGGGATAACATCAACAATAAAACTAGCGGTGGCTTCACATGAAGCCCACCTTCACTGAGGAGTCTCGAAAGAAATCATCAGAGTGTTTGATATTCATGAAGAAAGATTGGGAAAATCACCTTTGTAACCCATGAGCATTTTGAATGAATAAAAGCAACATTTCTAGATAATTTGTGTTATATCAAGTATGTTTGATCAAATGGCATCTTTTGTCTACTTCATTCTGGCATGCCGGTGGGACCCCCACAAAGAGTTGTGCTAGACTAGTCTTTTTACGAATCTAACATAATTTTATGTTTTTTGTGCTATTGTAGGTATCATTCCAGATAGAACAGAGACTCTAAAAACCTTGAAAAGCTCCTCAGGTCATCAGAATAGAAGTTTTGGGCTCCTAAATCTGATTCACCCCCCGACATGCGAATTCAGATCTGATTCACCCCTTACCCTATGAATCTAGCATAACTGCTTCAAAAACCCTCAAAATTGTAGAGGTCTACAATAGAGACACAGAATAGTCCATCTGGAGCAAAAGGAACCAGGTATTTTCCTTAAACTTCTCTATTTCTATCATTCATGTGCAAGGAAAAATTTCATTAAAACATGCATCGTGTCATTGTATGAAATTCCTTTTCAATGCATTTATCATTTTCAAATCATTTATCTCAGTTTGTTTCAGATTTCTCTTTACTTACTTAAATCAGAATTGCATTTATTTTTACTCAAATCATTAGGATAGGCTTCTATTTTATGTCATTCTCTTTGTGAATCATCAATTTTTAAAGTCATCTCTCTTGCATTAGATAAGTTTCAAATTCTTCCTTTCAAAAACCTGCATGTAGATCAGAAATTTCAGTTTACTTTATTTCAAGAATATTTTCATTTCCTTTTACAAATCGCATGTCAAATAGGTTTCCCATTTCTTTCTTGTGTTATTCCATCAATTTTCTTTCAAATCGCATTTCAAATTTCCATTCTAAAAGTCACATTTAGAATTAGGGTTTTTCAAATCTCTTTTTGCATCTTTCATCAAAATTATTTCTTTCTTTTTTATTCCATAAAAATAAATTTCAGATTTCTTTTTATGTTTTTATTTTTATTTTATTTTCATTTATTTACAAATCCCTTAGGTAAATTGCAAATTTTAAATTTCTTTCCATATCATTAGATTAGAAATTTCCCATTTATTTCATAAATCCTCTAGGTAAATTGCAATTTTCAAATTTCTTTCCATATCATTTTAGATTAGAAATCTTCCCATTTCTTTCACAAATCCTTTGGGTAATTTTCAGATCTCTTTCCATATCATTAGTTTAGGATTTCCAATTTCTTTTTGCACAATCTCTCTCAAATTTCTTTCATGTTTCAAAATTAGGGTTCCAAAAATCCCTCTTCTCACATGCTTTACATTGCTTGTTTACATGCTTCATAGCATAGATCCTAGTTTCTTTTCCAAAAAGGCACATAGGATTAGCTTTCTTTCAAAATGCATCTTAATCTAGCTTTGCTTCCAAAAATGCATCTAGGGCTAGATTTACATTTCAAAAAGGCATCTAGTTAGCTTTCTTGCTTTTACATCATCATTAGACAACAAAAACCCACACACTCACATGGTACACACAAGTGGTGAGATTGGATTTCATCCCCAATCCATCACTCGAGACTAGTGAGGTAGGAGTTTTACCCTCCACCAGCTCACCCCCTAGACACCTAGCAGCCCCACAAGAGCAATTTTCTAGACTTCATCACCAAAAAATCCCCCACTTTTGAGATTGGTCTTCCAGAATTCATCATCAGAAGGAGCCTTTAGAGTGGGATAGGTTTAGATACCTTCATTCATGAGGCTTACATAATTAGTGAACATGGTAACTATCTTCATTGACTAAGCTCACCCGAGAGTGAAGCAAAATCCTGGCTGGGCAAGTAGCAAGTCTTAGACATTACCACCTCTTCTCACAAGAGGTTATTGGACTCATTAGCGCATCTTGAGTCCCCCCTATAGGCTATCATTTTACTGCACCTTCCATACAGGTCACCATTTGCCCATTGTGACACTATTCTATTATGTGCACCTTTGGGTGTTGCAGGAGGTTTCATGCCGATGACACTCCTGATATTTCTAGAGTTATCACCCCACTGCCTATGATATTTCCTAGGAAGTATATTTTTAACATCAAAACACATGAAAACACATAAATATTTTCTTTTCTACATTTAGAACTGATTCTAGTTTCACATTGTTTGCATAATCACAAACTGGTTTCAGCACATTTCATGGTTCAACACTCTATTTGTTGGCTATCTACAACCTGTCATTGCTTAGTCTCTATCACATTCATAGTTTGAGACCAATTCACCCCCCAACCTATGAATCAGGTCTCAATTCACCCCCTGACCTATGAATCCTACTTATAGGTCCAAAAACTAGTCAAACTTCATAGGGTTACTCAAAAACCCCTTACAGATCACACCCAGAACCTCAAATTTTAGTTTATATATAGTTCTAAGCCCACATTCATCACACACAACACCATGACTATCACCACATGTAGTCAAGCATATGAGCAAGTACACCTTGAGGAGGAGGTATTCTTCACCCCTTCTAGTTAGTATCCTTCTTCCTCTCCTTCTACAGGGGAAGTCCACACACTCATAGTTGATCTACCCATAGATTCACATCTACCTTCCACACACATTTCTTCTTCTAATGATATTCCTACCTCATCTAGTGAATATGATCCACTTCTTCCCCATTCTCCTTCACCTAATCCACCTTCTACATTTTATGATCATGTTATCTATACAGCTCTAGGACATCCCTCTCCTTTCTTCACCATCGATGAGGAAATCTTACCTACTTCTCCTACCTTCATGCACCCCTTCTTTCAAAGTCTATCTCAATCCCTTTTTGAGAATGACTCCTCTTTGTTAAACCACACTCATCCCGAGGTTGCATCATTCACCCCTACCATAGGGATGATTTTAGACCCTTCCTCTTCTACACCAGGCACTCAAGTGCCATCATTGCAAACCCCATCACAACAACCTCCCTTGCAGCAACAACAAGAGCCACTTCTACCATCATACCAACACTCTTCCCAAGAGTTACAACCACCACTTCCCCAACAATCATTCTTCCCATACTTTGAGGACATATCACAATCGCCTCCTCAAACACAACCAATTCAACACCAACAACAACAACCGACTACCTACACCCAACCTAGAGTGTACACGTTCACCACTTCACCTTCTCAAGATCCTACCTCAGAAGCTTATCCTCCCCCTTCCTCATCACTCCCACCTACATCCTATCCTCCTAGGACACATCCTACCCAATCTTCTATTCCACCTTCATCCACTTCTACCTTTATATTACCTCCTCCTCCTCCATTTTGGATCTCGACTATAGGTCCCCTTCCCACCTATGGTCCATGACCTTCAACCTATACTCCTACTCCCCTAGGCTATTCTACTCAGTTTAGTTTTCCCACCTCTCATCCTTCAGGATAGATGCATGTCCCATCCTTTGACACCTCATCTAGTCCACCTTTAGCATCATCTATCCAGACACCATTACCATTATCTACTGGACCCACATTCTTTATGCCTCCCCCTTCTTGGTCATCACCTCCTACAACTCAACCATTACAATAGGCTCCTCTCCAATAGATACCTATACAACAACCACACACACCTCAACCACAATATTATTATCCTCAATAGATGCCTATTCCACAACCTAGTATTCCACCCACTATGACACCATACATCGTTCAACAACCACCTCCTCAGGATCAGTTGCAATATGTTCCTTCTCAATACTAGGAAGAACAACAACTCCAGTATCCACCACACTCTCAGGCCCCACCCACCTTAGCATCATCCTCCACACCTCTAACATCTAAACTTCAACTCTTGCAAGATGAAGTAAAGATGCTAAACCTTCATACCACCAGCTATGGACCACAAAAACCTACCTATGATGAACTCTACAATGAGCCAGTCCATCCCTTAGTTCCCATTCCTCCTTATCCTTATCACTTCGAGATCCCAAAGTTTGATAAGTACAAAGGCAAAGAGGATCCATGAGAACATGTTAGTAACTACCATTCAGCTTGCTACCAGCTTCATAGTAGCAATCCCCTCATGTTACGTACCTTCTCCCTCTCGCTTGGGGGACAAGCCCTTGATTGGTACAACATGCTTCCATGCCATAGCCTGTACACCTTTGAACAGCTAGCCAATTCCTTCCTAGAACATTTCTCTATCAACATAAAAAAGAAAACAAACTTCTCAAATGTCTACACCCTATGATAGGCTGACGATGAGCCCATTACTAAGTTTATTTCTCGATGGAGATTGGTCATACATGACCTAGCTCATAGTCTCCCAACTATTGAACTTGTTACACTTTTCTCCAAAAGTTGTCATAAGCATATCTCCACTTCCCTACAACTTCATCAAAGTCACACCTTTGAAGAAGCCATCACCCAAGCTAAAGTCATCAAGGACATCAAAGTCCAATCAAGAAAAATCAAGTTGAGACAAAAACCCTCATACAACTCAAATTTCTGCTTCAATAGAAATGCACCTAATCAGCCTTTCCCTAGGCCACCACAAGCCAATCACGTGGTAACAACTACCTTAGCTCCATCACCCATCCCACGACCTCCTTCTCCATAGCAACAACCATTCCAAACCACTGCACCTCTTCCTCCTCGACCACAACAACCTCATGGCCTTCACCCATAGGCTCCACAATGCAATCTCACCCCACTCTCTAAGCCTTTACCAACCCTTTTCCAGAGATTGTATGATGTAAGCCACATCAACCTACCCAAAATATGACCACTCAACCCAAATCAAACCAAGCCTCGAGGATACATCGAGCAAGCCTTTTGTGCATACCACCGATAACCTGGTCATGATATCGAATCTTATCACTCTTTCCATGGCCTTGTCCAAGATCTCATTGATAGGGGTACCATCCAGGTCTCCAACCCACTCACCCCACAAAATCAAAACTTGGGGATCTACCAAAACCCCCTACCCAAACATAGGGGGACCAATCCCCAATGAACTCAACCTAATCCCATAGGGCCACCTAGATAAGTTAATAATATCCAATGAGATCCTCCTTCACATGGCATAGTTGGCATGATTAACCTCACTACTCACAATCAAAGGTACCCTTCACACCAAACTACACCAGTGGTCTCACCACCTACACCATTTATCTCTCCATAATCTCCCATGACTTCTAATACTACACCCCCTCCACCACAAAATATCATTACCATTCATGGTAGCCTTACCCACCAGTTGCATAATGCTCCTACCAGGTTATCCATATTTGATATTTTACAATAATCTCAACCCCATCATGAGGCATTGAATGATATTCTTTGATCTATTGATCTTGAAACCCATGACACAAATACATTTGTGAACTTCATGGGAAACATTTCATGCTACCTTCAACCCTCGATTAGTTTCCATGATCATGAGATTACTAAACTCATAGGTGAAGGAGCAGATCCTCCTCTTCACATCCAAGCAACCATAAATGATATCACCTACAAGCGTGTTCTCATTGATACTAGTTCCTCTATCAACATCATTTCCACTATAGCCTTACACCACCTACATATTCCTCCAACTCATTTCACCACCCCATCACTTGATCTTCGAGCATTCGATGGTTCCATGTGACCCATAGTAGGCTCCATTGTCCTACCTATCCAAGTGGGTATCCACACCATTTCTATCCTATTCCACATCATTCAGGGTGATATGCAGTACAACATCTTGCTCGATCATCCATGGATTAGGGACATGCAGTGTGTCCCTTCTACATTACACCACTACCTCAAATATATCCATGATGGACTTGTTCACTATGTTCCTACCGATGGGGACCCCTTCAAATTCTACAACATCGTAGACCTCCCACCAGGACCTTCCTCATCTTCTACACAACTTTTTCCTATTTCTTCTCATCAATCTATTAGAGCATCGACATCTCCCTCCACATCAACCTCATCACCACAATCTACATCAGGGACACATACCTCAGTATCCACACCACTTTCACCAACCACCATAGAAGCTAATCCAGCTACCATACCTTTTTTACCACCTTCCCTATGGCCACCAACACCTTCTCAACCATCCTCTTCCACAAATCTACCTCCAACATCGACACCCTCTTCATCACCCCCACAACGGCCTACCACCGCATCTCACCCATATTCCTCTATGAAACCTCCTATCCTCCCTATACCTCAAACACCTCCACTTCCATTTCATCCATGACCTAGGTCATTCACATCTCCTCATAACCCAACATCAATATCTACTCACCCAACTCCACAATTCCTACATGCAGATCATCCTATCCCACCTATGGTAGCTGAAGGCCATGATCGAGAATAATGAGCTTCTCACCTTGATGACCAATAGTTGCACTCCTCTACTACCACCATACAATATTCTTAGCTCTCACCCTCCTCTTTCAATTTGGATTCACCACCTCATACGTCACCTCACATCTCTATCTTCATGACAAACTCTAGTCCAGGAGACTATAATGTTCATGATGCTCATGTATGACCTCCTACAATCCAATCCATACATGACTATGGCCACCCTTCAACTTCAATATTGACCATTGGTACTATTGTACAATTAGGTCCTCCCAATAATCAAACCAACTTTGTTTATGCAGGACTAGATTCCTCACTCCCGACTACAGTACCCCCACCACCACAATCTAAATTTTGTGGTACTTTAGATCACATGTCTAATCCCCATTTTCACTTATGCTATATTTAACATTTCCATTGGCATGGATTTGGATTAGGATATTATGAACAAGGGTTACACACACCCATCAATCCCCATGTACAGTCACCTACAGATAAATCTGGCTTAGGCTATCACCCCACCACCATTCACACACTTGAGGATGAGCTTCAGGATCTCTCCTTACACCCTTCCCCACTTCCAACACACACTTTGGAGGAATATATCAACATGGATATTTTGGAGGAGAGCTCATCTCCTCATTCGACCATTACTATTCCATTCAACTTCTTTCAAGAAACTCCCTTCTCTGACACTACATCATCATGTTGTGTCGATGAATTAACTAACCAATTTGTTGCATTATCTCTAAATGCTCACTACCCAAAATATGACATGATATCTCCTCCACCATCACCACCACATTTGGCTAGATCACTACCTATACATCGATAGCTCCATCACTCCATTACTCGATCACGTTCTCCACCCATCATCTTGCACCCTCCACTAAGTTTACTAGGATGATCACATGTTATTGAGTCTTCATCATCAGACTCTTCACCACCTACATCCCCCATGACTTTGATTAACATGGTTGATATAGACCTCTTTGCCCCACTTTGGTACACACATCAACCAATTCATGATGACACACCCAACCCAGATATCCTTGACTTCACACACATTTCACCTACACCTTCATCGCATGATTTCTTACTTTCACCCCATGTCTTGCATACTATGAATGCTCCTTCACCTTCCACCCCACCCCACATTCCATGGGTTCACCATACAAGCATCTACCTAGATGATGAATTTGATGTACTAGAGGCTATCGATGACCTCCACCTTATTCCAATCCTTGAACAACTTTGAGATGGTTCCCACATGCTTGTGGAAGATACTATTGAGGTTGACATTGGAGATGATCCTAAAAATCCACACATAGTCAAACTCATTGCTAGCCTCTCACTAGAAGAGTGCATCATATTTACTACATTCCTTAAGGAATATATTAGAGTCTTTTCCTAGTCCTACAAGGACATGCCTAGCCTTGACCCTTCCCTAGTGGTTCATAATCTCACCTTAGACAAAGATGCCAAACCCATCAAACAAAATTTGTGATGTATGCATCCTACCATTGCTCTCCTCATAAAATCAGAGCTCCAAAAGCTCCTTGATGTAGGTTTCATCATTCCCATAGATTATCCCAAGTGGGTTTCTAACATGGTACCAGTCCCAAAACCCTCTAGTGAGGTTCACGTATGCACTAATTTTCATGACTTAAACAAATCTTGTCCCAAAGACAACTTTCCCTTACCAAACATCGACTCACTTATCGATTCCATCATAGGCCATGAAATGATATCCCTTATGGATGGATTTTTTGGATACAATCAAATCAAAATCAATCCTATCGATCAACACAAAACTTCCTTCACAACCCCCTAGGGGACCTTCTGCTACAAGGTCATGCCTTTTGGCCTCAAGAATGCTGGGGCAACCTATCAACGTGCAATGACTTACATTTTCCATGATTACATGCATAAAACCATGGAAGATTACATCGATGATCTTATCACAAAATCAAAAGAGCATTCACAACACCTCATTGACTTACGCCAAATCTTTGATCACCTTTTAGAACACAACATTCACCTAAACCCAAAGAAATGCATCTTTGGTGTCACTTCAGGCAAGATCTTAGGGTTCATCATCTCTCAATGAGGCATTGAAGTTGACCCTAACAAATTCAAAGCCATCCTTGAGATACCTCCACCCACAAACCTCAAACAATTATGTAGCTTGCAAGGCAAAATCTAATCGATACATCACTTTATTGCCTAACTCTCAGAAAAATGCAAGCCATTTAATCACCTCTTACAAAATGGGGTCACCTTCAAATGGGATGAGAACTACCAAAAAGCCTTTGATTCAATCAAAGCCTACCTTACCTCTTCACCAGTTTTATCTCCCCTAGATCCACAATTGCCATTCACTCTATACATTTCTACTATAGACTTCACACTTGGTACACTCCTCACCCAAAAGAATGAACTCAATCATGAGTGAGCCATATACTACATCAGCTACACATTAGTTAGTTATGAAACCCACTATGCATACATGGAAAAGTTGTGCTTGGCTATAGTTTTTGCCACCCAAAAACTATGCCATTACATGCTCAATCACACCACCTTCATCATCACCCATGACAACCCACTCCGCTACATGATGAACAAGAGTTATCATAACTCTCGTACTTCTAAATGGATTATGCTCCTTACTAAATTTGACCTAGAATTCATTTTACAAAAATCCATTAAGGGGTAGGTCATCACAGACCAGCTCGTGGAGGCCCCATTACCCGATAATCACCCTCTCATCATCCAACTCCCTGATGATTCCATATTTAATATCACAGAACCCAAAGAATATGTTGAACCTGAGATAACTATCGACTTAACACTATTCTTTGATGGTTCCCACTGCACACATGTTGGGGGTGTAGGCATAGTATTTTTCACACCAGATGGAGAGCCCCTTCCATTCTCATTCAAATTAGGGTTTCCTTGCACAAACAACAATATAGAATATGAAGCCCTTATTCTTAGTTTAAAATAGGTACATTCCATGCACATTCAATGCCTTCACATCATTGGAGACTCTCTCCTTATTGTAAATCAAGTCTAGGAGATATGGCAATGTCACTACCCCATTCTCCAACAATATAAGCAAATCACCCAACAACTCCTCACCCAATTTGAGTGGTATGCTATCGAAGTCACTCCCCATTCCTCCAATCATTTTATCGACACAATGGCCTCCTTAGGATCATTGATACCACAAAATCCCCTTTTAGATACTATGCATGTGTCTATTCACACTTACCAAATCAGCTATCTCATCTTTACCTCATACAGATGATGATGGCATTCATATTGTCCAAACCGAACCACATGATCCTTGGTTTTCCCAAATTAAGGATTACATCAAATTAGGCTTCCTACCTTATGATCTACCACATGCTCAATGTTGAGCATTCAAACAATGTGCCATTCATTATACACTATTGGGGGACATCTTGTACCACCATGGTTATGATGGTATTCTCCTACATTACCTCGAACCACATGAATCTCAGTGGGTAGTACAAGAAACCCATGATGGTACTTGTGGTGGCCACTTTAGTGGCATGGCTATCACCAAGCGTATCTTATGCATGGGCTACTATTGGCCCAAAATGGAACATGATTACTATGAATATGTCAAGTGATGCATAAAATGCTAGCAACATGCCAACCTCATACACCTTCCTTCACAAGCTCTTCAACCAATTCAATCCATGTGGCCTTTCTCACAATGGGGCCTTGATCTCATCGAGAAGATCACACCTACCTCATCAAACAACCATAAATTCATTATCACTGCTATAGAGTACTTCACAAAGTGGGTCGAAGCTATCCCACTTGTCCAAACAATAGGAGCCAAGATCATGATATTTATTATAGATCACATCATATGTCACTTTGGTATTCCCTCTCAAATCATCTCTGATAATAGAAAGTCCTTCAAAAACAAAACTATCCATACCCTCTACACCAAATTTAATATCCACCATAGCTTCTCGACCTCGTACTACCCATAGGGTAATGGCCAAGTTGAAGCTACCAACAAAACTATTTGCTCCATCCTTCAAAAAATGGTTGTAGAATCCCATCATGATTGGCATAATCAGATACCTCTTGCCTTATGGGCTTACCGTATGAGCATCCATATCCCACTAGGGCAACCCCCTTCTCCTTGGTCTATGGCATCAAAGCCATTATGCCCCTTGAGCTTGAGATACCTTCCTTATGAGTCTCCATGAAAGACTTCATCGATGATGACACTACTCATCAAGCCCATCTTGATCAATTAATGCTCTTGGATGAGCATCACATCCATACCATCGAGCACACATGTGTCTATCAAGACCACCTTCATCATACCTACAATAGTAAGGTACATCAACATGAATTCCAAATTGGTGACCTAGTTCTCAAGGAAAACCAACAAATCACAAGCCAACCCCATCAACAGTGAGACAAATTTACTCCTAACTAGTTAGGCCCATACATCATTACACAAAAATTTGGCTTCGATGCCTATCGATTAGAAAACCTTGAAGGCTCCATTGAACCCAAGCCTATCAACATCATTCACCTACACACATTCAATGCCTAGCCTATCTAGGTAAGCAACCACATAGATTGTATATAGGGTCATCACAACACAATCTTGATTTACATCACACATACACTACACTACACCCCACACATGATCTCTCACTTTATATTACACAATAGAACCACTTTTACTTTTTATGTCATTTATATGTTATGGGTATTTTGGTTTTTGTAGGTCTTACATCATCAATGACATCTTCAATGATAGGACCTGATTTTAGATACACACATCCAACATACATTCACCTCCATCATGTAGGACCCCTAGATATTATCTTCCATACCAATCACCCTAGCCGATCTAGCTCAGCCACCCAACATGGTTCATGTATGCCAACACTCCACCTCATCACATTATGATCACCACAGCTCACCCCACCATAGCTCACCCCATCGTAGGCATACTTCCTATTCCCCTCACTTAGGAGATAGTTAGGTCTCCTTATCTTCCTTTTTGGATAAGGAAGAGCACTCTCACCCATCAACTTCACACACATAAGAGTCATCCCCACCTCACCTAGTTGACCCTAAGGATCCATATCTACCACCTTCCTTAGCTCATCGACCTGTACCACCCTACTACCCCCTAATAGGGGCACTACACCCATTCATGCATCTTCTGTAGGACTACCTCCACCCCTACCAATTGGGATGTCACCCTATGACTTATCCCTTCACTACCATGCTACCCATGCTACCTCCACTCACATTCCTCCATCTCCATAGCATCACCTTCTACAACCATCCCCCACACCACCTATCCTTTAGATACCACCATCACCACTCATGACCTCCCACTCCAACTTATCACACCACTAGCACAATAGTTCCATTCTCCTCCCTCTTCATCTCATTCATCTCCTTCTTCACATCCATACCTCCATTCCATATACCCACCTAAATCTTGGTCCCCACCTTCCTCGATTCCATCACCTCCCCCATTGACATTCAACATATCCTCTCCCACCTCGACAATCTTAAGTTACACTTGAGCCATTATCACTACCAATCCTCTTCACATTATTCTACCATGACCCAACCGACATCACCTTCTTCTAGGCTTACCCTTCATTCTTAAACCTGATCTACATCTGATTCTATATCCTAACTTGACCACCCATTCCCACACCACCTCCTCCATGTTCATCACTACCCAACCCATATATCTATCCTAGGCCAGTCTAGTCAACACCATTATCTCAAATATTCCACCAACTATTTCACCAAGGCCTCCTTGCCTTACCCAAAATCTACCCTATTGATCCCTCATACCCTAAGCCACATGATTACAATGAAAACCACTTTTGTGTCTACCATCATCAACCAAGGCATGACATCGATGCATGTCATACATTCGAATCCATTGTTCAAGATATGCTTTTCGATGATGCTCACTCACATCCTAAACAAGCCCCCTCACCTACTCACCTCCAAAGCCCCCACACCAGCTAGTACATCACTCCACCCCATCACGAGATTCATTCACTCCTACACCTCACTACTTCCAACAACCATCCAACTATACCAACTACCAAAATCCAAGTCACCTTATCACTTCACCAAGTCACTCATGACCCGATCCACATCATTTCACATAGTTCTTGTTTGATTATGTTGTTTGTTTTCTTCCATTCCATCTCCTCACCTCCTTCCTCATTAGCATTTTTGAATGGTCACGCTTCAAGAGGCTACATTCCTATGCTAATTCTCTTTTCCCATCCTCTTTATTTTATTTTTCTCTACATTATTGTTTAATCTCCTCATATTTATTCCCTTTCATCACTTTCATGTCATTCTACATATTTCATCTGGATTCTCTATCTACACCCATCAATACCACATGCACTTTCTTGCTTGTTTTCTTTTTTCCTAGTTGCTACATCCCCCCACACACTGGGAAAACCATTATCATGACTCTCTATTCTCATCATCATCATCCTACACATCCATATTTCCACATGATTTATAATATCCTCTAGTTACATCACACATATTTCCTCTTGTAGATATGGATCTTTCATAATGCATCTCACATTACATTCATTGCACATATCCATCCTTCTTCTATGGTTTCATTCATGTTTGTATATTCCATCTACAGAAATGCACCCCTAGAAGGAATAACACATGCACTTGTTAGCATTACCACTTGGATGTCCACTCCCTTTCTTGGGATTACAGGATCTATGGTGTCTTGCATTTTCTTGACCATTCACTAGTTTAGCCAATCAAATGTCACCTCTAGCTGACAGGTTATTACACTCCTTATAATTTTCTTTGGTTAGTTCAACTTCTTTCAAGGACCACTCACACAGGTCACATCTTAAACAAATTTTGAGTCTAGGGAAGATAACACCTTGCGTAGATATCACCATCTAGCAAACGATTTCCCTTGCTCATCCTATCATTGTTGGAAATACGAGCAGTAGTTTTCATATATTCACAATATGTAATATATATTACATGTGGGAGCAGAGGGGTGGTTGAATAACCAACCAACCTAACCAAATTCCCTAGCCAAATATGTTGTGCTATCCCAATGATGGAATATTCTCTAACACCCCCATATTCCATTATTAGGGATAACATAGAGAAACCCCCCTTTAATATTGAAGGAGAAAATGAAAGATGTGTTGTTTGTTGGATCTGTCTTTGGCATTGGCTCTAGCTCATGGCTTTGGCTCTGGATCTAAGGTTACCTTTGGAATTGAGCGTCTAGGTCTATCTCTGGATCTACCTATGTATCTACCTTTGGATCATTGTTGCTAGATCTAACTATTGGTATGATTCTGGATTATTATCACTGGTTCTACCTTTAGGTCTGTCACTAGGTCATTACCTCTGGGACTGCTAATTGGTCTATCACTGGATTTGACTTTGGGTGTACCATAGGTTTTACCTTTTATGTATAAGCCAAAAAATATTTCTTTCATCATGGTCCATTGTGTGAGATATTTCCATCCACAATCAATATGAACCTTGTTGGTCATTTTCAATTTGTATTAACAATTTGAAGAGGAGTGATTTGTACATCCACATGAATCACAAGGATGTAGTTTCCAACACCTAGTTGCTACATGTCCTGTTCTTCCATAATGACTGCAACAATGCTTTATAGGAGTTGAAGGAGATTTAGGTTTTCCAAACATGGTTTTGATGGTACTTGCTTATCCAAAATAGTCAATGCCTTCATTATTTGTCCTGATTGTTGGCATTATAGGAATTTTAATGCCTTGTCCATGTTTACCTAATATTGTACCATTGAATCCCATTTTCTTCATTAATTTAGATCCAATACCTTTGGTGTATTTTTCATAACATCCAAATTCTTCATATTTATCAATGCTTTTAATAATATGGTATTTATTACTATTAATGAGATGATGGAGCTCATTTTTAGGATTTTCAACATTTAAGTCATTGTTGTCGCAAGCAAAATCTGCTCTTGTGATGAGATCACATGTGCTACAATTGATATCTACCCTGACAGGTAGGAGGTCACCTGTATCACAACAAGCATTGGCCACAATGGGCTTTAGGTCACTTGTGCTACAACAAGCATTCACCATCATGGGTTGAAGATCACTTGTGTCACAAGAAGCATCGATCGTTAGAATCATGACCTTTGATTCCTCACTGATGTCCCTTTTATTTTGATGTTGGGCCATGTCAAGTGAAACCAATGTCATGTAGACTGCCCTTACAATGCCTATAGGGATTTGAGCACCATTCATCTGAAGGTCTTCTAAATCTTCAAAATATTTGAGAATGGATTTTACACCACTGCATAGTGTAAGATATTTTCCATATTCAAAAAAATCCATTCCTTCCCATCCTGATGGAAAGTAAGGATCTTTAACTGATTTTGCAACATCATCAGTTGGTTTTGTGGCATTTTTCTTCTTTGATCTACCCATGTTTAAGGTGTTGGTCTCTACCGAAAATGCACCTTTTACAATAGAATTTTGTAAGAAGTTTGACTAAGGTGACGATGCACCCTTACAAGTCTTCCCCCCTTGTTGCAAAATATTGTGGGATGGAGAAAATAATATTCCCCCCATATGTTGTGCAAAAAAAAATTGCTACTAAGTTTTGCAAGATGTCGGTTACCACCAAAAATACATCTTTGTTACAATGATTTTTGCAAAGAAAATTTATTTTTTTTATTTTATTTTTTCAAAAATAATGATATTCAAACTCACAATTTTGCTTTCAAATCCACTATTTTCTTCTCAAATTCATAATTTTATGCCCCCCTTTGTCTTTTAAATTTGCAAGAGAAAAATATTGTTGATCCCCCCTTTTGATTGCAAATGAAACAAGGATAAAAAATTGGAATAGACCCTTTCCAATTGCAAAAGAAACTAAATTTTCTTACCCCGCCAAGGGAAAAAAATAGTTTCTTTGCTTTAGAATTGAGTGGCAAAAAAAAAAAAAAAAATTTGAAGGAAAACAAAAGAAACATGCCTTATCCCTCCAAAAAAAAACTTGTCTTGTTTTGTATTATTATTATTATATTTTTTTTTCACTATCTTGCTTTTGTTTGGTCCGCTTTGTAAAATATTATTTGTAAAGTCAGTGGGGTTTGAACCCCCGACGTTCTCCCAACCAAAGTTGTTGCATAAACCACCCAAACAACTTCGTTTTTGGGGAATATGTAAACAAGAAGGCACAATGTGCCTTTTAGCTTACTGATAAAACCATCAGAGAAAAAAAATTTGGTGCTCCATGATTCAAACCCTCGTACATGATTTAGCACCTTAGCACTCAGATTCTGACCATATCCACTACATGCATGGATGGAATGGAAAAAGGTATTGTGAGGCTTTATCTTGTTAGGGCCGATGATTTTTTTTATTTTTATTTTTATTTTGGGGATTTATGTCATTTAAAGTTAAAATATGATGTTTTGTAAAATTTAAACATTATACCATAGCAAAACCTCCATTTTTTAGGGTGCAAAAAATCATAGAAAAGCTATGCGGTATAGTCTAGTTATGTCTCCTTCCGTGTGCTTTAGATCTCAACAACACACGGTATTCCGACTTGTCCATCCCCAAAAATGTTGCATCAAAATCTTTGCCTTAGATTTACAAGTGCTATTTTTGCATTATATTCAAAAATGACTCCTTTAAGAAATCACCATCCATAATTTTTCGATGGTTGTGGAAGTTTTAGCCATAGAACTGTCGAAAGTGTTGGTGAAATTTTACCCCTTGGCCTTCTGATGAAGCAATTTACATCGACTACAACGACTTTGATGTCGACTTCATCTACACTGCTTTCGATACTACACAATGGATGGTAAAAATTGGAGTGAAAAACAAAATCTTTCACATTGCCAAAGAACAATACGACAACTTTGATACCATATCAGAAATGTGATCAGGAGTTTTCATATATTCACAATATGTAATATATATTACATGTGGGAGCGAAGGGGTGGTTGAATAACCAACCAACCTAACTAACTTTCCTAACCAAATATGTTGCACTATATCCCAATGATGGAATATTCTCTAACAATCATTTGCATAATCAACATACAACCTGGAGATAAACAAAGGGATAAGCATAAACAAAAAAAAAGGATTAGAAAACAAAATCCAATGCCCATACAAAAACAAAAAAAAAGAGCACCACAAACGAAAAAGTAATAAATGATGGGAAAAAAATAAAAGTAAAAGCTTCCATATATGACAATTGGTATTCTTCATTGCCTTTGGTCCTTATATTTAACATAACATCATGGGATGATTTCCATCACCAAAAATAGGCCTGCCTTCCAGGGGAATAGCCTTACAAGTGGTGACACGTCTATCATATTAGTGACCTTATTTTGTACATATTATTGTGTGCTTGTGGATGAGCTAGCTACTTTGGATATTTTTACAATAGGTTAATCCTACCTCCCTCAAAATGTATAAATTAACATCACTCATTTGCACACACATATCCTTGATAGACTTTGAACTAGTCAGGTTAGTTATGAGTTGTCGATATATCTTTCTCAGTTTGTCATGATATTTGGTTGCTAAAATGATGATTGTCAAAAATTTTGCATACACACTACACTTTCCTACATCACAACTGGTTATGTTACGATATAAGCGCTTTCTCTGCGTATTTCAATTTTCACATACATGCATCCTTGCATCTATCCTCCATGTATTTATTTTTATTACATCATCACATATATCTACATGCATTTCCATTGCATCACGTCATAGTATATCTGTGCTACAATTATATCATTATTCTTACATGCTATCATATTCACATATATTCATCCATGGTAAACCTATATATCGATATTTCACATGATAAAAACATAAAAATTACACACACATTCAAATAAAATCACAACACAATAGGTATCTATATATATCAAGATACAAAATACCATCATGCTACAAAATGAGTACAATTCCATAACCCATAACCATATAGACCTGTAGGCTACAAAAACTAGAAAGATATCACTACAAACCAAAAGTATTAGCTTTGTTGATCACCACGAGTCTCTCCACTCCCCTCACGAGTCATCCTACCCTGAGTTAATCCATGTTTCATTGCTGCCCTACTATATTCTACCCCTACCCTATATGTTTGAGTCATCATAGGAGCCCCACTCCCTCCTGGAAATGTTCCTACCACCTTTATCCCCACTCCCCTCTGTGCAATTGAGGTCGTAATCCAATGACTCTGCTACAAATTTATCTATGATCATGATCATGATATCGACCATGAACGTGATCCACCATAATCTAATAGTGGAATCCCATGCATTATTATGAGAATATCACAATCTAATTGTATCGTAATATCCTCCTTTAGTCAGCTCCCAAGCTCTTCGCTACCCATCTACCATTGCTCTATATTTATCCTCAATGCAACTACATCCATAGGTACCTACTCTACTACCCTCACCTGCTCTACATCCTCTTGTGCTTGCCAGTGCCACTCAACCTCGACATACAACCTAAAAATATTTACCAAGTGAGCCTCTAACTCAACATCCTTTGTATTTATCACATATGGCATATTATGTATCTCCACCTTCAACCTCTCTTCGGCCACCACAACCTCTCTAGTCAGATGCTCCAAGTTTACTACTATCTCTGCGTGCCTCACCTCCATAACTGCATATCTCTTGCACTACTCAACAACCTAAAGCTCTAACTCCTTCTCCTTAGTGGCACCTACCACATCTATAGACACCAATCGCTCCTCTAGATCCCTATGCTCCTCACTCCATCTCTATCAATCTACCACCCAACCCTACCCACTTGTATGAAGATACTCCTCTAACTATTATACATTGTCATGCAACAAAAACAACTCCTCATCAGCCTCTAACCTCTCCTACTCCTCAATAGGTATCTCTACCATATCTTCATTGTCACTAAAATCTCTCACATCAATCAAATCATTAATACCCATATCAGCCCCAACATTCTCCCTCGCATCCTCTATCATCATAGGCTCCTTCATAGGTTGGTCTACCCTACCTACTAGTGCCTCTGCTATCCTATTTGCAGTTGCACTAGATGTGCTACCCAATCATTGCCTTGATTCACGAAGAGGTACCTTAGCCTCATCCCTCATCTACCCATATAACCTAGATCGGGTACCTCTCACCACTCACCTAGGTAGCCCACTCCTTGGCTCCACCCACTAATCAAACACTCACCTACTAGCCTCATCACACTGAGTCACCCACCAAGTATTATACTACAGTGTCATACCTATATCATCCACATATGGAATGACCATCGGTAGGTCCCTCCCACCAATCCAAGGTAATACTATGGGATGACTACCTCTATCACCCCACCACCTATAAATCATGACAGGTGCCTCTAGAAAATCCTACCATAAACTAAATTATCACATCATCCAATTGAACTAGAAGAACTCAACCTACTTAGTATACCAACCCACTACCTATCACCCTCGATGAATAGATCCTAGCTGCTCCTAATTCTTCTTCCACACTAATCCACCCCTCCAGGACCTCCAAAAATATCCTTAGCTTCCAACTCCCCAAACTTTTCCCTCAAAAATAAAGGATTGCCCTCATGTGACCTCTTTATCCCTTGCTCCTCATCTATCCTCCATCTCAACACATATGACAAGTGAATATTCCCCTCCACATGAGCATTATAAGGAAACAACAATGACCACTCTATCACTATATGCTTCCATGCCCACATTTGTAGCAAAGAAGTCCAACTCAATCTCTTTCACCTCACATGCAAAACATCATGTAAACCACTATATACTTAGGTCAACAGTGTAGGTGCCCATGCAAACACAACCGTGCACTCCACCATGTCACATACCACATCCAAAAGTATCTGGTAGCACATAGGTTGATATCGTCATCATTGTTGCACACTGATGATCTGACAACATGCCCTAATTCCAAAGGTACTCATAATCCATATTCTTAATGTCTACCTCCCTCCACCATGCACCAAATGAACGCTCCATCATACCCTCATAACTATCATCTATAGCTACCCTCAATGGAACACCCTCAATCAATAACTTATAAATCATGTACACATCCTCCAAGATGATCGTCATCTCACACATCGACAAGTGGAAGGCATTCCTATCCAGATCCCACCTCTCATATAAGGCCGATATATAATATCAATTGGCATGAATGTTCATACATTCCCAAATGCCTTTCATCGACACTGCCTTCAACCACTCATGATCCTCATAATTCCTTTCCATAATATTCTCTAATTCAGTCGTCATATTTGGCACACGATGTCGTGGGTTAAGGTTTTTCACCTATTTTATTCACAAAAAAAATCATGTCAATTTAAAATAAAAATAAAATACCACTCATTCTAGTCAATTAAATTCCAAAAATTTCACTAGAAAACATCTCATAACTAAAAAAATCATTCATTTATTCTCTCTCATGCATATTGAGATGTAAAATTGTGTACAATGCATAAAACACGATAAAAAAAAGTCACATTTTTTTATACCCATTTTACCATTTCATGGTAAAAGTCCAAACAAATTCGAAAAATGGTGCATATCTATCTCCCAACAGTCGATTCCATCTTCATGGCACAAAATTCAAACACACATCAAATGCCACAACACGCAAAAATAAAATACATTTTTGAATACCCATTTTGCCCTTTTATAATGAAAGTTTCAATAAATTTCAAAAATAGCACACCGATAATCGCCAACATCAAAGTCAAGTTCAACCAACTTACACCTAAAAAGCACACATCAACATCACAAGTCAAACGAAGGCAAAAAAAAAACATAGTTGCACATCTGGATACCCATTTGGCACTTTTACAAATAAAATCCAATCAAATCTCAAAAATAGTACACCATTTGCTCCCAACAACAAATTCCATTCATTCAACTACACTACATGCAAATCACTCAAACTAATACAAAAACTAGTCAAAATGAAAATTTGATCACACATCTAGATACCCATTTGGCTCGTTTAACACTTTGTTTTTCAATTTAAAAAAAATATTGCTTAAATTTAAAAAACAATGAAAAACCTCCCACCCTCATTTCACACTATTTTGGAAACAATAAAATTAAAACAAAAGCAAGTTGTGACCACTTACCGGTGGGTCCTTGCATTGGTTTCTAGTACCAGGCTGTCCCCTTGCCATCACTACCTCTAAATACTCAAGCTGCAAGTGCTCCACATCACCAAACATCGCTCACTCCTCGCTCTCCAACTCACATGTTGCAAATGACCCCCTATGTGCGTAAAAAATGTATAAAAATACCTAAAAATCCTAATTCTCCTCCAACCTACAATTTAGGTCAAATTCACCCCCAACCTATGTTTTATATCCAATTCGATCCCCTGGCCTATGAATTCAGGTTCAATTCACCGTCTACCATGTGAACTGAAGCTCTTGCCTCCAAAATCATCAAAATTTCACTCCAACACCTAGATTACCTTTCCATATACCTCTCCATTGAATTTTTTATCCCTATTATCATCCATTTTCTTATATTAATCACCTCATCATCACTTCATTACATTTCATTCACCTCATTGCTGATTCCTCGTTTGAGAGGGTATTCATATCCAAAATTCACTTTGCATTCAACCAAACAATCAAACATCCAAATCACAAATATTGCATCTGTCTACAATTTTTTTCTAAATATTATCTTAAGATAAAATTCATCCCAAATTAGACATTTGTTAAATCACAAGAGCCACATGCAATATTGGAGATGTCACTTTGGCATTCAATTTGCCCTGACCAAACACTAAATGGTACGTTTGAATAACCCAATAATGGAGATGTCACTCTAGCATTCATGTATGTTGATGATGATTACATAATGAATGGTATGTTTGAATAATCCATGCCACCCAACTCAAATGGTTTGAAAAGTGTCACCTTGAACTCATCAATCAATTAGAAGCAAAAATTTGAATAGACATGTGTTCTTTTGGTATTTGGACCATCTTGCATTCATTGCAAAAAGCAAAGCAATCGTAAGTTGCCATCCCAAGTAACCAGTATTATATTATAAAATGTTTTACAAAATCAGCAAATCATTGTACTTCATCTAAAGTCACCCAAATGCATCCATTCACCTCCATATCATCATTTAAATTCACCCATTATCCTCTTCCCATTATTCTCTCTTATTTCTCCCTTCTTTTCTTGGATATCGATCAATGTTTTATGGTCACGCTTTGAGCGACTACATACCTTTGATTAGATCTCATTCTTGTCCCTTATTTTCCTGCCTATCAATAAATGTTGTATGGTCATGATTTTAGTAGCTACATACCTTTGATTATATCTCATTCTTTTCCTTTCTTCTTCTTCTCTTACCTTATTTCCCTTCAATTCAAAATATCTCATCATCTTCTCATCTCATATTTTTGCACTAAAATGTGTTCCACATAACATAGTACAAAAAGGAGAAAATGTATACACCTAAAAGATTCACATGCTCACATGTAAACACTTGCATATCTACATATATATTTGTAGACTGATATAGGCCATCATAGGTCATCATAGACCACAATAGTCATCCATAGGCTATCTTAGTTATTCGTAGGCTCCTAAACCTACAAAACTAGGTAAAGCACCTCCAAAATGCCTCTTATCCACTAGGAGAGCATCTATTAGCTCCCTAAGGTAACTTAAGCCCTCCCCTACACCTAATTAGCCTCCATGGGACCTTATCCCTATCCACAAGCTTAATTAGGTTGATTAGTGATCTAATTCATCATTGACATTTAATCTAATGCACTTTTCACTTAAGTAGGTTTAGGATTCTAAACCAAGATTAGCCCTAAGCACACTCCCACACATATGTGCACATGAAATTAGTTAGGATATTTCTAAATACCCTAACTAAACCCTAACCTAACCTAGGATCTAACTAACCCTAGTTAATCCTAACTCTTCATCACACATATGCAAGGAGGAGATATTTCTCTAGGCTATGAGGATTTGACACCTATTCAAACCCTAGCCTAACTCTAGCATGGAATAACTCTAAATTTTGGTTTCTCGAACCCCTTCTCCTGACCTCATATTTTTATACAAATAGAGGGATTCCCCTCCTATTTTAACTCTCTCTCCTTTATAGCTAACTTATAGAAACTTTGCAAAAATTTGACCAAAATACAATCTAACATTTATGCACCATACATACATCATAATATCATCTCAAGATCCCATCCAAACAAATAATCTACAATAGAAAGTATATGTGGCTCAATTCACCCCCTACCCTATGAATACGGACTCCAATTCATTCCTTGCCATGTGAATTGGTCATACTATAGGCCTACAACAGTAAACCTATCAGGTATACTTGTTTTCATATTTTTGCAGTCATTTCTCCAATTTGTTTTAGCTTTTCCTACATATTTAATGTCAATTTATCTTCTTCAACATGGGACCTAACTAAGGCAAACCTCCAAATAAAAATACTCTCTTTTGTAGGTCCCAAATAGGTGCAAATTGGAAATATCAACAAGAAAACTACCGGTGATAAGCATTACACATGAAGCCCGCCTTCATTGAGGAGACATCAAAATATAGCATCCAGATTGTTGTACATTTGTGAAAGAAGAATGGGAATACTACCTGTTTATAACCTAAATCATTTCTTTCATTAATAAAATCTGCATTTTCGGATAATTTATGTTACATCAAGTTGTTGGATCAAATGTCGTCTTCTATCCACCTCAATGAGGCTAAAACCACTATTGCATAAAATAATATCCCTTGAACAAGGTGGATTCATAAAAGGGTAGATAAATAGTGGATGAGATAGTGCTTGCCTAAGACGTAATTCATTCTACGAAAGTATGTTGGAATATATTATATTATTTGGTACATTCTAATATACCACCTTTGGTACAATATTAGATTAGGAAAGAGTGTCCTAGATTAGAAGTTGAGTATTTACTTTATGCAATATAATAAATGCACAAGTATCATTAAAGTGTCTAAGGTATTTTGGTATTGTAAATATGCATAGTTGTTCATGTGCACATGAATCTATAGAATAGGAAGTTAGAGAGTCTCTAGAATAGTGAAGGCCAAGAGTGCTCCATATGAAGAGTCACTTTGCATCCTATATGTATGGGATATGACGTGTTTTGTAATATATATGTATGGATACTTGAGATCCTTGATTCAATAGAGATACATTTTTCTTGATCATTTATTAATGAAAATTTTGATTTATAGTTGAATTTATTTTTGAGTTTGATTCTTCTAAAATATTCACATTATTATATATATTGTATTGCAAATTTATTCTATATATTTTTAGTGAATTTTATCTTAAGTATCTACCTTCAAAAGCTAACAGTAGTATGATAGCCACAATAATGTTTAGGTGAGTTGGAGAGGAGAGGGCAGTCATCCAAGGGAGGTCCCAGGTTCGAATCTCCACCCTATCAAAAAATTGAACTGGGTACCCAAAATCCAATTGATAATATTGGTACGGGATAGGGTCAGACGCAACTCCCAGGTGACTTTAATGGTCTAGAACCCCTTGGTCATGGTCTCTCAGACATAGGCAGCCCCGCAAGGGGTTTTCTCTTTAAAAAAGGTGTTTACTTGGACAAGTTTTAAAATTGCAAAGGAGATTGCCACTGGTTAAGGATAAACAATTAAATTTAAAGGAATTACCTCTAGAAAAATAAAACTAGATAATTTTGGAGATTTACCTTTATAAGAGCAAATTTGGAATAGAAAGATATTACAGATCTTGAAGATAGACCTTAACATTGAGAATATTGAAATACCAAAGAAGGATTTCCTATTGGAGAGTTTGAGAAATTGAAGAAGATTATATATTACAGATTGGCTAGAGACTTTCCATAGGGTTGAAGAAGAACTCATGAAGACTAGAACTCAACATAGAATTCTTGCCACTAGTTTGAGAATAACTAGTGAATTTTATTATTTTCAGAATTCTAGAAATTTAAACGTAGTTGGTCTAAGTTTTCTACTGTAAAAAATTAGTTCTCAAAATATAAGAATATTCCTACAATAGATATAGAATAATTTCACCTTCTATTTCCTAAAATTCTATGTGCTTTTCTCATGTAGGGATTAGTTTTAAGTTGTAGCAAAATAATACATATTAAATATTAAAAAAGTCCAAGAAAGAAGGACCCATTGAATATTAAAGGAAGAAGATTGAGGATAACGAAGAAGAGCTCTTATAGGAGATTGAATATTGAAGGCTACATATTAGAGAAGTTTAAGAGACCCAAATGTGGTCACATTGAAGAACTTCCATATTTGGAATATAGAAGATTAGATATTGAAGCTAGAGAAGGACTAAGAAAACGTCATATTATAGAATTCATAATCAATATATTTTGGAGATCCAGGAAATCAAGGATAGGTCTCATTGAATTTTTGAGGAGCTACAAAACTAGAAGATCCAAGAGAGGATGTCTTAAGAGAATTTGGATAAGGAGAAGAAGGCTATATAAAGTCTTGTTGTAGAATTGGAGAAGTATCCATTAGAGAGGTTGAGAAGAAAGATAGAAAAATAAGGAAGCCATGCAAGGAGAATTTTTTAATAAAGAAGTATTTAGGAAAATTATCGCAATTCAAAAAAAACCCAAGAGGGAGAAGTTTTGGCAAGAAGTTTGGCAAATTTTGGAGATTTTTTTTGAATACATCAAGACATTCAAATTCATGAGGAAGACAATAGTGAAGAATATCATATTTGAATTCAAAAATCAACAAGAATATTGAAGGAGAAGGGATATTAAATAGACCATAATTTTGAGAAGTTTAAGGAAAGCCACAATATTTTTGAAGGCTAATTTGAAAAGAAAAAGAGTGTTGATTTTCAAGGCAAAAGTTGAAGACTTGTAGGACAGTGAATTGAAGGAGGTATAGAGTTACAATTTGGAGAAGATTCGAAAATATTTTGAATTTCCCATTAATAGGATATTGAAGGAGGTCATGAAAGCAAAATAAGGTAGCATTTTAGATATTTGTGTTGCAATTTTGGACAATGGAATAAAGGAGAAATTGATTAAAAACTTGTAGAATTTTTTGGAAGCATTTAGACAACATGAATAACTACAAGTTTTAAAGTTTGAGAGAACATATTTGGAGGAGATTTGAATCCAAAAAATCATATTTGTGTATAACATTAGAAGGAGAGAGAGTTGTGACTTTGGAGAACTTAGGGATATATTTGGAATATCTTTGGGTATCAAAGTATAGAAGGATATGGTAGCATAATTATTGCAAATTTAGGTAGCAAGAAGGTAGTATTTGGATAGCAATCATAGCTACAAGTTTCATAAGTTTTGGAACAATAAAGTGAATGAAATTAAAGGTGCAAAAAATTACAAGATCGATATTGCAAAAGGGTGAATAAATCACCAAAGACATTAATTGTAAAAGAAAAAAAAAGGTATGTAATATTGGTGCTACATACGTTTATTATTGACGATTAAAACCAGTCTACATTAAGTATTTGAATTAATTTTATTAATTCTGAATAAGGAAGTTGAAAAATGAGTCTTCAACCAAAAGGATTTTATAAAATTTGTATCCTAAAATCTGCAAGATTAAAATAACAAAAATCTAAGTAAAAGTTTATTTTAAAAGGAGAAAAAAGAATGCAAAAGGCAATTTGGGTAGAGATGGAATTGGAGTGGTTTGCAAGAATCATGTTGGGATAGTTATTTATTGGGAACTAAAAGGCATGGGAAGAGCTACGAACAATGAAGCAGAAGCCTTAGCTATCATATCAACTTCTATTTGGGCAGTATACCAAGGTTATAGGAGGATAATCCTTGAATAAGATTATCAAATAATGGTAGGATCGTTGGATTGCATGAGGAACTTTACATTGAAGACATGGAGGTTGAGGATTCTTATCACTCAAATTAAGGAATTATGGAGGGATTAAGATGATGTGATTCTAGATTATGTGATTAGAGATCTAATAAAGTGGTAGACTTTCTAGCTAATATGGGTACTAAGAAGAAGGTAGGGGTTAAGTGGCATAGTGACAAAACTATTGAGGATGATATTATTAGGTAGGTTGGTGAGAAAATATAGTGTTTAGCTAATTTTGATAACCATTGTAGGAATATGGTTTAGGAGATTTATATCCAATATAGATCTTCTTTAAAAGTTGTAAACAAGTGAAAAACCATTGTAGAGATATGGTTTAAGAGATATGAATTCAATGCAAATCTTCTTTTACTATTGTAAACATGTGTTATTTTTAGCTAAGGTTGGGAGAAGTCTCATCCCAACTTGTAAATGATCTTGTTTTAATATAAGTTTTTCAAATTATTTTTCAAAAAACTGGAGAAATAAGAAGGGTATAACATTATTATTGAATGTCATTTTTTAGCTCATAATAATGTAGATTTATTAGTGGAAAATAAAATAAATTAAGAGTATTGGTTTGAGTAAGGCTAAGACCAAGAAAGGGTTAAAAAATAAAGCATATTTTTTAGTGTGGAAAGACACTAAGTAGCCATAGTCCAAAGGAGAAGTGAAAGTATAAATTTGAAGTAGAAAGTGCAACTATTGCTTAAATAAGAGCCACCACCATATTCCAAGAGAGAGTGCCACTATTTCTCAAGGAAGATCCACCACCATTTAAGGGAGATCCACCACCATATAAAGAAGAGACACCATAAAAAATGTAGAGCAAGCTGTCAAATTTCACCCAAGGAGTCCAAACGAATATGTTTCTAAAAAAATAGTGCAAAAGAATATGTAGATAATATGGAAGGACTAAAATTAGAGCAAGTTACAATTTTTTAGGATTGGTGGATACGTTACATGCAATGGACATGGATTAGAGAAGACAAAGGACAAGCTAGAAAAAGTTTGGGGTGTCAAATAAGCACCACGATTGAAAGAAGACGTTAAATATTCATTTAAAAGAAAGATACATGGTAATAGTAATGACCAAAGTGCCATACTATCATCCACCTAGGCAAGAATACATTATACAAGCTTAAAGAGAATAAATAAAGCAAATTTTAACCATTGGAAGATTTTTAGTGCCATGTGGCACATATAAAGTGGAAGGTCAACAGGTTTGAAGAATTCCTTGATCTTCCATTTTAAAATAAAGAGGTCAAGAAACATCCATATCAAGGAGAGAACATATTTTAAGGAACTAAAGATAGAAGAGTGGAAGCAATTTGTAGTGAAGTGCTATAAATAGAAGAATGTGCACACAGATTCATTAATTGAAGATTGAGTGAATGTAAGGAGATACACCACTTAGCATTGCAAGGGAGATATTCAAGTTACATGCAGTGAATGAGTCAAAGGATAAAATACTATTGCAACAACAATATTAAGGTGTAAATTAAAGTACATTTTTAAAGTTTGAATCCAAGAGGAAATAGAATAATATTTCCAAGGAGATCAAAGTACAACAAAAATTTCATGCGTGCATAAGAGCACCAATTAGGATATGTACATGCATAAGAGTACCAATCAAAATACGGTCAAGCACTATTGACCAAGGGAATTACCACATTCAAGGTTGAAGGTAATTCACCTTATTTAAAGTTATTTATAAGCTTAAGATATGAGGTATAAGGTTGCTTATAATTATTATTCTATAAGGTTAAAAGTGAAACTATTTTGGAGGGATAAGAATTAATATTTGAAACCTTAGAAATCTAATTATTGTTTTTATTTGAGTTGAAGAATTTGGAGTAGTTTAAAGTTTTGTAATTTTATTATTTAAATTTATAAAAAAATTTAAAATATTTTCAAATTTATTAGATTGAAGAAATAAGTTTTTCTACATCAAGTTAAATTCATAAAATCTGTAAATATTTTTTATGGAATTTATAAATTTCTATGTTTGGAGTTATAAGGAATTCAACATCAACATAGGATTGAGAAATTTAGAAGTTAAAATAAATTGTATTTAGGGAGTCATAAGGAAGTCAACCTTAAATATTTAGAATTGCATTCAAAATTGTCTTTAACCTATTATCCAAAATATTAGGTAGATATAAGGAAGTCTATAAGGGTTAGTCATGACTACACATAAATTATTTCTTTCAAAATCTCAACTACTTAAAGGTCCTAATTACACCTCATGGAAAAATAAATTGAGATAAATATTAATATTAGAAAATATTTGGGATATAGTTAAAGAGGTGAAGACTAAAACTATTGAATATGATAGGGAAATTAAAAAATATGAAGAATATGAATCAAAAGCTCTCATGATAATAACTTTTGTAATTACAGATGATATACAACCATATATTAGTTCAACATTGACTTCTATAGAAGCCTAGAATACTTTATCCAAAATATTTTAAGGAAAGAATAAAACCACCATATTAAATGTCTAGACTCAATTGCATTCTCTAAAGGTTACCAATGGTGAGAGTATAGAATTTCTTCTAAGGAAAGTTGTTGATATAAAAGAAAATTTATTAAACTTAGGAGAGAAGGTAGAAGATAAATTTCTAGTTCAAGTAATTTTAAGAGCACTGCCTAAAAGTTTCAAGCACCTAGTTATATCTTTACAAATTTTGAGTAAAGATACATCACTTTATGAGTTGGTCAATATAATACAAGAGTATGAAGTGGAGAATAAAATCAAATATGAAATTACTAACAATGCTTTAGTCTCAAAAGATAATACATAAGGAAATGATGCTTCACTCTCAAGGAACAAAAAAAATGGATTGATAGATATTGTCAAGTTTGCAAGAATAGAGGTCATAGTACAAGTTACTATAGATTTAATCCAAGGAATCAATACCAAGGGAATTAAATAAATTTGAAAAACCAATCAAATAGATTATTTCAAACAAGATAATATCAAAACCAATATAAACCACATCAACAACAATTTTAGCATCAATACAATCCACTTCAGCTACAATATAGAGAATGAAATCAAAAGGGATACTTAGTTCAAGAGATACAATAAATGCAAGAACTAGAATTAAATACAGAAGAACATGAAGCTAAAGGAATTTCAATAAAAGTAGTATTTTATGAAGATACTAATAATTTTCTTGATCATAATACAAACAAGGAGCATAAAGAAGAAAGTAGAAAAGAAGAGCACAAGCTGCAATAAAAGAATGAATAACATATTGAAGACTAAAATCTTCAATAACCAAATAATGTAATACATGGGGTGTTGGAATATATTGCATTATTTGGTAGATGCTAATGTACCATGATTGCTACCAACTTAGATTAGGAAAAGGTGTCCTAGATTAGAATTTGAGTATTTGCTTTATGAAATGTAATAAATGCACAAATATTATTAGAGTGTACAAAGTAAATTGGTATTGTAAATGTGCATAGTTGTCCATGTGCACATGAGTCCATAGAATAGGAAGTTGAAGAGTCTCTATAAGAGTGAAGTACAAGAGTGCTCCATATGAAGAGTCACTTTACATCCTATATATATAGGATATGGCATGTTTTACAATATGTAAGTATAGATTCTTGAGATCCTTGATTTAATAGAGATACATTTTTGTGAGCATTTATTAATGGTAATTTTATAAGTTATAGTTGAAGTTAGTTTTGAGTTTGATACTTTTAGAATATTGGCATTATTATATATATTGTATTTTAAATTTATTCTAGATCTTTTGGTGAATTTTATCTTAAGTATGTAGCTTCAAAAGCTAAAAAAGCACATAAATCCTTCATTATGTTCATCCAACTAGATCTATCTAAAGCCTATGATAAAGTGGTTGGTAGTTCTTAATCTTGGTTATGAGTAAATTTGGGTTCTCTAAGGAGTGGAAAAACTGGATCAAAGGTTGCATATCATTTATCTCATACTTAGTTATCATCAATGGATGTCCCACAAAGCTATTCTTAGCATCAAGAGGTATTAGGCAAGGGGATCCCTTCTCCCCATACTTATTCATTATTCTAGCTAAATGTATGGGGAGAACATTTGATAAGAATGGAGATACTAAGATATTGGAGGTAATTAAAGTTGTTAATGTAGCTAGACCAATCACCCATCTACAATTTGTTTATTATTTCATGTCATTAGGAAATGAAACCATTAAATAAGCAGCTATAGTAAAGAAAATATAAACTATTTTACCAAGGTAATAGGCCAGATAGTGAATAATGATAAATTTAAAGTAATATTCTTTAACTTTTCACCTTGAAAGGAGACCCTGGTATTGGATAAACTTGGTTTTTGGAAAATCTTGCTCCCAATTATCTACTTGGGGGTCTCAATAAAAATTGGTAGACAAAAGAAGGATTGGACATGGTTGATAGATAAAATCAAGGGTAAAATTTGCAAATGGACAAACAATTGGCTATCACTAGGAGGGAGTCTTACCTTAATCAAGTTAGTGTTACAATCTAATCCCCATATATGTGTCATTGGTTCTAGATATCTTAAAGGAAATTTTTTGAGAGATTTATCACACAAGTAATAGATTCCTCTAGAGAGGTTCCAAGGAGGAAAGGGAATGGACCTTGGTAAAATGAAATATGTTGTGTTTGTTGAAACAAGAAGAGGTATTGGGTTTTAAAACTGTAGTAAAAAATAACAAGGCAGTGGCTACACATTGTGCTAGGGAATGATTAATAGTTCCAATATATGATCAAAGTATGTAGAGAACAAGATAATAGAAGATATTATCCAATGTAATTTGTCTATCAAAGGTTACCCTATTTTAGCAGTACTCAAAATAGGAGAGAAAATGATTAGAGAAAGGTTGTTTTGGATAGTTAATAATACAAATACACGTATTTTTTGTTAGAATCATGGGATGGACATCCATATTTGGTGACTCAATATTCAAAGTGGACCACAATACTAGAGGATCTATATAAAAATCAATGGATAAAAGTAAAAAAATACTCTAGGGACCAAACACGAGAACCAAAAGTTGGAAGATACCATATTCCATCATAAGAATGGCCAATTCAAATTCTAGAGGGACTAGCAAAGGATATTGATTGAATCATACAAATGAGATCAATATCATGGTATCATGAGGATGATCAATTTGGATGGAATATTAGGACTAATAGGGTGTATATAGTAGCATAAGGATACAAAGCAGTATGCCCTAGCACCACTCATTTGAACTAGTATCTATTCACACAACTTTGTATGTAGAAGTTATGGCCAAAGGTTAGGTTCTTAAATTGGTTACTCCTCCACAAAAGAGAACTCACAAGAGAAAAATTATTGAAGAGATGAGTGTATGGACCTTTTAGATGTTAATTTTATATGGAGGAGAATGAAACTCTCAACCACCTTTTATATAGAATTCCCTATAACAATGAAGCTATAGAAAATACCAACATCTTTTCTAGGTTTGAATTGAACCTACAGTCAATTTCTAAAAGATATTTGGATAGGAAGGAAGAATCAACAAGGATTAGATGGTATGTGGAGCAAATAGTTTGGACGAGGATGATGGTCCTACCTTGAAACATCTAATATGAATGGAATAAAAGGATATTAAAAAAAAATACTAGAGATATCCATTGTATGTGGGTGAATACCATATCCAATATAATAGATACTATTTAATTCATGTTGAAGCAACCACAAAAATCACATGAGTGATGGGATCAAATATTGGCATGAATCAGGATAAGTCCCTAGACAAACAGAGCTATAAGAGTCAAATCATGGGATAAAATGATGGATAGAACCTAAAAATGGTAGTGACTACCACTAATACTTGGAAAGGTAAATGCATATGGAGCAGTGAGAGGTAACCTAGGTAGAACCAGTATAAGGGAATAGATAGACTACTAGATGATACCTTGGCATTCACATTTGCAATAAACTTAGGTACACTTTCCAACAACATTGTTGAGGGATATGGCATTTTGAGAGGGATGTAGGAGGCTCTCAAGGTCAGATGTAATAGAGTGATAGTGGAGAGAGAATATCAACTATTGATCAACTAAATTAAATCCCCATTAAGAATTAAGAATTCTAGTTGAGGAATTCAAAGTATTGTATAGAAAATCATATGAATACAAAGCAATTTTATAGAGGTGATATACACCCATATACCAAGAGAGAAGAATAAGGTAACTAATGGTATGGAAAACTAGTATTTGGACAAGAGAGACATCATTTGCTATGGGCACCCTCCTAAGTGGTGGGAACAATAAATAATGGAAGAGATTTTACATATTCAATATATTGATGATAAAATTCCTGGTAATGTGTAGAGATTTAGTTTTTGTGACACCTTTTTATTGATAGATATTTTGGTTCTTAGTACAATGGTTGAGATAGATAAATTTTATGTATCCAATGTCAAAACATGGATGAAAATTATTTAAGGCCAATGTGTAATATGATCTGATGATCAATATAATATAATCACTCTTTTTACCAAAAAAAACATGTTTCATAATTATTATTATCATAACAATAATTATTGTCTTTATTATAATCTATATAATACACCTCCAAAGCTCTATCTTAATTTTGTACTAAACATAGTCTAGTCGGTCTAGCACAACTCTGCTCAATCTCTTACACTAAACATAGCCTAGTCGGTCTAGCAGAAGTCTACTCAATAAGATCACTCAAATATGCACTAAACATAGTCTAGTCAGTATAGCAAAGCTCTACTCAATCTCTTGCACTAAATACAGTGTAGTCAGTCTAGAAAAAGTCCACTCAAATTTATACTAAATATAGTTCATTCGATCTAGTACAAATCAGCTCAATAGGTCCACTTAGAACCTACTCAAATCTACTCAACAGGTCCACTCATAACCTACTCAAATATGCTCAATAGATCCACTTAGAACCTGATCAAATCTACTCAAAAGGTCCACTCACAACCTGATCAAATATGATCAACAGGTCCACTCAGAACTTGATCAAATCTTCTCAATAGGTCCACTCAAAACCTATTCAAATCTGGTCAACAATTCCACTCAGAACTTGCTCAAATTTGCTCAATAGGTCCAATCGGAACCTATCCAAATTTCTCAACAAGCCCACACAAAATGTGTCAAAATTTGTTCAACAAGCTTACACAGAACTTATCCAAATATGTATTGTAAGCTTCCACAAAAGCTCACACAAAATTAGTCCACAAGTCTTATCAAAGACTTGCCTCAAATCTACTTAAAAAGTCCACATAGAACTTGTCCAATCTCATAGAAATATAAAGAGAATTGTTAGAGACTCAATATGTTCTATACTCAATGCTCAATCACTTTCTCAACTCAAATCAATCTCATAGAAGCATAAAGAGAATTTTTAGAGACTCAATATGTTCTACACTCAAAACTCAATCACTTTCTCAACTCAATCTCATAGACACATAAAGAGAATTGTTAGAGACTCAATATGTTCTATTCAAAACTCAATCACCTTCTCAACTCAATCTCATAGAAGAATAAAAAGTCTTCTCAACACTCATCACTTTCTCATCTCAACTTCATAGAAGCATAAAGAGAATTGTTAGAGACTCAATATGTTCTATTCTCACAGCTCAATCTCTTTCTCAACTCAAATCATAATATAGAATAGTTTGTTTTATGGAACTTGAACAATCACTTCATTCATCCACTTGACTAGGCCCAATCAACTCTACTCAACCAATCACTCAAGAAACAACTCTTGCTCACAAACCCTAGTCCAAGCATGTATCATCCAACTCAAAATATTTCCAACAATGCTCAACAAAAAATCTCACATAAAAATGATACTCATGATCTTTTCTAACTCAAGTTCAAGTTCTTTGCATAACAACTCACTTCAACAACAATTCTCATAAATCAATCTTCACATAACAATGATACTCATGATATTTTCAAACCCTAGTCCAAGTTCTTTGCATAACAACTCACTTCAACAACCATGCTTATCAAACAAGGTTTTAAACACAACTCTCAATTTCAGAAAACCTTGAAGCATTAACTCAAACACTTTAAAAAAGGAAACCCTAATAAAATCCTTTTGACTCAAAACTTAATTTTTCACTCCAAACTTAATTTTCAAGTAAGCAATCAATCAACTCAACCAAGAAAGAATTTGCCCATACCTTTTTGCTTGACAAGGAGTTGATCTCACAAATCTGCCACACTCACAATTTCTTCTTTGCCAATATCAACAAGGGTTAGAGAGTAATAATTTCTTCAACAAAATACAATGCAAAATAATACCAACATAACACCTTATCACTCCAACTCAAATAATATTCAAATACCCTCACAATAATTTTCTTTAACACAAACCCTTTATTAAAGATCAAACAACACTAAAAAAGTCTTAACCCTTCAATATTTGCAATATAATAATTTAAGACTTTATCAAAAATATTTAATACCAAAGCTTCCTTATTACTCCAAGTAATACCTTCAACTACCAACGTTATTCACCAAACACTCTTTAAACAATTTCACAAGCAAACCTTATACCTCCAAACACCTTGTATGAAAACCTTAGGTAATAAAATTAATTTCAAAAGCTTTTACCTTGGCCATCGATGGGTTTCAACCTCATAATATCTACCTCTGCAAGCAACCTACTATGGTCTCAATGACCACATGCTCTATAAGCACGTTTAAGAGTCAAAATGGTCTTTTTCCACCTTATATTTTGTGCCCTACAAAAACGTATGGAAAAACATTTTCCCTTTGGCGCTCACCACCACGATTTTCAAACACAACACTTGCTTCCTCCAACTTTTGTGCTTTGCCACTTGGACCACCGTGTCCAATGTGCTTCAAAGACTCCAACCTTTTCACTTTATCCTTGGCACTTAAGATGAAAATGTTTTTCGTCTTCTTTCTCAACGAATCCTTTCAAAATTGCAAATGAAGCTTTTAACCTTGGCACAAATATTATTCTATTGAGGGGTAAATGATTAATGTATTTTGAGGCCACCTTTTATACACAACCATGTATTTTCTTCAAACTTCGGTGCTCCCTTGTTTTTAATGACGTAGGCATCTTTAAACACTTTATACTATATGCAAAGTGCTTAAATTAAATTTGATGATGTCAGCATTATAATTTATAAATATTTTAAATTCAAAAGAATTTAAATTTTATAAATTATAATTATAGGTTTAATTTTTAAAACCTTCCTTTACTTGCATTCCATGGTGTAAATAATATTTATTTATAAAATTTAAATTCTTATTGAATTTAAATAATTTATAAAAAATATTATATCTCCTTTTCAACTTTGCACTAAAACTCTTGACCTTTGGCCTTCTTCTTGGATATCAAATAGAAACTTTGACAACTTCGTTCCTTGACAAAAATCTTGATATTAATGTTAACTGCATTTCTTGACATCAATGACAATTTTGGCTTAGGGACTCAAAATGTCCAACAATATCCCCCTTTGTCATTGATGGCAACCCACATTCTTTTTATTGAAACCTGACCTTTCTTTTTCTTCTGCTCCCCCTGGGACATTGCTCCCCTAGCTCAATGCTCTCTCAGATATCAAATCTCTCCCCATTACACAAGTCTCTCCCCCTTTGAAATCAATGACAAAGGGTCACCTTTGGGGCTCGAGGCTAAGAATGAGCCTCTTAGATTAGCCCCTCCCCAACCTCCTCTTGAGGTGGTTAATTCTGGGGTGGGAGTATATCTACTCCGAAAAGGCATTGTTCTTTTTCTTTATCCTCTTCCCTTATTTTCTAAATTTTTTGATTCCTCTGATTGTTTCTATCCATGTTAACATCCATGTTCCTATTCCCGTTCACATCCATGTTCATGTTCCTATTTTTATTCCTGTTCATATCCATATTCTTATTCCTATTCCTATTCTTGTTCACATCCATATTCCTATTCTTGTTCCTATTCATGTTCATATCTATGTTTCTATTTATGTTCTTGTTCTTGTTCATGTTCATGTTCCTATTCCTGTTCATACCTCTTTTTGGAATGTCTACTCTACACCATTTTGTTGTGTGACCATTATTATTGCACTTATAACACTTAATGTTATTATTCCTTGGAGGTGCAAATATTTTAGGATTTTTCCTAGTGAAGTCATATCCTCTTCTTTCATGAACCCTATAATTCATTGCATTGTGACCAAACTGATTACATGAGTAGCAATACCCATGGAAAAGTTGTCCTTTCCCATATTCTTAGTATTTCATGTGTCTTGCATTGTGAAGCCATGTGCCCAAACTTATGACATGAAAAACATCTTCCATTGAAGCTTCCTTGTCTTGACCTCATTGGTCTCCTGTTTTGATTGATGTTCCATCTGTATCTTCTCTGTGCATTGTTCCTATCTTTGTTGAACCTCTCTATTGTCCAACTATTCCTCTGATGTCTGACTCTATCTTACACTATTTTCTTCTCATGTATCTTCATCTGAAGTTTCCTCTTCTTCAAGACTTGAAGTAGACTCTCCTTCCCATTTATTTTGAGTTTGCTCAGAACCAAGGCCTGTTTTGTTTGTTGCACCTTCTTTGTACCTTGACTATTTTATCCACACTCTTTGAGCTATTCTTGACATCCTTGCATAGCTTGATCTTGGAATCCTCTAAATCTTCCTTTAGTAGTGCCACTTCTTGTGCTAACTTCTCACATTCCAAAATATTTAACTTCTAACTTATCTTTGAACTTCTTTGCCTTTCCCTTTATTTTTTTATTCCCTATGAGTAATCTTCTCTCTTCATCACATTCTTGAAACTAAATTTCAAGTTTAGAGTGTTGCTTTCTTACCTTATTTACCATTTCAAGGGAATAGATAAGTTCTCCCTTGACATCATAACCATTATCTTCTGAATATTCCTCTATTTTTTTACCTTTGTCCACATAATTACTTTATTTTGGCTTATCTTCTATAGGATCACTTACTTCTTCTAATGCCATTAGAATATTTTCATTCGGTCCTTCAAGTGCATTCTCATAGTCATCATCACTGAAACTATAACCATCCCTTGTGCAATCATCTTCAAGATGTCCAAATTTACCACATCTAAAACACTTGAGAATAATTGGAGTTCTTTTCTTAACCGGTTCTTTTTCCTCAATCATAAATAGGACTTCATATCTATCATTATCTAAAGAACTAGCATCACTATAATTTGAGTACTTACTTGCATTATCTGCATAGTAGCTCCTCTTTTATCTTTGGAAGAACTTATTTCCTTGTTTGCTTTGTCCATCCTTACTTTTCTTTTGGTGCATGTATCTTTCTGATTCCATGTACCTGTGATCTTATTTTTCTTCACCATTGTTGTTCTTTGGTTCTTTACAATCTATTGCAAAATGTCCAAATTTTCCACAATTGAAACACTTAACAGATATTAGATCTATGGGTCTTCTAGAACCTTTATCTCTTCTACCATAATTAGATTCTTCATCACTAGATGACTCATTGCTTTATTATGAATTCTTACCCTTTGTCTTCTTTATTTGCTTTGAATGCAGCCTCCTTTGGAGGGATAGGATCTTTTGTTCTTATCTCAAAGGTTGTAAGCATGCCAAGCAAAGAATTTCTTGTCAGAAAATCACTATCAATTGATGTTTCTATAACAAAGACTTTTTCACTGTACCTTTTGAGAAGAGTTCTCAAGATCTTATCATAAGCATCAGATTCATCGAAATTCATTCCAAGTCCTCTCATCTCATGTACAAGTTCATCAATATTATTGAGATAGTCACGAATGTTTTCATCATCCCACATTCTTAAGTTTTCAAATTCTCCTTTGAGATTTATGATCTTAGCTTTCTTGACACATTTATCTCCTTCATATATGTTATGCAATAGTTCCCACATTTCTTTTTTTGTTTTACAATCCATAACCTTCATATATTATGATCTATGCAACCCTTTTATAATTGCATTTATAGCTCTTGAATTTGCATGCATTATAAGCTTACCTTCCTTATCTACAAGAGTATTGATTGTTGGATCATATCCAAATTTCACTGCATCCCAAAATTCATTTCCAAGTGCCATATAGTGAAATATCATCACCATACACCAATACAAGAAGTCACTTCCATAAAATACTGGTGATGTATTATTTGAGGACCCGTCCCTTTGATCCTTTTGATCCATTGTGTTCTTGACAACTTTTCCTTCAAGTTGTCAAACTCTTTTGAAGGAACCCACTATGATACCAATTGAATAATACAAGCTTATACTGATAAGGGGGGTAAACAGTATAAGACCACTTTTTACTTTTTCTCTCAAAATAATATATGCAATGTAAATATAGCAATATCAATAGTAGTAATCAAATCAATGCACACATCACCACACACAATAGAGACACCACAATTTAACGTGGTTCACCCAATGTGGGCTACTCCACGGAGAAAATATTTCACTAAAATTTTCTCAATCAATATCTTGGGAATCCTTTCCCTATTACAATGTTTATGGACCTCTGTCCAAAGGATATGTTGATCCCCTAAATCTAGTTTGTGGATATCTATCCACAGGAGAACTCCTCCTCTGCTCTGGCTAGTGATCCTCTAGAAAACATTTGCCTCCACTACACTGGCTTGTGGATATCTCTCCACTGAAGACTCTTATCCCCACTTAGAAGACCTATCCTCACTGCCCTGGCTGATGGATATCTATCCACTGGAGACTATTTTCCTCTTTGCTCTATCACCTCCAAAGCTCTATCTCAATTCTGTACTAAACATAGTCTAGTCGGTCTAGCACAACTATGCTCAATATCTTGCACTAAACACAGTCTAGCCAGTCTAGCACAAGTATGCTCAATAAGCTCACTCAAGTATGTACTAAAAATAGTCTAGTCGGTCTAGCATAGCTCTGCTCAATCTCTTGCACTAAACACAGTGCAGTCGATCTAGAAAAATTCCACTAAAATTTGAACTAAATACAGTTCATTCGGTCTAGTACAAATCATCTCAACAGGTCCACTTAGAACCTGCTCAAATATAGTCAATAGTTCCATTTATAACCTGCTCAAATATGCTCAATAGGTCCACTCAGAACCTGATCAAATATACTCAAAAGGTCCACTCAGAACCTGATCAAATCTAATCAATAGGTCCACTAAAAACCTGATCAAATCTACTCAATAGGTCCACTCAAAACTTGTTCAAATCTGCTCAACAAGTCCACTCAAAACCTGCTCAACTCTGCTCAATAAGTCCACTCAAGAACTTGCCCAAATATTCTCAACAAGCTCACACAAAACTTGTCCAAATATACTCAACAAGTCCTCTCTAGGACTTGCCCAAATTTGTATTGTAAGCTTCCACAAAAGCTCACACAAAATTAGTCCACAAGTCTTCTCAAAGACTTACCTCAAATCTGCTTAACAAGTCCACACAAAACTTGTCCAATCTCATAGAAACATAAAGAGAATTGTTAGAGACTCAATATGTTCTATACTCAATGCTCAATCACTTTCTCAACTCAAATCAATATCATAGAAGCATAAAGAGAATTGTTAGAGACTCAATATGTTCTACACTCAAAACTCAATCACTTTCTCAACTCAATCTCATAGACACATAAAGAGAATTGTTAGAGACTCAATATGTTCTATTCTCAAAACTCAATCACCTTCTCAACTCAATCTCATAGAATCCAAGTCACACTCAATCACTTTAACACTCAGAGGCATAAAGAGAATTGTTAGAGACTCAATATTTTCTATTCTCACAGCTCAATCTCTTTCTCAACTCAAATCATAATATAGAATAGTTTTATTTTATGGAACTTGATCAATCACTTCATACATCCACTTGACTAGGCCCAATCAACTCTACTCAACCAATCACTCAAGAAACAACTCTTGCTCACAAACCCTAGTCCAAGCATGTAACATCCAACTCAAAATGTTTCCAACAATGCTCAACAACAAATCTCACATAACAATGATACTCATGATCTTTTCAAACCCTAGTTCAATTTCTTTGCATAACAACTCACTTCAACAACAATGCTCATAAATCAATCTTCACATAACAATGATACTCATGATCTTTTCAAACCCTAGTCCAAGTTCTTTGCATAACAACTCACTTCAACAACCATGCTTATCAAACAAGGTTTTAAACACAACTCTCAATTTTAGAAAACCTTGAAGCATTAACTCAAACACTTTCAAAAAGGAAACCCTAATCAAATCCTTTTCACTCCAAACTTAATTTTCAAGTAAGCAATCAATCAACTCAACCAAGAAAGAATTTGCCCATACCTTTTTTCTTGACAAGGAGTTGATATCACAAATCTGCCATGCTCACAATTTCTTCTTTGCCAATCTCAACAAGGGTTAGAGAGTAATAATTTCTTCAAAAAAATACAATGCAAAATAATACCAACATAACACCTTATCACTCCAACTCAAATAATATTCAAATACCCTCACAATAATTTTCTTTAACACAAACCCTTTATTAAAGATCAAACAACACTCAAAAAGTCTTAACCCTTCAATATTTGCAATATAATAATCTAAGACTTTATCAAAAATATTTAATACCAAATCTTCCTTATTACTCCAAGTAATACCTTCAACTACCAATGTTATTCACCAAACACTCTTTAAACAATTTCACAAGCAAACCTTATACCTCCAAACACCTTGTATGAAAACCATAGGCAATAAAATTAATTTCAAAAGCTTTTACCTTGGCCACCAATGGGTTTCGACCCCATAATCTCTACCTCCACAAGAGACCTGTCATGGGCTCCATGACCACATGCTCTATGAGCACGTTTAAGAGCCAAAAGGATCTTTATCCACCTTAAATTTTGTGCCCTATGAAAATGTATGGAAAAAAAATTTCCTCTTTGGCGCTCACCACCACGAGTTTTGAACACAACACTTGCTTCCTCCAATGTTTGTGCTTTGCCACTTGGACCATCGTGTCCAATGTGCTTCGAAGACTCCAACCTTTCCACTTTATCCTCGACACTTAAGATGAAAATATTTTTCATCTTCTTCCTCAACGAATCCTTTCGAAATCGCAAACGAAGCTTTTAACCTTGGCACAAATATTATTCGATCGAGGGGTAAATGATTAATATATTTTGAGGCCATATTTTATACACAACCATGTGTTTTCTTCAAACTTCGGTGCTCCTTTGTTTTTAATGATGTCGGCGCCTTTAAACACTTTATACTATATGCAAAGTGCTTAAATTAAATTTGATGATGTCAACATTATAATTTATAAATATTTTAAATTCAAAAGAATTTAAATTTTATAAATTATAATTATAGATTTAATTTTTAAAACCTTCATTTACTTGCATTCCATGGTGTAAATAATATTTATTTATAAAATTTAAATTCTTATTGAGTTTAAATAATTTATAAAAAATATTATATCTCCTTTTCAACTTTGCACTGAAAATCTTGACCTTTGGCCTTCTTCCTAGATATCAAATAGCAACTTTGACAACTTTGTTCCTTGACAAAAACATTTATACTAATGCTAACTACATTTCTTGACATCAATGACAATTTTTTTTTAGGGACTCAAAATGTCCAACAAGAACTACTAGAAGAGTTTCGAGAGAGGAATCATTGGCCAAAAGAATAGGAACTAGGCTATAATAAGTAGATGAAAGTACATCTTCAAAGATCATATCTTTCCATATAATAACTCACTTTATAATGCCATACAAGTGATAATCCTTGGAGGTATAAAAAAATCCCATATGGATGTGGTGATGGATTTTACATCCACCATGTTCTATCTTTGGAAATATGCACCCATGTAATAAATCCAAAGATATAAAATCCAGATAAATCAATCTCATCACCTATCAATATCTTAAAATTCATACCCTAAATGGTATGAGTCAGATTTTGATTGATGATATGAGCTACATAAGTTAGCATTTTTCCCTAAAACTTGGGATCCATATACATGATAACCTTATTCTTTTGTTCAACCATCCCATTTTATTTTAGGGTATATTGAATAATCCTCTAAAAAATACTATGAAGAGTTAAGTAATCACCAAAAGCATGATTTACGTATTCACCTCCTTTGTAAGCACTTACTCTTCGTCTCAAACTAATTCTCCATAAGACCCTTGAATTTATTGAACTTACCAAAGGCTTCATATTTGGTACAAATGATGTCCAATCATACATGCCTAGAGAATTATCATTAAGTGTAAAAAAATATTTATTTTCTAGAAAGATACAGTGCCTCCATAGGTGCACAAATATAACTATGAATTCTCAAGGATTTTATAGCATACCTAAGATAATAATATCGATGATCCTACCCAATATACACCCCTTACAAATATTAGCAGGAGTAGAAATAGGAGGAATATCAATAGTCAACTTATGTTGACTCATGTACCTCAATGATCCATAGCTATTATGCCCAAGTTTATGATGTTATTGCTTTTTAATCTCATCTAAATTTTCTACAATAGCCACAATGTCTTTCTTCTTCGAGGAAAGAGAAGAAGATTTATGGTCACCAAATTTATACATCTAATTAGAATCCTCATATTATCCTAAGGTAAATATCTTAAAATGATCATCAATATCCTTAACCATCCATCAATTTGGATAAAAATTTCTTATTCGGATGATGATATGAAATATGGTGAAAGGAACCATAAAAAATATAAAACATTAAACCAAGCTAAAAAGATCAAGTGGTTGAAGTAACACAACATTAACCAAAATAGAGGTTGAAAAACAAAAATAAGATAATGGAAGTTAACATAAAAATGCAATAGCATATCATATGTTATAATTGATTATGAGTACAATAGAGAAGCCTTGCTTAAATAGGCAAGGAAGTACCACCTCAACCATAGGATCAACAAAGAGATAAGGATCAATATCCACCATACAATAGGGAGATGCAATATGATTCATGGAGAAAATAACTTAGCCCTCCAAATGTAATCAATGAGTGTAACTCCCTAGGAATGCCAAATATCCCCATAATATCTAAATAAGATAAAAATAAATATCCAAACATAAAGTGGATTGGAAAAAGTAAACTAAACTAATATAAAATAAAGTACATAGGTGTGCATGAGCTAGAGTCTAAACACATACTCTAACACCCCCTCTCAAGTGAAACTAGGGATAAAAGGAAGTATATCCATATTATGAGTTTCAACAATAAGACCTGATCAGGTACTCATGTAAACTATGTATCTAGAAGGTCTCAAACTAGAAGGAGAGAAAACCCCATGGGAAAATCCATCCAACTAGAAAGAGAGAATAAGAATAAAGGTGACCTCATACACACACCCCAAGGACAACTTACTTCACCCTAATAATATCTCACAACAAATGAAATAAGGATACGGAAAGGGTTTAGTAAATATATTAGCAATCTATTGCTAAGTGGAAATGTAGTACAAGCTGATCACTCCATCCTAGATAAGTTATTGAATGAAGTACATATGAATCTCAATGTTCTTGGTCCTTTGATGCTCAAAATGATTGTGATAAATATGTATGGTACTTTGGTTGTCACACCAAAGTGAAGTGTTGCACAGGTTCTGTGAGAATCCAAGATCTATAATAAATTATAAAATCCAAATAATATCCTGACTAGCCAACACTATTGCCTGATATTCTACCTTTGTTGATAAAAGTACAATAGTTATCTAATTTTTGCACACCCAAGTAATAGGTGAAGAACCAAAGTAGAAGACATAACCAGAAGTAGATCATCAAGTATCAATATAGCCTACCCAATAAGAATTTATATACCCAACCAACTATAAAGGACCCTATAAAAGAGAATCCCAAAACATGAAATTCCTCAAAGATACCACGAAATATGCTTGGTAGCCTACCAATGACCATGATGTGGATCATGTGAAAATTGGGAGACCAAACCAACTGCAAATTATATGTTAGGATGAGTGTGAGTTAAGTAAATCAAACTCCCAACCAACTATCTATAAATGGTGGCATGAAATTTAGGAGTAGAACATGTGGCACTCAAAACAACATCTAACTAAAAAGGAGTAGGAGGTGACTTACAGTCAACCATTCTAAACTGTTGAAGTAAATCAAATGTGTAATTCTACTAACAAATAGAGATCCTTGAATCTGAATTTGAACCCTAAAATACAAGAAAAAGATGCAAAATTTCAGCATCCATCATCTTAAAATTCTTATAAATAGATCGTTGCATAGCCTAAATGCATGAAGTAGAATTACCCGTGATCAATAAATCATCAAAATATAAGACAATTATGATGATGTCATCTCCATCCTTCAAAGTGTAAATTGTAGGATCAGAATGACATCTCAAAAATTTGGAATATAGAAGAAAAAAAACCATGTTCTCATACGAATCCCTATGGGTTATTTAAGGCCATAAGGTGATCACTTTAATCTGCACACCAATGAAGAATCCTAGAAAAATATTGGAGGTTGCTCCATAATAATATTTTCTTGTAAATATCCATGCAATAAGTCACTCTTAACATCCATTTGGTAAACTAACCAACATTGTGATGCAATAATAAAGAGTACAAGATGAACATAATCCAACTTGGAAATAGGTGTAAACATCTTGAAGTAATCAACCTCCTCAATCTATAAAAAATCCTTCACCATGAGTTGAGCTTTGTACCTATGAATAGACCCATTTACTGCATATTTGGTGCAATACGCCCATTTGCATCTTACCATTTATATTCATTTTGGAAGAGGAACCAAATTATAAGTATGATTATTCATTAAAGAATAATACTCATCATCCATAACATCATCCCACTCCTGAATTCCATGGGCCTCATCAAACCTCTATGGATCAATAAAAATTGCCTAACAAATAAGACCCATGCTAGAAGTAGAAGTATACCATGAAGGTAGGAGACCTTCAATGAAATGTGTTTCTTCATAAATTGTAGTTTAAGCCCATTTAGGCATGGGGGAAGCATGTGTTGGAACCTCTACAACTATATCAACAATGTCCTTATCATCACTATAATCATTATAAAAAATATATCTTCAAAGTGAAAAGTAGATGAGGATGGAGAAGGAGTAGAAATAGTGGGTTCAATTGGAGAATAATGCTCATCAAACTAGACATGAGTTCAAAAAAACTTCATGTATATCCATATTCAATAATATATAAACCCTCATATCCTCACAATAGCCAATAAAAATGAGTGCTTGCTCTTTCTATCCAAAGTTGTCCTTTTCTTCTTTGAAGCAAGAGCCCATGCTTGAATCCCAAAAACTTGAAAATGAAAAACATCAAGCTTGGTCCTTGTCCAAGCCTTCTATGGAGTCATCCACTCAATATCTCAATGATATGTATGATTTTTAATGTAATTCACACAATTGGTTACCTCAGTCTAAAAGTTGGAAGTACATCCCATGAGTGCACCACATCATTTGCCATTTCCTTGAGTGTTCTATTTTTCCTCTCATCTCCACCATTTTTTTGTGGTGTATGTGGGATAGAGTGTTGATGTAGAATTCCACGAAAGACCAAAAAATATGAAAACCCTCTGTTTAAATACTCTCTCCCATTATCTATGTGAAGCTTGTTGATGCAACTCAAATATTGATTCTCAATAAAAAGCCTTAAAAACTTTGAATGTGGCAAAAACTTCATTCTTGAACTTGAGAAAATATACACAAATTCTCCTTAAGAAATCATCAATAAAGGTGAGTGCATACTTATCTCCCAAAAAATGAGTAGGAAACATATCAAGTCATTGTGCACCAACTCAAGATAAAAAAAATCTCTCTTGGACTTACCTCTAGGAAAAGGATCTTGATGTTGTTTGCCAAGTGCATAACCTGGACAAAATCCATCAAAATAAGAGATCTTAGGTAAATCCAATAACCATATAAAAAAAATTTTAATCCTTTAAATATTTGTAATTAATATGGCCCAATATATCATGTCAATTCATGCTTTCTAAATCTACATGAGCCACAAAACAAGTACCTCCAAGTGAAGAATCAAAATCCTCAAAGTGATAAAGACATGATCTATGGTTAGTAACAATAGACTATGGGTCACTTGAATCTCTAATATCAGCTCCTTGATGTTTAAACAATATAGTTTTTTTCCGTCACTCCAATATGACAAATTTGGTACATGAAGATAAAATTGGTAGAAACATTTAGAACCTAAAGAGCATTCTTAATGCATCCATGATCAACCTGTATGTCACCTTTTATCTTAACTAAAATTGAAGAAGAATCTCCAACCTCAATGCAATATGAATAATTAGAGCACAAGGTTGCAAATGACTCTCTAGATGAAGTGATGTGATGAGTTGCTCGAAAATCCAAAATCCAATCCTCAAAAATAGCTTTAGCTAATTTACCAAAAGTATTCAAAGTCTTGCTCTTATATTTTGAAGGAGTGCAGGATACTTTTTTATTCCCAAAGGTTTCATATAAGTCTTATAACATTTTCCAACACTTGTAGTTGGAATGACCATTGACTCCACAATATGAACAAGTAACATTTGACCTATTTTTACTTTTGGACTACTTAATTTTATGATTGGACTCTTTGGAGGATGGCTCTGTTTTATATGACTATTTGGGATTTTTATGAAATGAAGGAGAAGAGCAAGAATTTGGTTGGAACTTAGACTTGGAATTTCCCTTGCCTTTGGAAGTGGAAGTGGAGGATGCAAAAAATACCTTATGTGAGGAGGTGTAATGCTCAAAGTTAAGAACTTTAGATTCTTACCTCAAAATATTAGTACAAAAACTTCTCAAAATTGGGCATTTTGTGATCAGAACCCATGTAATCTATATTGGAAAAAAATACAAAGGAAAACATATGGAATGGACCCATATGTTTCTATTAGCTTTTGAGGATATATGTAGTAGGAGAGATCTAACACAAGTCCTAATAAGATGCAGTAAATATGAGAGAAAGTGATTCTACAATATGACTAAAATATACTATAAATAGAAATGAGAAAAATACAATGCAATATGGAGGTAATGGCCACCACATTAATATCAGCTAAAGAACTACATTGTACTCCATACATGAGTTCTACTTCTATATACTATGAACTTGATAGAAACTTGATATGAGGTTAATATGAGCTTGTTACTATATGATGCTATATATAGGAATATAGATTCCTTGGCCAACACTCTACCTAGTTGTACAAGTGGATAACTTGCACATTGAAAATTATGCATTTATTACATTACTTGAAGCAACTAGCTAACTTTCCTCTAAACTAATATCCTATTATAACTATGTACCAAATGTGGTACATTTATATGATCCAAGTGATGTAATATACTCTAACTATAACACCCCCTTGTTTACATTATTTGGGTATTGAAGATTTCAATCTTCAATATGGATCTTCTTCTTTGTCTTGGAGTTTGTATTCTTCTTCTCTATTTTTTGTAATGTATGCAATAAAGTAGTTAGTTCCGTCATAACTTGATGTTCTTGATGAAAGAGCTTTGACTTCATAACCATTTGTAGGTCCTTCCAGTTCTTTGATTTCTTATATCCTTTGAGCCAAATGTCCTGATTCCCTTTTTGATACTCCAATTGGGGATAATTGGTTGGACATTGAACTTTTTGCTAATGAGGATTATTTTGATATTTCCTTTATTGAAATATGCTTCCATTGTTCATATGATTTCCTTTATTACAATTTCTAATATTTAATATGCAATAGTTAGTACTATAACCTTTTATTTTGCATGTCTAATAATACATGTTATACCATGGTATTTATCCTTTTGATGTTGAAGTAATATTTCCCTGTGTATTGTCTTTTGATACCAATGCAATGCTATTTATTTCATATTTAATTATATTATCCACATCATAATCCTTAAGAATATTAAATAGATCATCAAAGAAAGTATATTTACTTAGGACTTGTAAAGATGTAACCAAATATTTGTAGCTATCTATAATTGCTCTCATGGTTAGTAATAAATTTATATTTAATCTATTCTCCTAAGGTTAATAATTTTCCTTTTATATCTACTAATTTCCTTAGGAATAGTTCTATGCTTTCACCACTCTTCATTTTTAGGGAATGTAGTTGAGTTTGAAAATGAAGGATAATGGCTTTATTTTTCCCTTCGAATATATTCTCTAAGATTTTCCATGCTTCTATAGATGTCTTCACTGAACTGATATAAGGTTGTATCTCATAACTGATAGAAAAGGTTTTTTTTTTTTTTTTAAAGTGAAAAACCCCTTGCGAATCCACCTTGGTTTGAGAGACCATGAACAAGGTGTTCTAAACCATCAAAGTCACCTAGGGGTCACACCTGACCCTGCCCGCATCAACATTATCAATTGGATTTTGGATACCCAATTCAAATTTTTGGTAGGGTGGAGATTTGAACCTGGGACCTCCCTTGGAGGATTGTCCTCTCCTCTCCAAATCACCTAAAACACCTAGGTAATATATAGAAAAGGTTATTATCATTAGATATTTTACATCATTTTCTTTAAATTTCTAAAATTAATTGTCACCAATGGTTGGTATTTTGTTGTTCCTTGAGCTATCTCCCAAAGGTTTTCATATACTAAGATTACTTTTAACTTATTTTTTCAGGAAATATAGTTGGTTCATTTGAGTAATTTAGTTTCTACAAGAAATAAATTGTTTGATGCCATGATAATCCCTGTGGTCCTCTTTTAAATTCCTTAGTTTGATATCTTGGTGAAATTCTAGGTTTTGTAGAAACCTTATGACTCCCTAGTTTAGAATGTGAGATTGATTTGATAAAAAATTTATAGATCTTAGGTTTTGTAGGCTTCCTTATATCTCCCTAGTTATGAGATGTGAATTTGATTTAATATAATCCTTGTATAATTTTAGAAACCTTATGACTCCCAAATGGATTAAGTACTTGATAATATTTGATGAATACTATTATTACCAAGTTTTTTAGAATGCCTTATGTCTCCCTAGTGAAATTTGGATATGCTTATGATTCATAAATTGCTCTTTGAGAATAATTGTTTAAATTTTAGTTGATTTTGTAATTTTTTGTAAGTAGAAAAAATCAACTTCTATTACACCTTATTACTCCTATTGAACTTAAGCACTTTATAATTTGATGAAGTTCTATTGGTTGAATTTATTTTATCCTTTTAATATGGTTTTTAGACAAGTATGCTAATTAATTTCCAACTCTTGATTTTCCTTAATAAACCTCATTTTATATCCTTTTATATTTTGATATTTAATTTTTCTAAATTCCAATTATCTACATTGATGTAGTATTCCTTATAAATCCCTAATATGGAGTATTAGAAAAAAATAATATTTGCAATACTAGATGTTTAATTTATCCATGTAGAAATCCTTATTTCTTCTATGTTTTAGATTGAAAATATTAGGCTATTTAATATATTTTTCCTTTTAATATTGCTTTCAAATATGGTTGATTTCCCTTAATATTTCAACCTTATGTTATATCCTTATAACCCCCTTTTAATGAAAGCAAATTAGACAAGGTAAATTCTTACCTTTATGATGATTCAATATCTTCGTATTTGGTAGCGGGTTCAAACATGTATGGTAGCAATATTCAACATTTCTATTGGATGCTATGAGCAATGGTAGACTTTGATTCTTCCTTGGCTTCAATACTTGAATGGTGGTGCCTCAATTCTAGCCTCTTTGACCTACCTTGACTAAGAGCCTTTAATGATCTTCTTACTATAACTTTTTGCTGCTTTAAATTATTTCAAATACTATGAATGCAGATCTCCTTGGTCTTTGGCACCTTTTAATAGAAGAAGAATCTTGAAATATGTGACAAGTGTCACAATGGTTATCTTTTAGCATTTGATGGATGAGAAGATGCTTATTGCCACTTGTAAATTTATGCTAGGTAAAGTATGAGTGTTACAATATTGGATGAGAACTCATTATTTTTAATGACATGTGTCTTATTCCTTTTAACACACCAACATTATTCCCTATAATGTTTTCTTAGTCAAACTTGCATTGGATGGGCACTCATGTGGGAAACGTTAGGGTTTTCTTCTAGGTGACAGTTCCACATTCCCTTTGTGCATGATATTTCTACACAATGTCTCTTTAATATATCTTTGTAATACCCTTATTAACAATGCATCACAACCATATCTTCCTTTGTTTGATGGTGCTTGGTATGAGTTGGTTCTAGCTGGAGTGGAGAGCAACTCCTTTGGAGACTTGGAGCTAGGATTTGAGAAACATTATTGAAGGCATAAAAAAATGCTATGATGGAATTTTAAATACTCCAATGATGCTCCTTGGGCATACATCTAGTGTAATATTTTATGATTTTTTTTCTTTCAGGTTCAATTACTGAAATCGTAGAAGATATGATCCTTTTGAGATGCTCTATTCCCTTGTGTGGAGTGTCTTATTATATGGTTACCTTGGGATATTTTATTCTGAGAAGAGTATGCCTTTGAGGCACTTTAAACCTTACCATTTTCCTACATATTTTAGATTAGAATAGTGCAATATAATGTAAAAATATTTGTATATAAAATACCTTTTTGCATCTCCTTTTACAGTCTCTTTCTACTAGTTTTAATGACAACTTTATTTTAGGTGAGGGAAGATTTGATCTCTAAATTGTTACCCAAAATGTTGTTAACACTTAAGTAATTTTTTATCAACTAAAAATTGCTCTCAATATATCCCAAGAGCTCTTAAACGAGGTATTGTAATATGATAATATCATGGTCATTTATTGTGTACCTTATGACTTTTATATTTGTTCTTCCTCTATTGCTTCTAGCCCAATCATGAGTCTAGTGCTTATGATATTAATGAACAATAAAACTATCTCCTAGCATATTTAGAGGTTGTTGAGAGACAATATAAATCCAAGGGTAAGGATATGAAGGATAGACCCTTGGATACAACAAAATTTGAATAGAACCTTCATCCTAATAGTTGGAACCTTCATTTTGATGGTGCAAAGAATGAATTTTTGGTAGGTTCCAATATTTTTATCAATTCATTGACTAGCTTAGTTGTTCCTATGGCATTCTTCCTAAATTTTCCTAGCATTACCAATAATATTATGGAATATGATGCTTTACTTTTGGGGTTCCTAGCCTCTCCACATATGAATTTTAAATGCATATGAGTGCTTGGGGATTTCAAAATTATAGTCCCTCAAATATTAGGTGAGTATATTGTCAAAGTACCACATCTTATCCCTTACCATCAAGTGACTATAATATTAATCAATATTTTTGAATTCATTTCCATTAGGTATTTCCTAAGGAGAAATGCCAAGGCTAGTTTTTTAATTACTTGGATTAATAAATTCATACCACATGAAAACATCATTGAGAAAAATAATCATCAAAATTGATGTTGAACATAATATTCCTACCATTGAAGGTTTGGTGGAAGTGCATACAATCAAGGTTAATGGTGTTGATTGTTATTCCTTTCGATGATCCTTGGTATGGTGACATTTTACATTTTATTAATAATCAAACCTATCCACCTAAGGTTAAATCTTAAAAATAGGACCATATTTATAGGAAATTATTTATATAGTTTCCAGTGGAGTGTTGTACTATATAAAATATGATGGTTTTCTTCTACAATGCTTTATAGAGGTCGATATACCAAAATTAATCTCCAATATTCATAATAGTGACTATGGGGGAAACTTTAGTGGTCATTCCACAACTTGTAAGCTTTTCAAGATGAGTTACTTGTGGCCTTTAATTGAGGGAAAAAATACAATTTATATCAAATATTTTGATAAATGCCCATTTTATAAAAATGTTATCTATGCCCTTATCTAGGTTATTTATCTAATTGAGTCTCCTTGGTTGTTTTCCACTTGAGGTATTGACATTGTAAGACCTATATTTTCCATTTCCTTTGATGGTAATAAATTCATCATCATAGCCATAAAATATTTTACAAATTGAGTGGAAGTTATGCCACATGCAAATTATATAATCCCCATTGTGTCTAAATTTATTTTTAATTATATTGTGTGTTGCTTCGGTGTCCCATCCATATCATTTTATATAATGACACTCATTTTAAGAATAAGTAAATACAAGAATTAACTTCATTAAAATATTAAGAATAGTTTTTACATGTCTTATTACCCATAAGAGAATGGTCAAGTTGAATCTAGCAATAAAATTTTAGTTAATATTTAAAAAAAAGATATTTAGAGAATTAAATATGGATTGATACTTAAATTTTTATCTCGTGCTATAGCTATACTACACCAACATTTAGATGTCCATAGGGGAAACCCTTTTTTCTTTAGTTTATGATATCAAAGTTATTTTTCCACTTGATAGCTAATTGTCTTCCTTGCATTCTTCTTTAAAGAATTTATTGAGTCATGATGAATATAATCAAGAGTATCAGGAAGCTTGTCTTGCCAAACTGACTACTCTTGATGAGAGGCACCTTCATGTTATTGAGCACAATAGATCCTATAAGCATCCTCTTGTCAATAATTACAATAAAAAAATTTATAATCATGATTTTAATGTCATGGATCTTTCTCTCTAGTTATATAAGCATGAAAACTTATGGGGGCATGGATTTATAGTAAAAAATGCTCAAATATCTACTTTTTTGATCCTAATCGCATTGTTAGGGGTATAAATTTATGCTTGAGACTTTATTTTAATCCATTCAATAAGCACTATAAATATAAAAGAGAATAATTTTTTAGCACATGATGTTTGCAAAAATGATCTAGATACCCTAAAAATATAAACAAAATATTTATGAAAAATAATAATTTTCTGTTTTTAGATTTTCATAACCAAAACACATCTCTAGTCATGTGGACTCATTAGTAGAAGATAAAAAATAAAAGAACATGTCCTATATACAATTTTAAATTAAATGCACTTTGTAACTCATGGAAAGTGAATCATCACATTTGCATATGGGTGACCTAACTCATAGATGGTGAACCACCACATTTCCTTATGGGTGACCTTCCATATTTAGTATAGTCAATTTCTAACACATGAATTCTTGTACAATGATAGATATCCTCACTATAAAAAATATGATTAATAAATACAATGTTATAGCGTCACAAAGAATCACATCATTATCATATAATGATATTACAGCTTGGCTACATTATACTCTAGTGGAAGAGGGCAACATTAGCGTAACTTTTTTCTAGAAAAATATCTCATATTTCAAGAGTCATATATTTGGAAAGGATTTAGATGATTGTTGTACCAACATATGTGTAATTTGAAGAGCTTTAAAATAGGTGATCATAGGAAGGAATTATAATAGTATTGAGGGATATACAACCCTATTAATTTAGTCGTCTAGGACAAGAATAGTGAGGATTTTTTAAATCGTAAAAATATAGATATCTATGTTAGTTAGGGTAAAAAAATTAGTTGCAATTTACCTTTTTTTGAATAAAATTTATAGAATTGTTTATTGATATCAATGAATATATAATATTTGAATTTTTTGAAAAAACTTAGGTTTTTATTTGAATATATAATGTTTTTGGTTGAGATTATGGAGTTACTAATTTTTATTAGAAAGGATGACATTGATGCTCAATAATGGTGGATGAATTTTAGATCTCTATATATTCTAGTGATCATTTTTTACAAACTCACCTTTTGAAAATTTTAAGAGAGGAAGCTTACATTTGTTTGAAAAGTGTTAAATGAGAAAGGAATTATAATCTCACTTGGGAAAAAATAGATCATGTATTCTTGAGTTAGTGAGACCCATATAAAAATTCATCTAGTTTTAAGATCACCATAAAAGGATATAAAGAAGAAATAAAAAGGCTTTAGAGGGAACTAAAATAAATGAATAAAGAGAATATAATTGAAGAAAAAATATCGGTGTCAATGTGCAAGTTCATGGTTGCATTAAAAAGGAAATAATTAAGAGGCAAGCATATAAGGAGAACAAATAAGTAGTTATGGTATGGGAACAAGTTAAAAAACCAAAAAAATAATCAAAAGTGTAGCAACGACAATAGAGTTCATGGAAGAAGTAGCAACAAAGTCCAAGGAAGCCCTATCAAAAGTGCACAAGGACACACCAAAAGAAGGGCATAATAGAGAAGATTGTGAAGAAGAATTTAAAATAAAGAAATAAATTGTTGAAGAATCAAATAAAATATAATGTTAGGTTAAGGTTGCAACATATTAGCACCCACACCACCCTAAGTGACAACAATATTGGAGGCATAGCTTAAGGCATCAATATTGTAGATCTACTTGGAGTTAGAAAGGTATCAAGTATAGTAGTGTTTTGCAGAAAAAGCATAGTAGTTTTCAATTTCAAAGGGTGTAGTAGCATCGAGAACAATAGGACCAATCATTCAAAATATCATAGCAAAGCAATAGAAGCATGGAGCCAATAGAAAATTTATTAATATTAAAATGACACATTGGCAACTTGGAATGATTAAATACCATAGCTAATTTCACTTGGATGGATGGATGAACATGAAGAACATAGACTTATACTAAGAGAGGGTGGTGAAAAGTATAAGATCAACTTTTACTTTTCTTTCCCAAACAATATTATCCAATATTATCAATGGAAAAATCAATAGCAGTAATAAAAGCAACGCACAAATCATCACACACAAGAGAGACACAAATTCAACGTGGTTCACCTAATGTGGGCTACTCCACGGAGAAAATATTTCCACTAAATTTTCTCAAAAAATCTCTTGGGAATCAATTCCCTATTAAAATGTTTATGGATCTTTGTCCAAAGGAGACATCAATCCTCTATGCTCTAATTTGTGGATCTCTCTCTACAAGATAACTCTTTGCCCTTTTCTCTGGTTCATGGAACTTGATCTAGGAGAAATCTATCTTCTCAACTGGTTTGTGGATCTCTCCATAGAATAAATCTATCTTCCCATCTGGTTCATATATCACACTCCACATGAGAACTCTTTCTCCTTACTCTAGTTCATGGATATATCTCCATAGGAGAACTCTATCCCCTTGCTATGGTCTATGGATCTCTCTCCATAGGAGAAATTTATCTCCTTGCTCTAGTTTGTGGATCTATCTCCATAGTAGAACTCTTTTCCCTTGCTCTAATTTTTGTATCTCTCTCCATAGGAGAACTCTTTCTCCTTGCTCTGGCTGATGATATTCTATAAGACTTATATCCCCACTACTCTAGATTGTGGATATCTCTCTATAGGAGATCATTATCCCCACTACACAAGCTGATGGATATCTATCCACTAGATACTGATGTCCTCTTTACTCTGTCACCTCCAAAGTCTACTCTTAACTCTATCTCAAGTCTAGTACAAATATGCCCTATCTCTACTCAAAAAATATACAACAAACTTTATCTCAAATTTAACTCAAGCCTTAACATAAATATTGAATAGATTATTAATCAAACCTACTCTCAATATTGTTTCAAGTCTTCACAAGACCCTTTCAAATATACCTTCAAGTATTATTAGAGACTTGCTCAAATATATACTCAAGCCTTCTCAAAAACTTGCTCAAATATATCCTCAAGCCTTCTCAAAGAATTTCTCAAATCTATCCTCAAGCCTTCTCAAATACTTGCTCAAATTTACCTTCAAGTCTTCTCAGCTCAAATCTGTCATCAAATCTTCTCAAATACTTTATCAAATTCACATTCAAGTATTATTAGATACTTGCTCAAATCTATCCTCAAAACTCCTCAAATACTTGCTTAAATTTGTCCTCAAACCTTCTTAAAGACTTGCTCAAATTTATTCTCAAGCCTTCTCAAAGACTTGCTCAAATCTATCCTTAAGCCTTCTCAATGACTTTCTCAAATCTATCCTCAAGTCATTTCAATGAATTGATCAAGCTTTCTCGATGACTTTCTCAAATCTATCCTCAATCCTTCTCAAAGACTTTCTCAACTCAACTCTCAATATGCTCACAAAACCTGCTCAAATAACTCCAAAAATTGCATACAAAACACAACTTAAATCTCTTTTAGAAAACTCTCTTCACACAAAACAATTCTACTTAGAATCTTGTTTAACCTCAGGAACATATAGAGAATGATAAGCTCTATCAAAACCTCAATATGTTTTACACTCACAAATTTTGTACTCAACCAATCAATCTCTATCACTTGCAAAAATTCTTTCAAATCAATTTAGAACAATGCATAAATTATTTCACAAATCTGATCTATGCTTATTACAAATTTTCTCATATAGATCAATCACATCAATGTATAATTTCCTTTCACAAATTGATCTCAATCACTTGCACAATATCAATCAATATCTCTCAAACCAATTCTCAAAAGCTTCACACAATTATTCAACCAATGAAGCACAATCTACTCACAAACCCTAACATATGTGTTTCACTTTATTTCAACAAAGATGCTTAATGTAGGTCTCAAACCCTAACTCAAAACTTTCCAAAAATGTTTTACCAAACAACCATTTTAACTCCACCTTATATTTCAAAAAAACTTGCTAAAAAACACACCTCACATGAAGAGAAAAATACCCATATCTCTTATTTTCTTTGATGAAGATATATCACAAAACCTATCTCACAAACAACCAAACCTCCTTGTTTCACCTCAAGAGTTAGATAACAATATTCTATTTCAAAATATCCACTTGAATTTTCCCTCAATAAGATGGTCAATGAATTCTGAAAATAATGTTCTAGGACTCTTCTTTAGTTCTCAAGGATAATGCATTAAAGCTCAGAAAACTCTCTCAACAATTTCCTTTTTATAACACAAGAATGACAATCAAATAAAATACCTTTTTACAAATTTTATCTTCCTCTCTTTCAAAATAATTTCCAATCCACTTTAATGTCCAAGAAAAAAGAATTACAAAAATAAACCATTTACAAACTTATAACTCCAACCTTTGCATATAAAATAAATAACATCAATATCCTTTAAATACTATGCAAAAATTTATTTCTCATTATGCCTCCTATATTCCAAACTATACACCAAATCACATCTGCCAAATATCAACTATAGTCAACATTTAATCAATATGGAACATACCTTAAAAAATTTATCCTTGCTTGTTGTGGACGGGAATCGACCCTTTGACCTCAAGCCTCTAAGCGCAGTGCTTTATAACTTGTGCTAGCCAAGTGGTTGAGACCTAACCCTTGGCCTTCATGTTTTATTACTTGTTGCCTTCAACAAAACTAAACAAAAAACTTCAAGACTGATGTTGCGAGGAATCAAACCGTAGACCTTTCCTCTACCCATACCTTACATAGGACCCCCTTACCACTTGGGATACCAATGCTTGGTGAAACTTAACGTGCACCTCCTTGTCCTTATTTTTGCCACTTTTTCGTTGAATGGCACTTTGAAAACTTTACTCTTCTCTCCTCGATCTATATATTGCTATGCATATACCTTAGTCACTTTGAAAATAAATTAGCTCCCTCTTTTTATATGCATTCAAAGCCTTTATATGACATCGACAGAAACCTTTGTTTACCTCCATTGTAAATTTAAATTTTGTCGCCCTTTTCCAATTTTAAATTTAATTTTATATTTAATATAATATTTAACTTTGTGTTAAATATTATATTATTTAACTTTAGTATTAAATAATACTTTTGCATGGGATCCTTTGTCAACTTTTTATTTTCCTTTTAATAAGCTCTTTTGACTTAATTATTAAAATATTATAATATTTTCGCTTTTCTCTTTAAACCCTTGGGCATAAACTTTTGCCTTCAACCTTTTAACCAACCTCTTTGGCTTAAAATATAAAATATTATAACCATTTATTTTACCAATTTTCTTGCATCATAATGAAATTTACCTTGCACCGAATACTTGACATCAATGACAACATAATTACTCAAAATTTCCAACAATCTCCTCCTTTTTCATTGATGGCAACCCTTTTCCAAAAATTTCTTTTTCCATTTTTAAAATCTCCTCTCCTTGAGAAAATGCTCTTCCTGACTGAATGCTCTCCCCCTTACTCAAATCCCTCCTCATTTAACATCAATGACAAAGGAACTTCTTTGGGGTTAAATATAAGAATCTTATCTCAGTACCCTCCCCACCTCCTCTCCTTGATGTGATTAATCTTGGGATGGGAGTAAAACTACTCCTAGAATACAATGATCTTTTCCTTTGTCAACCTTTTTTCTTAGTGTGCCCTTCTAATACTTTTGAGTGTCCTTGTACTTCCTTGTCTCTAGAAACTTTTTTCTACACCACTTGGACTTATGCTCAAAATTATTACACTTGTAACATTTAAAGTTATAGTTCTTATAAGGTGCAATTATCTTGAATTTCCTCCTAGTGAGGTCATACTCATTTCTGTCATGAACCCTGCAGTGAATTGCTTTATAACCAAATAGATTACAAGAGTATAAATACCCTTAAAAGGAATGTCCATATCTAGAGTTACTCTTAGTAATAACATACTCCTTCTTTCCATGAGTCCTATACTACATAGCCTTGAGACCAAAGCTGTTAAATAGAAAACAACATCCTTTGAATAAATATTGCCTTGAATCCATTGGTCTCTTAGTCCTTTCTTCTTTGTGATGTTCCATGTTCCTTTTTTGTGCATTGTTTCCTTCCTTGGTGAACTTCTATTCTTCAACTTATCCTCATCAGTATCAATTTTTGCTTCACTTTATTCTTCTAAAACTTCTTCCTCTTTTGAGATCGAGCTTGATCCTTCTTGTTTCCCTTGTTCTTCTTCAAAACCAAGTCATTTTTTGATATATGAAGGTCTTTGTGCATTGATAATATTATCCAAAGTCTTTGAAATTTTCTCAAACCTATGTAGCTTATCCTTAGACTCTTTCACTTCCTTCCTTAGTGAAACTACCTCATGCTCTTGTCTTTAACATTCTAAGAATTTAACCTCTAGATTTTATTTAAATATCCTTGTCTTAGCTATTAAGTTTGTCAGATCTTGTATAATATTTCATTTTCATCACATTATTGAACTTGAGTTATGAATCTTGAATTCTACTTTCTAACCTTTTTCTATTCTTTAAGAGCATCAATAAGTTCTGCTTCTAGATCTACTATGACTTCCTCTTCATTTTTTGACTCTTTCTCTACTTATTGGTCTTCAGGAGCATCTTCATACTTTTTGCTTTATTTTCAATAGGAGCACTTCCTTCCTCTTCTATTATCAAAAATATAATTTCTTCTTCTTCACTATCTGAGGGTCTGTCATCACTATAACTTGAAACTTTACCTACCTTGCCAGCATAGAAATTCTTCTTATGTCTTTGAAAGAATTTATTTTTATACTTTCCTTGTCCATACGTGGTTTTCTTTTCTAGCTATATTTTTCTACTTCCTTTTTCTTATGATCATGTTTCTATTCATTTCTACTGCTTTCGACTTATGTATAGTTAGATGCATAGTGACCATAGTTACCATAATTAAAGCACTACACCCTTTTCATACCTTTGTTATTTCTTAAGTCCTTATTTCTTATACCATAGTTATATTCTTCGTCACTACTTAACTCACCACTTGTTTTTGGTTTGTTATCTTTTATATTATTTGTTGTTTTGAAGGCTGCCTCTTTCTTGGTGATGTGATATTTTACTATTATCATCCCATAGGATGTGAGAATTCCATGTAATTCATTCATATTCAAATTTTCACTATTTCTCATCTCTTCTATAGCTGAAAATTTTCCATCATACCTCATAGGAAGTGACCTTAAAACTTTTTGAGAAACATTGGAGTCTTCAATTTCAAACCCAAGTTCTTGCATGGTATTAACAACCTCATCCACATGAAGTAAGTATACAATTTTAGACACCAAATTGCAGCCATTCATCCACCTTCCTAGTCATCCCACCTTCCACTTGTCCTCCATCCCCCTTTCCTACATTCAAAAGGTCCATTTTCCCTTTCCCGCCTTCAAAAAAGCCCATTTTCCTCTTTCCCGCAAAAATAGGACTTATTTTAATACATATTATATTATTTTAATATTTTATATTATATTTAATTTATTTAATATTATATTATATAATTATAAGTTCATTTAACCTCCACTGTCTGATCAGATTAAATCCCTACCATCCATCCCACTCAATCCATGCCACTTCCATCATTTAATATTAGCCCTAGGATATGACTTAATCATAGCCACATGATCAAAAATGTAAAGTTAAGAACCCTAAGTTAAACCCTAAAGCTAAGTTATAACTACAAGCCCCTCATATTGCCCAAAGGGGGCTAAAATATTGAAAGAATGGAATGTTGAAGAATCTTGAGGTCTCTCTGGTGAAGAATGCCCTCAACACCTTTAGCATACCCTAGGATAGATCCCCATTTCATCCTCCATTGTTTTCACATCCCCCATCCATCCATCGCATCTCTCGCACCCCCCTGATGTACTTATGTAGATTTACCTTCACCCGTAGGCACCATCCCAAGATTCATAATCTCATCGTAGAATCTTGTGAAGCACTCTCCAGAGCCTATAGATCTACAAGTGCACACCAAAGCTTGCCAAGCTTTCTAGGTTCTCACCAGATCCTGTTGTATACAATAGGTGCACTCTAAATCCTAATAAGCTCGCGTCAGAGTCTACCAAGTGTGTTTTTGAGCCTACTGCAACCATATAAACATGAATCAAAGTTTGTTGCACCATGCTATTTGACATCAGATCTACAACAACGAAGCAAAGAATCTTCACAAGCAAGGTAAATCTATATTTGGTTATCACTCATTGTTATTGCATTTTACATTTACAACTTATATCAGATCTAGGGTTTTAGTATTCACTTCAGAGGGTTCACACGGTGGAATCCTCATTTTTTTTACTAATAATTTTACTATTTTTTGTGTGTAGGATTGGGTAACATTGATCTAAAGAAGCATTGGAAGACTACTATAGTCAAAGCAGCCCAACATAGGATATCTTAGAAGCCCACTCACCCTATTGGGATCAAAGGTGCAATATTTAGAAGACACCATTTTATTTTATTGCTAGGGTTTCAAATAACCTCAGCCCATTGTAATATTGTATCAAAATACTCTTGTAGAGTAACATTGTATCAAGGAGTTCACTTGGCTCCCCCATTGTAATTATTAAAATTGGAACATTTTGTGCAATATTTGTCTCTTTGTGTATTTGCTTGTAATTTCATTTTTAGTGTTGCGTATTTACATCTACAAATGGAGATCATGGTGGGACCCCACAAGGGTTTCATTATTTAAATTGATATACCTTTCTAACTTGATTTAATTTCAGTTTGTTACAGGATTTTCAGAAGCACAAAAGTCATCGATTTCATCCCTAGCATTTCTATAGCATTCTGTAACACTTTTTAGATTTTACATAGGCACTCTATTGCACCTATGTAGGCACTCTTCTACACCTACATAGGTGCTCTGCTGCACCTAGTAGGTGCCTTGCTACCTTGGTGTTGATTAGAGGTGTTTGGCTATGTTTCCTGCACAAACTGCCCTGACTGTTTTGGCCATATCTCACTCATCCAGAGTCATATTGCGATGAAATTTTGAGGGTATGTTCCTTACATACCATAACATATCTCCAAAAAAATTTAGTTCAATCAGAGTAACAAATATCTTATAATTGCTTCACCAAAATGTAGGATTCCAAGTAAGGCCCATAACCCCAGTTTATGTATTCTATATTTTTTTGCAGTTTTTCATTGTTTCTAGGTTATAAAAAGATCTTAAAACTAAGTAATCTAGAAAATAATATTTATAAAATTACATTTAGGGTTTGTTTGCATTTGATTACATGAAATTCATTTATTGTTCTGAATTTTTAGATATAGGTGATTGTTTACATTTTTGAGTGCATATGAAATAGAAAAGCATCCTATATTTTGCATTTTAGGGTTAAATATCACTTTAATTTTGCATATATAAATAGGAACAACATTTTTATGCATAAAATAATCCTTCCCTAGGTTGTCCCCTTTGGCAGAGAGGTGGACGAACCCTACGGTTGCTCTTGTGATTTTAATCACTTGTAGGCAAGGTATTTTAGGGGTGTACTATGCACTCTTTAGGTGAAATTTACGTCCTTGTGTTGGCTTATAATTTAAATTAGTAAAGTTAGTAATATTTAAATTTTTTTGCACACCATAAAGAATAAGAAACATAAAATTAACATCACACACTACATGCTCCACATTTTAACAATAGTAGTTGGATTTCATCACCAACTATTGCTTGAGGTTTGATGACAGTGGCATTCATCTCCATCCATAAAATATCTGCCCTTAGACACCATAGGACTACCCCCAAGAAAACTTGTTGGAGGTCATTACCAAAAATAATCTCGTAGCCCTATCTAACCATCGATTTTTCCTTTATTTCATTTAACAAATATTAGGTAACATCAAACACACCAACCACACAATTTTAAAAGGAACCATACATTAATGAAGAAAATAATATAGAATGAGGTAAGCCACATAAGATGAAACCTAGGATTGATTGTTTTCTTTTATCTTTAAATTCCTGTACAATTTTTTACAGTTGGTTTTGATTTTGATAAGCTTTAAATATTGGTTTTAAGTACTTTGTGGTATTAAAAAGACATTAGAAGAAAGTAATAAACCAAAACATCTTAATGGAAAATACATTTGATTTGGATTTACGTTAACCATTTCATCATTTCATCATTAGCATGGCTCAACCTTAGTAATTTCATCATTTCATCATTAAAATGGATCAACCTTAGCCATTTCATCATTAACATGGCTCAACCTTGGCCATTTCATCATTAACATGGCTCAACCTTAGCCATTTCATCATTTTATCATCAACATGGCTTAACCTTAGTCATTTCACCATTTCATCATTAAAATGGTTCAACCTTGGCCATTTCATCATTAACATTGGTTTAACCTTAGCCATTTCATAATTTTATCATTAGCATGGCTTAACCTTAGCCATTTCACCATTTCATCATTAACATGGCTCAACCTTAGCCATTTCATCATTGCATCATTAACATGGCTCAACCTTGGCCATTTCATAATTAACATGGCTTAACCTTAGCCATTTCATCATTTCATCATTAACATGGCTCAACCTTAGCTATTTAATTATTTTATCATTAACATGGCTCAACCTTAGCCATTTTATCATTTCATCATTAACATGGCTCAACTGTAGCCATTTCATCATTAACATGGCTTAACCTTAGCTATTTTATCATTTCATCATTAACATGACTTAACCTTAGCCATTTCATCATTTCATCATTAACATGGCTCAACCTTAGTCATTTCATCATTTCATCATTAACATGGATCAACCTTAGCCATTTCATCATTTTATCATTAACATGGCTCAACCTTAGCCATTTCATCATTTCATCACTAACATGGCTCAACCTTAGCCATTTTATCATTTCATCATTAACATGGCTCAACCTTAGCCATTTCATCATTTTATCATTAACATGGCTTAAAATTAGCCATTTCATCATTAGCATTGCTCAATATTAGCCATTTTGTTGGGAATTTTGGGTACTTTGGGTACATTGCATTTGCTCAAGTGATTAAGTTGTCATTGATGTCAAGAAGCTTTCGAAGGAATTTGATTTGATGTCAAATAATTTGTTTTGATGAAGGTTACGACATGACAGTTTCAAAGGTCTCTGGCAAACCCCAAGCTGATAGGTTCGAAAGAAAAGTGTAAGTTGGAAAAGTGAGTAAGTTGGAAAAGTGTCGCGATATCGTGACATGTCGTAGTTTCACGACTTAAATAGGAGAGAGAAAGCTTTTTGGAAAAGTGTCACGATATCACGACATGTCGCATTTTCACGACTTAGGCAGGAGAGAGAAAGATTTTTAGAAAAGTGTCGCGATATCGTGACATGTCGCAGTTTCGCGACTCAAAGAGGAGAGAGAATGTATGGAGTCAGAAATGTCGTGATTTCATGACATATTGCAAGGAAGTTTGTACGGACAAAAAAGTGTCGTGATTTCGCGACATGTTGCAGGAGAGGGAGTCCGAAAGAAAAAGTGTCACGATTTCATGACATGTTGTAGGAGGAGTCCAAAAGAAAAAGTGTTGTGATTTCGTGACATAATGCAGAAGAAAGAGTCCGTAGTGTGAATTGTCGTGATTTCACGACAAGTTTGAAGAGAGAGAAAGTAGCAAGATAAAGTGTCACGATTTCGTGACATGCTACAGAAGTCAAAGTGAGAACTATCGCGATTTCGTGACATGCAGCAAAGGGAAGAGTCAGAAATGAGAAATGTCATGATTTCGTGATAGGTTGCAAAGAAGATGCATCGAAAGCTGAAAGCGTCGCAATTTTGTGACAAGCTACAAAGAAGTCGTACGGATGCAAAAAGTGTCACGATTTCGTGACAGGTTGAAGAGAAAGCTTGTGGATGCAGAAAGTGTCACGATTTCGTGATAGTTTGAGATGGTAGCATTCGGTTGGAGAAAGTGTCACGATTTCATGACAGAAATAGAAAGCAAGTCTTCAACAGAAGAAGCGTCACGATTTCACAACGAATTCAAGAAGGAAGAGCTCGAAGGTGAAAGCGTCGTGATTTCACGACATGTTCCAATTTCACGGGCGTAAGGTAGAGAAAAGCATAAGGCAGCGAAAGTGTCGTGATTTCATGACATGTTCTATTTTTTCTAGTGCAAGCCAAGAAGAGTGCAAGGAAGTGAAAGTGTCATGATTTCGTGACATGTTTTGATTTCATGTGTGCAAGCCGAGAAGAGGGTAAGAAAGCGAGAAGTGTCGCAATATCGCGACAAGAGCTTAGTCAAAGTCGTCAAAGGCTAAAGTGTCATGATATCATGACAAAAGCCATAAGATAGTGTATGGTTGCAAAGGTGTCACGATATCACGACATGTTGTAGTTTCATGGCAGAAGCTACAGAAGAGTTGTAGAGGTAGTGAAGCCGACAAAGTTAAATTTGGGCCGACAAAGATTAGGGTTTGCAACCAACATAGTTTAGGGTTGTGCAATCGACTAAGATCAAGGTTTTGATCTTGAAAGTGTTAGTATAAAAGGAGGGCTATTTGGAGAGTTAAAGGATCGATTTTGAGTGTGCGTTCGAAGTGCAACATTCGCAGATAGAGTGCGGGGGAGAAGTTTGATCACCAAGAGCAGAGTGCAAAATTTGATAGCAAGGTATAAAGTGCATTTTGTCGAATCATCTAAGTAAGAGATATCGCAAGGAATTAGAGTGTGCGAAGATGGTGCTGTTGTGTTTATGCAAAGAAGCAGAAGCGGTCGTTGGATGTGTCGTTGAATGAGCATCGAAGTGTGCGAGATACAATCGAAAGAGTGCAAATAGCATAGAAGTGGGGAGTTGATGCGTAGAGTGTGCGAAGATAGTGCACAGTGTGTGCAGAGAGATGCATGAGAGAAGGCAAAGTGCGACTGTAAAAGCATAGAAGTTGTGTATGTATTGGAGTAGTCTGGGCAGGTTCTAGTAAGAACTTGCAAAGCAGAACTGAGACAAGTCTTGGTGAAGACTTGGGTGAAGATCAAGCAAGTTTTAGTGAAAGCTTGTGAACCATTTTTGTGAACCAGATTTGAGGACCAGTTGAGGACAGAGATTGGTGCAGATTCGAGGTCATTTGTGCCAGATCGAAGGACTGTGTTTGGTGCAGATCAGAGAAATACAAATGAGGACATTTGTGCTAGACCGAAGGACTGTGTTTAGTGCAAATTCAAGGACCAGCTTTGGAGGTGATAGAGTTGAGGACAGAGGTCTCCAGCCAGAGCAAGGAAGACAGGTGTCTTCTATGGATAGAGTTCCATTTGCTAAGGGTAGCAGAGGCAGAGGTCTTCTAGAGGATCACCAGCCAGAATAGAGCTAGGGGATTGGTGTCTCCTTTGGGTTGGTGCCCATAAACTTTGTAATCGGGAAAGGTATTCCCAGAATTTGATTTGATAAAATTTAGTGAAATATTTTATCCGTGGAGTAGCCCACTTTGGGTGAACCACGTAAATTGTTGTGTCTCTATTATGGATGGTGTTTTGTGCATTGCTTTGATTACGCTTTTGATCGCTATCTATACACTGCATAATATTGAATTGAAAGTTGAATTGAAGGAAAAAGTAAAAAGTGGTCTTATACTGTTCACCCCCCTCTCAAGTATAAGCTTGTGTTCTTCAATTGGTATCAGAGCAGGTTCCTTCGGAAAAGTTTAACGACTTGAAGGAAAAGCTAGTAAAGAACACAATGGATTATTCAAGTGGCAATGCAACACCTTTTCTTGATGGGTCAGATTTTGGTCTTTGGAGTGCAAGGATGAAGGTTCATCTAATGGCACTTGGTAATGAGGTTTGGGAAGTGATTGAAGATGAGTACACTATTCCTGAACATGGTTTTAATACTAAAGAAGAAATGCTCCTACATCACAACAATTCAAAAGCAATGAATGCAATCCTGAAAGGCTTATAGAAAGCAGATCTCACCAAAGTGATTCATTGCAAGACATCTAGTGAAATGTGGAAACAGTTACAGGTGGTTCATACAGGTGATACAAATTTTAGAAAGGCCAAGTTGAGACATTTCAAAGGTATTTTTGAACAACTCAAGATGAATGATGATGAAAATATTAGTGACTACATGCTTCGTATGGATGAGGTTGTTAACTCCATGAAAGACTTAGGTCTTGAGCTTGCTGAAAATGATGTTTGTGATAAGATTTTAAGATCTCTTCCTAATAGATTTAGTGAAAATATTTCTGCTATTGAGGAAGCTAAAGATTTGGATAAGCTGAAAAAGGATGAGCTTCATAGCATTCTTGCAGCATTTGAGTTGAGAACTCAGGTGAAGGTTGACGTCAAGAAAGAGGTAGCTTTCAAAGCTACCAAGAAATCCAAGGGTAAACAACTTCAAGAGAGTGATGAGTCTTCTAGTGATGAAGAGGTATATTATAGCAAGAAAGGCAAGTTCTCTAGAAAGCACAAAAGCATGAAAAATATAAGATGTTTCAATTGTGGAAAGTTTGGTCATTATGCTACTAGTTGTACTATTTCGAAGAATGAAAGTGATGAAGAGAAACAGGATTCTAAGAGCAAGGATTCTAAAAAGCACAAGCATCATAGAAAGAACAAAGATGAGCACAACAATCAAGGAAAGAGGTATTCTCACAAGCACAAGAAGAGTTTCTACCTAGACAAAGCAAGTAAGTGTTCGAGTAGTGATAGTGAAAGTTCTTCGAGTGATGATGAAAATGAGATGTTATTTATTTCAGAAAAAGAGGAAGAACCGAAACATAGATTCATTATCATGAAATGTCTTAGATGTGGAAATTTTGGTCACCTTGAGGATGGTTGTACAAATAATGATTTGGTTTCCAGTATGTATGAGGATGCTTCGAAAACTATAAGGAAGATGCATGTATGGTCTTTGAAAAAGGTAGCACCTCTAGTGATAAGAAATCTGAAAAAGGCTTTGATGATTCAGAAAGCAAACAAATAAAGGATCTTGAAAGTGAACTTAGTAGTGCTCTTAGTGCTTTGAAAAAGGAAAGAAAGAAGAATGCCAAACTCAAGGATAAGTTAGATGAATGTTGTATGGAGAGAGATGATCTTATAGAAAATCTTGATTTCTCTATAGCTAAGACACAAGAACTCAAGGATGAGTTAGAATCTAAGGTTCTTGAGTATAGTGAGTTAGAACAAAAAATGGCTTCTTTGGAAGAGGAAACTAAAGAGTGAAAGGATAAGTTGTACAGGTTTCAAGATAGCTCCAAAAGGGTTAAGTCTCTCATCAAAGGTCAAAGAAAGACAACAGATAAAACAGGCCTTGGATTTGTTAAGCCGCACAAGGAACAAGTTGGAGAGTCTAGTAAGAGACTCCAAACGGAAGAGAGTTCTGATGAGGAAAGTTTTTCAGATCATGAGTCCATGACTGATAGATGTGCAAAAATAGAAAATAGAATTTAGAATGAGAAGAAGAAATTTTTGGGACCCAAGAGGTCGAATAAAATAAAATTTCATGATAGATGTTTTGCGTGTCACAGGTTTGGTCACATGGTTGTACATTGCATGGCTCAATTGAAGAAGGTAAATGACAGTTTCAAAAGTGCTAGTTACTTTCAAGGGTATTGCTACTCTTGTCAACAGTTTGGGCACAAGGCAGTCTATTGCAAGGTAAATAACAGGAACAGTTTTGATCAAAACAGGCTCGGCCAGAACAGGTTTGATCAGAACAAGTTTGGGCAGAACTTGCAGATTCAAAGAATAGGTATGCCTAAAAGAAATAACATTGTTACTTGTTATAAGTGCAATAATGGAGGTCACACAACTAGACAGTGTAAAATTGAAATTCCAAGGTACAGGAACAGGAACAGTGGTATGATCAGGTCCAAGGATCAAGGCATGGATAAGAACAGGAATGATAATAGGAACAAGAACAATGACAAGAACAAGAACAAGAATATGGACAATGAGTTCAAGAGAAGGCTCGGCAAGGAAGTTATAGACACTGATGATGATCAGTGCCTAATGGGAGTTTTACTCCCACCCCAAAATTAATCACCTCATCAGGAGGTGGGGGAGGGACTGAGCTAAGAGGCTCATTCTTAGTCTCGAGCCCCAAAGGTGACCCTTTGCCATTGATGACAAAGGGGGAGAGATATGAGTAAGGGGGAGAGCTTCAAGTGAAGAGGAAAGCTTCAAGTCAGGGGGAGCAAAACTTCAAAGGACGTTGGTCAGTTGTTAGCACAGTTTGTTTCAGTTTTGGCTCTTGAGAAGCATTTTTAGTAAAGGTTTGCCATCAATGACAAAGGGGGAGATTGTTGGAAATTTTGGGTACTTTGGGTACATTGCATTTGCTCAAGTGATTAAGTTGTCATTGATGTCAAGAAGCTTTCGAAGGAATTTGATTTGATGTCAAATAATTTGTTTTGATGAAGGTTACGGCATGACAGTTTCAAAGGTCTCTGGCAAACCCCAAGCTGACAGGTTCGAAAGAAAAGTGTAAGTTGGAAAAGTGAGTAAGTTGGAAAAGTGTCACGATATCGCGACATGTCACAGTTTCATGACTTAAATAGGAGAGAGAAAGCTTTTTGGAAAAGTGTCGCGATATCGCGACATGTCACATTTTCGTGACTTAGGTAGGAGAGAGAAAGCTTTTTAGAAAAGTGTCACGATATCGCGACATGTCGCAGTTTCACGACTCAAAGAGGAGAGAGAATGTACGGAGTTAAAAATGTCGTGATTTCGCGACATATTGCAAGGAAGATTGTACGGACAAAAAAGTGTCGCGATTTCGTGACAAGTTGCAGGAGAGGGAGTCCGAAAGAAAAAGTGTCATGATTTCGCGACATGTTGTAGAAGGAGTCCAAAAGAAAAAGTGTCACGATTTCATGACATAATGCAGAAGAAAGAGTCCGTAGTGTGAATTGTCATGATTTCGTGACAAGTTCGAAGAGAGAGAAAGTAGCAAGATAAAGTGTCACGATTTTGTGACATGCTACAGAAGTCAAAGTGAGAACTATCATGATTTCGTGACATGCAACAAAGGGAAGAGTAAAAAATGAGAATTGTCACGATTTCATGACAGGTTGCAAAGAAGACGCAACAGAAGCTAAAAGCATCGCAATTTTGTGACATGCTGTAAAGAAGTCATACGGATGCAGAAAGTGTCACGATTTCATGACAAGTTGAAGAGAAAGCTTACGGATGCAAAAAGTGTCATGATTTCGCGATAGTTTGAGATGGCAACATTAGGTTGGAGAAAGTGTCATGGTTTCACGACAGAAATAGAAAGCAAGTTTTCAACAGAAGAAGCATCATGATTTCACGATGAATTCAAGAAGGAAGAGCTCAAAGGTGAAAGCATTACGATTTCGTGACATGTTCCAGTTTTGTGGGCGTAAGGCAGAGAAAAGCATAAGGCAATGAAAGTGTCACGATTTCATGACATGTTCCATTTTCACTAGTGCAAGCCGAGAAGAGTGCAAGGAAGCGAAAGTGTCATGATTTTGCAACATGTTCTGCTTTCACGGGTGCAAGACGAGAAGAGGGTAAGAAAGCGAGAAGTGTCATGATATCGCGATAAGAGCTTAGTCAAAGTCGTCAAAGGCTAAAGTGTCACGATATCATGACAAAAGCCATAAGATAGTGTACGGTTGCAAAGGTGTCGCGATATCACGACATGTTGTAGTTTCGTGGTAGAAGCTATAGAAGAGTTATAGAGGCAGTGAAGCCGACAAAGTTAAATTTGGGCCGACAAATATTAGGGTTTGTAGCCGATGTAGTTTAGGGTTGTGCAACCGACTAAGATCAAGGTTTTGATCTTGAAAGTGTTAGTATAAAAGGAGGGCTATTTGGAGAGTTAAAGTATCGATTTTGAGTGTGCGTTCGAAGTGCGACATTCACAGATAGAGTGCAGGGGAGAAGTTCGATCACCGAGAGCAGAGTGCAAAATTTGATAGCAGGGTATAGAGTGCATTTTGTCAAATCGTCTAAGTAAGAGAGATCATAAAGAATCAAAGTGCACGAAGATGATGTTGCTATGTTTGCACAAATAAGCAAAAGCGATCATTGGATGTGTCGTTGAATGAGCATCGAAGTGTGGGAGATACAGCCAAAAGAGTGTAGATAGCACAGAAGTGGGGAGTTGATGTGCAGAGTGTGCGAAGAAAGTGCACAGTGTGTGTAGAGAGATGCATGAGATAAGGCAAAGCACGGCTATAAAAGCACAAAAGTTGTGTATGTATTGGAGCAGTTTGGGCAGGTTCTAGTAAGAACTTGCAAAGCAGAACTGAGACAAGTCTTGGTGAAGACTTGGGTGAAGATCAAGCAAGCTTTAGTGAAAGCTTGTGAACCATTTTTGTGAACCAAATTTGAGGACCAGTTGAGGATAGAGATTGGTGCAGATTCGAGGTCATTTGTGCCAGATCGAAGGACTGTGTTTGGTGCAGATCATAGAAAGACAAACGAGGACATTTGTGCTAGACCGAAGGACTGTGTTTAGTGCAAATTCGAGGACTATCTTTGGAGGTGATAGAGTTGAGGACAGAGGTCTCCAGCCAGAGCAGGGAAGACAGGTGTCTTCTATGGATAGAGTTCCATTTGCTAAGGGCAGCGGAGGCAAAGGTCTTCTAGAGGATCACCAGCCATAACAGAGCTAGGGGATTGGTGTCTCCTTTGGGTTGGTGCCCATAAACTTTGTAATTAGGAAAGGTATTCCCATAATTTGATTTGATAAAATTTAGTGAAAGATTTTATCCATGGAGTAGCCCACTTTGGGTGAACCACATAAATTGTTGTGTCTCTATTGTGGATGGTGTTTTGTGCATTGTTTTGATTACTGCTATCTATACACTAGATAATATTGAATTGAAATTTGAATTGAAGGAAAAAGTAAAAAGTGGTCTTATACTGTTCACCCCCCCTCTCAGTATAAGCTTGTGTTCTTCACATTTCATCATTAACATGGCTCAACCTTAGTCATTTCATCATTTTATCATTAAAATGGCTCAAACTTAGCCATTTCATCATTAACATGGCTCAACCTTAGCCATTTCATCATTTACATGGCTTAACCAATAGCCCTTTCATCACTAACATGGCTTACATAATAGCCATTCCATCATTACGTAATAGGTGGATTTGATGTGTTTTCCATTAAGCTATTTTGACTTATTACTTTTGTTTTATTTCTATTTAGTACCATAACGTAAGTAAACCAAATAATAATTAAAAGGAACACATTTTAAATAATAATGAATGAGGTACGCCACACAAGGTAAAATCTAGGACATTGTATTTTCTTTTACTTTTAAAAAATTCCTACACAATATTGTTTGGTTTGGTGTTATTTGTATTTAATTGCATATATTTTGTTTATGCACTTCATAGTTCAAGGTAGAATGTAAAAGAAAACAAGTAACTTAAATTGTGTAATGGAAAACATACCCCACTCCTCGGTCAGTTCGGTGGCTCATCAATTTCAAAAGGCTCCAAAGGTCTTAACCCCTTTGGTCACACATCAATTTAAAAAACGCTCCAAAGGTCTTAAATTATTTGGTCACACATCAATTTCAAAAGGCTCCAAAGGTCTTAACCGCTTTGGTCACACATAAATTTCAAAAGGCTCCAAAGGTATTAACCCCTTTGGTCACAACAATTTCAAAAGGATCCAAAGGTCTTAACCCCTTTGGTCACACATCAATTTCAGAAGGCTCCAAAGGTCTTAACCCCTTTGGTCACACATCAATTTCAAAACAGCTCCAAAGGTCTTAACCCCTTTCATCACACATCAATTTCAAAAAGGCTCCAAAGGTCTTAACCCCTTTGGTCACACATAAATTTCAAAAAGGCTCCAAAGGTTTTAACCCCTTTGGTCACACATCAATTTCAAAAGGCTCCAAAGGTCTTAACCACTTTGGTCACACATCAATTTCAAAAGGCTCCAAAGGTCTCAATCCCTTTGGTCACATCAAATTTTCAAAAGACCCCAAAGGTACCCAGCTCCTTTGGTCATAAGATTACTATGTTAGTGGGAGTAGACAAACCCGAGATGATGAACATCATACACTTGAAAGTATTCCATGCTTATTGTGATTACAATATATGTACATACATGGCTTAAAAAAAAAATCAAAATAACAAAATCAAATTGTATTTTCATAAGCATGCATACATATAGACATTTTCATATACACTTGCACATTCGCATTCATAAGCATTTTTCACATGCATTTAATTTTCACTTGCATTCATACATATAGATTCATACATTCATAATTGCACATTTCATATAAGTTCTACTAAAGTCATTCATAATTGCATTCATACCATCCCATGTTTTAATGATATTACTTAGTATTGATGATATGGCCACAAATACAAAGTCAAGTTATAACAATTGGGGGTGCCTAGTTTGAGGAAATCATGCAAACCTCACAAAAGCCATATGTCAAACCACATCCCATGTCAAAAAACATAAAGCCTAGATTTTCAATGACTCAGCCATTACTAGTGTAGAAAGCAACCTCCAAATGAATGTCCAATTTTCTTTGGGACCAAAAATACACTTTACACATTAAGAAGGTCTTGAGTATTACCAATTTATTTCGAGTACAATCTTGAACCAATCACATTCCATCACATCTTAAAAACATTATGAGCCAAAGAGGGTTAGTACCATACTTAGGTAGTACCTTGAAGCAAAAAGGGATAATCCTTGCTTGTCCCATCATGCAACATAGTCCAAATAAAAAACAATGGTTTTCACCACTACCTCAATTACTCTTCAAAAATAAGCATAAAAACATAGAGTAGTAATGATAGGGTCAAAATTCTCATCATACTTTGGTTGAGAATCCAATTCCCCAAATCTCTATGCAAAATTAACAAATAAAATCCCAAACACCCTTGATACCTAAAGTTGTAAGAATCGTACTACATGTCCTTGACAAGGATGGGTAGTCATCCCTAAGGCCTAAAAGATCAAATACCATTGGACTATGGAATGAATATTCATCAAGACTATAGAAGTCTGATTGTCAGTAGATTACACTCATGCGGGGTGACATGTCTCGGCAAACAGGAAGACCTCTGACCGCACATAAGGATAGGCTAGCTTCAGGTCATCTCCATAATAGGTCATGCCATATTTACTCTTAGTGGGTCAATGAACTTCACATGCACACACACTGGTTATTGATTAGATAGGGTCATTATCACACTCAAGATTTGGTAATTGAACCTCATTTGCACACACATTGGTCCTAAAGAAAGTTAGACAACCCAAGTGAGTTTGATTGATAATACTAGTATGTTTGAGTTTTTGAAAATGTTGCAGTACTCATTCCATATCAACATCCATATCTTCTTCCATATCAAAATCCATATCTTCTTCCATATCAACATCCATATCTTCTTCCATGTCAACATTCATGCCTGCATCATACGTCAAGTTGCATAAAGTCATTAAAATTGGGTACCCCTGATTACAAAAAAATGGACATCAAACATGGACAATAAAATTTCTGAACTATAAAAAGATCATTCGAACACCATGCATCCCTCTCATATATCTTAGGTTCGTTACATATTTACTTGCATTAGGCACATACATCATTTAGCTTGAATTAATCATCCACAAGGCATTCCATAAAAATATTTTCATTAAACATGCATTGCATACACATTAACACAAAAGCATAATAAAAACATAAAAGCCATGTATGTATATATATCAAACTCACATATGCAAAGATTGCTAGAAATTTCAAACATCATCACAACTTGGGGGTTTTCAAGGTTTCACACCTTTCCCCCAATCAAGAAAGCAACATCACAACTAGGGGGTGCTCAAGGTTTCACACCTTTCCTCTAATCAATCAACATCACAGCTAGAACTTGGGGTTGTTCAAGGTTTCACACCTTCCCCACACTTGCAATAAACAATTCAATCATTCAGTCACATCACATCATCAATAAGTCAATTGCTAGGTTCAAAATGTTGCATTCTTTTGTCAAAGGTTACGCCTCTTGCCTTGCATTCACATCATCCAAATTGCAAAAATCCCTTCATATATTGGGGTAAAAATAGATCACATATATATTCCTATCAAGTGAACCTTGTATTTAGTGTTTTATCCTATAAACCTATTGGTTGCAGCGATTGGTTATCCATGCAATCTGGTAGGATGGATAGACTACCATAAGGACACTTTCATCATCAAAAATACCTTTATCTATTAAGGGTAATGAACAAAAAAAAAAAAATTACATCATCAAAAATCCCTTTATCTGTTAAGGTCAAAGAACAGATACAAATCATGTTATTTTCATTCATTTCTCAAAAATACCTTCATCTATTGGGGCAAAAATAGATCACATTTACATTCCTATCAAGTGAACCTTGTATTTAGTGGTTTATCCTATAAACCTGGAAGTTGCAGTGACTGGTTATCCATGCAATCTAGTAGGATGGATAGTCTACCATAAGGACACTTTCATCATAAAAAACCCCCTTTATTTTTTAAGGGCAATGAACAGACACTTTTTCATATTTCATCATCAAAAACCCCTTTATCTGCTAAGGGCAATGAACAAACACTTTTTAATATTACATCATCAAAAATCCCTTTATTTGTTAAGGGCAATGAATAGAAACTTTTTCATCTTACATCATCAAAAAACCCTTTATCTGTTAAGGGTAAAGAACAGATACAAATCATGTTAGTTTCATTCATTTCTCAAAAATCCCTTCATTTATTGCGGAAAAAATAGATCACATTTGCATTCCTATCATGTTAACCTTGTATTTAGTGGTTTATCCTATAAACCTGGCGGTTGCAGCGATTGGTTATCCATGCAATCGGATAGGATGAATAGACTACCATAAGAACACTTTCATCATAAAAAACCCCTTTATCTATTAAGGGAAAAGAACAAACATAATCACTTCATTTTCACATCATAAAAACTCCCTTTATCTATTAAGGGCAAATAATAGATACAAATAATTCTATTTCATCGCATTTTCACATCATCTAAATCCCCTTTCTTCAACCGTTAGGGCAAAAATGGTATCTCATCAATCATCATTTATCAAAAATCATGGTATTATACACCAACCCCATTTCTTTAGTCATTGGGGCAAAAAATATATCTCATCAATCATCATTCTTCAAAAATCATGGTATTATACACCAAATCCCTTTCTTCAACCATTGGGGAAAAAATGGTATCTCATCAGTTGGCTCTAAGTGAACCTTGTATCCAATAAATTATTCTATAAACTTGGCGGTTGCAGTGATAGTAATCCATGCAATTCGGTAACATGAATAATTTATAATAAGGACACTTAATCATGATCATCACCAATTATATCATTTCCAAGCATCATAATCATATTAGTAACCTCAAATTCTAAGTGAAACACTACCAAGAAGAATTCACCAAACAGGAATCATTGACGTCCTTTTCCATGGGTTGTGAAATCATGGATAAATAATATCAATCACTCATTCATCTAACTATAGTCAAAAAGCAGACAAGTTCACTAGGTTTGATTGGTTCCATTATGGAATTGACGAAGAATCTTCTACAGTCAATGGCCAACCCTGCAGTGACTCAGTCATTCTGCATTTTCATAACTTACATACTCAATGATGCTTGTGAGGTATCTTTTTCAACAACATCGAATCACCCCCAAATTTAGGACAACCATGTTGATTTTGATTTTTGATAATGGGATACATCTTACATGATCATGGTTCATACACCAACCCCATTTTCTTCAACCATTGGGGCAAAAATGGTATCAAATCATCAGTTATCATTATTCAAGCATCATGGTTCACACATCAACCCCCTTTTCTTTATTTGTTGGGGTAAAAATGGTATCAAATCATCAATCATAATTCTTAAAGCATTATTGTATTATACACCAACCACCTTTCTACAATATTTGGGGCAAAAACGATATCACATTGCATCATAATTCATCATTCATCCACCATTTGAACAAAATCCATGATTTTTTTAATTGGCTCGTGAGAATTTTCTCATTCGCCAATTGAGGGGGTAAGCTACGCAATGAACTCTAAAAATTCTTCATTATTTTTGTCTTCAATGCCAATGTGCAATTCCAATGAGAGAAGTGGTTTCTGTTGCCCATAGCCCATGCAGGTGTCTCATATTTTTGCACCATATTGTGTTTCACGCAATATGGTACAAAAAGGAGGTATTTGTAGAAACCAAATTGCAGCTATTCATCTACCTTCCTAGCCATCCCACCTTCCACTTGTCCTCCATCCCCCTTTACCGCCTTCAAAAGGCCCATTTTCCCATTTCCCACCAAAATAAGACTTATTTTAATATATATTATATTATTTTAATATTTTATATTATATTTATTTTATTTAATATTATATTATATAATTATAAGTTCATTTAACCTCCACCGTCCGATCAAATTAAATATCTACCATCCATCCCACTCAATCCATGCCACTTCCATAATTTAATATTAGCCCTAGGATGTGACTTAATCTTAGCCACATGATCAAAAGTGTAAAGTTAAGAACCTTAAGTTAAACCCTAAAGCTATGTTATAAATATAAGCCCCTCATATAAATACTGAAAGGATGGAACGTTGAAGAATCTTGAGGCCTCTCTACTAAAGAATATCCTAAGCACCTTTAGAATACCCTAGGATAGATCCCCATTTCATCCTCCATTGCTGTCACAACCCCCATCCATCTGCCACATCTCTTGCACCCCCCTGATCTTTTTTTGTAAAAATTTACCTTCACCCGTAGGTGCCATCCCGAGCTTCGTAAGCTCACCGCAGAATCTTGTGAAGTGCTCTCCATAGCCTATAGATCCACATGTGCACACCAGAGCTTGTTAGGCTTGTCGTAGAAGCTTTCCAGACAACCACCAAAGCTTGTTGTATACAACAGGTGTACTCCAGAGCCTGTGAAGCTTACATTAGATCCTGACAAATGCACATTTGAGCCTGTTGCAACCATATAAATGTGAATCAGAGTCTGCTACACCATGCTATCTGACATCAAATCTACAAAAATAGAGCAAATAATCTTCACAAGCAAGGTAAATCTATATTTGATTATCATTCATTGTTATTGCATTTTACATTTACAACTTACATAAGATCTAGGATTTTAGTATTCATTTTAGAGGGTTCACACAGTAGAACCCTCATTTTGTTTACTAACAATTTTACTATTTGTTGTGTGTGTAGGATTGGGTAACATTCTAAATAAGCATTGGAATACTACTGCAGTCATAGTGGCCTAGAATCAGATATCTCAGAAGCCCACTCATCCTATTGAGATCAAAGGCGCAATCTTTAGAAGACACTATTTTATTTTTTTACTAGGGTTTCATAGAACCTTAGCCCATTGTAATATTGTATCAAAATACTCTTGGAGAGTAGCATTATATCAAAGAGTTCAATTGGCTCCCCCCATTGTCAATATTAAAATTGGAACATTTTGTCTCTTTGTGTATTTAATTGTAATTTCATTTTTAGTGTCATGTCTTTGCATCTACAACAACAATGTCTTCCTCATCTCATCTTCAAATATTCAAATATTTTCCTATAATTTTTTAACTTTTCCATCTTAACCTTTTTATCTCCCTCATATGTTTGTTTCAATTTTCCCAAATCTCTTTTACTGATTTGCAATGCATAAATTTTACAAATTTTTCTTCACGTAATCCACTTAAGATTACATTCATAACTTTTACATTATTCACATGTAAAAGCTTACCATATTTATATGTGGGAGGATTAGCTATAGGTGTGAACACATCCTCAACTACTTGCCATATCTCATATCCTTGTGTTATTAAGTAAGTCCTCATTCGTATGCTCCCAAAAGCTTAATTATTCCTATCAAACAATGGTACCTTATTTGCTGAATATCCACTCTGAGATGCCATATGTGTTCCTATACACTCTTCCTTCAAGCTGTTATACTCTTCCAAAGGAAACCACTCTGATATTAATTGAATAACACATGCTTATATTGAGAGGGGGGGTGAAAAGTATAAGATCAACTTTTACTTTTCTTTACCAAACAATATTATCCAATATTATAAATGACAATATCAATAGCAGTAATCAAAGCAATGCATAAATCATCACACATAAGAGAGACATAAATTTAACGTGGTTCACCCAATGTAGGCTACTCCACGAAAAAAATATTTCCACTAAATTTTCTCAACAAATCTCTTGGGAATCAATTCCCTATTACAGTGTTTATGGACCTCTATCCAAATGAGACACCAATAACCTATGCTTTTATTTATGGATATCTCTCCATAAGAGAACTCTTTTCCTTTTTCTTTGGTTCGTGGAACTTGATCCAGGAGAACTCTATCTTCTCAACTGGTTTGTGGATCTCTCTCCATATAAGAATTATATCTCCCCAGTTGGTTTGTGGATAACACTCCACAAGAGAATTCTTTCCCCAATGCTTTGGTTTTTGGATCTCTATCCATAAGAGAACTCTATCTCCTTACTCTGATTCATGGATCTCTCTCCACAATAGAACTCTATCCCCCTTGCTCTGGTTCATGGATCTCTCTCCATAATATAATTGTTTCCCCTTGCTCTAGTTTGTGGATATCTCTCCATAGGAGCTCTCTTTCCCCTCGCTTTCTCTAGTGATATTCTATAAGACTTTTGATCCCATTTCTCTAGCTTGTGTATCTCTCTCCATAGGAGACCTTTGTCTCCACTACACTATCTAATGGATCTCTATTCACTAGATACTACTTTTCTCTTTGGTCTATCACCTCCATAGTATGCTCTCAACTTTGTCTCAAGTATAGTACAAATTTACCCTATATTTGCTCAATAAATTTACACCAAACTCTATCTCAAATTTACCTCAAGCCTTAACACAAAGCTTGAAAATATCAGAAATCAAACCTGATCTCAATGATGTTTAAAGTCTTCACAAGACTTACTCAAATCTACCTTCATGTCTTCTCAGAGACTTTCTCAAATCTATCTTCAAGTATTCTCAAAGACTTACTCAAATCTATCCTCAAGCCTTCTTAAAGACTTGCTCAATTTTATCCTCAAGCCTTCTCAAAGACTTGCTCAAATCTACCTTCAAGTCTTCTCAAGGACTTGTTCAAATCTATCCTCAAGCCTTCTCAAAGACTTGCTCAAATCTATCCTCAAGCTTTATCAAAGCCTTGATCAAATCTATCCTCTATCCTACTCAAAGACTTGCTCAAATCTACCCTCAAGCCTTCTCAAATACTTGCTCAAATATATCCTCAAGCCTTCTAAATGACTTGCTTAGATCTATCCTTAAGACTTCTCAATGACTTACTCAAATCTATCCTCAAACCTTCTCAAAGAATTTCTCAACTCAGCTCTCAAGATGCTCACAAAACCTACTCAAATAACTCTAAAAATTGCATATAAAACACAACTTAAATCTCTTTCAAAAAAATCTCTTCACACAAAAAAATTCTACTTAGAATCTTGTTTAATCTCAGGAACATATAGAGAATGATAAGCTCTATCAAAACCTCAATATGTTTCACACTCACAAAGTTTGTACTCAACCAATCAATCTCTATCACTTGCAAAAACTCCTTCAAATCAATTTAGAACAATGTATAAATTATTTCACAAATCTGATCTATCCTTATTGCAAATTTTCTCTCATATATCAATCACATTAATGTATAATTTACCTTAACAAATTGATCTTAGTAGCTTGCACAATCTCAATCAATATATCTCAAATCAATGCTCAAAAGCTTCACACAATTATTCAACCAATGAAGCACAATCTACTCACAAAACCTAGTATAGGTGTTTCACTTTCTTTCAAAAAAGATGCTTAATGTAGGTCTCAAACCCTAACTTAAAACTTTCCAACAATATTTTACCAAACAACCCTTTTAACTCCACCTTATATTTCAAAAAATCTTTCTCAACAACACACCTCACATGAAGAGAAAAATACCCATACCTATTATTTGCTTTGATGAAGATATGTCACAAAACATATCTCAAAAATAACCAAAACTCCTTGTTCCACCTCAAGAGTTAGATAGCAAGATTCTCTTTCCAAATATCCACTTGAGTTTTCCCTCAATAAGATTCTCAATGAATTCTAAAAATAATGTTCTAGGACTCTTCTTTAGTTCTCAAGGACAATGCATTAAAGCTCATAAAACTCTCTCAACAATTTCTTTTTTATAAAGCAAGAATCACAATTAAATAAAATACCTTTTAAACCTTTTATCTCCCACTCTCTCAAAATAATTTCCAATCCACTTTAATGTCTAAGAACAAAGAATTAAAAAAATAAACCATTTACAAACTTATCACTCCGACCTTTGCATATAAAATAAATAACATCAATATCCTTTACATACTATGCAAAAATTTAATTTCTCCTTATACCTCCTATGTTACAAACTATACACCAAATCACATCCACCAAATATCAACTATAGTCAATATTTAATCAACATGGAACATACCTTAAAATATTTATGCTTGCTTATCATAGATAGGAATTGACCTTTGGACCTCAAGCCTCTAAGTTCAATGCTCGACCGCTTGCGCTAGCCAAGTAGTTGAGATCTAACCCTTGGATTTCATGTTTTATTACTTACTACCTTCAAAAAAATAAAACAAAAACACTTCAAACCGGTGTTACAAGAAATCGAACCGTAAACCTTTCCTCATCCCGCACCTTATGTAGGACCCGCCTGCCACTTGGGCTAGCAACCTTTGGTGAAACTTAATGTGCACCTCCTTGTCCTTATTTGCTGCCACATGTTCGACGAATAGCACTTTGAGAACTTTACTCTTCTCTCCTTGATGGATTTATTGTTGCGCATATACCTTAGTCACTTTGAAAATAAATTATCTCCCTATTTTCATATGCATTCGAAGTCTTTCTATGATGTTGACGGAAACCTTTGTTTTCCTCCATTTTAAATTTAAATTTTGGCATCCTTTTCCAATTTTAAATTTAATTTTATATTTAATATAACATTTAACTTTGTGTTAAATATTATATATACATTTTTTGGTAGATTGATTGTATTAACAGTGGGTTTTTATAGAGGATCCCAAAACCTTATGTACAAAAATAGGGCTGAGCCCATTCTGTCCTTATAGACCTCAAGGGCGAGGATCAAATAGACTTGCAAAATCTAACTAAACCTGATTCAAAATTTCCCACAGGGCTTAAAAATGGGCCTCTCCATGAGAGGATCGACAAACAAAAACCAATCTGAATCAAACTAAAATGGAAGCAACAGAAAACCATGGGAAAAACAAGAAAAAACCACAAAGAAGGCAGCCCCGAATCCTCCGCTACTCTGGATCCTCCTGGTCATCCTTAATGTTCTGCTCCTTAATCCTAGTCAGCATCTTAATCAAAGAATTTGTGGTTGAGAGGATGAACCACCTTTGAGCACCTTCCATTTATGTTTATGTGTCTTCATGAGAAAACTCTGGTCTGGCCATCTTCTACACCTCATCCAGAAAGTACAACATCCATACTACCAACACAGAGGTCAAAAGACCTTTATTAGCCATGTAATCTACCAGCCTGTTACCTTCTCGGTAGATATTATTAATTTTAGCATCGGTCCATCTATATAGGAGGATCCTTGCCTCAGAGACAATATAGAAAACTTTCCATGAAGGATCTTTTCCATTTGACAGATACCTTATGATATTTAGAGAGTCACCTTCAATGACCAAAGGGTGAGGATCCTCTAAGAGGATTTGAATCCCTCTGAGGACACCCTTGGCCTCTGCACTATGATTAGATTGGATACCCAGGTTCTCACAGAATGTGAGGACAATCCTCTCCCTATGATCTCCGACCACCCCTCCTACAGCTGTTGGCCCTGGGTTGCCATGAGCAGTGCCATCAAAGTTCAACTTAAGCCAACCCTCTGGGGGGTTTCTCCATTTGACCTTGAGCCTAGGAAAAAATATGTTAAGGTGGTCTGGATCCTCCTTGAGGTTCATCATTTTGAACATGGTTTCCTCCGAACGAATCCTAGGGAGGGGAATAGGAGTGAATTTTTATTTTTCTACTGTAAATGCAAGAGCTTTGAAGGCTGTGGAAGGGGGTATCTTGGAGGATTACCGAAGACTCTTTCATTCCTCTCTAGCCAAATCTACCAAAGGATGTGATGGAAGGGTGCATCAAAAAGGAAATGGAGCTTAGGATTTCTCAATGGGTTTGGCCATTGAGAAAAGTCTTCCTTGATTGTCATGGGAGGGCTCCATGGGACCTGAAAGGAGGAGAGGATCATGTCGAACACCATGGTGGTGAACGAGCAATGAAGGAAGAGATGATCTACGGATTTGAAATATACCATGCACAAATAACACCTACTAGGGAAGGCAAACCCTATTTTGTGGACGTTGTCCATGGTTAGAGCTTTATTCTAAAAAACATTCCAAGAAAATAAATTTACCTTCAGGATCACTCCTTTTCGCCAAATTATCTGCCATGGGAAATCCCCCTCAGCCTCCTTGAAAAGGATCTCATAGGATTTCCTAACCAATAAGACACCAGTTTCTATGCCCATCTAGATCATCTTATTGGGTCTTCTAGCAGTCAGGATGGTAATTCCCTAGAGGATCTTATCTAGAGAGGAGACTTTAGCTTCACAAAAGCTGAGGGTCAAGATGTTCCACTGAGGGCTGCCATCCTTCCTCAAAATGTAGTCTTCTGCCTTCTACTAGGAGTTTGGGTACACCAAGGATTTGAGGAATGAAAGTTCAACCTTCTCAGATAGAGGATCTTCTTCGGCCCATATGTCATTCCAGAAGTTGATTGTCTGCCCATCTCCTAAAATCCATTGAACTCCCTTGCTGAGTAGTTTCCTAGCTTGGAGGACTACTTTCTAGAAAGTAGATCCATCTGAGGGGGCCTCAGCATCCAAGAAGGAGCAGTTGGTGAGGTATTTCTTCTTGAATATTTTGACCCACTCCATAGGTTCGTTGGTCAGGATACTCCAACCATGCTTGGCCACAAGGGCCAAGTTCATCAGACTAGTTCTCCTTAGCCCAAGCCCACCTTGGTCTTTGCTTTTACACACCTTGTCCCATACCACCAAAAGGATCCTAGATTTATCTTCATTCCCAGACCATAGAAAGTTCCTCTGAATCTATTTGATCTTATGGGGGACATACATTGAGAGGCTAAATACTTACATGAAGTAGGTCGGGATCCCTTAGAGGTAAGCTTTGGTGAGGGTATCCTTGCCTTCCTGGGACAAAAACTTGCCTTTCCAAGAGGCCAAATTCCTATGAATTCAATCCACCACCATATTCCACATGTTATCCTTGGCCTTGCCACTATAGAAGAGGGGGAGCCTGAGGTAGGTGGTATGGAGGGATTCGATCATGCATCCCAGGATTCTGGCAATGCAGATTTTCCTCCCCTAGGGAGTATTCAGGAAGAAAAGCTTGCTCTTAGTGTAGTTTACTTTTTGGCCCGCAGTTCGCTCATAAAGGGAAATGATCCTCTTGATGTGTCTGGCCTAGGCCACAGAGGCGATAGTAGACAAGAGGGTGTCATCCACAAATTGTTTGTGGGTGACTGCTTCCACTCCAGAGGTGGGGATGATGCCCGAAATCCTCTGTCTCTGGAGGCTCTCCTTCAGGGTTCTACCTAAAACCTCTGCCAGGATTATGAAGAGAATGGGGGACAGGGGTTCTCCTTGCTTGAGCCCTCTAGCACTATGGAAGTAGCCTGCAGGGGACCCATTGATTAGGACAAAGAATTAAGGGGTGTATATGTAGCTTTGGACGAGGTCAATCCAAGAGGGAGGGAAACCAAAATTCAGGAGAACAGTGTAGAGGAAACCCCTATCCACCCTATCGAAGGCTTTGTTCATGTCAAGCTTGAGAAAGAGGGAAACCTTATTAGAAAAGGACATAGAGTGGAGAGTCCCATGGATAGAAATGACACCATAAAGGATGTTTCTGCCTTTCACAGAGTTGCCTTAGCAAGGGTAAATTAGCAAGGGCAAGATGGGCTTTAGCCTATTAGCTAAGACTTTGGTCAGGATCTTGTAGAAAACATTGCAAAGGTTGATGGGTCTATAGTCTGAGAAGGTCTTGCAGGCATAGGTTTTCGGAATAAGAGCTAAGAAGGTGGCGTTTTGGATGGATCCAGAGGCTTGGATTGCATGAATGGTATCATAAATATCATTCTCCACAACCTCCCACATGGTATTGAAAATCAAGGAGGAAACCCATCTAGACCTGGGGTTTTTTAGGTTGCATAGAAAACAAGGCCTCCTTGATCTCGAAAGAAGAAAAAAGATCCAAGAGCCTAAGGCTAGCCTCCTGGGGTACCAAAGAGGGGATTTTTGCCAAAAGATCTCTTTGGGCCTATAAGTCGCTTTTGGGGGAGGATCCCAACAAATCCTGAAAGAAGCCCACCACTTCAGTTCTTATCTTAGTAATGTCCTTGGTAGCCGTACCATCACTTCACCAAATTTCCTTGATTTTGTTGGAACCTCTATGTCGGAGGGTAGAAGCATGAAAAAACCCGGTGTTGGAGTCTCCTTCCTTTAGCCATAGATCTCTAGATTTTTATCTCCATAATGTCTCTTCCTTGGCCAGGATAGTGTGAAAATATTCCAGGAGGATTCTCTCTTCGTTTCTGTCAGATTCACTAAAGACACCTACCTCCAAGCTTCTTTCCAAGTTTTTGAGGCTTTCGGATATGGCTTTCTTGGATTCGAAGATGTTGCCAAAGACCTCCTTATTCTAGATCTTAAGGTTTTCGTTGAAATATTTAAGCTTTAGGGCTAGGAATTTTGAGGCAGATCCTTTAACCTCCTACTTCCACCATCCTGCTACTTGTACTCTAAAATATTTATGATGGTTCCACATGGTTTTGAACCTAAACGTTGTTTTGAAACTAGGCCCTTCACCCGATTCAAGAAGGATGGGGTTTGTGGTCTAATATGATCCTGGGAAGAGCTAGGAGGGTTGCATCCCCTAAGAATGGAATAGCCTCTTGGGAGATAAGGAACCTATCTAGCTTAACCTGGATAAGCCCACTCCCTATTCTCCTATTGCTCCAGGTAAAAGAGGAACCTTTGAGCTCTATGTCAACTAGCTCGTTGGTGTCGACAAAATCTTTGAAGTCTTCTATTCTTTTGGAACCAATATTAGATCCTCCCTTTTTTTGGAAGGATGTAAAGGGCAGTTGAAGTCCCCCACTATTATCCAGGGGAGGGCATTGAAATTCCTTCGCATCTGGGTGATGGTCTTCCACATCTCAACCCTATCAACTATCGATTTGGGGGCATAGATGTTGGATAGGATCCATGACCATTTGCCTATCTTAGAATGAAAGAGGATATTGATAATATTTTTGGATGAAGAAAATAGACTTTCTTCTATAAGGGTTGGGTCCCATAAGACCATGAGACCACCTGAAGATCCTTGAGATAGACTAAACAGGAGCTCTGCTTTGGCCCAGATAGCTTTCACTATTTTTTTAGTAGAGACCACACCAAACTTGGTCTCTTGGAGGATAAGGATAGAGATATTTGATAATTTTTGGATATTCGCAACCATCCTCTGCTTTGCTGCTCCGATCAGTCCTCTCACATTCCATGAGAGAACCTTCATCTTGATGATTTGGAGGTTTTCTTGCCTCCCTTCACCATCTAGAAGGGGGGTTTGGTTCCTTGTGCTTCATCCCACTAAGTGTCCGAATCATCCAAAAATAGCAATAGTTGGGTCCCATTCACCACATCCTCCACTATTTCTTTGTCTCTCTGATCTTTTCCAGGAGGTCTTCCTATTTTCCTCTCATTGCCAAAATCCACCGATTGTTTCCTACTTTTGGTGTTCCTAGGGCTGACCCTTCCTGATAGGGAGGATCCCCTTTTCTGGATGGGGTGAGGTTTTCTTATTGCCTAGCACATAATATTTCATGAGGGATTGTGGGGAGTTAGTGATGAGAGAGATTTGTAATTGGGAATTCGGTTCCTCTACTTCATAATGGGGTGTAAGGCTTGAAACCGCCTCTCGGTGCTCCTTTTCCTGAAGGGATTTTCCTCCTTGCTATGAACCTTGCTTTGGCTGCTTGACAGACCCATCCTGTTCCTCCTCTTGAGCTTTCTATCTACCCGATTTAGGTTTGGGCTTTGCGAGGAGTTGGTCAAATGGACGAGGATTCCTCTTATGTTTCTCCCCTATCTCCAGATGTGAGTCTCGAGGGTATGTGGATCCTTTGGTCATATCCTTTGCTCTTTGGCCTGTGACAGCTGGATACTGAGTTTAGAGGTGCCCCTGAGTGCGGTAGTGAGAACAAAAGGTGGGTCTATTCTCATACTCAATGGTCCATCTCTTGATGAAGGTTGATCTTGATCATAGGTTGATGAAGGAGGGGATCTTAGAGTCTAGGAATGCTAGCACACATAACCAAGCCTGGGTCAGTATGGACCGAGCTTTAGTGGGGGGATCAATGGAGACCAATTCTCTAATGGACCGTGCTATCCCTTTGATAACATTTTCATGCCAGTAGTGAAGAGGAAATATGGGAAGCCTTACCAAAATAAGAGAAATGTTGATGTTTTGGGTATCCGGGTTGAAGTCATTTCCCCACTTTCGAAGAAAGAGGCTCCTGCGCCCCAGGAACCATGGTCCTCCCACCAAGATTTTGTAGTAATCCTCTCGGTTTTTTAGGATGATGGCAAGGAAACCTCATGTTAGTGCTACAATATTCATGTTTCTAGAGATTCGCCACTTGGAGAGAGCCCATTTGCGGATGGATTCCATGTCTGGGCATCCTCCTATGAACTTGCCAATTAGGGTAAACTTTTAAAATTCTAGAAAAATATTCATGACCTCGCTGGGGATGTCCAAATCCTCGCCAGATGGAAATAGTTCTTGGGTAAAGCAGAGGTCTAGGGTTGCATGGCTTGCCACCATGTGGGCATAAGATCCTCTCGCATTAGGGTTGGGGCCCCCCATATGGCCTCCTTTATCTTGGGGGTCCTTTTATTTCTTCTCTGATCCGTCTTGTTGACCTTTTGTTGTCAGGTGCACTGATTCATCCCCGCTAGATCCCCTCTAAACTCCATCTGCCTCGCTGGTATTCCTGCCTCCTATCAACAATATGGATCCTTTCTCCCATTCCACCATGCGGATCCTCTCGTTGGATCCTCCTTCACTCTCCTTCATTGTTCGAATGAAATATTATATTATTTAACTTTAGTATTAAATAATACTTTAGCATGGAATCCTTTGTCAATTTTTTATTTTCCTTTTAATAAGCCCTTTTGTATTAATTATTATAATATTAAAATATTATAATATTTTCTCTTTTCTCTTTAAAACCATGGGCGTAAACTTTTGCATTCAACCTTTTAACCAACCTCTTTGGCTTATAATATAAAATATTATAACCATTTCATTTTATCAATTTTATTGCATCATAATGAAATTTGACTTGCACTTAATACTTGACATCAATGACAACATAATTACTCAAATTTCCAGTAAAACAAGATTGGAAAATTTCAAGAAGAAGGATGTTGAATATTTGTATTTACAAAGAAATTTGAAGAAGACCTAGAAAATGAATATAAAGAATTCAAATGCTTTTTTTTTAAATATATGTAGGTATCTATCTATAGCATCTTAATTGAGATGAGAATTTAATATGTTTAAAGACTCTCAATCTCTATAAGATATATTTACTATTTGTCAAGGATGGGAGACCCGAATACAACCTCTTATACTCGAGCAAAAAAAAAAAAAAATGTTATAGCCTCACAAATCTTTTTAAATATTGCTTGCATTGTAATCTATTTTTTGTATAGTAATATCAAGATTCTATTTTAATTATATAATCTTACGTTCTATTTTGTTATGATCTATTATTTTTTATTTGCATTTTTCTTAATCATTCTTAACTTGAAATTACAAGTTTCAAAATAATCAGAATTTTGAGTTTTAGATTAGTGATATTAGAGTAGTTTGTCCTTTAATTCTATGTTTATAAACATGATATTGGCATATCTAACAGCTATATACTAGACACAAGATCCATTTAATTACCCTACTTCTCATTCTAAATATTTTAATGGACAACATCAAGATAAATGATCCTCTCATTCAAATGTTGAATGAAGCCCTTGTGAAACAAAGAGATAAACTTGCTTAAATTCTTCAAGAATTACCTATTTTATGTTTTAAAACCTCATTCTCTCACTATATAGCACCATTTAGTGTTCCCATATATTTTAAGATATAATTAAATTTTTTATTTATATTTTTGAAGAAAAAGTTAATGTTGATGCCCTAGAAAATTGGTTGGACTAGCTATGTTCATACTTCTTTATATATAAATTCATTGCTAGTGAAAAAATGTTTTTGGACCCTTGAGATCTTCATTATGTGTTTAAAATTAGTGGGAATCATAATATAATAGGGTTACAAAATAGAATGAAGATTAAGTAGTGTCAACATGGGATAATTTCATAGAGGTTTTCAAGTAATGGAAACAATTGTGTCAAGGTAAATTCAAGATTATACTAATGCTTTCCACTCCATGGTAATGAAGTTATCTATTCAACATACTAAAAGGTATCAATTGTTCAAGTACCGTAGTGTGGTACAATGGTATGTTCAAGAGAACATGGACCTATTTAAATTCAAGACATTGGAAGAGGTATATAAACATGTGAAATTGAAGTAGAAAGATAAAAACAAATAACAAAAAAATAGTAGAAGTAAATAACAAAAACTAGAACACTACAAACTAAATAAAGGTATGCGTGACTCTCTAAAGAAATAAGGTAAAGAGGCTCAACCCTAAAATTAAAATTAGAGGTAGAAAAAAAACTCCCAAGAAAAGAATCCTCTAAAAGCTAAGAGTGGAAAATAATGCATCACAAGAGTAATTTACATTTTGAGGAAGTAGTGTTGAGCAATTTAGTCATTGTTAAATGAGTCATAACCTTATACATTCGTTACACCATTGCCTCCACATCCACAAGCGAAGGATAGAAGGAAGTGAATCATGGGAGATGAATAAAATATGACCATTTCCACTACACATTATACACTAGAGGATTTAGAAGAAGATGAATGTCTATTTTACTCATAAATATGGATTAATGGTAAATTGTTACATTTCATTATTGATAGTGGGAGTCAAAAGAGTTTTAATTTTATTGGATGGTGAAGGATTGAATTTATCTATCACACCATATCCACAACCATATAATGATGCATTATATAATAAGGGATGAACACTTGTGTTATTCAAGAATAGCTTCCTTTATTATATTGTCAAGCTCTTTAAAGACGAAGTTATTTGCCATGTTTTACCCTTGGATATTTGTGATGTGGTTTTGATACAGCTATTTGTATGGAAGATGTATGGTGTATATGTATCTAGGATCTAAATTTCAATCATCACTATCAAAGGTTCATGCCTTAGGATGCTAGAGGTATCTCCTCCTATGGTAAAAAATGCACATCGATGATATCCAAAACAAGAAATTTGATTTTGTTAATGATCAAGACAAAACTCAGGAGGAATATTAACACATTAATTGCAGGCCCTATACAATAGAAGCATGTGGAATAAATTATAGCAGAATATTATGACTTGTTCAAGTCACTAACTAGGGTTTCATTTTGCAATGAGGAAAAACATTCCATTGATTTAGTTCTTAGTTCTCCTTTGCATAAAGCACCTATTTATTATATATTAATCCTTGAAAGCAATGAAATTATGAGGTAGATATATGATTTGATTCAAAAATAGCACATAAAAAAAAGTGTTTCATCATGTGGAAGACATGAGAGGAACATTTTTAATATTTTCAATAGTTACTTTAGACTCTTCAAAAATACAAGCTATATTATAATTTGGAGAAGTGTTAATTTAGCATAAAAAATATTTAGTACCTTAAGTATGATGTTGAAAAAAAGGGAATCCATGTTCATCCTGAGAATATTAAAGTAATTAGACATTTGTCTACCCCAAAGACTCAAAAAAATATTTATAGTTTTTTGTACCTTATCAAAATTATTTAGTTTTGATGATATGAATTAAACTTTAGATCAAAAAAACTTTGGTGATTGTTATTTATGTTTATGATGTTTATGGCTTAGAACAAAAAATGACATCAATAATGTAAAAATGCATAAAAATCAACTACATTGATATTTGAGCTCCTAACAACCTCACTACTCAAGTCAACCAACATTGATTTTATCTATGCCTAAATAAGTTCTTTTTACCCTATACTTACAAATATTTTACTTATCCATCTTGAATATGTCATGCTCTAGAATTTATTTACAAGAGGAAATCTCCATTTCTCTCCCATAGACATCCATCATAGATAAATTACCGCTCTTTGCTCCATGTCAACATCTTAGTAGATCATACTATTCTTCTATCTCACCCCATTTTTAAAACCCGAATGTATTAATTTTCATATCTATGCAATGAAATATAAATGTGTTAACAAATAAAAGGATCCAAAATGGTCAAACTATATAATCATTAGCTTAATAGTTTAAATAATTACATAGGTCTACATATTGGTAAGCAACAATTCAATAAAGTTCAAAAACACATTCAATAACCTACTAGTTTAAAATCCACGCTCATCAATATGAAATTGACAAGGACCATACATAAAATGTATGTATTATAATTAAGGTATTAGTTAGGCTTAATTTGTTTTCTTTTAGGCTTCATATTTTTTAGGCCTATGTTTGTATTGGTGAAGCTTCTTAAAAATCATGTTTGTTAGCCTCTAGTTAGATTGAATTCTTCTAACAATCTCATGTTGTTATTCTATCATGATATGTTTGTTGGTGATGAGACACCAAGTTATCTCATTATTTCAATATTGTTATACACATAAACGAGCATTTTTGTCTACATATCATAGTATAATGGCAAGTACTTTAATTATTGTACATGAAAGTGTTAATGTTAGCATAGTAAAATCTTGAGAAACACTATCTTGTTTTTAAGATTTCTTTCTTGTATTTTTGTGGTTACTTTTCATGAATTTCAATAATTAGTAGGCATAAATAAGGTATTAACAAGAGGTATTTTGAACTAAGGGTTTTGAATATCTAATATGATAAAGTGTTTGAATGATTTTACCACCTTAGAAAACATTTTGGAATGATGTGGCAATAAAAAATCTAAAGTTGCATCAAAATAGGACAATACAACCTATTGCAATAAAACCTATAGGTTCTGCTTCAAAAAATTCGAGCAACAACCTGTAGGATAATAGAAAGTAGATGTTGCATGTCTATTTTGGGTTTCAAAAATATTCTCAAAATAAAAAATATAAATAAGGATGTGACCAATAATAAAATAATTACCCAACACATCATTTTCAATACATTTGCACATATATATATTAATTAGCTTGATTTTTTTAGATTAGTTGTAGGATTTTCTGTAGCAACAATAAAATCCGTGTTTTGACTGATTTCCAAGTAGGGAGAGCAATATAGCATGTTCGTAATAAACATAAAAGCTATTTATACCCATTAAAGTACTTCCCATAGCATTTAGAGTTATAGAAAACATGACAACTATCCATAATAGATTTTTATCCCAAATCAGGACAAAATATCTATTGACTATAGAACTATAGGAGTCAATAATAGTAGAGCAGTCCTATTTTCTCTTCTAAATGTAAGGGGAAATTTTAGTATAAATATTCTTTGTATACATTCGATATAGGGTTGAATAGAAATTAAGAATTAAGATAGATAAATTTGTGAACTCAGTCAGCCATTGACGTAAAAATGAATTATATTAATAAAATGCAATATTTTTACAATATCTTTATGTTAATTTGACTTCATAGTTTAACTTTGAATTTCATGAGCTCATTAATTTTTTTGGACCTAGGAGCAATGTCCCACTCTTAGGGCTGGTGGAAGGAACTCTATATCATAATTTCTAGGTTTTATTGTTTTTTCTAATGTTATTGATTGTTGTAGACTAGATACTATTTTCCCCCTATTTTTTTCCTATTCAACATGTAAGTGCTTTTTTATATTTTTCAGCTAGATGACTTCCATTTATTTTTGTATTTTTTTTCTATAAAGGTATTGTTGTTCAGCATTTCTTCATTGTTTTCAGCATCTATTTTCTATTTTAGCAATCCTATCTTAGCAACATTAATTTCCAGCACTCTACATTTCTGTCTTTCCAATTCAAGTACTTTAATTTTCTGCCATTTCAATTCTGAAAACATAATATAGCATATTTTCATTTAGCAAGTTCAATTTCTACAAGTAGTTAGTTTTTTTATGTAAAAGTGTGTTAACCAGTTTAATTTCTCCAAAGATATTGTAATTCCTTGTTTCATAAGATATAGTGCACCTTGTAAGGCTTCAATTTCAAAGCCCAACAAGAATCACACCATTATTATCAAGGTTCCACAATGCTTGATGTTACCACCAAAAGAGAACCATGAAGTGATGGCACTAACTACCATGACCATGACCATCATTTCATAGTGCAACAACTCCAATATATCCATAGAGTCTATCTTTGTTACTATTATCTTGGATCCTAGGTTAGATTAGTTGGTCCTTGAGCATTAGGGTTAGGGTTTGTTTATTGTTTTAGAAAATAAATAGATGGATTTGGTGGTAGTTATTTAATCATCCATATTTGTAACCTTTTATCACCTATGGTGTACATAAGAGACTTCACCTTCTCTAAACAACTATGAGAACTTGCTCTCTCTAAATTGGTAGGATTTATTTATGGACTATGGATTGGAGTCTAGATTTGTTACTTACTATAATGATGTATTTTTATAAAAATGAATTTTGATATGGTGAATGCTTTTCTATTTCTACATTTATAATATTTAATACTAATGTTAATATTTCTATAAATTGCTTCAGTACAAGTAGTATTACAATAAAAAACATGTGTCTCTATGATGGATAAAAACTAGAAGAGGGACATGCAATCTATTCCAAAACATATTTATACCATATCTATTTTTTAAGTTAATTAATTTCTATTATTTGTTGTTTTGCTAACTTTTAACATAATTTATTCAAGAATATTGTGGGATACCAATGTCATTTTGATTATCTCTTCAAGATGGTTAAAAAAATATATATTTTTGGTATCACTTCTTTTTGCAAGTAGTCATTGAAATATTTGAATTTTGTCATTTTTCTATAGTGCTTGTGTAAAATATTGTATCCCATGATTGGGTAATTTTTGTTTTTGGTTAGTAAAGAGAACTTTAATTAAACAATGGGTTTTAAGAGGAGACCCAAAACCTTAGTACAACCAAAGAGGAACATAAAAAATCAGACCTAGCAACCAAAATATAAGGCAACCCTCAAGAGGTGTATGATCGAGTTAGAAATAATCTAAGGAATGAATCAAAACAAGGGAATATAATAAAGGGGATAATCCCTCCCTAAAAATGAGGCCATACCTGGGGAAACCCTCTAGTAGAAACAAGATATTTAGTTACCATCTAAAGTGATTTAGGGATTATCCATCTCATTAAAGATGATGCTAAGCTAACCACGAGCTACGTTGAGATCCTTAGCCACCTGGTTGTATATCATCTAAGCAGCTTTGGATGAATTCGTCGTCATGAAAATATTTACCACCGAATTGGTGATTTGGGTAAGCACAACTATACGCATGACTACACCACTACCCTCCTCTTTTGGAAGATCCTTCGAGTGAATCTCTTCTTCGTAGACATCCTTAGCCAAGTTACTCATGGTTGGGTAGTTATTGTGTATGGATGCACATAATAATAATGACTAAATGATCCAAAAAAGACATCTAACAATAAGCATCATAATATAATACATTTCATAAATAAATTTGATCCTCATTATCTTTCTATTTTAGGCATCATGTGTACCCTACCACTTCTCTTATGGGTTCCCATAACATTCTCTCTTGTCTTTACTTTCATCTTCATGGATATTTGGCATCTGAGAATGAAAGGGTAAATTTACTATTTAGTAATATTAGTCATTGCTAGTGGTACTACTTTTAGTAGCTCTTTAAAATACAAATCCAATTAGATTAGGTAGTTGCACATGGTAGTGAATTTCCACACACTAAGCACTTATTACAGAATGATCTTGAACAAGTTTTTCAATGAATAGTAGTAAGAAATGTAGACGGGAATTATGGATCAAAATGTTTACCCACATTCATAAAGCCTTGTAAACCTGACCAAATTGTGATTTTTCTAAAGTTTTATTGATTTTGTAAAGACAATAAACCTAAAGCTTAAAAAAAATTATCACTTTTGCATGAGTTGACTATAGGAATATAGTCCCACTGAATATTTGGCTATAAAAAATAGTGGATATTAACCTGAAGAATATTGATGCAATCAAATATGCAATAGGACCTTGTTGACCCCAAAAGTTGGCTAAGGCAAAGAGGTTGGTATTGTGTTGTATACTAGAGTGGAATATTAACTAAGATAGAAGTATTAGTGCTCTATATTTGTATGGGCCCATATTTTGGGTAAGTAGAAGAACTATGCTAAATAAGGGTCATACATTCTTTAAGGTTGATAACAACTAAGGAGATACAAAAATATAACATTCAACATCAAACCATTCACCATATTGCTGGACTCAAAAATTACCTAACATAGATAGCCTGAAATAATGTTCAAACTCACTAAGTACATATGTAATCATATGGAGTGGATATTATATGACATCTATCATTTAACTATACCTAGTATGAAAGGGGGCTAGACTTTAAAGGGAGTTAACATCAAAATGGGAACCCAAAACTTTTGGCATTTGGCATCCCATATTAGATCTAATCTAGATTCAAAAATTGGCTAAGGTTGGAAGGTGACTAAACTTTTGAGAAGGATGACATCATTAAAGGATCCAAAAAAAAATAGCATTGAGATACAATACATATATAGTAGACTCACTTAAAATATTTAAAGGTTTAAATAAGTTTTCTTTTTAATGATATTTTCCTCTCCTTGGGTATTTTAAAGGGCCAAAGAGGGACATCTTGTTTATATCAAAGGTTTTGTTAATATAGGCTCTATTTTGGCAAGCTTCAGTATGAGTCCTTCCTCAGAATTTTAATCTTGCTAAAACATAGAGTTTTACAAAGCTCCAAATCCCTAAATTTAAGGTGAAAGCTTCTAGATTTATCCTATCAACCATATTTATATGTGTCAATCAATCACCCATATCATAGCTATCAAAACCATAGAAGAGCTAGCATTGTAGTAGACATAGTGGTATAAAGTAAACCTATTTAAGTACATCAAGCTTTGCTTGAAGCACGTGGATCTCAACACATCAAAGAAATCCAAACCAACTATGTCAATACAACTAGATTAAAATGGTTAAGCTCAACAAGATGGAAAGTGAAGCCCATTCCCTACACTCACTTCTAATAGGTATGTAGGCAGTTTTCATGTAATGATAAGAGATAATAAGATGTAGTGCAAAGTATTATAAATAGATCAATGTACCTCTAATAGAGGGTCAATTGTTTAAAATTATAGTCTATATAAGTTGTATGATGAGTGTTGTATATCAATCAGAATCAATGATTTTTGGTCTCTATATTTGGTGTTACAAAACTTGATATATGGACTATATTTTATGCATTTATGTTTATCTCTTGAATGGTGTATCATGTTAAAGCAATTATAATTGAATCTAGATTATTATTTGGATTACTATTTGATAGGTATCTAGAATGTATAATATATGTGATCTAAATCAAGTATTAGTTTGTGATAGCTAGGCTATTAGGTATCATTTTAATTATGTATGTTAACACTCTTATGTAGTTGAAGCTTATTGTGTAGAGCGAAAAAATGACACACCTAGGAAGGGAAAATGAGATGCATCTATTGTTCTACTTGATTCTAAGTACTATGAAAGTGACACTTCAAACAAGCATAAAATGATACATATATGAAATAAATGGGTGATTCTACTTATATTGATATAAATATCAATTAAGAAGTTAAAAAATTTCCCCTTGAGGGCTCCCAATTAATACACTTAATACATAAATCAAAGGGTCAAATCCTTCCAAGAATCCAAGGTGCGCTTCCAGTGTCTTCCTCGCACTCACAATTGAGGTCAACGGGATTATGATACCACCACAAAGTGTTCTATCACTATTCTAGCTTGTTGCACTTTCCTCATGCACTATGATACTTGGATTTGCACACAAGAAACTAAAATTTATCAAAAGCATGTGTAGATTAATATGAAATCATGAGGGTACATGCATCAATAAACTTTAAAGGAAAAAAATGCAATAGACTATTCAAAATTCATCCAAATGCTACCAAATTTGAGATCTATGTATATTATGTGCTCTGTAAATTATCTAATTAAAAATATTAATGAAATCATGCTCATATTTATGACTATCACAGGGTGAGCCATACAAACTTGCAAATCACAAAAACATGATAACGAAAGCAATACAACTCCAAAATGCACCAAATTTTAACATCATGCATATAATCTAGTCTAAAAACTATCTATGCAAAATTTTTAAGAAAATTGTACTCCAATTTGTGACCATCCTAGGGTGGTACGGTTAGGACTATCATAGTTTGGGTGTTGTCCTAGGGTGGTATGACCACCAAATATGGTGGTTTCTACAACCAATTCCTCTAGGAATTGGTCCAAAATACTCTCAGGGGTATTATAAAAAAATTGGGGATAGGATTCACTCAAATGGATTGGTTTTGTAAATAGATTATGTGTTTTGTAGTCACATAAAAACCTCCTTTAGTTGATGGAGATATCAAGGGAAAACACACAATAAAGTGGAATTGATCCACTTTATAGCCCATGAGGGCATTTGATCAAATAGGCATGCGAGGCCATGTAAGGTAAGGGTCACCATTTTTCCCAAAGGTCACCATGCATTGGAGGGGGAAGGAATCTCTTTTTTTGACCTCTAATATATAATGTGTCATGAGAGTTATACATCCTCTCACTAGCATGCTCGAATAGGTGAGATAAGTGGTAGTTTGTGGGTGCCATTTATCCCAATTTTGACTTTTTGAGGGTCAAAGGCCATGGTCGTCCCACCCAGGGATGGTTGTTGGTGGTCATCCATGGGTGGGACGACCATGAATTATGGTAGTCCTAGGATGAGACAACCATACCTACATGGCCTAAAAATTTCCAAAAGTGGGGTAGGACCTCCCAAAAGTGGTTAGGACCACTATGTAACCTCTAAGGATTGCCCAAGAGGGCCATATGGTGTCAAATTAGACAATGTATTGGTATTCTAATTGGATTGATACGATTTTCGTGTCTACATCTACCCATTTTTTGGATTCATTATGTGCAGAACAACACAAAACAAAAATAGATAACTAAAATGTCAAATTATTAAGGTTGTTCAGTAACATAACCAAATTTAGATACCCCATTCATGGAAAGAGCATGTGTTCTTGAATCCTTGCTTCTAACAAGCTAATAAAATTGATTCAAGTACATCCTCTCCTGTAAGGCTTACTTGATCTTTGACATTATTCAGTCATGAAGAGGTAGGCTTTTGTCCTTCACGCTTCTAGAATTCCAAGTATTTTTTTAATTGAAATTTTTGCTTGTTTTCTTCCCCATTCAGGGGCATGATTGTCTTTGTCAATGATTCATTATATGAACGTAATTTGCATGATTGAGTGTTTGGTTGTTAATTTTGATTATAGTTTTGTTAGGTATGACTACCCCCTCAAGTTGTTAGAATATTGAAGGACAATATTATAACCCAAGACACAATAGGTATGCAGAGCATTACAAGAAACCATTTAAGAGAAGCTTAAAATTATGATTGATTATTCCATGGGATCAAACTTGTATAAATAACAAAGTTGATCAATGTGATCCATTGGATTACAACAACTCAAAAAAACTAAAATAGTCTAATCTAAGAGTTCACTTACCTCATGGAAGAGTGGTAAATCAAGTTAGACTATCCTAGTAGAACTTAGAGAACTAAATGTTTATTCTAACACACCCCCTTAAGTGATAATAGGGGTGAAAGTAACAACAAGATATGAGTCCCAACAACAAGACCTGATGAGGTACTCATGTACAATGAACTGAAATTTTTGGGAGATGGTGAAAAAACCACATGGAAAAAAAACATCTTCCTAGAAGAAAAGAAGAAGAAGAAAAAATATGCATGTCCTCGGATGGAGATGATTGTCCTCTTCTATATGAGCACTCTTCTAATTTAATTGCCTAAACCTAAGTTTATCATGCAACTGAGTGTAACGTGGAGAAGCAAAGGACTTGGTAAAGATATGTGCAATTTGATTTTTTGTGGGAATAAACTCTAGGCTTAGATCACCTTGCTGAATATTCTACTGAATGAAGTGCATCTAAATATTAATGTGTTTGGTGTGTTGATGCTCAACTGGATTTCAAACAATGTGAATTGTGCTTTGATTGTCACACCAAAGGGTAATAGGTTTTTCACTAAAAAAACCAAATTCCATCATTATCTGACGAAGCCAAAGGGCTTCCTGACTTGCAAATACTACTACTCTGTATTCTACCTCTGTATATGATAGTGCTACTACTTGTTATTTTTTGCATGACCAAGCAATAGGTGAAGAACTAATACAAAAAACATAGCCATATGTGGAACATTTGTATTCAATTGAACCTACCCAATCATAATCTATGTAACAAATAATATACATGGATCCACCCTGATATAAGAGTCCAAATTGAGTAGTTCCCTGTAAGTAGCAAAGGATTATCTTGGCTACTTGCCAATGGCTGAAATGAGGTTAATGAGATAATCTAGATATTAAGCCAAAAATATATAAAATATCTTCACGAATATGAGTGAGGTATAATAGACATCCTACTAGCTATCTATAGAGGGTAGCATCACATTTGGGGGACTTGCAGGAAGTAGTTAGAGTGATTCCAAATTGAAAAGGTGTGGAAGAAGGTTTGCAATCAGTCATATTAAACCTCTGAAGAAGATCTAGAGTATATTTTTGTTGACACAATGAAATTCTTGTATCTGTTTGAGTTATCTGAATCCCAAGGAAGTAATGAGATAAACCTAGATCAGCCATCTCAAAATTATCATAAAGGAAATATTTGATAGTTTGGATGTGAGAAATGGCACTACCAGTGAGTAGTATATCATCAACATAAAGAACAAGTATGGTGATGTTTTCTTCATCTCTACAAATGTAGAATTTTGCATCAGAATCACAATGAGAAATCCTGATGAAATAAGGAAGGAGTCCATTTTTTCATACCAAGCTCTTGGACCTTATTTGAAACCATAGAGAGATTTTCTTAGTCTAAGAATAAGGGAGGAGTCTTGAGTGAATCCTGTAGGTTGTTACATGAATATTTCTTATTTTAAGTAACCGTGTAAGAAAGTACTTGTAAAATCCATCTAAAAAACTAGCCACTTTTGAGAAGCAAAAAGTGCAAGAACCATCCTAATAGAATCCATTTTTGTAACTGGTGCAAAGGTTTCAGAATAATCAATACCTTCAATTTACATGAAACCTTTAACTACCAAGCGAGCTTTGTGTTTGTCAATTTTTTCATCAAGTCCATACTTAGTTCTATATATCCATTTACAATGAACCAATTTTCTTCATTTAGGTAGAGGGAGTAGATCCCAGGTTTTATTTTTTATTAAGGAAGAAAATTCATTCTTCATGGCATCATACCATTATTTTATACCAGTTGCTTCTTTGAAGGATTGAGGATATGTGGAAATGGATTTATAGACAATACCATAACCCATGGAGTTGCTTAATATGGATGATGTAATATTTTGGATGTAAGGAGTGGCCTCTTGAACTATATTGTGGGTCCATTTTGGAATTATGGAAGGATTAATGGGTGTGGCAGGACTTTGAGTTGAAATTTGAAGTATTGGATCCTCATTTTGGTCATATATCCCAAGGATGGGATCTTCATTATATTAAGGCTCAAATATTAGAGATGTCTCAAGAGAATTAATGTTGGAAGAGGATGATTGAGGATATTTATGAGGGAATGTTTCATCAAATTGAACATTTATATGAAAAATATCTCATGAGTTATGGGATCAAGGATCTTGTAGGCTTTCATTTGCTCGCAATAACCAACAATTATGAGTTGCTTGATTTTTTTGTCTAGGGCCTTCCTCTTCTTATTTGGGATATGTGCCCAAGCAGTACTCCCAAAAACTTTGAAAAAATAGATATCAAGTTTTGAGCTAGTCCATGCTTCCTCGAGAGTCAAATGGCCAAGATTTTTATGAGGTGTATGGTTTTGAATATAATTTGCTTAATTGCCTCAACCCAAAAAACTTCTAGAAGATCTCTTGAGTGGAGCATATAGTTTACCATTTATTTTAAAGTTCTATTATTCCTCTCTACAATGCCATTTTGCTATGGATTATGGGAAATTGAATGTTGATGAATTATGCCATGAGTTGAGACAAATATGGATAACTCATTACTGAAGTATTCCCCCCATTATTTGTATGAATTTGCTTGATTTTGCAAGTGGCTTGATTTTCAACTAAGGAATTGAATGTTTTGAAGTGGGATAGAACATCACTTTTGTATTTTAGAAATTAGAACCAAGTTCTTCTTGAAAAATCATCAATGAAGGTTAAAGCATATTTTGCTCCTTTGAAAGGAGGCTCTAGGAAGACCATCAATTCACTATGGATTAACTCTAGAGGTGATGATGCTCTTTGATAACCACTTGGATGAAAAGGATCTTGATGTTACTTTCCAAGAGCACATACATGACATACTCCATCAATAGAAGAGACTTTTGGCAACCCTGTTACCATTTTATGAGTATTCAACTCTTTTAGATAGCTATAACTAAGATATCCAAACCTTTCATGCCAAATTTTACTTTCAAGATCTCCATGTGCAACAAAACAAGAGGCCCCATATGAATTTTTGAATCCATTGAAGTGAAATATGTGAGTTTTATGATCAATATCTTCTTTTTATATGATAGAGTTTGGTTCTTGAAAGTCTCTTATCTCAACTCCTGCTAGTGAAAATAGAACTGTTTTGACATTTACAGAAGTACAAATCTGATAGATGGATAGAATATTTGCAGCTATATTTCAGATATAGAGAACATTATTGATATAACCACCATCAATGGATATGTCACATTTTTCTTTGACTGGGATAAATGATGAGTCACCAAATTCTATGCTATAAGTTGAGCTTGAGGAGATTGAAGTGAATGACTCATGTGAGGAAGTCAAATGATGAGTTGCCCCTGAATCCAAAACCAAGTATTTTGATGAAGTTTTTATAGATTTTTATTGAACATTTAAGGCTTTTATTATATGCTTATTAATTTATATTTGTGATCCTTCATTGTTACCTCTAGTTGTTGTAGTCTTTTCCAACATTTGTTCGCAGAATGACCATCCTATTTGCAATGTGTACAACTTATAGGGATTTTTTCCTTCTTTTTGAATTTTTCTTTAGTGAAGGTGGAGGCTACTAATGCTTTTGATAAATAGGGAGAGATTTCATATTTTGCAAGTTTCATTTCCTCTCTAGTTAACCTATCACAAAACTCCTCTAAAGAGGGCATTTTAAAACTTGTACCAAGTGCATATTTTGTATATAAAAAAGTGTTTGCAAAGATTTGAAATGCTCTATTTAAATTAGAAAGAATAAGATAGATGCATTCTTATTCTATTTTATTATTACAACTACCTTTTAATTGTGTGAGGACTTCTTTAAATTTGGTGAGAAAGTCAACAATATTGCTGAAGTATTCAGGATATAATGATGTTAACTCTGCCTCTAGTTGCATTGACCTTATTTGATCCACTTTACCAAAAAACTTTTTTAGTTTCTGCAAACTCTCAATTGGATTTTTACATTTTGAAATGTGAAACCATAAGCTTTCATTTACATTTATACTTATAATACCCATTGTCTCATACATCATCCCTTTATGAACAAATATTTCATATTCCTTTTCAAATTCAGGCTGCTTCTCTTCTAGCAAGTGTGTGAGTCATTTTTGAGAAATGAGATTTAATATTTTTGGTTTCCATGTGTGATAGTTATAAGGGGTGTGTGGGTCAATTATATTAATTTTTCCAAATAAATAATTGTAGTGAACCAATATTCCCCCCTTTAACTACAAGAACCTTGATTCCCTTTCTCAGCACAGTAAATAATTCCTTTGAATTAAGGCAGTAGAATCCAGAACTTTATACTGATCTCTTTAATATATCCACCCTTACATGAGGGAAACTATAAGTATTTGAAGGAACGATAGGTGGAACATAGGCTTGAAAGATGAATAACCTACCAAACCTCTATATCGCACTTCTCAATGACCTACCCTTATGTGAGGGAGACTATAGGTATATGAGGAGAAAAATACGTGGAACATAGATGATTATTAAAATGAGATGATTTGTTTTAAAATATTATAAAAAATTGTGCCAAATTTTGAAGTGCTCTAATGTGAAGTTTACACGTATATCTGTGCTCTTGATTTGATGATGTGTAAATTGTAGCAGCAAATGAGGTAGTAGATGTTATTAAAGTTATACATGTAGAGCAAAAAAATAGTAGAATGAAGATTACAAAAAAATAGCAGCAATTCTATAAGAACAACAACAAGACTGTAATAACAAAAACAAGACCCCCCTTTTTGAATCAAGCACAATAGGTGCTGAAAGAATGCACCATGGCCCCAAAAAAAAAAAATTATTGGCATTTCTTAAAATATGGAAAACCAGCCTCTAGATATGGGCTTGAAAGAAGGTGAGAACTTTCAAAATCAAAAGAGTTTTTTTACAGTGGGTGTCTATGTTCAATCTTTTTGGATATTTTCAAACAAAAAAGGATTCTTCCTCATACAGTGAAGAATTTTCTTGTAAAACACCAAATGAGTCTAGCATGCAGACTGTCACTCTTACATAGCCGAATAATGTTGCATGCAAACATATCTAAATGCTATCCTCACAAGGCATAAATAACTTCTACACAGTTACAGGTCTTGGGAATCAGTAATGGCCTACAAAAAACAAGTTTCTTCAGATGTTCATCAAAAATAGAATACTTTGCATAATTCTTTGGCTTAGATGAATCACACTTGCTTGATCACTTATCACACATTTTTTTTCTTTTCCTTCAAAAAATGTGTTATCACACCTCTATAATTACTCCCAATCCTGACGACATATCCAGAAGTGATTGGCATCTCAAGTGGGGGTTGTTGATCATTACAGAATGAGATTTACAAATGTAACCATAGTGGGTGCCAAGATTGCACACCATGAATGCACACCATGGGCATTCATAAAACCTAAGTCAACGGACTTCAACAGTCATCGGATACAATATTATCTCCATGTAAACTTTTCTCTTCACAAAATATCCTCAGTTGAAATAAAAATAATGTTGGTTAGAAAAAAATGCAGTGAGAGAAGAGGTATTTAAAGGGGTAGCAAGAAATGAATATTTTTCATTAGCACCGTCTATGAGAAGTTTGAGTGAGAGTGAACTCTGATGAGAAGCAATAACGATTTGATGACTACGTTAATTCAGGAGAAAATAATGCAATGTCACCAAAAACTAAGAGACGCATCAGTTCTGAAATGAACATGACGTCTCTCCAATATCCACGTAGCTATTCGTAGAGGGCTTTAGATGGAGGGAGCCATTGATTGCTTTATATGGTGGGTGCCGATGAGTATCCACCTCCACGAAATAAAATTATCCCATGATGTGCCTTCTATACGTGCTTATTACGAATGCCAGAAAAATGGAGATCTTCTTTATATGTCCACTCTTCTCATACGACACTCGATTCAATGGTGCATGTAGAAATGAAATGCTCATTGTGAGAGGACAGTCGAGCCCAAGGAAGATGCACTCATAGTGGATGTGGAAGAATCTTCTTCCAAATATTTCCCAATGCACCACAACGAGGAGTGTGCAAAATGACTTTTCACACTTAAAAAAAATAATGATGTTGAGCTATGCAATGTCTATTTCACTACTTTGGATTAATGGAATAACTAGCCGACGATGAGCCAAAGGCAATGAAATTCTCATTTTTCAAAAAACAACTGCACATTGGATATCAAAAGGGAGTAGTAGAACACAAGTTGCTTCTACTAATAAATATTGCCAAAAATTAGTAGTCTTATGAATAATAGAAAAAAAGACTATCGTTCTAGAATTTGATAGAATGAACCAAAAAAGAAAACTTCAAGAAGTAAGAAATCTGAAACCAAGCATCTATTAGGGCTCTGATACCATGTTAGAATATTAAAGGAAAATATTATAACCCAAGACACAATAGGCATGCAAATCATTACAAGAAAAATTTTGAGAGAAGCTTAAAACTCTTATTGATTATTCCATGGGATCAAATTTGTATAAATAACAAAGTTGATCAATGTGAGTCGTTGGATTACAACAACTCAACAAAATTGAACTAGTCTAAACTAAGAGTTCACATACCTCATGGAAGAGTGGTAACTCAAGTTAGACTATCCTAGTAGAACTTAAGAGAACTAAATTTTTATTCTAACACAAGTGACAAGTCAATGAGAGAATGACCAGTCAAAAGATATGAGTCGCTTGACCCATATGACTTGGTTGGGGTTCTTTCAGCTTTACCCATTTTAAAATATGTTTATTTTGTAAGGATTTTGATGTGTTTGTTGAAATTTCATGGAAGAAAGGAATTTAATACCTCATTTCCATGGGATGGTCCAACCATAGTGGTCTTCTTTGGGATTGAAGTAAAAAATTTTCCATTCATCCATGAGCAAATTTGATTCCATCTTGATCCAGAGTGAGTTTTGACCAAATTTGACCTATTTTTGGTGGGTTTTAGAACCTTTTTGGTGTTTTTTTATGTTTTTGAGTTAGATTTTTGGTGGTCATCCTAGGGTGGGATGGCTACACAATATGTGGCCATCCTAAATTAGGATTATTGGATAATTAGCTAACCATACCATCCCAGTATGACCATGCCTTTTGCAAGGCTATTTAAGCTCAAAATTTGAAAAATGAGCTCATTTATGCATTTTTGATTTGGTTGTTTGAGATCTGAGGAGTAGGAGAGTTATTTTTCAAAGTGGAGTGCTATTAAAGCCACTCCACAATCACCATGAGCTAGGTTGTGGACTCAACAAGCGATAGAGGTGATACGAAAATGGTAAAGACCAAATCTACCCCTCTACCTTATTGAACTAGAAATTGTAACTATTTTTGCATTTTCTAAAAAAACACATAAAATTTTGGTAAATGAACCTCAGTAGTAGTATTTTGCTATAATTTATGCATTATTTTTAAATTTTGTGCATTTTTGTTGCTTGATTTTGCTTTTTTAGGGTAATGTTTTACTATTTTTGGTGGTTGGGAAGGCCAATTTTGGCCCATTTTGGGGACCATCCCTAGGAGGGATGACCACCTTGAGCTATTTTGGGGCCATCCCTAGGTGGTATGGCCACCAATTTTGGGATCATTTTTGGGTGGAATGGCCATGATTTAGCCTAAAAAATGACCCTTTTTGATGTTTTTGGATGACATTTTGCTTATTTTTGGCTTTGTTTTGGTTTTGGTTTTAAACTTGCTTGTCCCTGCCAGGTGGTTAAGAGTTGGTATCAAATTTTGAATCTCTTTAGAACCACTCATAGCCTAATTATAGAGGAGTACTAGGAATGGATTGGCATCATTGGAATCAATCAAGTGACGCGACTAGAGCCTATCATGGGTGATAGGGCATACATGATTGCACTGATAGATCTATGGGACACATGCACTAACATCTTTTATTTATATACTGGAGAGATGAAATTGATCTTCTAGGATGTCTACAAAATTTTATGCATTCTGATAGAGGGGCGCCTAATTGTATCCACTCATCGAGATCCTAGAGATACCATTTTGGAGAGATACTTCAAACATGATTGGCCTGATACATTGCCAGATTTACTGAGTGGCAACATCCTAGTGGAATTATGGTATAACATAGAGGTATTGAAGGTGAAACATGCCTTGATGATGACACTGATATCTAACATGTTACTGTCAAATTCTTCAGGCACCAAGTTCCCATGGAACCTGTTGGAGTTAGTATTTTCATTAGTGGAGTGCACCACCCAGAGATCGTTGGTGATGGCATGGGGTACTACCTTATTAGAACATATCTATGATGAGCTATATAATATATACTATCATAGGTGAAAGGGTCTAGGCTACAACTTTTTAATATAGGTATGGATATGACAAAATATTATCATGGATAAACCACAAGGGTACCTTATGTGATGCAAACATAACTCATGGATAGGGAGATAGGATAGGGGATTCTATGGCAGTAAGACTAGGAGAGGGATTAGAGTCATCCTAATGCAGGTTTGGTTAAACACTATGCATATTTATTTATATGACTCAAGTAAGATGCCATTATCTAGAGACCATGCAAAGACTATCCATCATGATGCAAGGCTAAGACACAACTACCATAGGTATGATGAGGGAGGTGGCTAGTTGGTTGACATAGTACTGAGTGAGAGTAATTTACCTATGCTCAAGTGCTATGGTATTTTGTATTTCACTAGGGGTAACCTAGTGAGCCAGTTATCTATCAACATGGAGACAAGAGGACATTGGATTGGCATGTAGTGGAGGTAGTTGGGAAGAAGTTATATCCTATACAGGCTACTGATGAGGGGGATAATGTTGGGACCATAGCAGAGTATGAAACCTAGTGGGTGATGCATTGATAGCACAAGGAAGGACCACTAGGGGGTGGCATGGCTACAAGGACAAATGAGGCTTATAGAGAGGCTCTAGGTCAGGCTCTAGCTAAGGAGGATCCAGGCTTGGGAGACTGACCTCATGAGGAGGTAGACTCAGGGAAGTGACATGTGCATGACCAGATAGATGATGAGTGGATGAGCCACATGGATGTGAAGGGTCATTAGGTGGACTATGATGAGGATGATTGGGAGGAGTAGCAATTGCAGGTATAATTTATAGTATGATATGCCACCATTTTTGAGTTGCAAGGTGAGTTGATCAGAGGGAGGCATGAATGGAGGGAGTAAATAGGGGAGAGGGTTCTCCTATAGGTATATGTATAGACTACGTAGATAGAGATTGATTTATAGGTAGAAATTATTGAGAGGTATGAGACCAAAATTGTAGAGTAGGTGGTATATATAGCCATGCTTTGATCATAGGTTTCTCCAGGAAGCTCGACGTAGGGGGCATCCAACAATGGCAAGGTAGCCAAGCTACGAGAGGAGGTGACATAGCTCCATGCCTTATTAGGGTACTTCTAAGCTCATATTTGATAGGAGATATCATACACACAATATTTTGAGGATGAGGTAGTGCACTTTAGGGGGCACTTACCAACCCATCCTTCTGATAGTGGGTCCCTATAAAGTAGGCAGAGTGGTATAGGGTAGTCATCTACGAAGATGGAGGTTCCAAACTCTGCATGAAGGGTAGATACGGTAGGGGTAGCATATCTGGGAGTTCTCAAAGAATGATGTCCTAGGGTGGGATTGAGAGTCATGGTTCTAGTCTTGCATGACCATGGCCTTTGGGACTACATTTATTTTTGGATTTTTGGAGTGTAAGGTCTGAGGACTCACTTTATTGTAGCCTACGGATAATTTTGGATGATGATGTATCTATTTTCTCCATACATATACATATATATATATATATATATATATACATATATATATATATATATATATATATATATATATATATATATATATATATATATGTATGTATGTATGTATGTATGTATGTATATATATGTATATGTATATATATATATATATGTATGTATATGTATATATGTATATGTATGGAGAAAATAGATACATCATCATCCAAAATTTCTCATAGGCTAAAATAAAATGAGTCCTCAAACCTCACATATATATACATATATACATATATATATATATGATTTATTATTATTATCATTATGTGTTAATTTATTGCTTTATTGGATGTATGCAATGCTTATGTTTACTTTATTGATGCTTTGATGGATGCATGTAGTGTATATGTTTGCTTTTACTAATGCTTTGATGGATGCATGTAGTGTAATATGATGTGTTTGATGATATGGATATGTGTTGATGCATAATGAAATGGTTTATTTTCTGATATTATATGATGAAATGTGGATACTAGTTGACACATTATGTTAGCACCATAGACTGTATAAAATTCATCGATTCACTTTGTAATATTGTCATGAGACTATGTGATGGATTTGTGAAAATGTAAACTAACATACATGTGATAAAATGGAATGAATAATAGGATGTTATAGGATGTATTTGAGGTTTTCATGAGACTCAAAATCTCTAGTTAACTGATAAAAAGTTATATACTAACCATACAAGATTTTTTTCCAAGGTATGAATCTACTAGGATGACCAAGATATTCAATATCCCTGTGTGTTCATGTGAGTTCATTACTATGATAATACATAAAGTTATCCCAATGCCAAACATTATTAATGCAACTCATATGTACTGAGTATCACCCTATGAGTATCATAATCCTAGGTTTTGTATGTAGTTGGATTAGACCACTAGGTAGTATAGGCTACCAAAAGGTAGCTCTTCTGCATGCAAAAATTAGTCTGTACAAAAGCACAATTTTAATGTGACAGACATATCATAATACGTAAGGATACCACCATTTCAAGGCAGGATTGATGCCACCTAACCTATAATGAGGATCACCTCATGATTTATCAAATATTTACAATTCTAGGTATTTAAGTTCAGTACTTCCTTCTTTTCTTTTAGTTTTGAATTGCTCAAGGAAGTTGCTCATTTTTTTTTGGTGAGCAAGGTATTTTGGGAGTGGTGATAGCCAATTTTATTTTTGTTTTTTGCTTTTGTTAGTTGTGAAAATCACTATTTATTTTGGGGATTTTTCCAGCGGTGAAAACCACTATTTTTTTTGCATTTGGGTGGGGAGGAACTTGTCTTTTTGTCAATTCTTAGAATTTTTTGAACCGTGCACACAGGGGTATGAGCAAGGTAAATTTTCACTTAAGGTAACCTGGACAACATTGTAGTTTTCATATTTCATTATGTAAAACTTGGATTTAATGTAAATATCATTTTGGGATTTTGACATATACATGGTACAATCAAAGTAGGACTCTACCTTCCAAAAATTAGGATAGTTTTCTACAAAATCTAAAAAGAAAACTAGATATGGTTGAGTGACTGAAAACCCTAAATACACCTTATAAAAAATGACTAGGTGGAGGGAAACATACACACATGAAATTTTAGAAATGTAGATGATAGTTGTAATGTATATGGGTGTGAATGATGACTTTTGACAAAGTTGGTTTTGAAGGATGTCTAGTACATAGACTTGGTGCTAGACATGTATGATCAAATCTAAAATGCAAAATGCAATTATAGGTATGCCTAATGCAAGTGATTGTATAATGCAATGGTATGCACTATGTTGCAATATAATATTTTTGTATTTTTATTATTTTAAGTATGTTTTTAGATTTTTATTAATATATATGTATATGCAGTTGACCAATGGGTTTATTAGGTGCCATTAGGGCTCTTTAGAGTGTTTTAGGGTGACCAAAGGGTTCATAAACACATTTGGAGAGTTTTGGGGTGACCAAATGGTTGGTAGATACCTTTGGATAATTTTGGGATGACCAAAGGATTTACAGATACCTTTGGAGCATTTTGGGGTGACCAAAGGGTTCATAGACATATTTGTAGAATTTTGGGTTGACCAAAGGGTTCGTAGACACCTTTGGAGCATTTTTGGATGACCAAAGGGTTCATAGACACGCTTGGAGAATTTTGGAGTGATCAAAGGGCTTGTAGACACCTTTGGAGTATTTTGGATTGACCAAAGGGTTCGTAGATACCTTTAGAGAATTTTGGGATGATCAAAGGGTTTTTAGATACCTTTGGAGTGTTTTGGGTTGACCAAAGGGTTCATAGGTACCTTTGGAGTGTTTTAGGTTGACCAAAGGGTTCATAGGCACCTTTAGAGTATTTTGGGGTGACAAAAGAGTTCATAGACACATTTGGAGTATTTTAGGGTGAAAAAATGGTTCGTATACACCTTTGGAGAATTTTAGGGTGACCAAAGAGTTTATAGGTACCTTTGGGGCTTTTTGAGTGACCAAGGAGTTAAGGATACCTTTGGGGCTTTTTGTAACTTTGATTAAGGTGTGATACCTTGTGTACCCCCAATGTGCATTGTGTTTGATGCACTATGATTGGCTTGGCTAGGGGGAGTAGTAGAAACCAACCCCCCTATTGTGATGTGTAATTTTGTGCAGTGCCAATGTCCCACTGAGACAAGATGAGCGAAGGTGAAACATTGGATGATGCCATAGGTTACATAGATTGATTTTTATATTCATGTTTCTATATTACAACATTGATCATTCCCATAAAATCTTGGTGAGGTATATTAATGTGCACCTGATTAGGTTGTTCAACTTGATAGACAAGTGTTGTGTTTACTTCGTGTGTATCCAAGGAGTACTGGAAGACTCCTATAGGAAGTTCTCACCTCTCGATCATATCCTATAATAAATATCTAATAGGATGACATGTCTAGATGTCATGACCCATTTGTCGATGGTAAACACAATATGTGTTTTGCCTGTGTAGATTTGATCTACGCTTATTAGGTTTCAGTGGATGGATCTTCGAAAGATTGATTTTTTTTTTCCTCAAACAATTGATTAAATATTGATGATAAGGGTTCTAACAAAGGAGTGAATGTGTGAGGTTGATGGTATTGTTGCCTATGCACTAGGTTTTGTTGAGAATTTACAGTGGACTATATAGGAGGGGGTTGATCCTGATAATCAAGGGGTTGAGGTTTTGGATGACTCATTCATAACTCGATGCTTGTGAGTTGATTCAAGATCTTTTGTAAATAATTATGTTTGTGACTCACTTGTAACTCAATATCGACTAACATACCCAAGATATATTATGAAAATAGTTTAGGTGATGACTGGATGGTTGTTGAGGAATCTGCTTGGAAAATAATAGGTGGTGGATCCATTCATGGCATGTATTCGTATGACCATGCAAAATATTCCTTATTTTATTTTAAAATGGCTATGTGATCAACTTTCTTAGACAAGGATAAGCTTTCCCCTAACTTGACAAATTGAGGATTATTAGGATTTGAGACAATATATTTGTTAATTATTTGCTCAATTGACATATGTGAGACCTCTTCCAACTAGTGGGGAGTAGGTATCATATGGATGTCATCAACTGGTTTAATATCATTGATTGTAAATTTTGGTTCAACCTCAATGTGAAAGACATCTTGAGCAGGCCTTGGAGAGAAATGAAATAGCTATAACATCTCATCGCAAGGCCAATAATCAGGAGGTGATAAGGGAAAATATCCTTGATCAAAGTCAATTACCCTTAAGTTAAGGTGTAGTGGCTTTGATGGGTTATTTGGATCTCACAGGGGTGCAAAAAGGTTTATGGAAATCATGTTTATGGAAGGATGATCTCCTCTAGGTGGATGAGGGGGTCTATTGACATCCGGTTGTCACAAAACTTGTGGAGGTGGTTGTTGTGGAAGTGGAATGACCGAAGGTGGTCAATGTAGATGTGGGTAAATTTTTTTCTCTTCGGATAGAAACTATTGCCATATAGGATGTTGTAATGGGAACATACGTAGATAGCCCTCATGTTCATCATCTAATGGGATGATCAGCATGTATTCAACATGAATACTATAAGACTTTATAGATGCCACTTCATACTCTAACTAATCATCAAATGTATATTTATAGGAAGACCCTTGATCTTCTTCCTCACTATAATGTGGAGGCTATACAAGCTCTCACCTATTTCGTAGGATTGGATGACATCACAAGATATCTCTTGGTCTCTCATGGGTGTAGGAAAGTAGTCCCCCAAAGAATAAATACAAGTAGGATTTGCGTAGGGATCACATGCAAGATCATCCCTATAGTTCAGTATCATGCACTTTAAACTATCAATGAGGACCTCTAGATGCATAAAATTGTTGTATCCCAAACTAGATTTATCATATGGTATTTGATATTGTGGTTGGTAAGGAATATGAGTGCCTTGCTCATACAAACCCAAACCATAGCCATGCCAATTGTAGATATGGAGATTACTCATGGCAAATTCGAAATTGGACATACAGTTAATATCCTCAAAAAAGGGCTCTTTGGCCTCTTTCAGCTACTGATAGAGTTCTATGCCATAGAAAAGATCCCAATATATAAAATTCATTTGATTTGTGGGTAATCCTAGAGGTACAATAGTGCCTATGGGAAGCTAGTTTTGACCCATGTATTACACTGTCTCAATGAAAGAAGTTGTTGTGATGTTTCTAACCAGGTATTCTCCTAAACTAGTGGTAGTGAAGAAGGAGGAGGCGGGAGTGAGGCTTGAGTTTATTCAATGTTTACCTCACAAGGTGGTTCCTCGTCTACTAGACTACAAATATATTCTATGGAGATGGTGGATATGATTGGAGGGATCTCATCAATAGCCATTTTTTTGATATTTCTCTATGAAGGATTTGGTGATGATGAAGGTAGATCTAGGGGTATTGATGATGAGGATATTATGGTAGAATATGGTGATGGATTAATGAAAGGTTATTGTGAAGGATTTGGACCTTGAATGGATGTATTCGGTTGGAAATTAGGATGGGTTGATGAAAAGGTCAACTTGGGGATTTTCTACACCAAGTTTTAGTATTTGAAGGGCTCAAGGTTTGCAAAGACAACATGTACTTGCCCTTCATATGTGTACTTCAAATATTGGTGAGCGATGGACGATACACACTTCATGTCTCTAATCCAAGGTCTACCCAAAAATATATTGTAGGCCATTTCACCCTCTAAGATGTGGTAAAATATTGGTGTGATATTTTATCCCACCTGAATGGGTAAGATTATGGTGCAAACCATTGAGCATATAACATCGTTAAATGATCGAAGGGTATAGGTGGATGCAACAATATGTGATGTTGAAAGCCCTAGATGTTTGAGAATAGTTGTGGTGATGATGTTGCTGGAGGAACCAATATAAATAAAAAATATATTATAGGGCATTCCATTTACACATGCGAGATGTGAAAGGGAGGATCCACCATGTCATTTGGTGCCGATTTGATTTCATCCTTATTAAAGGTGATCACTAGTTTTGTGCACTATTGAAAATACCCCACAAAATTGTTAATGGAGTTAAACTTTTGGGGATGTATCTAAATTTACTTGAGGATTTTCATGAGAGTTTCTTGATGAGGTGGAGACTATTTAATAAGATCATAGATGGAAATATGAGCTAATTTTGTTCACAAGCTATGAGTAAGCTTGCTCTTTATTGTGACCATCGGCCTAGGTGGAAGGTTTGTACTGGAGTTGGAAAAGACTATGATATTGAAGGAATATTGCATAAAGTCGTAGGTGGTGTTATTGGACTTGGGTAACACTTGTTCCTTATCACAATGTTGACCATGCCAACGAACCCTTGTTTAGGGGATGCCATATGGAGCTCACTCAATTTTTTTATTAGGTTTGCCTATTTCTCATGGGTAGGTAATGGATCTTTAAAATCACTCATTTGTTGATTGTTTGGTGCAATAGGGTTATCAACCTGAAGTTCATTCCTATCAATAATATATTGTACTAGATGTTTGAACCTGTAGCACATATGTATGTCATGCCCATTTTGCCTATGATACTGTCAATATAGGTCTTCATGATATCCTTTGGGATTTGTTGCGTTTGGATCGATATGTTGACTTTCAGGTGGATTAATTACCTTAGCTACACAAATATGCTCAAACAAAGAGTCCATGGACTCAGCAATGGGCAAACATTATTGCTTTGGGTGATGTTTTTTATACCCTTGGTTTGTTTGATTATCCTTGTTGTAGTTTCTAGGTGTGGATTGATAGTTAGGTTTATGAGGCAATGCTGGTTGCACAGGTCTTGGAATACTGATAGCAACTTGATTGAATGATTTCAGATTTGGTTGCACTAGATTATTCTTGGCATTCTTAGTCCATTCCTTCTTATGGGATTTCACATTTTTCCCCTATTTAATTTTAATGTCTTCTATTATTGTAGCCTATGCTAGAGCATCTTCAAGATTTAGGTATTATTGAAGTTATGGCAGTAAGGAAATTGGATTCAAATAAATCTGAGCAAACATTTGAGTCAGATTTGTCATGGGGAGTAAGTATGGTAGCTTTTGAAAGCAAAAATCACCACCTATTGTCATAATTTGTGATTGAATCATCATCAAACTATTTTAACCATGTGAGGTCAATTAAAGTCACCTTTCACTTGGTGTTGAAGGTAAGCACTCCAAGAATGCATATATGAACTACTCAAAGTTGTAGATGCTATACTTCAGGAGTTGGTTGTACCATTCTATGTTAGGGCCAAATATAGTAAGCAGAAATGTCCTCAAAAGTAAGATGTCATTTTCCTGAATATAGAAGCAGTGATTCAAAAATCTAGTGATATGATCCTATGCATATTCCTCTCCTTTAAACATATTTATCTTAGGCATCTTGAAATTATTTGGATAGGGAGGGGAAGATATTGATGGGTGAGCAGTTGACTACAAATATGATGAAAAGTGGGCTTCTAAGCCCCATATCCAAAGGTCTTGTTCTCTACCAATTCTAATAATTCTAGAAACGCTCTATATGCATCAAAGGATTTGATATCCTCTTCTTTGTTTTGACCCTACTAGGGAGGGTGAGGAACATCATGCCTATTTTAGGGTGGTTGAATATCATTCACCCTACCTCCATAAGGTTCTTCAAGATATTCCACATCTAGTTCATGCTCGATCTAGTCCCCATAACATGTCTCTTGATTTGACCTATAAGGAGGGGTAACTACCTACGGAAGGTGCTCTATGTTCGACCTAGGAGGCAAGTCCTGATTTGGCCTAGGATGTCGAGGGGGAAAAATTGGGTTAGGCCTAGGAGGCCTATCTTTATTGAAAGTAGGTTGTCTTTGATGGACCTCATGTCTATGGGTAGTGGGGGAAAGATCCCTCTCATGTAAGGTCTTTTGAAATAGCTTGCTGGTTTGCTATTCAATCATTTGTTTCTCTAATTAATTCAAGTGGTCCAAGCGCTCTTTGTATCACTGAAGCTACTTGAATTGCACTTGGTGTTCAACATATCTTGTGACTACTTGGTTTATTGATTATATTGTGTAGGGCCTAGGAGCCCTAGCAACATCACCCTGAGGCCTATCTCATTAAGGCTGATCTAAAATATTGATCACAAGCTTCAATTGACCGAAGGTAGTCATGTTCACTTGAGGTTCAAGCCTAGACAAGTGATATTTATGCTCAAATGGTATAGAGGCACATAATTCTTGTGTAGCATAATGGACATGTGGATAATCAAGTATTTCCTCATGCCTTCATTTATGAGGAATGTAAGGGCTAAGTTTTCTCACCTTGAGCGATGAGTATCATACTCATATTGGTATTTAGGTTGTTGTAACCTATTAGGATAGTTTAAATGTGAAGTTTGATCATTTTTTCCAGACCAATGTGTGTACTCTTGCTCTTTCCTATAGGTGGGCATGGTAGACCTAGCAGGCACGTGAATGTGTGGTATTTTTCTATATAGTAGTTCCTCAATGCACGATTGGTGTTCTTGGAAGAAGGAATGTGAAGTGTATAAATATTAGGATTATGTTCCCAGATTAGGATTAAAACATGTAGGGGTGTCCCACATAGGGCTCCCTTGTAGGTGAAGTTCTTGACCAACTATTCATGGACTTGGGAAATTAGGAAGTCACCAAGGAGGTATGATCATGTCCTTAGGGCTAAACCAGATATGAATCATGTCTCCTTGTCTACTCTTCATAGTGTCTACCCTTGAATGGGATTTGATACAAGTGCACACCATTGTTATTCCTTACCAAACCCTCGGTGATTATCTCCTCTAAAAATTTTAATAATGTAACACACAAGAATGGAAACATGTAATAAGATAAGTTTTTATCTCTTTTAAGGATTTGTGTGTTTACTAAATCTATTTTGTGTTTTTTATTTGCTTTTTACAAATAAGACCTTGTGTCATGTGTTTTGCTTTTGTTTGATGATATTCTTTTTTTAAAGGGATTTCACCTGTATTCTCATAGCTCGACAACTTTCAATGAAATTTTGATCACGTAAATCCACCAAAGTATGGATATGAAGCCCATACCCAGTCAGGGAGCATAGGTCCTACTAGTCCTTACCTAGTTCACCCACAGTCAACAATATACCTCTTCAAAGAGAAACACGTGCTATGTCCCACAAGCTATGAAAAATCTTGGAGCTACCCTTGGCCAAAAATAGGGTTTTTAGAATTTGAGCCAGTGGGTGGAGATGAAACCCATCGTCTTTGGTATCTATTAGTGGTTGGTTATGAAATCCAACTCACTAATTTTAAAATAGAACATGGTGTGTGTGGTTCCTTTTATGCTTAAAGAAATTAAAACAAGAGAACACTCAATTCTATTTCACTAAATGCACAAACAATGTTTCACTTTCAGAAATGTTAGATAAAATCAAACCTACAAAATGCATATCCTAAATGGTAACCTATCCATTAGGTAGACTACAAGCAAGCAATCCATAAAAATGAATTTCTACTTAGTTATTTTATGTTTTTATTCTCTCATTTTTTGTTGTTTTTGCAATTATGGAAAAGTGAAATCTACCTTTCAAGCAAACAAGAAAAGCAAGAAAAACAAAATTTTAGTAATTTTGAATAGTAAAAATGCAAATTGAAGGTTTAGGCACTTACCTTGATAGCCTAAGATCCTATTTTTTAAAAAAAATTGAGCAAAAAACCCTATGTTTTATAGCCATCCTGGGGTGGGACAACTGCAAATTTGGGACCATACCTACTTGGGATGTCTGATGTGGCCACCCTTGGGTGTTCCAATTAGGAAATTAGGGGTCGTTTCAGGCTAGAATAGCCAATATCTATAATATCTAAAAATAAGAAACTGGGTAGAAACTTACAAAAATGAAATGGGATAGCGATCCCATCATGATTACCATTGTAGAGAAGAAAAATGATACACCTAGTAAGGGAAAATGAGATGCATCTATTTTTGTACTTGATTCTAAGCACTACTAAAGCAACACTTCAAACAAGCATAAAATGACAACTATCTTAAATAAATAGGTGGTTCTCTTTATATTGATATAAATTTTAACTAAGCAGTTACAAAATGTCCCCTTGAGGGCTCCCAATTGGTACACTCAATACAAAAATCAAAGGATCAAATCCTTCCAAGAATCCAAGGCATGCATCTAATGTCTTCCTCGCACACACAATTGAGGTGAGCGAGATTTCTATGCCGCCGCAAAGTGTCCTATCACTATTCTAGATTTTTTTTTGCTCCTTCCTCATGTGTTGTAATACTTGGATCTGCACACAAGAAATTAAAATTGATCAAAAGCATGTGCAGATTAATATGAAACCATGAGGCTACATGCATAAATAAGCTTGAAAGGGTGAAAATGCAATAGACTATTAAAAATTGCTCCAAATGCTACCAAATTTGAGATTTATGCATATTATGTGCTCTATAAATGATCTAATTGAAAACAGTAAGGAAATCATGCTTAGATTTTTTATCATCCTGGGGTGATCCATACATACCAGCAAATCATAAAAATATGATAACAAAAGTAATACAACTCCAAATGGCATCAAATTTGAATAAAAAGCATATAATATAGTCTAGAAACTATCTATGAAAAAATAGTAACAAAATTATACTCTAGTTAGTGGCCATTATAGGATGTGATAGTTAGGATTATCAAAGTTTGGGGACCATCCTAGGGTGGGAAAACCACCAAATCTGGTGGTTTATACCACTAATTCCTTTGGTAATTAGTCCAAAACACTCTAAAGGGTATTATCGATAAATTTGGCGATATAATTGGATTGGTTTTATAAATAGATTATGCATTTTGTAGTCACTTGAAAACCTCATTCGCTCTATGGAGATCTCAAGGGAAAATACACAATGAAGTAGGGGGAATCACCGTAGCACTTCATGGTAAAATATGCAAATAATCCTCTCTAAAATTGGGTGGAATTGATGCAGTTTATATCCCAAGAGAGCATTTGGTAAAATGGACATGCAAGACCATGTGAGGTAAGGGTCACCATTTGTCCCAAAGGTTGCCATACATTGGAGGGAGAAGTAATCTCTCTTTTTGGCCTCCAACATGCAATGTATCATGAGAGTTATGTACACACTCACTAGAATGCTTGAATAGGTAGGATAAATGGTATTTTATGGATGCCATTTATCCTAATTTTGAATTTTTGAGGGTCAAAGGCCATGGTCATCCCACCCAAGAACGATTGTTGGTGGTCATCCCTAGGTGGAATGACCATGAATTGTGGCTATCCTAGGGTGGTATGGCCATGCCTATATGGCCCAAAACTTCCCACAAGTGGGGTAGGACCTCCCAAAAGTGGTTAGGACCACTATGTAACCTTTGAGAGTTGCCCAAGGGGCCATATGGTATCAAACTAGACAATAACTTGGTCATCTAATCAGATTTATAAAATTTTAGTATGTACATATTGTAGTTAGTTGAATCATGACTAGATTTACTTCTAATATCTAACCGCATGATATTATCTCCTTCTTAGTTATCTCTTTAGTCTTGAAACCCATTTTAGTTTAGTAATATATACAAGGAATCGATATTCTCTAGAGGTTGACTTGAAATAAATATAGATTCTTCTAATATTTATCAATATTTAAGTGTGCATCTCATCCACATAGGAAAATTTTAGATCAAAAGTTTTTTGTAGGCTCAATGGGATGGATTCATCCCACCTACAATAAATATCCAAAAATGACTTGCCTAGCACGCTAACCAAGAGTTTTTGACATCACATCTCATTCACTTGGAGGATTTAAGATTCTAGTGAATAGTTAAACTTACAAGTGAATAATATATGTTCATCTGACAAATTTATTACTTTTTGAACTAGAGAAGCTGGCAACCCCACTGGTAGAGAAGCTTAAAATTACAAGGTAATGGGACCAGAAGGAAAGGTACCTCACTACACATTAGTTAGATTTATGGGTCCATAGTCATAGTAATATATTTTTTAAAACCATGGTCAAGTAGATTTGGCTAGCTTAGAATAGTGTTAGACCCCTTAAACTTCAAAATTCCCATAAAATTTCCAAAACTACATTGAATATTTTTCCCACTTATGATGCTAATGGAAAGGCCACCTATGATCACTATCAAGAGGTTGTTGCTTTGAAAACCATTTAAAATGTTATATTTGAATATGTGATGGTGAGGCTTTTGATGTTTTTCTTTTAGGGCAAGGTGTTATTATGGTATCACTTATTGGAAGATAATAACATTGGGACCTGAGGAAACCTAGCCAAAACCTTCATATTAGAGCATGATGATCCAAGAGACCCCTTCTTTTTTAGGACCCTACTCCTAACATATTAATATTTATTAACTATATTATTATTATTCAAGGACCGACATGTCCTTTCACTATTCACAACTATTGGTAGATATATATAGGCAATCAGGGGGATGTCTCTAAGGCATCAAGATTAATTATTTATATTCCTTGTGGGTATTTACCTTACAATAAAAACCAACAATTATTATTTAATGTGATTCTATTTATTCTATTTTTGCATCCAATTGTCTACTAACTATTACATTTGCTAGGACTATACCATATGGTAATAGAACCATTACCAAGCCAGGCATTTTATCAAAAAAAAATCCTTGAACACCAAGCCTCGACTCTCCATATCTATAAAACATTGTGCATTAAATATTCACTGATCCTGATGATCTCGATTCTTCATATCTCTACCTTCCACTATCATCACCCCTCCACTACCTCAAACAATGAAACAACTATAATTTGTTGCAATCTATGCAAGGACATCCTTGTAAACAGGCACAAAATGCAGTATTCAAATCTATTGGCTTTCAACAAACAAACCAAGCACATAACACAATTTAGGAAAAAGAACCAGTGATCAAATCCATCAGTTAAATATCTAATCATTATGGCAGATAAAAAACAATACTATAAAATTGAGTGGCTTTCAAAAAATCATTTTTCATAAAGAAAAATTCCAAATAAATTGCCTATCCTACATTTTTTGGCATGCATTAAAAAAAGAACGATGAAAATTCATAAAATTTAATTTATAAGCTAAGGTTATGATCCATCGGAAAAAATTTCATGGTAACCATCACTAGAGGAAGGCTAATAGAAGCATGAAGATTTTTTCAATAGAATAATTATCCTACATCAATTGTGGGGTTGCTCCATAGGCACCTTAAAATAAAAAGAGCACCAATATCTTAACGTGACAACGAAGTGGTAGTCACGCACAAACCATTAGCCGTCTCGATCCTTCCCTGCTCTGCCTCCCACTCCACCTCTTCAAATATTTTCTACTTCCCCATCCACTCCATCACCTCAAACTTTCCCCACTCTGCCACCTCAGCCCTTCTTCGCTCAGTCACCACCTCAAGCTCTGATTCACCGTCGCCTCATTAGTGTTTCACTGCAGCCCTACCAGTGCTCCGTCGCCACTCACTGACCTCCCTTCTGCCACCACCTCTACTCTACGATCCACCATCACCAATGAATAAGTTGCAAAATAATTTTTTTTGCACCTATTAACAATTTGTCAAAAAAATTACAATTTTTTTGCTTCAAATTTTGCAATTTTGCTTCAAAATTTTGCAAAACAAACAATCATTTTTTTTACAAATTTAAGAAAATTGTGACCAATTTTTTGCAAAAACAAACACAATAACCTGCAAAATTACCAAGAAATTATAAACCTACCATGGCAGAAGGATGAATGTCACAAGACATGGCAAAGGATATTGCGAAAGAAGTCTTGAAAGAAGTGGCAAAGGATATTACGAAAGAGGTCTTAAAAGAGGTTTCAAAGGAAGTGAAAGAAGTGATGTAAGGAATGTCATTTTGGAAGGATAATTTAGAGGATAAGATCATTGTAATAATAGTAGACCTAACTATGAGAATCAAAAATTATAATACGGAGATATCAACTAAGTTGGATGCTACAAATCACTCCATGGACATGGTACAAAAAAAATTGATGTTAATGCATAACGGACAACAAAACACTCCACCATTGCAATATACATTAATAGGGCGACAATACAAACAACAAAACACTACACCACCACAACAAACATTAATAAGGGGACCACATACAACAATCCTTCCTTGTACCACAAAGCTAGATTTCCAAAAATTTGATGGAGGTGACCCCACAAATTGGATATATAGGGCATATCAATATTTTACCTTATATAAAATTCTTGAGATTGAAAAAGTCCATATCGCATCATTTCACCTAGAAAAAATTGCTACACAATGGTACTAATGGTATGAAAAAACAAAAGGTCCTCCCACATGGACCGAATTCATAAAGAACCTAATGTTGTGATTTGGCCCTACCAAATTTGAAGACTTCATAGGAGCCCTCACCAAAGTTATCAAACATCCACCATAATAGAATACCAATTGTAATTCGAGAAGTTGGTAAACCTTACATCGGGGCTTGATGCATCGTTCTTTCAAAGCTGCTTTATTAGTGGCCTAAAAAAAGACATTTTACTGGAAGTACAAATACAAAATATTATCGATATGATGCATCCAATGGCATTAGCACAAATGATAGATGAGAAGATCAATAACCAATGAAGAATAGGGAGAGTTCCAACAGAGAAACCACCAAACACATACACCAACCAAAAACTAAATAAAGTCATGTTAATTAAATGAATTAGCCAAGAGAAAATGAAAGAAATATGAGAAAAAGGTCACTATTTCCATTGCGACAACAAATTCACCCCCAATCACAAGTGCATTTCACAAAAATAATATATTTTGAACATAATTTATTACACCCCAAAATAAGAGGATGTCATCGAAGTTGAATTAATAACAGATATTCCAAAATAAAATCAAGAGGATAATTAGAAATATCCTTTAATGCCCTCACAAGATATTCGGCCCCACAAATGATGAAGGTAAAAGGGTATTTTAAGAAACAAAACCCTGTTGTTCTCTTAGAATCTAGCAACACTCACAATTTTATAGACACCATATTGGTCAAACAAGCTAATTGCTTTATATATCCCTGTAATAACTTCAAAGTCATGATTGGCAATGGCGGAAAAATTACATGGAAAGGTAAATGCAAGAACATTAAAATCACTATGGGAGATTATAACATGAAATTAGATATGTATGTACTACAATTAGGAGGATGTGACATAATTTTGGGAGTACAATGGCTATGAACACTCAGTAAAATTCAATGGGACTTTGAAGAATTATGGATGCAATTCATACAAAATGACCAAACTTACACAATTAAAGGGTTAAAAATGGGTCCTACACAAATTGTAAGTTCCCATAGAATGGAAAATATTATTCACAAAGGAGGAATAGGAATGGTTTCCAAACTATTTTCCTTGCAAACCACTAACAAAGAAAAACTAGAGGCACTAGAATTACTAAAACTCCTAGAGAAACATGATAAAATATTTAACGAACCAAAGGGATTGCCTCCACAATGAATCCATGATCATGCCATTCAATTACTTCTAGGACACAAAACTCCTAATATTAGACCTTACCAATACCCATATTTACAAAATATATAAATAGAAAAATTGGTACAAGACCTACTAAGAGCAAGGGTCATTGAACCTAGTAGAAGTCCCTACTCTTCTCCAGTAATACTAGTAAGAAAAAAGGATGGATCATGGCACCTATGTGTGGATTTTCACACCCTAACAAAATAACGATCAAAGAAAAATTTCCTATTATAGACATCGATGAATTACTTGATGAACTTAATGAAGCCGCATATTTTTCTAAACTTGATTTATGATTGGGTTACCACCAAATTCGAGTTAAGGAAAGTAATATACCCAAAATATCTTTTTGCACCCACGAGGGACATTATAAATTTTTGGTGATGTTATTTGGTCTCACCAACACTCTGTCTACATTTCAAAGTCTTATGAGCAAGGTATTTTTCCCTTTCATTTGAAAATTTATTTTAGTTTTCTTTGATGATATTTTGATTTATAGTAAAACATGGGAAGAGCACTGTTGAAAATTTGAGTTAATTTGAGGTATTTTGTGTTGTCATTGATGTATTGATGTCACATGGATCACATTTGGTTTTGGTGGCCAAAATATTTCATAAATAAGCATTTATGATATTTTGGAGAGCATGGATATATACAGGGCTTTTATGAAAACCAAGGCATGCAAAATAAAAGGTTTTATTTAAAACCATGGTGGGCTTATGTGGAAAGGTATTTTATTAAAATCCAAGGTGGAATTTTATTTCATCAAAAAATGACCTCCGGTGATGAAGATATTAAAGTTTAAAGTTTAATTTTAAATTAATGGAGGGCCGACCTATGTGCAATTAATGGAGGTTGGCACATATATATGTAAAGGTTTCAATTTATTTTGCAAATGGGGCATATTATATATCGTCGGAAAGCTTATTTCAAGGGATATTTGACTAACTTATTTAGAAGGAGAAATAATGTGTGTGTAAAGAGATATTTCTGATTTTGCAAAGGGGTTCCAAAAGTGAAGTTTACCTTGTTCTTTTTAAAGAGGATTAATTCTTTCATGAGGTGCCAAGGTATGCAATATTATGATTTATTTTATTTTATGGTATAAGTGGTTTGGGAGTGAAAAGGTTATGCAATGTTTTGATTTATTTTATTTTATGGTACAAGTGGTTTTAGAAGAGAAAAGGAAGTTGTGCAATTAAAGGCCTTAGTGATGATTATTGAAAAGTGGAGTAATGTTGATTATTTTGTGATCTACTAACCCTTGTGAATATTGAAAAAAAAAAATTGTGATTGTGGTAGATTTACAAAGAGGTTTTTTCATATTCATAAAAGGTATGGGCACATTCTCCTATTAATTTTTTATGGTGGTTGATTTATGAAATATCATTGGAGGAAAAAGGATTGTTTGTGGTTTCCTTTTCGAAAGTGGTTGGTTGAATTCTTCAAGGTTTTATGAATTGAGAGTTGTGTCTAAACCTTGTTTGAAAGCATAGTTGTTGAAGCCCATTGTGTTTAAAAGAGCTTGAGTTAGAAAAGAACATGAGTATCATTGTTATGTGAGATTTGTGGTTGAGCATTATTAGAAACATTTGAGTTGGTTGATACATACTTGGACTAGGATTGTGTTAGAAAGAGTTGTACCTTGTGATGATTGGTTGAGTTGAGTTGATTGAGACTAGTCAAGTGATGTGTGAAGTGATTATTCATGTTCTATAAAACAAACTATTCCATCATTCTATGTTGATTTGAGATTAAGGTTATAACATATTGAGTCTCTAACAATTCTATTTATGGTTCTATAAGACTTGAGTTGAGTTGAGGTTGACTTGAATTGAGTTGAGTTTGATTTGAGTTGAGAGTGATATTAGAACATATTGAGTCTCTAAAAATTCTCTTTATGATTCTATGAGATTGACTTGAGTTGATATTGATTTGAGTTGAGTTGAGTTGAGATTGAGATTATAACATATTGAGTCTCTAAAAATTCTCTTTATGATTCTATGAGTTGAGTTGAGTTGAGATCATTGTGGATCATTGTTGTCATCCATTAAAGAGTACATTTCCATTCATTTTTTAGTTCATCTTTGAGATTTGCCTTGATAGATTTTTGGATTAGTTCAGTACTACTTGTGCATGATATATTGAGCCTTTGAGAAGGCCTTTGGGATAAAGTTGAGGACAATCTTGGGAAAAATTTGTGGATAGTTTTGGGCAAGTTATTGGTGAGCTTGCTAGAGCATATTTGGGCAAGTTATTGGTGAGCTTGCTAGAGTATATTTGGACAAGTTTTGTGTGAGCTTGTTATTCAATTTTGGACAAGTTTTGTGTGAGATTGTTATTAAGTTTTGGAAAAGTTCTATGTGATATTGTTAATCAGGTTCTATGTGAGACTATTAAGCAGGTTCTTAGTGATCCTATTGATAGAGATTTGGAGATGATAGAGTAAAGACGATAGAGTCTCAATTGATAGAGATCTAGTAGTAGCACAGTTGAAGATAGATCTAAGTGAGGAGTGTTCAAATAAAGATAGGTCCACCAGTTAGTGCAGTAGAGAGACAAAGTCTTCTATAAGATCACATAGCCAGAGCAGAAGGGGAAAGAGTTCTCCTGTGGAAGAGATCCATGAACTTAAGATTAGGGTATCAACATCTCCTTTGGACAGATATCCATAAAATTTGTAATTGGGAGTGGTTCCCAAAGAGATTTATTGAGAAAGTTTTAGTAGAATATTTTATCCATGGAGTAGCCCACATTGGGTGAACCACGTAAATTATGGTGTCTCTATTGTGTATGGTTTCTATGCATTTCTTTTATTACTACTATTTATACTGCTATATTTACACAACATAATATTGAATTGGAAGAAAAAATAAAAAGTGGTCTTATACTGTTCACCCCCCCTCTCAGTATAAGCTTGTGTTCTTCAAGCACTTAAAACATATATAGAGAAAACACTCAAGATCTTGGAGGAAAATCAATTATATGCAAAGAGATCAAAATGCTCCTTTGGAAAGCAAGAAATTGAATAGCTCAGACATATTATCTCCAAGGAAGGTGTTAAAGTAGATCCTCATAAGATTGAAGATGTGGAATAGTGGCCAATTCCAAAAAAACTAAAAGGGTTGCATGGGTTCTTATGATTAACTAGCTATTATCACAAATTTATCAAGTATTATGGTAAAATAGTGGCACACTTAATGGAAATACTTGATAAGAATGCTTTCTTATGGTCTCCAAAAGCTAATTAAGCCTTCATGACCTTAAATAATGTCATGTGTACCACCCCTATCCTAGCCATGCCATATTTTTCCAAACCATTTATTATTGAAAGCGACACTTCAAGATTAGGAATGAGAGCCATGATCATGCAAAACGAGAAACCCTTAGCCTTCACTAGTAAAGCATTTTAAAAAAATAATTTAGCATGTTCCACTTATGAAAAAGAAATATTAGCTATCATCCATGCTATCCAACATTGGAGACCATACATTATTGGAATACATTTCATTATCCACATCGACCACCATAGTCTAAAATACCTTCTGGAACAACGAATAACCACAACAACAAAAAAAAAGTGGGTGACAAAACTATTAGGCTATGATTATGAAATCATATACAAAAAAGGGAAAGATAACATGACTACAAATGCACTTTTCAAAAATTTCAAAGAAACTTCCCAATTACATGCTATTTCCTACCCTATTACTAAATGGATCAAACAAGTCAAGGAAGAATGGTATGCAAAACCTACCACACAAAGAATAATTCAACACCTCCAACAAAACCCATGAGAAAACCTCACTATTCTTGGCAAGATAACATACTCTGTTATAAATAACATATTTTCCTCTCACTCACATTCGCTTATCGTACAAAGATTCTATATGAGCTACACGCTACACCTACTATAAGACACTCTGGATTCCTAAAATCTACAAAAGAGTGACTAAATATTTTTATTGGATAGGGATGAAAAATGATATCAAGGGATTCTTCAACGAATGTGAAACATGCCAAAGAAATAAAGGTAAAATAGTGGCAACACCAGGCCTTCTTCAATCCCTCCTCATACCAACAAAAAAATGGGTGGATATTTCAATGGATCTCATTGAAGGTCTTCTAGAATATGTAGGAAAAAAATCCATCCTAGTGATGGTAAATCATTTATCTAAATATGCCAAATTTTTTTCCAGTAGCTCATCCCTATACCGCTAGTACTATTACCCAAATTTTCCTTGACAATATCTTTAAGTTATATGACATGTCTTCAACTATAGTTAGTGATTGTAATCCCACTTTCACTAGTAAATTTTGAAAATAATTATTTAAAATCCAAGGTACTCAACTTCAGATGAGCTTTGCTTACCACCCCCAGATAGAAGACCAAACTGAAATTGTTAATAAATACTTAGGAACTTATCTTCGATGTTTCAATTCCATAAAACCCCTCCACTGGGTTAAATGACTTCCACTAGCTGAATGGTGGTATAATACCACATATCACACAACCATTAAAATTACCCCTTTTGAAGCACTATATGGCCAATCACATCCATTCCTAACCTCTTATCTTCCAGGAAATACAAAGGTGCCTGTCGTAGAGAGGGAGCTTGTTACTCGAGATAAAATTATTTGAACTCTACAATATAATATTCACATCATCCAAAACCACATGAAGCAACAAGTGGAACAACACCGAATCGAGCGGGATTTTCAGGAAGAGGATATGGTATTTCTTCACCTTCAACCATATCGTCAAACTTATTTAAAAATCAAGGGGTCTCAAAAGTTAGAGCCTAAATTTTATGGCCCTTATAAAGTTCTACAACATATTGGATCAGTCACATATAAGCTTGAGTTACCATAATCCTCCAAAATCCATCTTTTATTCCATGTTTCTTATATTAAGGCCATAATAGGCACTCACATCACTACTCAAACTCAACATCCAGAGTTTTCTGACAATGGGGTCCTCATGGTTGAACCAGAAGCTATCTTAGATCGTTGCATCCACCACCTTCACAATCACACCATCACCAAAGTATTTATTTAATGGAAAGGTCTACCTTCAAAAGATGCTTTGTGGGAGACCCTCCATCATATTCAACAATAATTTTTACAATTTTAGCTTTGAGGATAAATATTCTTTTAAGGAGGGTAGCATGTTAGGACCCTACTCCTAACATAATAATAGTTATTAACTATATTATTATTATTTAAGGACTGACATCTCTTTTCACTATTCACAACTATTGGTAGATATATCTAGGAAATTAGGGGGATGTATGTAAGGCATTAAGATTAATTATTTATATTACTTGTGGGTCTTTACCTTACAATAAAAACCAATGATTCTTATTTAAAGGTGATTCTCTTTATTCTATTTTTACATCCAATTGTATACTGACTATTACATTTTCTAGGACCATACCATTCTTATTGCTCAATCCATTTTTCTCTATGGGGAGGCTTCCTCAAGAGAGTATCATCAATTTTATTATCAAGTTTATAATAATTTGGAAAAGGATTTCCTAAGGAATAAGGCCTTCATATGCCTAACCTTATATATTACCTTGATGCTATGAGCCCAAACCTAAGCTTTATGATTTGACAATCTAATGATATGTTTGCCATAAGTCTTTTAGGAGGTCATACGGGTAGAAAACATTATCATATCAGTAAAAAAATCCTACATAAAACCACCATGTTAGATACCGCTTAGATGAATCCAAAAAACCCACAAGCTTCACTTTCAACCATATCCATCCCATAGTTAGATACATTTCTTATACCATATTGCTCGTATCTCTCTTAGTCTTAAAAAATAAGACACTTACAATGACCACCCTAGAATCTAAAATAGTATAGAAACTAAGAGATGTGTTCCAACACTTAATGAATAAACTCAATAGGGTGGATCAAAAAAAATATTGGAGCAAGATACGAGGCATACCCGTAGGAGGAATTTTCCTCAAAATACCAAGTGATGTACTTTAGTGATATCAATAAAAATATGATTATGTTGTCAAAGATCAAGAAAAAAGAGAATACTCTAATTTGATAAACCTTAAGTGCTTATAATTTAATAGCCATTACAATGGTAACACATATAAATATTGTGAACCACACTTTCACTCAATGGCATCTCAAGAACCAAATGACTTTATAGCTCTTGCAATGGATCTGCATCATTTCTTTACAATATAAAATCACTCCACAATGTGTTCGATCAATTGAGAAGTAAAATTGGGCCATCTTTCTTGGTCAACATATGCTTAGGAGATTGAAGGTATGCAAAATACGAAGCAAAGAGTGCAACACAAAAAGAAACAATTTGAATAAGATAAGCTAGAAGAGATAGTATGTTCACAATTGGAATACCCAAAAAGTAGTAGTTAGAATTATTGGCAAAGCAACATAATCCAAAAGTATTTTGCTTATATTGCAAAAGAAAATAGAATTATCAAATATTATACTACTCGATTATAATAATAAAATAGAGGGATAAAATGGTGGATATCTATTGAATACTATCTTAGAAAGTAACCAAGTTGATGAATGCTTTTGGGGGTGGTATTATGATAGAAGTAAAAAATTTGAAAGAAACTGTGTTGGTGCCTAGACAAGTAAATTTGATTGAAGCTATTTTTATGGGCTCAATAATTGATAGAATTCTCTTCTAAATTCTAATTTAGAACACAAGTGACCATCCCTTGATTTGGGTAAGAAAAAAATATTTCCTATTATTTGTTCATATGTTTAGAAGTTTGGGTGCTATATAACTGCACAATAGATCAAGAAACTACATTCACAATATTTCCTCAAGAAATATAGAATGTCAACAAAATCTAGAAGTTAGCTACAATCAGTCTCAAAGCACAATGAGTCACAAATCCCAACAAACAAAATCTAATATTCTAAGGTAGCTACCCAAAGAATCATGTGCAAAAGAGTCTTATGCGGGCAATGAATATTTCAAGTCATATCTCAAAATAATGATTCTTATGTGCCTCAAAACTTCTGAAAGAAAAAAACTGATTTGACACAAAAATTATTAAATATGGAGAAGATGACCAGTGGATCATATGCTCCAAGAGAAACACCTACGCTAGTTTCCAACGTCACTTATCAGATATGTTTGTCCTTCATAAAGTACCTCAATCATTCAATATAAGGTTATAATACCATGATCACCCATCCCCAACAAGGATATTATGTAAGACCTTATGTATACTAGATGATCTTGCTTTCTTAAATCTAATCTAATAGACATAACATAAATATTACCAAAACATGTCTAAATGACAAATAATTCCTTAAATAAAAATAATAACCATTCTATTAAGAAGTCATCATTTTCTTTTACCACTATTATTTGTATTTAAGACCACCTTTACCCTTTTATAAAAAATATTCCATTGATGTTTAATTAATAACTATAAAATATATTATTTATATATATTAATTGAATATTTATTACTAATAATAATTTTTAATATTATTAAAATAATTTATTTATAATTAATTAAATTTTAAATTTAATATATATAATAATAGTTACATATAACAAATAAAATCATTTACATTATCTATGATGTGACCCAGGTTCAATCCAATAAATATGTATAAAAAGTATTTATAAAAAGAAACCAATACGGAAAATTTCGATCCAATTAAAGAAAACAACGCTGCCAAATGCATACTTTTACAAGCTTCACGACCATAAAGTTTATGAGAGTAAAAAAATGCAATTTATAAATCCTAGCTTAAGATTTTAGCCTTCAAGAAGTGTCATTATGTTTAAACCCATAACACTTTTATCACCTAAGGTAAACTGGAGTTAGCCATTTGACTTCAACAAATAGAAATCTCATGAACGCACGTTCAGGTTTCGAATAAGGATTGCAACTGGCAGAAATTAAATATGTAGTATTTTACTTTCACAGTGTTTTAAAATAGATTTAAGTTTTATTTGGGTATGGCAGTCAAATTATTAGATACGATTTTTGTGAGTGATTTTGATGATATAATATGGGTTTAATTTTTATAATAGATGTGTACAATAAATTATAAAAAAAATTTAAAAAATATTAAACAAAAATTTAAGAATTAAAATTAGTAAATGTTTTTTAATATTTTATTTTAGTTTTTAATTTGTTAACTGTGAGATAAGTTTAAAAATATTGTTAGTAAATGTTTTATTTTAATAATATTTTTATTTTTATTTAAAATAAGATCTTTAATATTTTAATAATGTAACAAGTTATATAATTGAAAGTGCTAAAATCTTATGCTACGACCAATTTAAAATATATTAAATGACACAACAAATTAATTTATTAAACGTTTATATTGACAGATAATATAAAATTTTACCTGAAGTTGATACCAAATAAATAATAAATATGTCTTAGCTAAAATATATAACGTCCTGCCATTATAATTGATGATAATAATAATATAGCTGCTATTCAACGTGTCATCCTTTTGCACCTTAGAAATTTTTTATTGTGAACAGTATAGAAAGCCACTGCACGTTCACAGTTTTTTTTATTATTTATACTTTATAGTAGGTTTTATGAAGTCATGAGATTTTAAAGTCATTTTAAGGTTGTAACGTGGGGTGGTGAGTGGAATTGAGTTTTTTAATATGAAGTATTAAATTATATATAGGACTTAATTTTTAAGTTAATTTAAATTAATATTATAGAAAATAGCAAGATGCATGGAGTTTCATTACCGACGGAGTCGACAAATTAAGATTCACGTTGAGGTCGACAGGATCCGCCTCTAGATAAAGGAAAAGTTTGAATGAGTTCCATTATTACTTATTAACCCTAAAATATCTGTTATGGTATTAATCTACCATAACGAAAGAGATGGAAATTGAAATCTATAATACATCCAAGCCAATAGAATCTAAAGTTTAAACAAGTAAGGCTGACGAGAAGCTGAAAATTAAGATAGCTTGACTAAACAAGATTCCCTCGAATTATTTTGGCTCAACAACAGCAATGGTCCCGCTTATAAGGAAACCAACCACTGTCGTCTGAAATCACTCTTCACATTTCTTGACTTCTGTTTTCGATTTTCATCAGCCACTCTCTTGGTTTTCTTTCCTTGCAAGCAGTGTTTTAGTGTGTTGCTTCTTCCTGTCCTTGAATATAAGGAGGAAGACGAAGACGAGGGTTCTCCTTCGTCGACCTTCGATTTGGTCAATCGTGGAAATCTCTTTCAATTGGGAAGAAAGCCCAGGGAATCTATATTCCCTAAAAAGTGATCATGAAGATCAAAGGTAACGAAGACAATAGATATTATATCAAATAATATAATACGGTATTCCCTAAAAAGTTATCGTGAAGATCAAAGGTAACGAAGACAATAGATATTATATCAAATAATATAATACGGTGGTGGTGGAGAAGTGTTACTTCCCTCACCCTGGGTGGAGGTGGGGAATGTATTTGATACCTTGCACGTATGTACATTTTAAATAGTTTTTAAATATTTGATTTTAAAGTTTTGTAAATATTAGTTGTAAAAGGGTGGGGTGAGGGAGTAACTGTATTTGATATCTTGCATGTACTTTGTAAATAGTTTTTAAATATTTGATTCTAAAGTAACTGGATACCTTGCACTATTTTGTAAATAGTTTTTAAATAATTGATTCTAAAGTTTTGTAAATATTAGGTGTAAAGTAACTGTATTGGATACCTTGCACTATTTTGTAAATAGTTTTTAAATAATTGATTCTAAAGTTTTGTAAATATTAGGTGTAAAACTTCGGTGTTATGTAATTATTTAAAATAATTGTAAGTTTGTTATTATTAACAGTTAATAAAATATATATTTTTTTTAATGAAAAATATGAAGAGAGTGAAAATTTTAAGAAGAGGAATAATTTTTTGAAGTTGAAATGTCAAGAATTATTTTAAAGGCTATATGTAGAGCAATATTATAAAACGTGATGAAAATTTCAATATTATTTTTGGGACTGTAATACTAAGTGAAATCTATGATTATGGTAAGTTGTTTTTATTGTGTGAATACTTGTGAATTACACTGTGAAATTAATATTGGGATCTTGTGATTAAATAGTGTAATTAGTAACAATGAAAGTCATGTTATAATGTTTGAGAGAAACTTGCAACAAGGGTTAAAATATACACTTGAAATTTAAGAGATATAAACAATAATTGTGAGAAAAATCATGTTAATTGAATTCATGATAATGTTCAAAATATTGAAGAACCTCATTGAAGGAGACAACTAGAGAAAGGAAAGGAAAATCTGAGACAAGAAGCTAAGAGGAGTAGAGAGTGGAGAAAGTAGCATGACGAAATAGTTTGCATGCTAGGAGAATAGAGTATGTCTTGTGGAAGGGGAAAAAATAAAAAGTGAGTCTTTGGTACAATGCTTAGAAAGGGATATCAACAATCTATTTTAGCCACATGATGAGAATAACAAAGAAAAAAGAAGATGGAGCATGGAGAAGAGAAGAATGTAGCCAAGCAGAGGTTATCAAAGTAGTAGAGACATTAGAAATGCTAAATATAGATTTTGTAGATAAATATTTGAGCAATTGATAAGGAAAAATAATTGTGCCAAAACAATAAAACCAACAAAGATATTTTAAATTAATTATATATTTCGCCTAATATCAAAACTTAAAATGGAGGTTAAATTAAAGTTTAATTTTATTAATGGGTGCAGTCTCATGGTTTAGGGGCAAAGTGCATTATATTTTAGACCTTGGAGTGAGAATTTTTTTGTGGACATAGAAACTATTAAAAGACTTTCAATATGTATTAGGCTTTTTGAACTTCCTTATCAACTCATCAATAAGGAGGTTTTGAAGAATATTGGTAATACTCTAGGTGAATTCATCTTAGAGGGACCAACAACTAAGGAGAGAAGGCATGTTGTATACACTTGAATATGTGTTGCCATGGATATTTTTAAACCTTTATTGTAGTCAATTAGGATAAAATACAAATCAAGAGAATGGGATCAACAACTGGATTATGAAAATATTATATTTTAATGTCGTAAATTTCATGAAACTAGGTACATGGCAAGAGACTATAAAGTGAAAATGTAGGAAGAGATGGAATGTTTTGGGTATTAAGGTAGCTTCGATTTGAAACAAGGATATTATATTGTAAAGCAAATATTACTAACATCAATAAAAGTACTAGATCAAAGAAAATGATACAATATGCATGAAATGAAAGACCTTTATTTATATTAAAATCAAGGAACCTGGATCTCTACTTTATACAATAAAGTTGGTCCACATCGGGGGTTACGATGCAATATATTGCTTTGATATAATTATTACAATAATAGGATTTGAAACCATCATTCAAAAATAATGTTGGTATCTGCAGGTCATCTTCACTCCAAACAATTTGTGAGTGAGCTTGCATATCCCTACGGGGCCACTTGATCTGCAACAACTATCAATGAATATATCTCCTGTACTTACAAATACATCACAACATAAATATATTAGTAGTATATGTGAGGGCTCCACTATGTGACACTCTCTAAATAACAAATCAAAAAATTCTAGGTGTAGTGATGATAAAATGTAAGTCAAAAACTAATAATACTTGTTATCTTTGTAGAATGTGCCTTATTTTTCTAATCTATGCCTCTACTTCCTTGGTTTGGTGATGCACGAATTCTCATGAGCATCTAAGGGTTTGTCAACTACAAATAAATTAAAGTTAAATACCTAGGAGCATTCAAGAATGGTTGTGGATGTCCTGCAATTCCTAAATATGCTCTACAAAATTTAGGGAATACCTTGGAGCATTCATGGGTGATTTAGAATACTCTAAATAATCTAGGTGGGGTTTGTAGAGGTTTCAACGATGGATATGGTGGATGCAAAGGTGGTGAGGGCTTATGTGAATGTGAAGAAAGGGTGAAATGAATGGAATGTTAAGGTTCATGACCATGATGTTAATTATTTTGCCTTCTAATCTTTTCTAACCCCCCATTCACAAAAATGAATGATCTTTTATAATTTACCCTTGACCATGTTAGGGTTTTGACGACACAAATGGGCGATCGATATTAAAACATGAAGGGTTGATATTAAGATTTGGATAAGTGACATGGATCATGATGAATGGATGGTCAGGATTAAGTCGTGATGGGTGATTGATGATAAGTGACTAAGATTTTGTGTCTACAAATACCCCTTTTGTATCACGTTGCATGAAACACAATGTAGTACAAAAGTAAGAGACAGCTGGTTTGGTGAAGTGGCTTATTTCCTTGGTGTACAAGAAGATCCTAAAGACAAAAATTTTTGTTGTAACTTACCCCCTCAATTGGTGAATGAGAGAAGAATAAATATCATGAGCCAATTAATAGAAATGTGGATGATGTCATGAATGTGAATAGTGCAATAAATATGAGTGATGCAATGATTGTGAATGGTGTAATGAGTTATTATGCTTTTGTCCCAACAGAAAAAAGGATTTTTGATTAGATGAAATGAACGATGTAAATTATTATGATAAATGATTCTACTTTTGCGCCAATAGAAAAGGGGTTTTTGAAATGTGGATGACAAGAATGATGTAAATGAATGTGATGAATGATTCTATTTTTACCCCAACAAAAAAGAGGTTTTTGAAAGTGTGGATGATATGAATGATGTAAATGAATGTGATTGATGTATCCCGATGTGGGAAAATAAAATCAAATTTGATTGCCCCATGTTTGGGATGATTTTGTGTTGTTGAGAAATATGCCTTTTTGGTGTCATTGAAATGCAAGATAATGAAAATACAGAAACATAAAAAAAGTAAAAGAACCAATCATCCTAGGCCTTTGATATCCCTAGTGATTGTTCATAATTATTGAATGTAAAAAGTAATAATCTAGTAAAAATTGTCCATGTTTGTGATCCCATGAAAAGGGGTATCAATGATAACTTTTGAGCAAATTAGTCTCAGCACAGTCTCACTCACAAAATGAGGGACCAAAAAGATTTTGTTTTCAAACAAGATGATGTTAGAGGATGATATGGGTAAGCATCCTTATGGTGATCTACACATCCGATCGAATTGCATTGATAACCAATCACTACAAACGCCAAGGGGAATATAGTAAATCACTAGATATGAGGTTCACTTGGATGATATGAATGCTATAAAAGAGTGTAAATGATGCAATGCATGTGAATGATGTACTGATTGTGAATAGTGCAATGATTGATTTATGCTTTTACCCTAGAAAAAAAGGGATTTATTATTGGATGATATGAATGATGTAAATGAATGTGAATGAATGATTTTACTTTTACCCTAAGATAAAAGGGTTTTTTAGAAATGTAGATGATATGAATGATGTAAATGAATGTGAATGAGTGATGATATGAACAAGCAGCCTTATGGTGATCTACCCATCCTACCAAGTTGCATAGATAACCAATCATTGCAATCGCTAGAGAAATAGGGTAAACCACTAGATACTAGATTCTATTGATATTGTGAGTGAATTTGATATTATTGGTTGAAAATATATTGATGGTAATGTATTGATAGATGAATTTTATGATTTTGTGAAATTTGGAATTTGATTTTAGACATTTTGAAGCAACTTGGGACAATTTCATGATTTTTAGTTGCAAACAATAATGTCCAAATCAATCTATGTTATGAAGAAAATGTGATGAATGATTAGAATAGTGAATGCAATAGTTTTGTGAAAACACATAGATTGAAGAAGCCATACCAAAAGTTTAGATCTCCTTTCCGGTATTATGGATTACTGTTTTGTATTAGTGAAGTGAACATAAATGTGGATTCAAATGTAAAGTTACAGCAACAATTTCCTTTGATATAATATAAATATATTTATATGTTTTATGGCTTCGTGCATTTACTTTATTTTTGATACTGTGTCTTTGTCGAATCATTTTGCATTTTTGCTTAAGTATTTATCTTTCAAAATTGTGCAACCCCAAAGTGAATAAATTCATAAATTGTATTACGAGTTGATTTTAAAGTTTTGTGCTTGACTTTTTCATCTGAAATTGTACAAAATATGTTTTAAGGTTTACATGTAACAAAACTGGAATAAAGCTCTAACGCCCGATTTTTTTTTCCCTTAATAAAATTTATTTAAATCTTATTATACACAATTATTGCTCTCCCCTTCTCATTTTCCTGAAGTGATGAACCGAACCTATCCCAAAATGACGTTAATCTCTTGAGACGAAAATAACTGTCAAACATTACGAAATGCATATCCTTGTAACTTTCAACGTGTACCCTCGTTGTCGTTTAAAAAATGTGACAATGAATAAATGCCATTTAAAAATCTGAACTTCAGTTGTTTGATGGTGAAAATGGATTTAAAAAGGTTTGGTTGAAAAGTGAAAGGAATATTGAAAATTTAGGTTTATTAAAAATTTAGATTTTTATTAGAAAGAATATTTTTATCGACAGGTAGTTGTTCTAGTAATTAAATGATGGTTGTTGGTTTTGTGTTAATATAATTTGTAAATGTTCTCCTAAAAAAATATCTTTTCCACTGAAATACCATTATACTTAAATCCATAAAAATTCTTTACATGAAATCCATAAAACTTTTTTACATCACCCAAGGTGAGTTGAGTTAAAGATGGCAAGCTGGAACGATTTTAAGAGGCCAAAGTCATATGATGTTGACATTCACAGATAAGTGTGGATACTTATAATAATTATAATTAATTAAAAAATAAATCCATTAAACTTTTCTTTATATCACCCAAGGTGAGTTGAGTTAAAGAGATGGCAAGCTGGAACGATTTTACGAGGACAAAGTCATATGATATTGACATTAAGAGATAAGTGTGGATACTTTTAATAATTTTCATTAATTAAAAAAATAAAAACATTGTAACTTGCACTACATCCCATTATTGTCAACTGATATCAATAATAGTAATATACATCATATTGCTACCATTTTTATTGAGATGGCATTTTCCATCCTCGTTGTGCAGGTTTATGAAGTCGTGCATTTGATTTTTGCGGTGTTGGATATTATTTTAAGTTGGAGTAATTTTGTTTTATGTATGGTTTGATGAGTGTTAATTTTAAAAGAGAGAAATAAGGTATATTTGAGCTTTTATTATTTTTGTGTCCAAGGAATGTTTTGAGAAAGTATTGAAGTAATATTTTGACATCTAATCTCCTTAAGATTGGAAAAGAAGTGTTTATGATTGTGGCAGATTTGTGTGGTCTACTTTTCATCAAGAAAAAAAGTATGGGCATATTCTTCCTTGGTTGAGTTGATTGGTTGGTTTCTGGAAAACAAATTTGGAGTGAAAAGGATTTGATTAGGTTTTCTTATTGAGTTGTTGAGTTATTGTGAAATACTATTTATAAGCATTGTTGTTGAAGTGATCGATTGAGTGAAGAACTTGAATTAGAGTTTGCAAAGAACATGAGTATCATTGTTATGTGAGATTGGTTGATAATCATTGTTGGAAACATTTGAGTGAGTGTTCATATGGTTGGATTATGATTTGTGAGCAAGGATTATTTCATTGAGTGATTGGTTGAGACTAGTCAAGTGGATGTGTGAAGTGATAGTTAAAAGTTCTATGAAACAAATTGTTCTATATTCTGAACTGGTTTGAAAAAGAGGTTAAGTATTGATGAGTGTGAAACATATTTAGTCTCTAACAATTCTCTATAAGTTTTTGTGATAAAAGAGAGATTGAAAGTGAATGATAGTTTGTGAGTGTGAAGCATATTGAGTCTCTAAAAATTCTCTATATATTTCTATGATAAAAAGTGATTAAGAGTTTGTGAGTGTGAACCATGTTGAGTGTCTAACAATTCCCTATATTTTTCTATGATAAAAGGGGGATTGAAAGTGATTGATATTTTGTGAGTGTGAAGCATATTGAGTCTCTAACAATTCTCGGTATGTTTCTAAAAGATATTGAAAGTGATTGAGCATTATAATGAATATGAAGCATATTGAGTCTCTTTCAATTCTCTTTATGTTTCTATGAGATTGAACAAGTTCTAGTGTGGACTTGTTGAACATATTTGAGGTAAGTCTTTGTGAAGACCAGTGGAGTAATTTGTGTAAGATTTTGTGGAAGCTTACAATACATATTGAAAGCAGATTTGGATAAGTTCTAGTGAGGACTTGTTGAGCAGATTTGGACAAGTTCTAGAGAGCACTTGTAGGCAGATTAGTGTGATATTTTGTGGAAGCTTACAAGGTAGATTTATGACAAGTCCTAAAAAATACTAATGAGCAAATTTGATTGATTGATTTGTTTAAAATTTGAGTTAAGTTTTGGGGCATATCCAATAGAGTTGATTTGTGATTAAGTCAAACTTTGAGTTATGGCTTGAGGATAAAGATTGAGGATAGATTTGTGCTATACTAAAGGACTATGTTTAGTGTAGATCAGAGGATAGATATTGATGAAAAATTTGTGCTAGACCGAAGGACTGTGTTTAGTACAGATTCGAGGACACAGTTTGGTGTAGATTTGAAGATAGGTTTATACTAGACTAGAGACAGAGATTGAAAAAATTGTGCTAGATCGAAGGAATATGTTTAGTACAGATTTGAGATAGGGATTTAGAGGTGATAGAGTATAGAGGACGATAGTCTCTTGTGGATAGATATACATTAGCTAGTATAATGAGAACATGTGTCTTCAGTTGATAGAGATCCATTAGCCAGAGTAGTGGGGGCAATAGTTCTTCTAGAAGATCATCGATCAGAGCTAAGGAGAAAGGATTTCTCCTATGGATAGAGATCCAAGATCTTGATTAGGGGATTAGTGTTTTCTTTGGATAGAGGTCCATAAATATTGTAATAAAGAAAGGATTACCAAGAGATTTATTGAGAAAATTTTAGTGAAATATTTTATCTTTGGAGTAGCCCATATTATGTGAAACACGTAAAATTGGTGTCTCTATTATATATGGTTATTTGTGCATTACTTTGATTAACTTCTATTGATATTGTTATCTTTACATTGTATAATATAGCAAAATAGTAAACCCACACTAAAATATGGATAGAGATTTCATAAGTAGTCATAAATTCTTATTAGTGTGAAGTTTGAGTTACATATATGTAGAAAGAATAGGTTTGAAAATTCCCTAGTCAGTTATGCAAGGCTTGATCTAGGATAGAACATAGGAAAAAAAGAAAAAAGTCACCGCTTAGAAGAATGAAGAGCTCTTGGTGCTTTACAAGGAGAAGAAGAGAGATATTTATAAAAATAAGGAACAAAATCCCCTCAAAATCCATGTAGTATTTCAAAAATTAAATTTAAAATTTGTCTAGGCTAGTTGACATCAATGTTGAATAATTTGGAAGCTTTGGAGATCCATAGCTAGACATGGGTGTAGAAAATATCACTCATCACTTATCACAAATCATCACTCATCACTAATGACTTAGGTCATGTGTTGCCACTTTGGTCATCCTCCCTATTATTGCTTTAAAGTTTCAACTTTTGTTTAGAAAATTATGTTTAATCATGGGGTGCTAGGACCAATACCAAATCATCATCCTTTCTATCATGTCTAGTTGCTATCAAATAGTCTAGTGGTTTTATTTTTTGAAGCTTGGCTCATCCACACACTTGGTAGATTTATCTAGTCAAGATACTATTGCATTCCATGGAGTTCATGGGTGTTTTCTTCTACTTATGAGGAGATTGTGCTCAAATTTTGGTGGTCTTCTCCTCTTGTTCCCCCTATTTCTCACTTGCATGTCCTTGAGGTTGGATTTTGTAGGGGCCCAAAAATTGTGAATCATAGTCAAGGGCTCACAACTCAAAAATTCCAAGGTGATAGGCTTTACATAGTCCTTTGAATATTAAGATCTCCTTAGGGAAAGGAGAGCTTCGATCGCATTATTCCCAATAGGCCATTCTGAATGACCTCATTCGCTCCTCCCATAAAGTCACCAAAGAATTTGGAGGAAGAAAACATCACTGATTCTATTTAGTTGGATAGGAGAGTAGTTCATAGATCCTATAAGGGGTAGAGACTTATTTGAAAGTAGTGTTCTATTAGCTATCACTATAAGAGCTTCACAGATACTTATTTCACCAAAGCTTACCTTAGTTATCACTAGAAAGACCTAATACGTAGTTATGAATTGGTCTAGTGGTTGAACTAGGGCATACAATGAAGGGAGATTTTAGGCTTAATATCGATCAATAGTGGTTGTTCCTCCTTGACTACACTCTAAAGAATATTCTAGCTTTGGCTACTTCATAAGTAGTATATGTGATGACCCTCATCATCTTGGTTTTAGGTGGATGCTCTTGATCAAAATTACCTTTTATAGGCAGTATTTGACTATGGTAGTGAATCTTAACTATAATGGTGACTCGCAAAGGAACTCTTGCTAGGAGTTAAGTAACCTAGAGGAAGATGCCTTATCCATTTGGTATGGAGTATGATTGGGGTAAATCCTAAGGTTTCTACAATAGTGACATATGTTTGAAGATAACTTTGCTTAGGACCTTGTGGAGACTATGAGGGAGTGAACCTTATTTATATGCCACATTAATGGGATGAATCTCGAGATTCACTCCCATCCTACTAATTGAATGACAATAAATGCTCATGCAAAGACTTATTCTCTAACACCTAATATTTGGGCATTCCATCATATTCTAAGCTTTCTTCTACTTGGGTGTGGTGACTATCCTTCAACTGATGAAAAGGGGCTCTACTAATCTTGAGGGGGTTGTTAGGCATGACCCAATCTAAACAACCTATTCCTTTAAGCATGTGTTGCTTTAATCCTCCCGTGCTATGAGTCTAAATTTGCTCATGTCATGCATCGGTTTGGTAGGCCTTTAAATAGATAAAAAAAATTATATGTATAAAGTCCCTTTGGAGTGATGGGTCTTCCCTAGAACCAAGGATTTATTACATGCTATTTTTGTTGAAATTTCTTACCAGCTCAACCTCTCAAACATCCATGTTGTATCGCTTCTTCTTACAGGCTAGGTGCCTTGTTTAGTCAAGTTGGGACCTCTTTTCTTCTTCCACTGGAACCTTGGAGGTGGTCTCCCCTTTGTTATCACTATGTATTGGACTTTGAGGATAAGTTCCCATTTTGACTCGGGTTTACCGACCTTTTAGATCTTCTTAACTCTTTGGCCTTCCTTTGGTTCCTGATGAGGATATTGGGGGAAGTCGTAGTGGTATTGTAATTGGAGGTCGATCAACAAGTTGGGTCCTTCACCCACTTGATTTACTTCTTCCCTAGCTAGCCACTGGGATGTCTTTAATGCCTGAGCCACCACTTTAGGTAAGGAGAAGATAGGGATTGTGTCTACTTAGCATTTTTGGACTAGCTTTCCTCTATAGCTTAAGGTCATGCAAAATGGTTCCACTCTTGCTCACATAGGTTATTCTATCTTCTCTCTCTTGCAGTTGATCTTTCCTATTGTAGATTTTAGTTAGAACCCAAGATATTTTGAGGAAAAAATGCATACATCAACCTTTTTCAATCCTTTGTGAAAACATATATAATAAACCTAAAGTCCAAATATGAGATTTTGCACCTTTTTAACATTTGAATTATTGAGTTTTAAAAAAAAAGCCTTTTATGAATATAAACACTGAATTCTAAAAGATTTAAGATAAGCATAAAAAAAGGTGAAAGGTGAAAGTTTATATTTGCTAGTGAACATAAACTTTTCGCGTTCAAGAATTTATTTTTTATTTTTTTTTTCCAATTTTACATTATGTAAATGGCATCCTCGAGATGTAAACACATGACAGGACGCAACAGAGAAGAAAAATGGGAAGACCATATGCAGCTCTCACCGATTGTAAAATGTAATTCTACATTTGTAAGTAAAATAAAACAAAGATGGGAGGTTATCGTCATTGTGTAGAGAACAAGTTATGTACTTACCTCTGACTTTTTATTAATCAAATCGTGGTAGCTCTGTCAATTTGACTTTTCCCTTGAATAAAATACTTCGTCTTTCAAATCACGTTGTCACGGTTTCTTTTACGATTAATGCTTTTTTTTGCAAATTTTATTTCATTTTATTTTCATAGTGTTTTTAATAGTGTAAAAGTTTAAAATAAACATGGTGGTTATAAGAGCAAATTAGTAGTAACAAATAAACACTTATCCTTTTGTTGGTGCTTACAGCATTCTACCGAATTGATTGCAACTAATGATTTCACCATATTATTTTAAAAATAAAAGAAGCCAAACGTTCAATCGCCTCCATTATAAGAAGTCTCGCTAGTTGCCAATATGATTTAAAAGGAAGCAAATCCTATCGTTTGAGATCAGTCTTGTCAGTGCATGATTTCTGCTATCAACTCTGAATCCATTCCTCATTTCTTATGGAGAGCCAACCGCTATCATGGTTTTCTGTGCTTGTTATCACCGTGTTGGTGTACTATTTCTTCCTCCTGTTGAACGTGTTGATTGGGAGAAAGAAGCGAAAGGGCGGACTTCCCCTCCCTCCGGGACCCCCAGCTTGGCCAATCGTCGGAAATCTCTTTCAATTGGAAAGAAAGCCCACCGTGGCTTTCTCTGCCCTTTCTCAGCATTACGGGCCGCTCATGACACTCTATCTTGGCATGAAAACTGCTGTAGTGGTCTCATCTTCTGCCATGGCAAAGGAAGTTCTCAAAACCCACGATCACATCTTTGCGGGGCGGACAATTATAGAGGTAACGAAGAATCTTTCTCACCACAAATCATCAATAGCTTTTGGTGAGTATGGACCTCGTTGGCGGTTTCTCAAACGTATTGTCAGCACTGAGATGTTCACTTCCAACCAACTACAAGATCTGCAACATCTCAGAAGAGATCAAGTATTTCAAATGACTCGACTGACATTCGAAGATAGCAGCGTGATAGGAAAGAGCATAAATATTGCGCATACTGTATTCTACACGGGATTCAATCTGTTAGGCAACATGATCTTCAGTACGAGCTTGTATGATCCCAGCAATCCGGCTTCTATAGAGTTCAAGAACGCTTTTACCACAGCAGTGAAGCTTGCCGGTACACCCAATTTGTCAGACTTTTTCCCATTTCTCGTTGCTGGACCATCAGGGCGTGTGCCGTCGGCATCTCGCGTGTAGTAAGCGAGTACATGCTTTTTTAGATGTATTAATAGAGAATCGCCTCGCAACAAGAAGCCAAAGTCCGAACCATAAAAAAGAATCTAACAAGGACTTTCTAGACGTCCTTCTTGATTCGAGAAACGATGATTTGTTTATAGAAGACATAAGAACGTTAATTTTTGTAAGTATTATATAATTTCGTTTTTTTTTTTTTCTTTTTCTTTTTTAACTACAGTTTTGTGGGGATACGAAGAGATATTTCAAAGTTTGCTATTTCTGATTGGGCAGGAACTGGTTACGGCTGGTAGTGAAACGTCTGCAACCACAATAGAATGGGCGATGACAGAATTTATTCGCAAACCTGAGGCAATGAAGAGAGCCCAACAGGAATTGGAAGAGGTGGTCGGTCCAAGTCGAAAAGTCGAAGAAAGTGACATAGATCGCCTGCCTTATCTTCATGCTGTGGTGAAAGAAGTTTTTCGGTTGCACCCGCCGCTTCCTCTGATGCTCCCACACAGAGCTGAAAGTGACTGTGAAGTAGCGGGATATATGATACCCAAAAACACGCAGGTGATAGTGAACGTTTTTGCCATTGGAAGGGATCCTGCAGTCTGGAAGGAGCCCTCAAAATTCTTGCCAGAAAGGTTTTTGGAGGGTGATAAGAGTAATATAGAGTATAAGGGACAGCATTATGAGCTGATTCCGTTCGGATCAGGAAGAAGGATATGCCCGGGGCTTCCGCTAAGCGATCGGATGGTTCATTTGATTTTGGCTTCGCTTCTCCACTCGTTTGACTGGACTCTCCCAAATGGGATGAGTTATGATCAGCTGGATATGAATGACGTGGTTGGAGCGGCGTTGAAGAAGGCTGTAGACTTGGTTGCAGTTCCAATACCGCGCCTGCCCCATCACGTATATTAGTAGTCCATCTATTATTAAATTGATAATTACGTCATGTTATAGGTCATAACTAGGAGTGAACGTGAGCTTGAGCCGGCTATGTACTAAGAAACTTATTTGCTTTTATATATATCTATATATATAGATATATTGTTTGTTTGATTTGGGTTGGCATATTTGTGGGAGTCAATGGTGAGTTGGGGTTTTATCACCTTTAAAAATGTAATGTTTAATGTTTATGTGAAAGTTTTTTTAAGAGGAAAAAAAAAATTGTAAATATAAAAATAAAAAAAGAGTGTGATTTAACAGTGAAGAAAAGTTATATTGGTGTATTTCTACTTGTTGAATTATTGATTTATCTTATGAATCATCTAATCTATATATAATTTATAGTTGAATTAGATTATATGGAGTAGAGTGAGATGGCTACAAATTTTATGAGATATATTGATTATATTATATAGAGTTGGATAGGAATAATTTTGTCACATTAGTATTAATTGAATGGAATATGTAAATGTTGTAGTTGCATTTAAATTGAACATATGAATTGTATTGTGAAATATCTTGTTATGCTTTTGTAGTGTTTGATAGATAATGAATTTTATTATTAGACACTTCAATCTTGATAATTGGTATTAGAGCTAGTGTTGAAACTAAGAGGCTTGAGTTTTCATGGAGTGAATTAGGAAGAATGTTGAAGCAATTAATGTTGGATATTTTGAGTAGATAAGTTGTCATTGATGTCAATATTTCAAGACTCGATTTCTGGATGTTAGATATGGTCTAAAGTGCAAAAATCCCAAGTGAATAATATTATAATATTATAAAGGGAAGTTTTAAATTAATTATAAATTAACTAATATAATTTTTATTATAAATTATTTTATAATTTAATTTACTTAATTTAAAGTTATTTAAATTAATTATTAATTAATTTTGATATTAATTATAAGATTAATTTAGATTAATTTTTAAATAACCCTAAGGAGGGTTATTAAAATTAATTCAAAATTTGAAATCAATTTTCTAAGCACCGACATGGGAAGAACATTTACCATGTGTATAAAAGGAGGACTACCCACCTTACCATAACCCCAAAATGTTTTTGAATTAAATCTTATGATATGCGTTCATGCGAATCGTGGGTGAAATAATGAGGTTTTATGTTTTGTTTAAAGTGCTAAGAGAAGGTGAGATTGCATCATACTCCAAGGAGGGAGCCTTGGTCACCAACTGCTGGTATCATAGTTGGTAACCATGGTAGTAGCAAGTCGTTAGGGCAGCGATAGACGCAGGTTCGAATCCCCCATGGAGGATCTTTTGTTTTGCATTTTGGTTGGAAATTGTGATGGATGTTGGTAGAAAGAGGAGGAATATTTGCTTCCTACATGTGGGTGCTTCTAGCCCATGCGGTAGGCTCAAAAGCACTAAGGGACTCGGCGCTTTGGGAGACAGTGGATCAAATCACATCGAAACCCTTTTTGAGGGATAATAAGGTATGCATTAAAGTTTGAGTGCCAGATTTGTCAGAGAAGGTTGTGGAGGTATTAAAAAATAATTTTTGTATATTTTATATGGTATATGAGGTTTTAGAGAGTTATAAGGATATTGTAAAATAATTTTTTGATATTATTTGTTTTAGGGTTTGAAAAAGAAATAAAGGTGTTTTAGAAATATTGGTTGTGATTTTTGTGGTGTTGGATATTATTTTAAGTTGGAGTTGATAAGGTGTATTCAAGTAATTTTTTTTATGTATGGTTTGATGAGTGTTAATTTTGAAAGGGAGAAATAAGGTATATTTGAGCTTTGATTATTTTCATGTCCAAGGAATATTTTGAGAAAGTATTGGAGTAATATTTTGAAATCTAATCTCCTTAAGTTTGGCAAAGAAGTGTTTATGATTGTGGCAGATTTGTGTGGTCTACTTTTCATCAAGCAAAAAGGTACGGGCACATTCTTCCTTGGTTGAGTTGATTGGTTGGTTTTTTGAAAAAAAACTTTGGAGTGAAAAGGATTTTAATAGGTTTCCTTATTGAGTTGTTGAGCTATTGTGAAATATTATTTATAAGCATTGTTGAAGTGATCGATTGAGTAAAGAACTTGAACTAGAGTTTGCAAAGAACATGAGTATCATTGTTCTATGAGATTGGTTGATAATCATTTTTGGAAAAATTTGAGTGAGTGTTCATATGCTTGGATTAGGGTTTGTGAGCAAGGATTATTTCATTAAGTTATTAGTTGAGTAGAGTTGGTTGAGACTAGTCAAGTGGATGTGTGAAGTGATAGTTCAAATTTCTATGAAACAAATTGTTCTATATTCTGAACTAGTTTGAAAAAGAGGTTGAGTATTGATGAGTGTGAAACATATTGAGTCTCTAACAATTCTCTATAAGTTGTTGTGATAAAAGAGAGATTGAAAGTGATTGACAGTTTGTGAGTGTGAAGCATATTGAGTCTCTAACAATTCTCTATATATTTTTGTGATAAAAAGTGATTGAGAGTTTGTGAGTGTGAACCATGTTGAGTCTCTAACAATTCTCTATATTTTTTTGCGATAAAAGAGAGATTGAAAGTGATTGAAAGTTTGTGAGTGTGAAGCATATTGAGTCTCTAACAATTCTTTGTATGTTTCTAAAAGAGATTGAAAGTGATTGAGCATTATAATGAATATGAAGCATATTGAGTCTCTAACAATTCTCTTTATGTTTCTATGAGATTGAACAATTTCTAGTGTGTACTTGTTGAACATATTTGAGGTAAGTCTTTGTGAAGACTTGTGGACTGATTTGTGTAAGATTTTATGGAAGCTTACAATACAGATTGAAAGCAGATTTGGATAATTTCTAGTGAGGACTTGTTGAGCAGATTTGGACAAGTTCTAGAGAGGACTTGTGGGTAGATTAGTGTGAGCTTTTGTGGAAGCTTACAAGGTATATTTGGGACAAGTCCTAGAAAAGACTTATGAGAAAATTTGACTGATTGATTTGTTTAAAATTTGAGTTAAATTTTAGGGCATATCCAACAGAGTTGATTTGTGATTAAGTCAAACTTTGAGTTATGGCTTGAGGATAGAGATTAAGGATAGATTTGTGCTAGACTGAAGGACTATGTTTATTGTAGATTAGAGGATAGATATTGAGGATAAATTTATGCTAGACCGAAGGACTATATTTAGTACAGATTCAAGAACAGAGTTTGGTGTAGATTTGAAGATAGGTTTATACCAGACTAGAGACAAATATTGAACAAATTTATGCTAGATAGAAGGACTATGTTTAGTACAAATTTGAGATAGGGCTTTGGAGGTGATAGAGTATAGAGGACGAAAACCTCTTGTGGATAGAGATCCATTAGCTAATACAGTAAGAACATGTGTCTACAGTTGATAGAGATCCATTAGCCATAGTAGTGGGGGCAATAGTTATTTTATAAGATCACTAGTCAGAGCTAAGAAGAAAATATTTCTCCTATGGATAGAGATCCATGATATTAATTAGAGGATTGGTGCTTCCTTTGGATAGAGGTCCATAAATATTATAATAGAGAAAGGATTCCCAAGATATTTATTGAGAAAATTTTAGTGAAATATTTTATCTATGGAGTAGCCCATATTAGGTGAACCACGTAAAACTGGTGTCTCTATTATTTGCGGTGATTTGTGCATTGCTTTGATTAACTTCTATTGATATTGCTATATTTACATTGTATAATATTGATTGGGAAAGAAAAGTAAAAGTTATATTATATTGTTCACCCCCTATCATTATAATCTTGTGTTATTCAATTAATAGTAGTAATATTATATTTGAATGCTTCAAAGAAGGGCTAAAAGTTGAATGGTATAGCAACCTTAACATATGGAGGTATTCAATTTAAGTCCTACATGGTCCATACCTTTAATAGGGTATGAGAGTTAAAATAATAAAAGTAACAAACATAGAAGCAACATGAGTATTACCAAAATAGAAAGGTGGAGAGATGAAGGAAATGATAAGCAATGATCTACTCTATCAGCCTTGTAAGTTGCAATTATTGGTTATCCATGCAATCTAGTAGGATGAGATGTTTAACGTAAGGTCACTCATGGTTGAGTCATGAATACCATCCATGTTGAAGAATAAAAAAGAACAATTAGAAGTTCAAAGATGTGTGAGTTTGTATAGATAGCAACAAAAGTGTATGTACATGTTGAAGAATAAAAAATAATAATTAGATGTTCAAAGATGTGTGAGTTTGTACAGATAGCAACAAAAGTGCATGTACAATATATTTATAAGATAGCTTTACTCAAGAAATCAAAATTAAAACGTTAAGCATTAAGGAGGAAAATGTTAGAAATAGTAATGCTTAATGTGAAAATTTACGTGAAAGTGCTTTTTGTTAAAGAAAAAAAAAATAAATTGAAAAAATAGAAAAAAAATTGTAATATAGAAAGACAAATGGAAAAATAAAAAATATAAATGCAAAGTAAGATAGATCTAAATATAGAAAAGTATGATTTGTTAGTGAAGAAAAGCCATTGTAATGATTATATTTATTTGTGTATCCCCTAGTAGTTCAATTATTAATCTATCCTCCATCAAGTTGATCATCCAACATATTGCCTCCTCAAAATGTACCAGTCATCTATGATAGTGGCTTGATGGATTTGACATCTACACCTTGTATTAAGTGACATAGTGGGAGTAAAATTACGTGTTTTTCTATAGGAAAAAAGCTAAATGGATTCCCTCTAAAATCCACTAAAAAAATCTATAGTGCTATCTTCCATTCATGGTTGAGATTTTTCTTCATCAAATAATTGGTCACCTTGAGGACTTTGTAGTCATTGCCCATCCCTTCTACTAGGGATTCCATATAGATGACACACAAGGGTCTTTTGTAATTAATTCTTCATCTGGTTTGATGGTTTAGGAACTAGAGTTATTCTAGGTCATCGTTCACCTTTCTAGAACCACATGCCTACTATTATCATTAGTATGGTCCCTCTTTGATCATATAACTAGAAAGACTTATAATTTATTAGGGTCCATGATGGTAGGATAGTCTCACTCGTATCATGGGCCATTGATTGAATAGCCACATGGGTGATTGCAATGGGCTTGTGTATATAGTCAACTTTACCAACCAATATATGACATCCTTTGATTTCCTCTATGTGCTTATCCTCTTCATTTGCAAGTGGCTACCATGTGTTTGTCCTTTACTATAGTGGGACCCTTCCTTTTGCATTGATTTCTTCTAAGGAAATAAGGAAGGGATGTTAGATGTCAGATCAAGGGATTGCACATTTTAGTGTCCCTTGACCACCTACTTTAGGAAAAAAATGAGTACCAACTATTTATGAGAGATTCAATGGTTGACATGATTTTATGCTTATTTGTATTTCCTCATGTAACAAAGTTAACGCTCACTCTTCCAATTTAAAGTGGATCACATTTTTTGACTCACTCTTACTAATCCTAATTCCTTGTATGTGTTTCTTTGAGTAAAGTAAGTGAAGTAGGGAAACTTTTCTATAATATTGGTGGCTCAAATGGGTTCTTTAGAATGATAGATATGATGAATCACAAAAAATTCATACCTTGTCCATGGGCACATAGTCAAAAATAGGAGATGAAAAAATTTGAGAAATTAAAAACAATAAAAGAAATAAAATGGGAATGAATGCAAAGAGGAATAGAGGATCTATTATAGAGAAGGCTTGTTTATTAGGGTATATACTTCCTATTATTTCTCTTAAAAATTAAGAATCACTTCCTAGTATTGACGATATTATATCTACAACTTCACTTATTCATCATACAAAAATCGTATTACCCCATGCATGACTTCTTATGCTTGTAGCTTGAGCTCCACTAAGGGCTCGCTGGTCTTTACGACATATTTATAGTGAAACATTTTAGCCACTTTTTAAAGTTTAGTCTCTTCTCCTTCTATAGCTCCATAAATTATGTGTATTGCTACTCCAAGATAAGTCTATTGTCCACTACCTAAGGGGAAGGTATATGCCTTTGGATTGGGGATTTTATGAGACTCCTAAGTTTTGTGATTACTACAACTAGGGCATGTGTTTGACCCTCATATTCTTTCATGGATTCCTCCTTATCAAGTGTATCCCATATGATGGTTAATATTGCTTCCCAATATGAGACATTAATGGTTGGTAGCTCCTGGTCACTTACTATGACAATACATGCTTTGTACCTTTTGGCTTTGAATACATTTATAAAACTAATTATTAGAGCTTACTCATTATCCTAATCTATTAGCATGCTCTTTTGGAAATTTGTATTGTTGAATTCAAGTAGCTGAGATAATGAAGGCATGTTCCTATCTATACTTTAACAATATGTGAAACATGTTAGCTTTTGATGCAATGGCCACATGGCGATAACAATAAGGAGATACAAAATAATATGAATGAAACAGAATTTGTTAGATGATTGAGATATGCATAAATAAAAATGATATAAATAAATGCAATGTAGCTATGGGGGAAATGAATAGTCCATTAATAAATCTAATGAACTACATTGCACCTATCACTATTGGATGGTGATGTACACATAATTGTACTATATTCTAAGCTATTGTGTCCTTGACTCTCTCTGTATCTATGTCTATATCTATCTATTACAATGAGGAATTTCTTATATATGCAAAATAGATTCCTCGATGAACACTCTATCTAACTATGTAAGGGACAACTTACACATATATAGCTTACACATTGACACTTGTGCACTTATTACATTGAATGAAGTAACTAGAGAACTTCCCCCTAAAGTAATCTAATTTCCTAAGTATGTACCTTGGAAGATACATTTACATGACCCAAATGATGTAATATACTCTATTTATAACACCCCCTTGTATTACATTATTTGAATATTGAAGAATTTAGTCTTCAATATGGATATTGTTCTTCTTCATATTGAGCTTTGTACTCTTCCTTTGCATTATTTATATTCAATTTTAGTAGGTAATATGTGTCTTCATATGATGCAGAGTATGTTGTAGCTAAAGCTAAAGATTCTTCTTTCATTGGATGATCTTTGGCCTATTCAAATTCATCATCCTTGTCTTCTATCCAACCACATTTATAGTTCACTTTGTAATTATCTCTATTTGGTTATGATTGTTGATGAATGAGCAGGGCATGGTGAAATTATCCTCTCATATTTTTTGTTTTTGATCCTTATGTGCTTGCCTTTTTGGTGTATTGGTTCTTCATTTTCTTCAACATGTTCCTCTGTAAATATGTTAGTATCATTTTGAAACACCACAATATCTTGTGAGATTTCCATGGAGTCTAGGATATATGTATTTTCATGGATTGAACCTGTTCTTGTTGGAGCAAGTTTTACATTCGTTGTATGACATTCCTTTACCCATTTGAAGAGGTTGAATTTGAAGAAATGAGATAGAATTGTAGTCTTTCTTATAGCTCCCTTATTGAAGTATATAAGCTTGATTTGATGAAACCTTTATTAATCCTTAGATTTGTAGGCTTCCTTATGTCTCCCTAGTAATGAGAGTATGAACACCTAATTTTAGGTTTTGAAGAAAGCTTATATCTTTCCAACTTGATTATCTTTGATAGATGTTATTATCAAGTTTTATAGAATGCCTTATGACTCCCTAATGATTTTTGGAATATGATATAGTGTTTTTGTAAAATCTAGTTTGATTTATGGTTGATTTTACATAGTTTTGTAGAAATCAAAAATCAAATTTTCTAACACCTTATTACTACTAATTGAACTAAGCACTTTTCCAATTTTGAAGAGGTTTTAATGTTGGATTCCTTTTGTCCCTTTTGAGAAAATTTTGAGACAAGAAAATTATAAATTTCCAACCTTAAAAAAATATATTTAATAACCTCTTTTGTAAATCTAAGGATTTTATTCAAATATTTTTAATTTCCAATAACCTAGTTTGATGTTGTAACCCTTATCACTCCCAAATTTAGAAATTTTGAAAATTAATAATATTTACAAACTATTAAATAATTTAATCCAAGTAGAATTTTTTATTTCTCCTAGGTTGTATTGAAAATATCATTTCAAATTTAAATGTTATCCCTTATAGCTTTTGCTTTCAAAAATCTAACATTTAACATTATCTTATAACCCTTATATATCCAAAAATTAAAGCAATAATAAAATGGTATTAAACCTTATCTTTGAATGCTAAATCTCCTCACTATTCAACGTTTATTTTGGCTGGATATAAAAATAGTATTAAGGTTACTTTTAGCATTGGAATCAATGGATATTTTGTGTCTTCAATGCTGAATGTAGGTGCTTATGGGAATCAAAGTCTCCTTTGACTTGCACTTTCTTCTCCCTTGTATGGTGTTCCTTCTTCATCTTTAAATGTGTTGTCTCCTTCTAAATTCAAGCATTGGTTAATGACAGTGCTTTAAATGCACTTCTTACATAGATGAGTTGTTTATTGCCTTTCATATTGATTATTTGACCTACTTGGCACATTAAATAGCATGAGCTTTGTGCACTTTGTGATAAGTGTCACCTAATTTTTTTTTTAGATACCTTCAACGTAAACCTTGCAATGATGAGGTTAGTAGTAACCTCCCTCTGAAACTTCTCCCAAGCATGTGTCGCATATTCCAAGCATATGTAACATCTTCTTGGTGAGCACTTGAATCTTCAAGTACATTGGAAAGTATAGAGCATATGTGCCAAGTAGAACTTAGGGATTATGCATGTGAGCCTCCATTTTAATATTTCTTGGAGCCTTTATCTTGCCTTCTATGTAAAATTGCCTTGTTTCTTGAAATGCAAGTAATATCCTAGTATCCTTAGCTACTTCTACTTATAGGATCTTGGAGCTTTAGTGCTCCTCCATGGTGGTCATATTGGCTCTTGGATATTTGGCACTCCTCCACGGTGGTCCTATGGTAGCTCCTTATAGTCTTCAATGGTGGATGTTCTACTGGTTTGTTTTTACAATATCTAAATGCTTCCCTTTTTCTTAGTTTTGATAATACTCCTCTTATGTAGGTAATTTCTTCCTTGTAGGCTTCCCTTCTACATAATATTTGATTGATCTTTGGATCCTTTTTATGCTTCCAATGTTGCAGGTGATACATACTCTTCTAAGGCTTGATTTGAAGATTGAAAACCAATGTTTGTAAACCCCTTGACTCCTTGGACGTATGGGAACTTTGGTGGCTCATTTATTTTGCTGGATAAAATTTCCATACTAGCCCCTATAGATAATACTTTTGTCCTTCCAAAAGAACAAAAGTGGTGCTTCTGTAATATATAGTTTTTGCACCAAAATGAAGAGTAATATTTTTTTCTTTTTTTGGATGATAGATGATCCAATATAATGTAGTTATGAATAGGAATTCCTTATCTCTGCACTAAAATGAACCCTTTATAATTTCCCTAAACCTTGAGACTATCAAGGTCTCTATTTGAGGTTTCCTTCAAGGAATTCAATGGTGGTTCTCTTATTCACATTTTGGTTCTAATGGTGGCTTCTATAGGCCTTGAAAGTGCTATAGATTTGTGCTAATTTTTATGCTTTCAACAACATAAATTAATTGAGATAATTAGTTAACAAATAAACTAGTATAGTGCTTAACAATGAACCTTTTAATAGTAACAATAATCTCACCTTATTGCTCCAATAATATCTTAAAAATGTATTTAATAATTTTACTACAACATTTCAAGCATAATATTGAATGAATCCATGCATATTTAACTACAAACACAATTTTCCAAAGTAGAAGATAGGTAGTTTATAGATAACACTAAAATCTAATCAACCCATAATGTTTAAATGAACCTTGAAATGAACCTTTTATTTTTGCACCTTTGAACATCCTACAGATTGATGCAAGTGGCTTCCTTTGTCTTAATTATGGTATAACACAATATATCATACTACCACTAATATGAGTCCATTTGAAGTAGTTGATGAGTGTTCTTATTATCATCATTTAATTTTCAATATTTGTCAAATCTAGGGCGATGTCCAAGGTTGTCTATTATAGAAGGTTTGGGAAGATTACAATTCAGGCATTCAATTCACAAGAATTTATTCGGTGAAATAGATGTAGGGTTTGCCTTTTTTGGTGTCACACTAAACCTAATATATAGAATTAAAACTATTTAACTTACAAAATTAAAAACTTCTTCTAAGACTTGAAATTGAAAACTAGTTACAATTGCAAGAAAGGAAATTGTAGAATTGGAAATCTTGCTAAATCAAAACCTAGATTACAGTTGTAGAATTGAAATGACTAAATTGAAATAACACTTGAAAAATAAACATTCATGCTAAAACAAATATCAGTGTCCTACCATAGAAGGTTGTCATATTTCTATTGTAGTGACTTTACAACAAAATAAAACTTCTAAAAACTTATAAATTTACAAAAATAAGAAAAACAAAGGAACTAAAAATCTATACTATTTGTAGATAAAACACACACATTCTGCATAAAATCACAATTTAATGAATAAAATGATATCAAATAAAAAACAAAGGTTAGCCTAATTAACAACAATAAGCAAGATTTGACATGCATTCTGGTACAAGTGTTGGAGCAAGAATATCTAAAAACCTATCATTAATTAGTCCTTCCTCCAGGCTTGAAAGTGGCCCTTAATTTTTGATCTAGAAGAAGGTAATAAAGTACTACTTAGATACTTAAAACTTACACTCACTCATAAGAAAAATATGAAAAAAATGCTGCACTTTACTGACTGTCACAACATTTTACAATGCTACAGGAAAAACTCTACTATTGGATTAGAGATTGCTATCAAGTCCTATTACAAATATTATATGTTGCTACTACTTTCTCAACCAATAATAGATATCTATTATTTATATTATCTATTACAATATGCCTCATTCAAAATATCAACTACATTGTTTTTTATCAGTGACTTGTTATCAACTCTGTAATTAACTTAGTCTAAATCAGGATAATATATATTGTAGTGAACATTAATTGGTCTTTTGATGCATCCTCAATGGTGGGAATGATTTGGTATAGGTTGTAAATATTCTATTACATTGTACTCATATAAAAACACATTTTCCTAGAAAAATTGGGTGTAATTCTCCTTGTTTGGGATAAAAATTATTTTCGGCTCTATCATTATAAAGATCTTCAGAATATATGCCAGCGTAAATACTATTTGTGCACAACTACAACAAAAACATGTTATAAGGTCATTCTAAGTGGATATGACATCTTTCCTATGCCTCAAAAATCATTTCCAATCGTTTCTTTCCATTTGTGTTGAAAAATTATATGACTTCCTTAATGGTTGTACAATTATGGTTTTTATATGTATTTTTTAGCTATTCCTGCATTTTAGCCCTTTTGTCTTGTTGCTTACATTTGGACTGCATGGAAATAATGCCAAGTGGAGTAGGAGTCGTCTCTAACCTCCCTCAACTATTTCCAAGTGTTACCCCTTGCTTTTTTTGAAAAATTCCATGCCATCCTTTAAAGTGATAGGTGGCTAGAATTTTTATGGGTTGTCACCTGTTGTTTCCATTTTTCTACACAGTTTTTTAATTTTTGTTCTAAATCTCATTTCAAACTACTTGTGAGGTGGTAGAAACATTCAAATAGCATGATAAAGTGGTAAAAAATAGCATACACAATATTTATAATTTAATTATTCATTTTATTCACTAAATAATCACACAAAATTAGTGCAATAGTGCAAAAAAATAAGTAGAATAAAGTATAATGCTTCTATGCAATTTAACCATGTAAACGAATAACAAATAATATATTTTAATCAACTATTTGGCATTTTAACTATGTTATATTTTATAATATGGTAATTTTTATATGTTATAAATAGTGCAAATATGAGGTATTATTTGGCCTCATTAGTAGTCTATTGTCAACCTCCAGCAGCACCATCTTCTTACATTCTAAGAAAATCCTAATACTATGATATAATATTCTAAGGACCCCATGCTAACACTATGATGTAATTTTACTTATTGGACATGGGGGACACCCATAGTAATATTTTGTAATATTTGATAAATATGGGGAACACCCATAATAATATTTTGAAATATTTTGTAATAGTTATGGATCTAGAAGGACCTAAACAAGTGGTGTCGTTATATGTAATTGTTATCAAGAATATATTTTTTTATAGGTAGGAGATTCTATATTCGATGACATTTTGCATGTAAGCCAACCTTGAGAGTTAAGTGGTAGATGAAGTATTTAAAACTTCAAGGAGTAGGAATGTATGTATATTTTTGTAAAATTGAATGAAAGTAATGAAGGAGGTTACCCCCTTGAAGTGGTGTTGTGATTTTATGTTACTTTGTGAGATTTTTTATTTCTGAATTTCTATTCTATATCATAATTATTTGTGTTTTGAATATTTATGTTTATTTACAATGTTTGTGTGAGTGAGTTTATTTTTAATAGTAGATTCCTAGAATATGACTACAAATGACATCATATTTGTTCATAGTACCAACTCCACCAATGATACTAATCTCATATTCAACATTATGACATCACATATTCATGGCACCAACCCTATTTTTGATGCCAAATTTAGGTACTAGCATCAATGATATCTTCATTTTGATGCCAAAACTAGTTCCTAGCATCAACACCATATCCAAAGTAGATTTTCATATCAATAGATTGGAAAATACTTCTATATTTGGCACAATACTTAGTAGTTGTGTTGTCAATCTATATTCCAAAGTACTATGGTACCAACCATATAGTGGCCACACTAGTTGGGAACCAATGCACTCTATATCATTTTAAAGCTTCCCCAACTATAGCTTAAAAGGGTAATATTTTTTGTAACTAAAGTCCAAAAAATATGAGGTAAAACTTCATCTTGGTTAAATTCCATTAGCTAACTTCATGTTCTTAGTAATGACACATATCCACATATTCAAAAAGTAGCATTGGAACCTCAAATTTTAAACCTTAAACTTTGGAGGAATTCTCATAACATCAATGCACTTTGAACTCTAGAGTTTTAACATCTAAAGAATGAAGTTAAAAAATTGAAGTTGATAAGTGGAAACTTCATTAAGAATTTACCCAAGATCAAAAATTATGTATAAAATATAACTAGAATCCCTAAATATCATCATCAAACTTTGTTAAGGTTCTAAAGATCAAAGGTGGAAAAGAGTTTGAATTTTTTCTTAGTAAATTTTTCTCCTTAACATCTTGATAGGAGTAGATTTAGATTCACATAAAAAGAAAGTTTGAAGGAAATAATAATGGTCATGTGTGAATTCTCCAAAGGTAAGATTTATATACATACAAAATAGAGAAATTTGTATACACATATTTATAATTTATTGTATACACAACAAGATTTCGACATAGCAGGTCTTATAAATACATATTTAGAACTAAATTAGTACACATCCTTATGACTATTAGTCATATTTTGAATATTTTAAAGTAAAAGGACCATTCCAATAAATAGGACAATATTGGTTGATGTATTTGGTATCTATAAATATCTTGGAAAACTAAAATTGAGGAGAAGGCTTTACCACCCTATCTCACTTTAATCCCATAAGCATTCAAACAACACAAATTTTTATATTAATCTCACTATCTATAAAACTTAGACATATGAAGAATGTTGAACAATAACATAAACACATTAAATTTTATATTTTATATTAGTTACTAAAAATAAATGGAATCAACAATTACCCAAAAAAACTAGAAATACCTTACAAAAAATAAAGCACATCAAACAAGAGTGTTATCATGAACACCAAATTATCTCACTAAAGAAAAATGGAATACACTTCAACCAATTACCAAATGGTTAGTGTGAGGGGTATTTATATCCAGCTATAAGTGGCATTTATATCAAGGTAAATAATCCAATATTTATCTTAAATAATAAAATATTACAAGAAAATCACCTATAAAAGGTGTACAAGGGCCAAAATAGCTTATACAAATAACATAATATAAAGTCAATTATGGCCTCAAGTGATGCTTAATCACCACATATGTTAGCATCATCCCTTAAGCTAAATGATTGATATGGAGAGAGACCCTTCTTAGTCATATCCCCTTAAGGGACACTTTCCTCCACCAAGTAGCTCCTACATATGCATAAAAGGTACCTTGGACATGACATTGATCAAGATATTTAATGTCTACTTTGTTGATGGTAAAAACTTGGATCAAGAATCCCATGGAAATAATCCATTATACATAGAACATTTAAATTTTTATGTGCTTGGTTTATTAATGAAACACTAGATTAAAGACAAGTTGTATGGTAATCTAATTGTCATAATAAATTGTGTTTGGGTAGGAATGAGAAATGATTACCTTATCCAAAAACTTAAGCATCCATCAAAGGTGTTTGGTTGCCTCATTGGTAGCATACTATTCAATTTACTTGGAAGATTGATAAATATTGGACTGTTATCTACAACACCATGAAATAGGTCTAGAACCAAGGTAGAAGACAAATCCAAAACTAGAGTCATTGATCCCAATGATTGACCTAATTTGCATATAAAAATATTTTCAAAATTAAAGATACATTAATTGAATAATGAATACTCATCATTTATATATCTAAGATATAGAAATGTATCCTCTTAGTGGTAATCTAGTCTACATGTACCTAAAATAATAGCTAACAAGAAATGTAATATCAGGTCATTTGTGAGTGAAGTAAAGAAGACATCCTACCAAAAACTCATATAGATTAACATCCACCTAAGGATTCATGCAATCTACTAAAAGATACACCCTAAATTAAAATGAATCTAAGCATATTTACAATCCTCCATCTTAAAGTGCTCAAGAAGATATAATACATAATTGGGCTATGAGATAATAACCTTAGAAGAACTTTGGTCAATCTAAATGGTAATGGACTAGTGTAGAAGCCCCAAATCTATCATTGTAAGGGTAGGATAAAGTCATTACTTCATGCCTTGAACCATGGTAGGTGAATTGATTATAATGAGAACATCATCCACATAGAGCACAATCACCAAAGTCTTCCCATCTTGATATTTTATGTTAACAACAAGTATGACCTCATACCATTGAAACTTATAGATGATAAATGAATGGATCTTCTCATACCAAGCATGCGGAGCCTACTAAATTCCATAAAATAATTTATTCAAATGATACACCAAAGTTGTGAAAGCCTCAAGCTCAAAATTAGGTGTCTAATGTATGTAAATCTCCTCTTGATGCTATTTGTGAATAAACAAACTCTTCACATCCATCTAATTTATCTTCCATCTATAGGAGGTAGCTATGGATAAGATCATCCACACAAAATTCATCCAATCAACTAGGATAAATTTCTTCAAGTAGTCAATTCCCTCTTTCAAAGAGAAACCCTTATAAATAGGCATGCCCTACACTTTTCCACTCGATCATCTAAACTATTCTTGGTCATGTAGACCCATTTGCACCCAATAAAATTCTTCCTTGGTGGAAGAGGAACAAGCTATCAAATCTAAATCTTCATCATAGATTCATATTCAACAAGAATGACATCTTCCCATTTTGGCTTATCCTTGGCCTGTAAATAGATAAGAGGATCTCTAAATCTATAAACTTTTAAGGCTAATGCTTTAAAAGGTACCTTTTCATTGTTAAAAAATCACTCTTATTCATGGGCTAATCAATCTTCTATGATAAAATAATATCTCAAGAACATACAAGAATCAATCTACAATAATAAACATAAAAACCACTAAATATTATTAAAAGTATATCTACTATAAGCAATGCTTCTTAAATGCATATTACAAATATTTATCTTTAATATCTACATACATACATGAGACACTTCATATTCATATGACTCTTGTCCTTTACACTTACATAAACTTATCATCTCCTCATACTCATGGGAGATCTAACTCCACATAATAATAAATCTTACATATTTACATAAAGATAAATTCTCTCATGATTGCTCATATCTCATAACTCATCATTTATAAACATGACACTACACTCACATAACTCACATTACTAACATGCCACCTCACACACATAACTTCACACTTATTTAAATGACACTTAACTAACACTTAATAATATAACACCTAATATAGACTCATATATTAAACACAACCTAGAATAAACCATTTACAAGGTCCTTGCATTAATATTGCAAGATACCAAATAATGTAATACCTTGATATTGATGGCACTCTTGTAATGGAATAGGTTGAGTATCCTTAAGGAGAGGAAAAAGCCACTTGGGCTATGAAGAATCCAAGGAAAGGTTTTTGAGAAGTAGCAATATTACTAGTCAAAGCTAAAGTATCCAAACCAAACTCACCACCTAGCTCAACATCCATCATTGTGACACATGGTATTAGAGTATCAAGCTTATCATTCATGGAATCCAATATTAATGTGTTGGAGATGGTGCTACCCAAAGCAAGGTCAAATATATAGTCATAAGTGTATGGCCTTAACTAGAAGTTGAATATGAAGATCAAAAAATAATAGTACCTATAATAATATTTGAAGAATTCATTAGAGTACTCCAAGAAATAGGAGGATTTTCTAGTAAAATATCAAGAAGAAAACCTAAAGAATATCTTTGATGAACCTCACCAAAAATCACATATCTTTGAATAAGAACAGCATGCCTCTAAGGTACATAAATCCAATATGCCTTAAAAGTGTCCTAATAACATACAAAAATACATTTGCAACTCTTTTCTCAGCATTTATGTTCTGATATTCTTTAGATATGCAAGCCCCTACTAAAGATCTAAATTTATAAAACTATGATATATTAGGATTGTCACCTTTCAACATTTGAATGGGTGTCATACATACATTGGATTGCTTGAGTAGAAACTCTCCTAATGATGTGTGTTACATAATTTATGGATTCTCTCCATAATTTATGTTCCATATCCTTAACCTGAACCATGCTACCCACCGTGTTCTTTCTTGTGACTATCACATTCTATTTTTTAGTATAATTACTAGTCCTGTGAAAGGAAATACCATGAAGAGTCAATAAATCTAAAAAACATTGCTTGCATACTCACCTCAATTTCCATGATGATAGTGGTGGATTAACTACTGACTAAAATAAATCTTTGGTAAATAAAATGTAAAGTCTTGTCATTTTTTATTTAGTATACAATTGTTATGTCAAAGACCTTGAACATGTATTTATCCCAATGTATGGGAATTTTGGTCCATCATTGGTTCTTCTTCTTAGGACATAGTTCTTAAGACAATTGACACTGGCACATGTGAGGGCCTTTGATACTTTGTTATTTATTTTGTTGGCTATTGCAGAGAAGTGTACCATCAATACCCATCACAACCTCAATGTTGCTTTTCATTTGCTGTCTAGATATAGGGTTGGGTTAACTTCTCTCTCACTGTTCATACATCACTTTGAAAGCCACATTTAGCCATATTTCAACATGCTTGGTTGATAGGCATAAAATAAATTTCATTGAGTATATTAGTTATTCTAAGCAGGATAGGATAGGAAACATCTCCCTTCCCCTTGTATTTGTTAGAAAATTAAACCAGATTTGACGCCTGACATATCAGATTGCCAAAAATTTGATCACCATAATTTTTAAGTATGCATAGTTAATATCGGTAGCTGTAGTTTGATGATTGGTCATAATCCCTAGTTCAGCGTATGTTAGAGGGTAAGATTATCATAGGATAAGCCTCATCCTCCTTTCTGTCCAACTATATAAGGCAAAGTGGTCTTTCAGAAAACATATCATGGAAAATCAAAGCAGTGTACAAAAGTGCAAGTTCAAGTAGAGTAGAGGAGAAGAGTGAGGAGGTCAATTTGAAGATTTCATCGACTCCCCTATCTTGATTTTATCTTGCAAATAGATTTTAGATGAGTCTGTAAAGCTTCGGCTGAAGAAGCACTTGTGTTAGACTGTATTTTGCCTTGTAAAACTACAACTGCAGTCTAGTCTGATTTGATGAATAATATGCATTTCTCATCTATTTAAATCATGTGCATTTTCTTCATTTCTGAAAATTTTATTTCATAATTCTCCTCTGAACATGTTTTCTTACCTATTTAATATTCTGCCCTTAAGTGCTCCACAAGGGAGCACTAGTTTCTTAAGCACTCCACAAGGGAGTGCTTGTTTTGAAAACTCTCCACAAGGGAGCGCTAGTCTCAGAAGCGCTCCACAAGGGAGTGCTTGTTCCAAAAGTGCTCCACAAGGGAGTGTTAGTTTCGAAAATGCTCCACAGGGGAGTGTTTATCCTAAAATAACTCCACAAGGGAGCGCTTATATCGAAAGTGATCCATAAGGGAGTGCTTATCCTAGAAGTTCTCCACAAGGGAGTTCTTCTTATGGACGCGTTCCATAAGAGAGCACTTTTATCAAAAGTGCTCCACAAGGGATCACTTAAATCCCATAGTGTCATATTTAATTGATTTTAAATTGGTATCAGAGTTAGAGCTTATCCATGGAAGATAGAAGCAATGGCTTCTGGTAGCAACCTGTTACAGTTGTAGATCCTATGGTTCAACGAGAACTACAATTACTAGAGCATTAAGATGAAAATATTATTCAGATTGTAGGAGCTATGGGACCTAGTCCATAATGGCTATACAGAGCCAATAGAGACAACAACATTGAGCGCACTCTCCCAGAAATATTCAGATTTATTGAAGAACTAGAAGAAGGACTAGAAGGCACTATTTTACATAATGCAAGAAATTGAGGAGACAATATTCCCATGAATAGCAATAGCAATTAAATCGAAGGAGGCCTGGGAAATCTTGGTCAGCTTCTTCCAGGGAACTGACAAGGTAAAGTTCATGCGGTTGCATATGTTGAGTAGGGAGTTTGAGAACTTTCATATGAGTGAGTCAGAGTCCATAAGTGATTTCCTCACCCAAATAATGGATGTCATAAGCTAGATGTGATTGAATGGGGAGAACGTTTGATTCTTTGATTGCTATCACCAAAGAATCATATAGAATGATAGTTTACCTCTTCGATGATAATGCTACTTCTTTTTTGGTCTTATGGATAATAGTTAGTGTTTTTAAGATTCAAAATTGGATCAAGTGGAAGTGGGAATTAAATTCAAATTACTCAATGACTTTTCTTTCAAAAAAATTCCCTCTCTCTAGTTCATAAATAAGGATAAAATAATGAATGAAGACTCTTAGTTTAGAGGTCAAGATGCATTATATTTAAGATCATGGAGTGACAATTTTTATGTGGAGATAGAGACTATTAAAATGCTTTTGGTGTGGATTAGTCTTCTTGGACTTCCTTAACAACACATCAATAAGATGGTTTTAAAGAATATTGGTAATACTCTAGGCAAATTCATTCAATAGGGACCAACGACGAAGGAGAGGATACATGTTGTATACACTCTAATATGTGTTGATATGGATATTTCAAAACATTTACCAAAATATATTAGGATTAAATATGAATCAAAAGAATGGGATCAACAAGTGGATTATGAAAACATTCCTCTTTGATGTTGCAAATATCATGAAACCAGACATATAGCAATAGATTACAAAGTGAAATTGACAAAGAAAGAGATGGGAAATTTTGGGCATGAGACAAACATTAATGTGAAGCAAGGCTCTCATATCATAGGATAAGCTAGGTCAAAATAAGGATTCCCCACTTTTAATAAAGTAGCAAGAAAAACTACTCTATGTCATCAAATGGCAAAGGCCATTATTGTTCATTCAAATCAATCATTAGAATGAAAAATGATACATGGGATGAGGAAGTATAATATGTAAGTTCAAATATGAAAGGAGTTAAATATGTGAAGGAAGACACTAAGGAAAATTTCATAGCAAAGAAAAATGAAGAGACATTTTAAAGCAAATGAGGTGAAGGAGGTCAAGTTTAATCAAGGTAAATCATTTTCATTTTTCTCAAGTAGCATAAATATTCTACTTGTAATAAAAATGAAAGTAGTACATAGTGTATTTGTTACACTTTAGGGTTTCAAGAGCAACATAAAAAATAAAAGCATATATCCAAGGAAATCTAGGGTTTATAGGGTAGCTTAAGAAAGTAATGACTATGAAGGATCATCCATGCAATTTAGGATTTACAAGACAACAAAAATAAATAAGTGTTTATGATCCTATTCCTTGCATTTTAGAATCTTTTGGCCAACATAAATATTTATAAAATAAGTCTTATTATGTATAATATGGAAAAATAAAAAAGACTGATAAAGATGATAGTGTTGGTGGAAATAGAAAAATGATAGGAAGATCATAAAAGCATGAAAAAAGTGGAAAAATAAGAAGAAGGTCTTCAAAGCATGAATATAGATAAAAATAAACCCAAGGAGATATTGATTTGAGAATCCAAATAAAAATATCATAGGTGTTAACAAGCCTTCTAATAAAAAAAAAAATTTGACTACGAAAATGATATTATGGAATATTAAGGGTATGAGACCCCTAAAAGAAGAGTTATTAAGGAATTAATAGGTTGCTATAGTCCTGAGTTTATTTTAATACAATAAACAAAATTAAGTAGTGAGGAATGTAAGGATACTTTTAAAAATATTTTGAATATGGGTGATTATTTACCATTTTCTTCTACAAGTGCTTCAAGTGGTATTGCAACAATATAGTACAAATGCAAATGGGATGAACATTTTTTAGAAGAAAAAAGGATTTGGGTCGCTAGACTATTTTTTAGGAAAAAAAAACCATCAAAGTTGGGGTTATAAATGTATATGCTCCAACTGTAATTACTTCATGAAAGATGTTGCAAGGACCTTAGCATATTTTTTTTCAAATACAATGATGATTTATTGTGGACTATGGATTCCTAGGGATTACATCAACACTTTTCTATATCATTTGAAAAGGAAGAGTGGTTATCCAAGATGATCAAAATATATATAATATTTTGCTTCATTTTTCAATTCAATTGGCCTTTGGGATATTAGTCCTTCAAATTTTCAATATACATGGGGTAATGGACGCATTTGACCAACTCATCTAGTGAAAATATTGTATATGTTATTGTTATCCAATAAATGATTGCAAATAGAGTATACAATATCTTTAGATATTTTATTGAGAGTAGGACTGGATCACAAATCCATTCTTTTGACATGTGATTTACCCAATAACGGTTATCCAAATTAGTTCATTTCTAGTCTATATGGCTCCAAGATATCAATTTCCTCCATATATTTATATTATGGAGGTACGAAGCAAATTTTGAAAAGTAATATTTGTACAATTTATTCAAAATATGAAATATTTAAAGGATTAAATGAATATTTGGAATGATAAATCTTTTGGTGAGATTTTAAAAGAAGAGAAAGAAATAAAATTCAAACTCAAAAATTTATAAGAGCTAGTGGAAGCTAATGGAATGTATTAGGATTCTTATGTTAAAGAAAAATAACTTTGCATTTTAAAGATTTCTCCATGGTTATTTGAAATGATTTTTCTATTTTCTTAGATGAATCCCTCTTCTTTTTCTCTAGCCTCTACCTCTTTGTATGAATAAGGTCGAGCATTGATCTGGATTTGAGATCAATGCCTAGGGCCCTAGTTCGTTATCAACTAGTATATACCAGGAAGAATAATAAGGGCCTTTAGAAACCAAAGGATATATTTAACCAAAACCTATGGAAATGCAAAAACAACCATTGAAGTAGGAATATGTTCAATAAGCACTTGGAGCATTTAAAAGGTAGACCCCATCCGCTTAATTTATGATTTTCATAAAGCATTAAAAAAGGGGTCATATTAGTTCCAAAAATCCAAGGAGAAATGGTTAAGGAGATAGAAATACAAAAAAAATCATACTATATCAATAATTTCATCACATCCAAAATATTTTAACTCTACATGGAAGAATTATTAAGAAAGAAGATATACATAAAGAAGAAATTAATTATTTTAAAAATATACTATTAGATATTGGTGAAGATAAAGAAATATAGGATAATATTTTGAAAAGTATTCAATTAATTATCACATAATATGAAAATTCGATGAAGATATCTATATAGGAGCTACATTAAATAGTTTCTTCTTTCCATCCTAACAAGGCACCTAGCCCTAATAGATGTCCTATAATTTTATTTCAACAAAATTAAGATTAATTAGAGTGATATGTTAGTTACAGTTGAAGAGGACTAGGAAAGTAAGGCTACAATAAATAAGATAAATTTCACTTTTATTATATTAGTTTCCAAGAAAGGTGAGAAAATATTTTGATAATTTTCATTCAATAACCCTTTGTAATATGATTTATAAGATCATTTCAAAAATTATGGCAAACAAGGTTAAAAGGCATTCTAGATTATGTTATCTCAAAGAAACAAGGTAGTTTTTTCATGATAAATATTTTTTTATGGTATAATAATTGAATAAGAGGCCATACATTCTCTTCATTTCATGAAAAAAAATAAGTATGCTTATGAAATTAGATATGAGTAAAGCATATGATAGGATTTTATGAATCTTTCTACATTATATTCTCAAAATTTTTGGTTTTGATTACAATTGGTGTGGATGGATTAATGTTGTTATAGCACTATAAAATATTCTATTTCATTAATTATTCTCCTACTAGTTACTTGAATTAATCTAGTAGACTTTGCTAATGTGATCCATTGTCTCCTTATGTATTCATTATTCTTGCATAGGTATTAGGGAGAGCTTTCTCAAAGGCAAAAATGGAAGAAAAAACAAAGGTATTCAATTTGAAAAAAGTGGTCCCTTCAAATATCATCTCTAATTTGTTGATGCCACTTTTCTTTTGGGCCATCCCTCACTTAGTGAGACAATGGAGTTTAAATCAATATTATCATGCTATGAAAGGACTACTGGATAGTTGGGTAATACTACAAAATCTTGAATAGTATCATTCTATGAAAATACTACTGGACAGTTGGTTAATACTAAAAAATCCAATATTTTTTCATTAACATTGCCCTAGATTTAAAATAAATTATAATTAATATTTAGGATTTAAAAAAAATCCATCAATCTATTTGGGTATCCGAGTATATTGAAATCCATACTTATAAATATGATACCACTTTTAAGCTTACCAATAGATACAACATAAAAATTTGATATATTCAAAGAGAATTTCTTTGGAAATGATGCGAAAAAAATTAGGTTTCCTCTTATTATGTGGGATAGGGTTTGCAAAGGAAATAATATTGGAGAAGTAGGCTTGCGGAATTATAGACTTATGAGTTTGACATTAAGGGCAAAGCTTGTGTGGAGATTATTCAAAGATCAAGGAAAACATTAGGTAAAAATATATAGGTTCTCTTGATGCAATGAAATTATTTATAAAATAACCCTATCCAAACGATTGTAAACATGGAACTTCATATCAAATAATTTGCAATTGATAAAAGAAAATATTAGTTGCTCAATCAATGAGAGGAATTATGCAGATATTTGGTTTGATGCTTGGTTTAAGCCTTATCCTCTTATTTTTGAGTCAAAATGACTACCATTTTATTGGGAATGCCTAGATTATAAAGGTCCAAAGTTCAAATACTATATTGCTATGAGCAACAACTCTAGATCATATATTTCTATTAGTAACTGTGTTCAAGGAGAGAGACTCACACAAATTATAGATGAACTTCAAAAGATGCTTTCAGTTTTTTTGTCAAATTTTACATAAAAGGATGAGTTGGTTTAGAATATTTCAAAATATTGTGTATACTCAATCACATTGGGATATGAGGCTTTAGAGAAATCAAAATTTTCTACTTCCAAATATTTTCTTTAAAATAATGTTTTGTCATTAGAGGTTTTTCCTAAGGCCTCAACACTTCTTTGGTTAACAACAATTTAAAGTAAGAATATTATAAGAGAGAGTATACAAAGAAGATAATATCATGGACCTTCTGATGTGTCTTGTATGAGAAGAATTTAGAAACATCAAACCATTTACATCTTTTCTTCCTTTTACTTACATAGTTTGTCGTTAATTTTTTTAAAATATGAAAATACATTGAGTGTGAAAAGTTGAAGGAATGTAAAAATAATTATTTCAAAGCTAAAACATTATGTATTTTGTGGAGTATTATTTCTACCATTATTTTTTAGAATTTATGGCTTGAAAGGAATGATAGATTTTTAAAAAATAAATCTCAAATTCATGCTAATTTGGAAGTGTATTATTGCCCCTCTTACATAACGTTTATAAAATGATGTTTATTATAGAAAGTGTCAAGTGTATAAAAATAAATAGTATCAAATTGGTTATGGGATTTTAACATACATGAAAGAGTTATTTGCAAAAATGACATTAAAACAAAGGATCTATTATTATATAGGATAAAATGAAAATGTCTAGAAATTGTATTTATCAAAATTATTTTTTATGACACTTTTAAAGGAAATTGAAAAAAAGCTAGTGGAGGTGGAGTTTTTTGAAATAATGAAGACAAAATTTATCTCACTCAATCATATAAAACTTCATTTAACAACTATTTAGAGGTTAGGGCACTTCTTAAAAGGATTAAAATTACAAGAGGAAAAAATGAAAATATATTTCAATTGAGAGGGGTTAACAAATTATCATTAATTTTATTAACAAACTTGAATATGGGAATTAGATAAAAAGTAACATTATTGTTGATGTTCATAATCTATTGTTGGAGGTAATCTCTTGAAATGTGAGCATATTTATAGAGAGGAAAATTTAATAGCAGACAACTTAACCAATTGCAATGTTGATGTTTATGTTGGTAAAATTAAATTTTAGAAGGTAGATGGCCAAAGGAGATTGTATCTATTGAAAGCACGAGATTCCGGGCAAAGGAAACACTAATTATGCAATGTAAGACGAAATGTAACGCTTTAACCTTATGCACAAAAACAAAGGAAAGAGACAATTTGGAAAGGAAAGAAAAGATGTAAAGAAATCACAGCCCTCTTTATTCAAATATCTTATCCTCGGTTACATAGACGTCTCCTCCCTTTTTAGGGGCTAGGAGCGTTAAATTTGTCTTTGTTACAATGTGTGACTTAGTCTTCCTCCTTTCGCGTGCCCACGATTGCAATGGGCGGGCCAAGATGATGCCGCCGCTGATGTCGATGAGTTCTTCACCTCTCGCTGCTTCTCCTGCGAACAAAGAAACAACCAAGATGTCAGTAGCACCTGCTGCAAATGAAAGGTGTTTGTTCTTCTAAAATCATCAAAATATGCATGCAAACATTTATCTAAAACAAGTGAACAAAATGATTCTAAACAGCCTGAAAACTTGCCAGAAGACAGAAAATGTTACCAACAGGCCATTGCCACTGAGACAGTCGGCCAATCTGCTTTCAACTGGAAATCGTCCCTGGGTGGGACGATTTCTGACTGTAAATCGTCCCTGGGTGGGACGATTTCTTCTTGGTTGGGAAGCCGAACTGACACGCTCCAATGTCGACTCCCGAGGTCTCCAAAACACTTGCAGACAAAGGGGTTATGTAATTGGGGCCATTTTGGGATGACCCAGATGGTCGGATTCTCCCAATTTGGCCTCTATCTTCGGGAATTTGATATCGCCACCTGCAAGTCAATGAAACAACAAAGCGACACAAAACATACTAGAATCTAACCAAAAGTTACGAAATTGCAGCTATGAGTTCACCAAACATAATAACACAAAATGCAACCTGAAAAAGTAATCTAGAATGCTCTAAAACTTAAAATAGGACTTGGGAAGTGCGGGGGTGCCCAAGTGGGCCTCCCACCGTTGGCACTTGATTTTGGAGCCAATCCACTAGGGATGGGCCCAAAACCTCTTAGGATTGGGGGGTCAGCGAATTGGTTGGTTCAGGTGTCCATGTGTTGGATTTGGGTCGGGTTCAAGCTTCCAAAGGCCACCCAACAAACTCCCTTGCAAAAGAGATTGGTGGATGTGGGAAGGTGAACCAAAAGGGATGCAAGTGGGTCTTCAACTCGGCAAGCACTTCGTTGCTTGAAAACTCCTTCAACTTGTCTATCTTGGGTGAGAAAAGTCCCACCTTTTATAGACCCATGGGGTCTCTTTTGGGAGGGAAGCACAAATGCCATGTGTTGGTCATAGGCGCCATGTGGCAGTCTTGTCTTCCCATGAGGGAGGGGAGTCCTCCATTGACTTGGGCTTTCATAACTGCCCTTGTGACAGTCCTCAAACGGCCTATTTGTCCACTCACACACGCGTGCGAGGCAGGAGTCATCAACTGACTGTTCGGGCTGCCACTTGGCCTCATTTGTCTTTTTGCCCGTTAAACTTGGAAATCGTCTCACCCAGGGACGATTTCAGAAATCGTCCCTGGGTGAGACGATTTCAAGTTAGCAATCGTCCCTGGGTGAGACGATTTCAATTTAGCAATCGTCCCTGGGTGAGACGATTACTAGGCAAAGTGTCTAAGTGTGCCAAATTGCTTCTTGACCTCACAAAATTGCTATGAAAGTGGTTAAGACCATTGTTTGACCTCTGAGGGCTGCCCCGGGGGCTGTGTTTGTCAAAGCGATCAGTGTTTGCAGTCACATAATCGGATTGGTGCTGTTTTGGTGTCTACAGATGCCCCTTTTTGGGAAGCGCTGCGGGTGACGCGATGCTTGAGCAAAAATAGATAACCAAAGCACTAATGATTAGGGTTTCTTGGTAACCTAACCAACTTTTGATGCCCCAAGTATGGAAAGGGCATGCATTCTTGAATCCTTGCTTCGACGAGCTAAGGAATTTGATTTCAAGTATTAACCTGTTTTGGTGAGGTGTGACTTGAACTTAGACATTGATCGATCATGAACAAGCGCAAAGGGCGTTTTTATCCTCGGGGGGAACCTTGTGTTCATGATTCACGAAATGCCAAGTGTTTGATTGATTTGATTGTTGCTTGTTTATCGCCCCAAGCGGGAGCGTGATTGTCTTTGTCAATGATTCTTTGAATGCATGTCGTTTTCCTTAATTGGGTGTGTGATTGTTGGTTGGTGACTAAGTGTGACTACCCCCTCAAGCGACGAATCGATGAGGGAATGACCTTCGTGAGAGAAGCGACGAGTCGCTTGACCCAAGATGACTTGTGCAAGGGTGCCTTTAGAGGGTTTACCGTTAAGCGTGTGCAATTTTTCCAACATTTGGACCTATTTTTGGTGGGTGTTAACCCTTTTGGTGATGCCGTAATGAGGTGAAATCATCGAAAATCTAACTTCCCGTGGAGCGGTCCGGCTATTGTAGCCTTCTTGGGGAAGTAGGAGAGCGATAATTTGAACCTCGACATCGATTTTCTTTGCTCAAGAGGTTAAGTGCAAGAGCACTTGTGTCCGACAATGTTTATTGCTTTTGTTTTATGTTGAATTTTTTTATTGTTTTTGTTGTTTTTTGTCCACTCATTTGGGGATTAAATTGTCTGAAATCCGTCTTCCCGTGGAGCGGTCCGGCTATGGTAGCCTTCTTAGGGAGTAGGATAGTGACAATTTATGAACCCCATCATCAATTTTTTATGCCAAGAGGTTAAGTGCAAGAGCACTTGTGTCAGGCAATGTTTATTCTTTTTTGTTTGATTTTCTTGTTGTTTTTAGTTTATTTTGACCCATTTGGGATGAAATTGTCAAAATCCGCCCGTGAGCGGTCCGTATGGTAGCCTTCTTAGGGAGTAGGATAGCGACAATGTGGACACACATTTTCTATGCCTAAGAGGTTAAGTGCAAGAGCACTTGTGTCCAGCAATGTTTATTGCTATTTGTTTTTGTGTTGCATTTTCTTGTTGTTTTTAGTGGGCTTTGACCCTTTTGTGACATCGTTTGGGGATGAAATTGTCAAAAATCCGTCTTCTCGTGGAGCGGTCCGGCTATGGTAGCCTTCTTAGGGAGTAGGATAGTGACAATGTAAACCCGACATCAATTTTTCTATGCCAAGAGGTTAAGTGCAAGAGCACTTGTGTCTGGCAATGTTTATTGCTTTTTGTGTTGTTTTGATTTTCTTGTTGTTTTTGAGTGGGCTTTGACCCTTTTGTGACGTCATTTGGGGATGAAATTGTCAAAAATCCATCTTCCCGTGGAGCGGTCCGGCTATGGTAGCCTTCTTAGGGAGTAGGATAGTGACAATGTAGACCCTGACATCAGTTTTTCTATGCCAAGAGGTTAAGTGCAAGAGCACTTGTGTCTAGCAATGTTTATTGCTTTTTGTTTTTGTGTTGCATTTATTTGTTGTTTTTGTTGTTTTGATTTTCTTTGATCTTGTGCATGATGGTTGATGAATATGGATGTATGCATGTTGATTTATTTTGATGGATGCATATGCTATGATGAATGCAAATGTTTTTGATTTATATGTGATATGCGAGGTGAAATGGATGAATGGGATTTGTGATGTTTGGCTATGGCACCATAGACTATTTAGAACTCTGTTATTTTGTTTTTAGGCGATTGTTGTGATGCATGACTTTGTATGTATACATGTGGTTTTTCTTTTTTTGTATTTTTTTGATGGTATTGTAAGGATGAAAAGTAGCGCAGTTGGTTTAGAAATGTAGCTAAGGTTTTCTGAGACTCAGACGGTTTTAACTCACTAGCCAAGACTGTACTTTATCTTACAAGACTTTTGAACAAGGTATGAATCGGACTTGTTTTTGACCAAGTTATTTCACATCCTCGTGTGTGCAATTGAGTTCATTTAGTGGTATTTGTTAGGATACCGCCGAGTGCAGATGGGCTTTCAACCGAACCTGTACTGAGGATCACCTAATTAGCTCCACGAATTCCTTTGTTGTATGTACTAAGATTAATCTACGGTGTAATCCAGGATGCCATAAGCTAGCTCATCCACATGCAAACATTGATCTGTACGCAAGTTAATGTGACAGATATATCGTCATGCGGGAGGTTTACTTCATTACCGATAGGCTATCAACCAAATTGGTACTAAAGCTTGCCTTATGACCTATAGAATGCTGAGAGTTCCAGGGATTCAAGGTCAACTCCCTTCTTTTCTTCAATTGTATTGGGATACTTGCTCATTGTAGTGATGAGATCACTGTTTATTTTGATTTGTTTTTCTTTTGAGCAAGGGATTGGGGATATGGAGTGACGAAAATCACTATTGTTTGTGCCTTTTGATGTGTGCACTGTAGGTTGTCAAATTTTGGAGTTTTGACATTTTGCAAATTTTTTGATGTTTTGCAACTATTGAGAACTTTAGGGATTCTTAGGGAATTGGGTAGGGAGGATGCTTGTCCTTTTGCCAACTCTCAACATTCTAGGGGTCATTCGCACAGGGGGATGAGCAAGATAACCGTTTCGCTTGTGGTGACCTAGATTACTATGCAGGTTTCATCTTTCGTTCACACAACTTGGGAATTATTTTATGTGTTTTAATTTGTGTTGGGATGTTACGTAACAAGGTGTATTTCAAGTATGACTCTACCTTCGTAAAATCTGTTCGACTTGGTACACTACATGGCTAAAGAGGAAAATGATGACTGAATCATGAAAACTCTTGGTACATTCCCAGACCACTGACTGTAGTGTGGTAAAAGTTATGCATGGTGTTTTTGTTGTTTTTGTAAAATGGAACAATGTGGAACAAGATGGACTATCAGAGCTATTACAGCCTATGGTGCCTTTGACCTGTACGACCACAAATATGCAATGTATGGATGCAATGCTTAATGCAGCTATATATTTTTGTAATTTTGATGGATTGATTTTTGTGAATATGAAGATGAGGTGCGAGAAGAGCTCTCAATTTGATGAATTTGAGTATGCCTAGAATTGAGATGCAAATATTTGTTGTTTTTGATGATTTTTGTTGTTTTTAAATTTTCTTGATTTTTGACCAAGTGATTGCGATAATCCTTGGAGCTTTTTGGTTTGACCAAGTGATTGCGATAATCCTTGGAGCTTTTTGGGTTGACCAAGAGATTGCGATAATCCTTGGAGCTTTTTGGGTTGACCAAGAGATTGCGATAATCCTTGGAGCTTTTTGGATTGACCAAGAGATTGCGATAATCCTTGGAGCTTTTGGGTTGACCAAGAGATTGCGATAATCCTTGGAGCTTTTTGTTTGACCAAGAGATTGCGATAATCCTTGGAGATTTTTGGGTGACCAAGAGATTGCGATAATCCTTGGAGATTTTTGGATTGACCAAGAGATTGCGATAATCCTTGGAGCTTTTTGGTTTTGACCAAGTGATTGCGATAATCCTTGGAGCTTTTTTGACCAAGTGATTGCGATAATCCTTGGAGATTTTTGGGTGACCAAGAGATTGCGATAATCCTTGGAGCTTTTTGGTTGACCAAGGGATTGCGATAATCCTTGGAGCTTTTTGGGTGACCAAGGGATTGCGATAATCCTTGGAGCTTTTTGGTGTGACCAAGTGATTGCGATAATCCTTGGAGCTTTTTGGGTGACCAAGTGATTGCGATAATCCTTGGAGCTTTTTGGGGTGACCAAGTGATTGCGATAATCCTTGGAGCATTTTGGGTTTGAATTATGGTTCTTTAGGGGATAGAGGTACCCCCAGCTTGATGGTCTTTGCACTCCGGATCCGGCTCTAGAGGTATGGGCATGAATGGATCGGCCCTATGCACGGAGATGAGGACAGGGTCCGCCCGCGGCACTGATGTTGCTATGATGTCTCTTGGTGGAAGTTGCTCTCTGTGTGCCCAAAGTGGCGGATGTAATGCTTGGTCCCACTCTGGTGGGTTAACGCGCCACTCATGCCCTAGTATTATGTTTATCTGTTGACATGCTTCCTCAAATTTTATGGGATGCCGATGCTGTCGCATGTGATTGTTGTGGGCTATGTCTGTTTCATCCTCACCTTCGGACAGTGTGTATAGCTCATCAGAATCTGGAGATTCTGAGACATGGAGGACTGCATCATCAGGTAGCCCTACGGTTAAAGGTTGATCCTCTTCGAAAGGAGCCTTATGTAAGTTGGGCCTTGGGAGCTCCAAAATCTTGGTCTCTACCAACTCTAAGTGCTCTAGTGCTTTGCATGTATCGGGAGATTTGAGCTCCTCCTCTTTGGTTGGTTCTTGTTGAGGAACTTGGGGCTTATGGAGGGGTGGCTAGATGGCACCCCCCATGCCTTGGTAGGGCTTTTCATCCCGCTCTTCTTCTCGCTCTAATTCCTTAGAGGCTTCTTGATGAATTTCTAAGGGTGGCTCATAAGCCTGGGTGGATGTCTGAGGAAGGCACCCATCATTGGTTATAGGAGCGGCCTCCCGTTCATGTCTAGGAGGCGTCGGGGGTGGTGCTTCAGGAATCGAGAGAGTAGCCTCCCGCTCCTGTCTAGGAGGTGTTGGGGGTAGCGTTTGATGAGGTCGCGATGACCTGTCTTGCACCCAGGGGTTGTGCCTCTCATAATGTTTTGTCTTATGTGTGTGAGGGGTTGGAGTCTCCTCAGGTAGTTTATAGCGCAACTTATCTGCTTTGCGTTGCATGTATAAGTCTTCTAACTCCTGACGACCTTGCTCTATGCGTAACTCATCCGCTTCGCGTTGCATGCGCTCTCTATCCAAGCGGTGTCGATACTCTATCTCCTGATGACTTTGTTCAAGCCGCATGATTTGGGCTTGACGGGTGGTATGTCTGGCGACTATCGGGTCAGTTCGGTCTACCCTATTTTGCTCAGGAGGCTCGAATGTTTCTCTTATGTGTTGGCCTCGATCTTGATGATCTAAAATTTCAATGGGTCGCTTCCCTCTGTCGATGTAGGCGGCATGTACTTGAGGCCGCACTATTTGTTGTCCTCGAGGAATGCGATGATTTTCCTCGTACTCCCTTTCATGTTGGCTCTCCTGCATAGTGTGTTGGAACAACTCATCCTTCTGGCGCTGAAGGTGCTCTTTGTTAATATAGTACAATTCCTCTAAATGTAGTCGCTCTAGTCGCTCTAGCTCAAGTTGCGTGAATTGCATTTGGCGTGCGACGTGCTTGACAGATTCTAAGATGGTTGGTCCTGTCGCCTCATGTCTAGAAGGCCTAGATGCCTCTCCTAGATATTTTTGATCATAGTGATCCAAGATCTCTATAGGTGACCTCCCTTTGTTGGGGGTAGCGGCATTCCCTCGGGGCTTTGGCCTCAGTGAGTGGTCCTGATAGATAGCAGGTGCGGAGGCATGTTGCTCCCGTGATGTGTATTGTTTTTGAGGAAGGTAAGGGTTTTCCTCATGCTCTCTTTCATAAGTGAGAAAGGGATGGATGGAGCTAGCTCGCCCTACCTGAAGAGCCTTGTGCTCTGGATTTGTCCTTGTAGTCCTGACAACTAGAGGGGGTGAAGGAGGGATAATGTAATCATGTGGTTCCTCCCGTCGAACCCTATGTTGACCTAGCGCTTCATCGCACGATGACCGCTCATAGCGAGCATCTAAGGGAGCTCTCCTATGGATGTACCCCTCATGGGAGGGTTTGTGTTGAATGCTATGTTGAACAGGAGTGCCCCTCGAAGAGGTGTCCCTGTAGTCCCTTTCCTTTAAGGTGTGGAGGGGACTGCCTTGTGTGTTAGGTCGCCAAGGTGGTATGACCAAATCCTTGGGATTGTAACGGAGATGACTCGTGCCTCCTTGGACATTCCCCACAGCCTCCGCCCGTGATTGGGCTTGGCTACGGGTGAGCACCATGACGATGTCTCTCTAAAAAACCCTAAAATTGAAAATGAGTCAGATGGGGCCCAAAATTGGCGTGTGCATCCCTCTTATAGTAGATAAGACAAAAATGAAGTTTCAAGTCCTAGCTCTAAATACATTAGGAGATATTGACATCCGAACAGCTCAAAAAGTGCAAAAAAATGGGCACGCAATTTTAAAACCTAATTTCGGGGCACTAGATGATGGAATTTGGCCCCGAAAACTGGACTTTCTCCCAACCAACTCCCTGTAAAATTTCGTGTCAATCGGAGCTACGGTTGAGAAGTTATGGCCCCGACAAGATGCACTAAAATTTAGAGAAAAATACAAGATTTCCCATTTTTTGTTGGATGGTCCTGCATCACTTATGGGCACATTTGGGGTGATTTTGGGTTGACCAAAGGGTTCATGGACACCTTTGGGGCATTTTGGAGTGACCAAGCGATTACGGGAATCCTTGGAGCTTTTTGGAGAAAGTGACAAAATGCGTAAGTTTTTATCTTTTGTTTATGATGATTTTTCTTTTTGTCTACACTAAGCAGAAATGAACACACGCATACGCAAACCGTGATTATCTCTTTTAAGGGTTTAAATAGTGTGTCCTAAACTGTTTTAGTGCATTTTGATGTTTTGTTTTGTTTTTGTAGGTTTTGAAGATCGTTTAAATGCATTATGACGGCTCATATAACTCCCAAAATGGTCGCCCCTTCAATATACCAACCAGGCCGATATACCAACCTCTCTATATACCCGCCCTTACGAGAGGGAGACTATAGGTACGTGAGAGCAGAAGGTACGTGGTACGTAGGCGGTACGGAAGGGGGATTGTCCTGTTAATGGCACCTACCATAGAAAACTTATCCTCGCGCGCATGGGAATCACCCCAGCGACACTCGGTCCGTCTTCGTCAGGATTTACGCCTAACAACAATTGACAATCGGGAAATGGATGCAAATCAAGCCAAGGTGGTGATGAAATCCACCAATGGTCTTGATCAAGGGCTGGGGTCTTACGACCAGCTCCTTGGTTTAAAATTGTTGCGTGGAGTGTGTGAGGTTCATTTTATTTAGCGAAAATGAAACAAGCATGAATGATTTTTCCTAAGTATGCAGGATAAAATGAAAACAATCAAAGAAATAGAAAACAAAAATAGAAAATTTAACAGAGATGATAAAATCCCTACCTCTTCTCTGCCTGCTCCAGTTGCCTCTGAATTTTTGCTCGGAAAAGTTGCAGACAGAAAATCGTCCCTTGGTGAGACGATTTACAGAACAGAAATCGTCCCTTGCAGAGACGATTTTAAAATCGTCCCGGGTGAGACGATTTTGAAGAAATCGTCCCTGGCAGAGACGATTTTAAAATCATCCCAGGGTGAGACGATTTCCGAATAGTAATCGTCCCTTGCGAGAGACGATTAACGATCAGCAAGAAAAAAATGTACTCGTAAAACACAAAACACAAAAACCCGATTAGTTTTACGTGATCTTAAAAATAGGGGACTAGGTCCCACCGTGATCGCCATCGAAAGCACGAGATTTCGGGCAAAGGAAACACTAATTATGCAATGTAAGACGAAATGTAACGCTTTAACATTATGCACAAAAACAAAGGAAAGAGACAATTTGGAAAGGAAAGAAAAGATGTAAAGAAATCACAGCCCTCTTTATTCAAATATCCCTTTATCCTCGGTTACATAGACGTCTCCTCCCTTTTTAGGGGCTAGGAGCGTTAAATTTGTCATTGTTACAATGTGCGACTTAGTCTTCCTCCTTCCGCGTGCCCACGATTGCAATGGGCGGGCCAAGATGATGCCGCCGCTGATGTCGATGAGTTCTTCACCTCTGCTGCTTCTCCTGCGAACAAAGAAACAACCAAGATGTCAGTAGCACCTGCTGCAAATGAAAAGTGTTTGTTCTTCTAAAATCATCAAAAGATGCATGCAAACATTTATCTAAAACAGTGAACAAAATGATTCTAAACAGCCTGAAAACTTGCCAGAAGACAGAAAATGTTACCAACAGGCCATTGCCACTGAGACAGTCGGCCAATCTGCTTTCAACTGGAAATCGTCCCTGGGTGGGACGGATGATTTCTGACTGTAAATCGTCCCTGGGTGGGACGATTTCTTCTGTGTTGGGGAAGCCGAACTGACACGCTCCAATGTCGACTCCCGAGGTCTCCAAAACACCTGCAGACAAGGGGGTTATGTAATTGGGGCCATTTTGGGACGACCCAGATGGTCGGATTCTCCCAATTTGGCCTCTATCTTCGGGAATTTGATATCGCCACCTGCAAGTCAATGAAACAACAAAGCGACACAAAACATACTAGAATCGACCAAAAGTTACGAAATTGCAGCTATGAGTTAACCAAACATAATAACACAAAATGCAACCTGAAAAAGTAATCTAGAATGCTCTAAAACTTAAAAAGGGAGTGCGGGGGTGCCCAAGTGGGCCTCCCACCGTTGGCACTTGATTTCGGCGCCAATCCACTAGGGATGGGCCCAAAACCTCTTAGGATTGGGGGGTCGGCGAATTGGTTGGTTCAGGTGTCCATGTGTTGGATTTGGGTCAGGTTCAAGCTTCCAAAGGCCACCCAACAACCTCCCTTGCAAAAGAGATTGGTGGATGTGGGAAGGTGAACCAAAAGGGATGCAAGTGGGTCTTCAACTCGGCAGCACTTCGTTGCTTGAAAACTCCTTCAACCTGTATATCTTGGGTGAGAAAAGTCCCACCTTTTATAGACCCATGGGGTCTCTTTTGGGAGGGAAGCACAAATGCCATGTGTTGGTCATAGGCGCCATGTGGCAATCTTGTCTTCCCATGAGGGAGGGGAGTCCTCCATTGACTTGGGCTTTCATAATCGCCCTTGTGACGGTCCTCAAACGGCCTATTTGCCCACTCACACACGCGTGCGAGGCGGGAGTCATCAACCGAGCTGTTTCGGGCTGCCACTTGGCCTCATTTGTCTTTTTGCCCGTTAAACTTGGAAATCGTCTCACCCAGGGACGATTTCAGAAATCGTCCCTGGGTGAGACGATTTCAAGTTAGCAATCGTCCCTGGGTGAGACGATTTCAGAAATCGTCCCTGGGTGAGACGATTTCAATTTAGCAATCGTCCCTGGGTGAGACGATTACTAGGCAAAGTGTCTAAGTGTGCCAAATTGCATCTTGACCTCACAAAATTGCTATGAAAGTGGTTAAGACCACTGTTTGACCTCTGAGGGCTGCCCTGGGGGCTGTGTTTGTCAAAGCGATCAGTGTTTGCAGTCACATAATCGGATTGGTGCTGTTTTGGTGTCTACATCTATTAATAAAAAAAATGTTAAGAGTTGATTGTGAAAAATAGCACTATGAGGAAGTTGAAAATAATATTTGATAAAAAATATATATTTATGATAAAAAGACATCCTAGATGTGGTTTAAATAACCTAATAAAAAATTTAATATTTTGGTATTTTATGGGAGCAGTATCCAATAGAATACACATATAATTTATTAAAAAAAGTAAAAATATATCCTATAAGCTCAAAGACCTTAGGATCCTTCAAGTTCCCATATCTTCTATTACATAAAAAATACTATAAATAGGACTACATTACATAAAAAAACCATATCATCAAATTTAATGGACCTAAATCTCATTTCAATGAAACGTAGACCATCCTTTTAAGAATTTGAGCATATATCCCATGATGACATAATAGTTTTACTTGCAAAAAAAGGAAAAATCATATTATAAACTTGGTTTAAGGTAATCAATCTCCCAATATTACACTTTATGTAAATCGATTAGTGATACAACTCTAATTTGTGATATTTAATGGATCTAATTTATTATAATCTAATAACATGAGTGTATATTTAATGATATTTAATGGAGCTAATTTATTTTGCAAGAAATACACATTGTCATCTGATAACACGAGTGTATATTTTGTGATGCCCAAAAATTTTTGCTTTCAAGAAAGAAATAAGGTAATGTTGTCAACTTAGTTTTTGTAATCAACTTCCCAACATTATAACTTATTGTAAATCAAAAGTAAAATTGATATAATGGTTCAAACATGGTAGTTATGGATTTTTAAGCCTTAATACTACCACAAATCTCATAGGTTAAATATCAGAGTATCGAATATAATATAGCCACAATACAATAAGGTCAAGATAATGAGATGAGTAAGATAACATGAGGAAATTATTATATAGAATAAGGCTTAAAATATATCAAATAACATTCAATAATAAGCAACAATATGAATGTATTAACTTTAATCATTCATGTATTATGCATGAAGAACAAATTACAATATTAATTGCTCAAAATGTATGCAATATTTATTGCTCTTATTTCTCTTACAAATATGATAATAAAATATGAGATGATCATATCATCTTATGATATCCTCCTGAAAGCACGAGGATACGGAAGCAAAAAGGGAAGCGAATATGCAATGCAAACAGAACCAGAGTTAGCGCTAAATCCTAGGAATTTGAAAAAACATGAAAAGAGGGAAAAGCATGAGCGAATCAAAACGAAATAGATATGAATAAAGAATACAACCCTTTTTATTGATATGTTTCACAACTCGGTTACAATGCGCATCCTCCCCTTCCAAGGGCTAGGAGAGTTTAAGTATGCGTTCTTGTTACATCCATGGGTGCCTTTCCTTCTTCCGCGTGCCCACATGTAAAATGGGCAGACCAAATGTCGCCGCCACTTGCATTGATGAGTCTTGACTCCTAGCTTCTCCTCCGATGTCCAAACACTGCATTCAAAGGAACAAGAAATGGTCAGTAGCACCTGCGGATAAAACAAAGCATGCAATCCCCAAGCCTACGATAAGTGAATGAGAAAAATGAATTAAACTATGACTAAAAAAGGTCCAAATTCTCTAAAAATTTGATAGGGGCATCAATACACCACTAAGAAGGCTATAGAAAAGGAACAGTGGGGAAATTCCTCACCAATTTGAATTCGCTCCGGGGCGGGACGAATTCACCTACAATAAAATGCCGAAAAGGTACTGTCCCAAATGTCCTACCTGGGAAGCTCCAAAAGACCTGAAAACTTGGGGTTAGCTAATTGGGGACATTTTGGGAAGACCCAGATGGTCATATTTTCCCAATTTGGACTCCATCAGTAGGAATTTGATGATGCTACCTATAGATTAGTAGAAGCGAGCAAAGATAGAAATGTGATCAAAATTGTTCAAAACGAGACGAAATTCAAATGACAACCTGTATAAGCATCATAGAATTTAATGCAAAAATAAAAGAAATCAAGTCTTCGACGGACTTCCCATCACTCCGAAATGGGGCGATTAGGATTGTGGCAGTGTGGGAGGGGGCGCCCATGGGGCAGGCCGCCCGCCGTTTGAGGCCTGATTTCGGCACCAATCCACTTGGGATGGGTCCAAAACCTCTTGTGTGGTATTGTAGACAAATTTGGTGGGATATTGTGGCCAAATTTTAGGTTTTGGGTTCAAGATTCGTCCTCCCAATAGTCACCCAATGACCTCCCCTCTAAAGGAGATCAAGGATGTGAAAGGCGCAAATCCAAAAGGTGTGAGGTATGACAATAAAATGACAACACTTCATTGCTCTAAAATGCTCCTTCTCTCCATATTTTGGGGTGAGGAAACTCACCAATTTATAGACCTAGAGGTCTCTTGAAATGGGCATGCGGAGGCGCCACTTGGCAATCATACCTTCCCATGGGGAAGGAGATTCCTCCCTAAATAGGGACTTCATGACTGACCTTGTAAATGCCTCTAACGCTCGAAAACACTCACCCATACTCCCATGCGATGAAGGAAGCATTGAGTGGCGGATCTGAGCTGTCATTGTCAAGATTTGACTTTTTTCCCGTCAAACCTATAATTCACCCCACCCTGGAGCGAATCCAGAATTCATCCCTGGGTGGGGCGAATCCCAGTTTGAATTCGTTCCAGGGTGGAACAAATATTGAGCAAAGTGCCTGAATGTGCCAAATTGATCTCTGACCTTCCAAAACTACTGTGAGAGTGGTTAGGACCACTGTTTAACCTCTAGGGATTGCCCTTGGGGCTGTGTGTGTCAAAGCAATCAGTGTTTGCAGTCACATAATCGGATTGGTGTTGTTTTGGTGTCTATAGATGCCCCTTTTTGGGATGCGTTGTGCATGGCGCAATGTCGAGCAAAAATAGATAACCAAAGCACTAATGATTAGGGTTTCTTAGTAACCTAACTAACTTTTGATGCCCCAAGTATGGAAATGGCATGCATTCTTGAATCCTTGCTTCTAATGAGCGAAGGAACTCAATTCAAGTATTTAACCTTTTTCGGTGAGGTGTTACTTGATCTTGGACATTGATCGATCATGAATAGGCAAAGGGCGCAACCTTTTATCTGTGAGAACCTTGAGTTCATGATTCATGAAATGCCAAGTGATTTGATCAAAGTTGTGATTATTGCTTGTTTCATCGCCCCAAGCGGGAGCGTAATTGTCTTTGTCAATGATTCTTTGAATGCATGTCATTTTCCTTAATTGGGTGTGTATTTGTTGATTGGTGACTAAGTGTGACTACCCCCTCAAGCGACGAATCGATGAGGGAATGACCTGCATGAGAAAAGTGACGAGTCGCTTGACCCAAGATGACTGGTGCAAAGGTGCCTTCAGATGCTTATCGTTGAACGTGTGTGCAGTTTTTCGACATTTAGACCTATTTTTGGTGGGTGTTAACCCTTTTGGTGACGCTTTTTGGAGCTAAAATTGTCGAAAATCCGTCTTCCCGTGGAGCGGTCTGGCCATGGTGGCCTTCTTAGGGAGTAGGATAGTGACAATTTGTAGCCCCAACGTCTGTTTTGCATGCCCGGGATGTCAAGTGCAAAAGCACTTTCATCGGGAAATTTTATTAGCTGTTTTGGTGCATTTTTGTTCAATTTTTCGTTGTTTTTGAAATTTTTGCCCTGAATTCGTTTTGGGGTGGGATGAATATCAGTTTAGTATTCGTCCTAGGGTGGGACGAGCACTAACCAGAGTGCTCGTCCCATGGGGGAACGAATATTTTTTTGGTTATTGAAGACATTAGTCTTCAATCCTAGTCTTCATCTTTATCTTCAATATTTAAGTGATATTGCACTATTCATGAACCTTTGTTTGAGATTGATTAGGTTCATCTTCTTGCTTGAATTTGAGTTCTGACTTTGGCATTGCCACTATTTTTCTTCTAAATATATTGTTAAAGAAATTCATACCTTTATTTTGTCAATATTTGAAATTTAAAAAATATTTATATGAAAATCCATTAAGAACTTTTTTTTGTCATTGTCTATATCCATTCAAAAATATTATTTTCTTTATACCAACAATGTCTTCGAGAATGATTAGTACCTCCACAAATTTTGCAAAAATGAAGTTTCTAATATCTTTCTATCTTGCATCCATGCCTACCATAATGTTCACATTTGCTTTTTGAATATTTGAAGTATTCATTACAATGTTCTTTGTCACACACACTATCTGCATACTCTTTGTATTCATGAGCTATATTCAAATTCTTTGAGTCACATGCAACATTTATTCTTGAATAAAGTTCTTCTATCTCTGTTATGCATTCCAATTCATAAGTAACATAGCTTGCATCACAATTTTCTTTTATATTTTTCTAAAGATCACTAGTATCACAACATGCATTTGCTACCATAAGCCTTAAATCATTTATATCACAACAAAAATATTTCATCGTTGGTTTTTTTCCTAATTCTTCAACCCTTATTTTCTTATTTTGGATACATTTAGGGTGATTATTTCTTTGTATATTGTTTTCCATAGACTAACAGATGCAATAATGAAATTTTTATAACAATCATTAGCATCATTACGAATACTTTGCATGCATTGTCGAAGTATTACTTTTTTTCCCTTTTTTGCTCCTTCAAGAATAGATTGTAAATATTCCATCACTTCGTTTGATACATTTTTCATCTTCAGTAGCTTCTTGAAAGAAAACTTTTATAAGACTTTTAATTGTATTTCTTTGTTTTTGTCCTTTAGTACCATGTTGCAGTAACATATTTTTATTGTAAACACTTTATGACTCCCATATTCAAATAATACTTCAAATATAAAAAACTGTAAATTATAAATTTTCTAATCCTTTGAAAATTTTTTCACTTCCTAGTTCAATTTGCAAATACTTCAACAAATTTAAAATAAGTATTTCTCATAGCAAGAGGCCTCCCACTCTAGGTAGGAGGCCCTCGTTCAAATTTTCATGCTTCCTCCCTGCTCTAGTCCTGAGTGCTTCTCTAGGTTTGGAAGGTCTTCTAGGATCTTCCTGGTGCCTGCTCCATTTCCAAGACCTTCACGAGGTCATCCTGGGATCTTCCTAGTGCCTGCATGTGAATGTAGTTGTTTGGTCGAGAGGACTTGGAGTTTCTTTCCTTGGCACCCTATGGTGTTGGTTGGCTTCCTACTAGCTCAGTCTGGGAGGTGGTGCTACAAAGCTTTCTCTATAAATTTTTTGGTCTTCGTGATCAAACCATGTGCTTCATTGTTATCCGCAGTGGTGGCTTACTCCTCTCATATCCTGAACTAGGCTTTCGAAAGAGGGTTTGATATCATGTTCGTACAATGTGTGAAGTGACCCAGGGCTTCCTTTTCTACGTCTTCTTGGTCTTTGATTGGTGACCACATTTTAATATCTATAGATGAGAGGCTCTCATAGTTGCTTTCAAGTTGGGCTTTCAGTGGTAGGTTTATTTGTTTCTAGTGTTTTGCAATGGAACCTTTCTTCACAGTTTGATTTTTGGTCCTTTGGGAGGGGACCCTGTGCTTTCTCTTGCAGCTACGGTGAAAGGTTTTCGGTGTTTAATTCCTATATGGGTAGTTGGTGAGATTGGGCTTCGATTTGTTGCTGGTGACTATTTGATGGACCTTATCTATAGTTTTTTTATCTTTGAGGGGAGACCACGTGTGTGCTCTCTTGTTATAGAGGATGGGTTCCTAAAGACGATCCCTAGATCATATTGTTTCTTCCAGTTTTAGGACATCGTGGTGATTTGAATCATCTTTGGGTTTTCCTATCTCTGAACTGTGCATTCCATCTCCTTTACATCAAGATCTCATGGCCTGTGGAGATCTCCTCATGCTACCGATCCAACTTTGACGTCTTCGAAAGGCCCTCAATGTAGGTTTTTCTTATTTGTGAAGCTTCTTCCACGAGGGAAACTCTGTTTCAATCTTTTGAGCAATATTTTTGTTTAATTTTAAATTTTATGCGATTTTTCATTTGGGCTATGGATACCTCTATTATCTTTCGAGGTGTGGGATTCTCTGTTCCATTCTACAGAGATCCCCTTGTTTCTTTATTTTTGGCTTCTATTGCAATCTTCCCAAGTCAGCAGGAGAGAGTGGGGAGTCCTCTTCACATTCATGTGTGAGTGTTTCTTGGGTGTTGAGAATCGGCAATGAACCCAGCGATGAAGGAATGGATCCCCTGATGCGGTTGTTTGCAAGGTTAAGTACTACCAGACCTGGCCATAACATTTTCTCCATAAGCTCCCCGGATAACATGTTGTTATCAAGAAACAAGGAATTCAAAGAGAGAAATCTAGCAATTTCTGTAGGCTGGTAGCAAAACGGGTGAGGTTCTTTAGGCCTCCAATTTGAGGAGGAATGCTTCCTCTACTAAGGTTGTTTTGAAAACGATTAAGGTGCACCAAGTTGACAAGCTTATCCAGCTCATAAGGTATGGGCCCAGAGAGCTGGTTTTGGTACAGCTGGAGTTTCTCCAACTTCGTCAAATCTCCAATCCCCGGTGGAATGCTCCCATTCAGACGATTCCTGGAAAAATCCAAGTTAACAATGCTCTTCAGATTGTTGATATTCACTGGAATCGGTCCAGACAAATCGTTTTTGTAGAAATGCAGGTCTTCGATTTTTGTAAGAGCCATCAACTTTGTGGGAATCCCACCAGACAACATATTCTGTGAGAGATCCAAATAAACCATATCTGTCATGTTCCCTAGTGACTCAGGAATTTCACCTACTAAATTGCAGCCTGCCATATACAGAGACTGCAGCCTTGTCAGGTTCCCGAGCTCAGGGGGGATTACACCTGGAGCTAGGGGATTCCAGTGCAGCCTTAAACTTGTCAAGGTAGACAGATTCCCTAGAAAGGCAGGAACAGTACCATTTAATAAATTGGAATACAAGAAGAGTACCTCAATCTTAGGCAACCTTCCCAACCCAGCAGGTATGTCTCCGGAGAAGGTGTTTGCGGAGATGTCCAAATACTGCAGCTGCTCCAGCTTATATATCTCTTCCGGTAGGGACCCAACAAACACATTCTGAGACAAATTCAGGTAGCGCAGACGGGTGCAATTGAAGGGAAAGGTTCCCCAAAATAATTCCAGCTCAAATCCAACTCCGTCAGATTACTCAACTCACAAAAACTAGGAGGAATTTCTCCACCTATATTCAGCTGTGACAGGTTGAGAGCTACAACAGAAATGTTGAGATTGTCACAAGTGATTCCATGCCAGTTACAGTGGGCATAAGCACTTGTACTGTTTTTCCAGTCATCAAGTTGCCTCTAGGTGTTGTTCCAACATTCCTTCATTCGCAGTAAAAGTTGGCCTTCGTGGCAACAGTCCCCACACTAGGAATCCACATGTGTTCGCCATTGTTTTACACCAGTGGTTACACACGTCTCAGAAACTTGCATTACCGCATCAGCGACGATGTCCCCTCTAAGCAGATCATCATTTTTCTCTTCTGCCCACCCATCTTAAGGCTGTAGCTCTTCACCAGGATTTCGTCTCTAATTTCCAGACAGCATTACGTACGCATTCCGAAGGGAAACGCGTTGGGAGTCAACATTTGCGGTCTAAAGTAGTCCCTGGTTAAGGCAGTTGTAGCGCATTGACTTTGGAATCCAGCGACGTCTGCATCATCGGCAACAGTGTTTTGAAACTCGCGACGGCAACTCGGGAAAAATAAGTCGAAGAATTTAAAATAAATAAATAAACATATAATTTTTTAACCTAAAGTCACAACATTTCAAAATTAATAATATTTGTTAGTTGGGATATTAGTATAATAAGGTTTCTAAGCATTTTAAAACTATTAATATGTACTTTCAAGCTCAGCACAACATTTCAAAATTAATAATATTTGTTAGTTGGGATATTAGTATAATAAGGTTTCTAAGCATTTTAAAACTATTAATATGTACTTTCAAGCTCAGCATTGCGCATTGATTGTTGTTCTATCTCTTGCAAAGAATCTAATAAAAATTTTAATTATAGGGTCTCATCAAAGTTATTACTAAGAGTAACTTTACTAAAATTATATAGTCAAAGTTTAAAAAATAAGAATTTAGTCTGTCAATTTGGTGCTTTTTCAAAATCATTAAAAACATTTTTTGTGTCTCTTATTATAATAACATTTTTTAAGCCTTCCGCATTGCTTTTAAAACCTCCAAGCAGGCAATGCCAAAGTTATTAAGTAATTTGCAATTTATGACCTTATTTGAGATTGAAATAGGTCACACATACTAAATCATGACCACATAATGGCATTACAACACCTTGACAATCTATCACTTAGAAAGAATCAAACTTCTCTCTGCTTGAAAGTTGAGGAATTTAACTAGTTGACCTATTTTCATTTAACATTATCGAATTATATATTTCTTATAAAATAAGATATTTACAATTTTAAAAATAATTTAAATAATAAATAATTTTTTTGGAAAGTTATTAATTTATCACAAGATTAAAATATTAAATTCATAATATTATAACACACTTGTTAATAATTTTAAATTATATTTTTGAGAGAATCATGGATGATGGTGGGAGATCTACTAGTGTTGGTGATGGAGATTAGAAGAAGGAGAGGAATCCCTTGGACTAGGGTAGTCATATCAACTTGAAGGCCAAAGACCAAAAGTATAGTAGAGGTCAGTCAAGATTTTAAAAAAAAAATAGCAATTGTTTGCACTTCAAACAATGAGGACTATAGTTAAGAGCCTGAAGAATTTATGAAGGCCTCAATTTTTTTCTCTGACGAAGAACCTTTTGACATTTGGCATAAGTGGGATAAGGTAAGTGGAATTCTTGACTTAAATACATGCTAGAAAGTCCAATCAACTTCAAACCCTAATCCTAGGTCTTATAAGGGGGTTATGGTAAAGGGGAAGTGTCACCAAATGAACCAAAGGAAACACCAAAGGGTAGTAGTCTAGCTAGATTGGGAGATAAACAAACTAAGAAAAAAATGGTAAAAAGAAAGAAAAATGCTATATAAATTTATGGAAGGAGCTAGTTCAAATGGTTGTAGGTGAGGATTTGATGCTAGAGCAATTTTTATCACTAAAGGACAAGGCTTTGGTAGGTAGATTTATGGGTGGCTCCATTAAACTAAAAACTCTACGAGAATAGATCAAGGTTACTTGGTTGGAGGTTCTAGGATATACTCCTACATACCATGTGATGATGAAAGGTTGGATGAATTTTGTCTTCCAAAAGGTAGAAGATGCTATAATCATAAAAATGGAAGATGTAGTTGGGGCTCAATATTTTAAATCTAAAATTTCTGACTCTTGGGTTCAATATATGCTTTGACATGACTAATACCCAGCCTATTTGTGTCAAGCTACTCTCTTTGCCCCTTGAATTCTAGAATGAAACAATCTTGTGTGAGATTGAGAACTTCTTGGTAGTTTTCCTCGGAGTAGATACAAAAAAGTTAAATAGTATCCAAAAAATAGTAGTTTGTATCTTATTGGGGCTTGATCTTAGTTTAGAGTTGCCAAAAAACATGGAGTTCATGTGAATATTTTAGACATATTTACAAAATCTTATCTACATAGATTTGTTGTTTTGATTTAGTAATTGTCATCATTATGATAATCTGAAGGTAAATTGTGAAATGGAAGAGAATTGAGGGCAAGGGACTGTATAAAAGGAAGTTGGAGGTTCTTCTATTCTAATAAATTCAAAGGAGGTAGCAATAGCCAAAGCAAAGATATAAGAGTACCCACTCAAGAGGCTTGAATCACTTAAAGAAAGTTTTCATATCATCAATGTCCAAATGGAGGAGAAAGAGTTGGATCCAAGTGACTACAATAGGGAAGTTTCATATGAGGGAACAAAGGCCATACCTATGATTGACAAAGTGCTTGGAGGCAGGACATCCATCAAAGCTCAAACCTAGTCTTACCTTTTTTTGGGAATGGGGGATTGAATTTTGATAATGATAAATTTGCTATATCATCTTGTCCTAGACTAAGTACCTATATGGAGGTCTTGTCAGACCATAATTCTGATAAGACTTTACAATAGGGTGGCGTTGTTTCTTTATTTTGGGAAGGCAGGGAGGAGAAATCTTATGATCAAAAGGAGGAAGGAGGATGGGTTTTAAATTCGAGGTGGACTCTACAACCTATTTTTGTCAAGGGATTAGAATAAGTAGAGGAGAAGGGTGTAAAACATAGTAAGTTGTTATCCTCTTTAGACAGTGATATTTTAGGCCACGAAAGCAAGGCTTAAACACCCCTAGTAAGTTCTCTTCCCCTTCATGTCCTCAAAATTACTATAATACAAGCATATTGATATGCCCTAAGCCTTGAAAAAAGTGAAGAAGGTAATAGGTATAGTCATATATCAAGGGACTTAGGTCATGGGACAAGTCAATCTCAAGAGTTTATTGTATGAAGGAGATGCTACTTTAAAATTACACAAAAAAAATTGAGAAGGAAATCTTATTTGGCAAACAAAAATCCATAGTTGGGATCGTTAGAGTAGGACATCCCTAGGGGAAAGGAAATCAATGATCATCCTCTTTTCTTTCAGTTAGAAAAAGATCAAGAGAAACTTGTAGGACCTTTCAAGTTCAATGTTATTTGGTTAGAAGATGAGGAATTTATAAATACAGTAAAAGATGAGTGGAGACATATTGACCTAACCATAAAAGAGACAACTATGTTTTAGTTTTCTAAAAATTTGAGAAGAATCAAATCCATTACAATTGCATGGGCCAAAGGTAAATATTAGGAAGCAAAGATAAAGATAGTCGATATAGAATCTAAATTGAATCAGTTGTATAGTCATGAAGGCAATAGGGCTTTTTTAGATAATGAGAATTTGCAGGTCAAGGAGCTAGAGAAAAAGAAGAGGGAATAGCTAGAATGGGAAGATATAAAGTGGTTGACCTTGGCTCTGAATTAGTGGGCGAATTGGAAGATGCTCAAGTGTAGTGTCACCATGGTATATCTCTTCCAATCCTCTTAAATGTTTTGCTGCCTCCTCAATTACCTCAAATTTCTCTATACTAAACTCTAGGATCCATCAAACTCTCGATAATCCAATCAAAAAGTGGATCTAGCTTATCCAATCGAATTGTCTAGTAAGATTCACTACGCTTCACATATGTTTTACAAAACCTAAGATTATATTGCACAAAGATAAGGCATTAAAGTTGTTGTGGCTCAACCTATTACATTTTTGGTGTGTATGGCCTCAAATAGAGACCAATTGTGCTCAATATAGGTGAGGCATGACAAGGAACACTTCAGAACTACAATTAAATAGAAAAATAACACTTACATAAAAAAAATCTTTATAACTACTTAAAAATAGAAAAATATTATTATTAAATTTTTAAAATATTATATAAACTTAATCTTCAACCTTATTGAAAACATTAAATTATAAAAATAAAATAAAAAATTAAATTTTAATATATAAACTAAAAATGTAACCTTGTTCTATTTAAGACAATGTTTGTAATAAGGTTAAAGTTTTAAAATAATTTTTAAGACAAATTTATTATCTAAATCCAACATGATTGTATGCACGTGCGTAGTGCTCTAGGTTGAAGTTTAAGACAAAGTTTAATAATATCTCTGAATAATTTTAAAAAAAAATCTTTATAATGTTTATTTTTATTATTAAATTTTAAAACGTTGTCTTTAAAAAATTTATTATTAAATTTTTAAATAGTTTTTTAATATTATTTAATATTTTAAAAATTTAATAATAATAAGTTTATTACATTACCTAAATAATAATAATAATAATAATTTAATTTTAAAATATAATTTATAATTAAAAAAAGTTGAATTGGATATCCAAAATTCAATTGATAATGTTAGTGAAGGCCGGACGCGACTCCCCGATGAACCTCTTGGTCGTGGTCTCTCAAACTAAACCGATCAACAAGGAATTTTTCGCTACAAAAATATATATATATATATATATATATATATATATATATATATATATATATATATAATAATTTAAGACGCTTGCAATACAAACAAGGCAGTCTTGAGCTATATATATATATATAAAATAATTTAAGACGCTTGCAATACAAACAAGGCAGTCTTGAGCCAGATTGAAGAAAGAGGTACCTCATGTTGCCCATGTTGTTATGAGTGCGACTTATCGCAAGGACACCACTTGCATTATTGGTGACCTGACTAAGGTTCAATCCCCACAACATTTCCACAACACCACATGTATTATTGGTGATGTGATTCAGGTTCAATCCCCACAACATTTCCACAACAAATATGTATAAAAATATTGGTACCATAGGATATGGAAGATTGAAGAAAGAGGTACCTCATGTTGCCCATGTTGTTGTGAGTGTGGTTTATTGCAAGGACACCACTTGCATTATTGGTGACCTGACTGAGGTTCAATCCCCACAACATTTCAACATCACCACTTGCATTATTGGTGACCTGACTGAGGTTCAATCCCCACAACATTTCCACATCACCACTTATATTATTGGTGATGTGATTCAGGTTCAATCCCCACAACATTTCCACAAAAAATATGTATAAAAATATTATTAAAAAAATAAAAAATAAAAAATAAAAAATAAAAATTTAAAACTAATTTATAGAAAATACATTATTTTTTGATTTGGTAATAAACTACATTATTAATAATAATATTGTTGTAATTTTTAAAATATTTAATTAAAATTTATTGTCTCTCCCCTGTTTTGCCCCCTCTCCCTACCTTAAACTGTACTGTTATAATTTGTCGCCTCTCCCCTATTTCGATCCATGTTTCCCTTACCTCGGGCCCTCCCCTGTTTCCCCGGCCTTGCTGTTATCCGTACGACCTCGGCGATTACTCGCCGAATAATGGCCCGATAACGAAGTTTTTTTAATAAAAAACTTGCAGGCCCGCTTACCCGCGAGTTTCGCGGGTACTCGCGGGTAACCTGCGAGTTTCCAAACACTGATTGGCAGCTACTTTTGAGGTCGCACAAGATATTTTACTGTTCGGTAACGGAGTAGTTTATTCGAGATATACGTCTAGATAGATTGTTTATAAAATTTTGAAATATTTTAATTATAAGCATTTAAGTTATAATTTTGATTTTTTTGAAATAGGTTAACCATTATAATCAAAAGAATTTTAAATTTTTCTTCAGAAAAACCTGCAATAACACTTTTACTACCTGTTTAACCGATTATTCCGGGGGCCTTCGTGGGACCACGTTGGGTGGCCGTCATGCTTGGATGGTTTGAATTTTTTCCCCGAGTTGGGTGGCCGGCATGCTTCAACAACGTCGGCTTTATCACGTCCTTTTGTCTTTTCTTGACTTCTTTTTTTAAGTTTTCGTCCTATTTTTTTGTCGGGATTCGAACCTGGATTGATGCTACAATAAGCTTAACGTCCCGCTCGCTAGCCGACAAGGCGAACCTTCTCGTCATTTTCGTGATAAATGCTCGCGTAATTATGTCTCGAGGGAGCTTTCGATTTTCCCGGGCCGGCTTGTTCGTGGACTCGGAACGTTATTATTTATAATTTACGGTTAATTATATATTATCGTAGTTAACGTCATTAGATGGCAAGATTAAGAGATGCAACAAACCGCAACAAACCTCCTCCACAACCCTGTTTAGGTTGAATATCTTCATCTTACATTTTTTTAATTTGAATAATAAAAGTAGATGCCAAGCACACGTAGTAAAAATTATTTTTTTTATTAGATAGATGCCAATAATCTCAATTCCTTGTGAATAAATATCATTATTTGCCGTAATAAAAAAAATAAAAAATCATTTCGTGGGCATCCGTTCCTCCATTAATTACATGCACGTGCTTGAAAATATTGCGTGACGTGCTTAAATTATTTTTAATAAGTATTCTAGAAGCTTACATTAATAGTATATATTTATTTAATTGGTGTTTATGTTTTGGCGTATAGTGTGTGCATAGCTATCGAACAAAATAACAAGAATCATTTATAATCATAAACAAATAGCATAGCGACAAGAAGGAAATAGATTAATATTTGTCTACGATTTATCACACGTAACTACGAATTTAATAATACATGATGCGTCTAGCGCTTATTATTTTCTTAACAAGGTTTTTATATTTATGTTATCTAAAAGATTTTTTTAATATAAAATGTAAAACGCATAGTAGCTTTAACTATTTCTTGTATCCGTACTATGTATTTTATTAGCAAGTTCTCTCAATCCTAGGAAGGAGGTCCGGGGTTCAAGCCTAGGGTCTATGTCGGATACAAAAAACTCCCCGGTTAGCTTGGGGAACGATCTTCTTCGATATAAGGTTTGATCCGCACTAGGTATCTTATTGGCAAGTTCCTTCAATCCTCAGAAGGTGATCCGAGGTTCAAGCCTGGTGGCCTACGCCGGATACAAAAACCCCTCGGCTAGCCTGAAAACGGTTTTCCTTAATATAAGGTTTTATCCGCACTAGGTAACTTAATGGCAAGTTCCCTCAATCCTCGAAAAGAGGTCTGGGGTTCAAGCCTAGTGGTCTACGCCAGATACAAAAAACCCCCCAGGTTTTCTTTAACATAAGGTTTTGCACCTGGGGTGCAGTGCAACGGTTTGGGCTTTGGCTCTTCTTTAGGAGGTCCAAGGTTCAAACCGTGGCGTGGGTGAATATGTGTCTCCCTAGTAAAATTATTGTAAGAAGTTGGAAAATTCTTGGTCAAAACCCATCTCTTAATATTAAAAAAAAAAATTGGTAGGTTTAACTTTTATCTAGTCCCTTTCATTGATAGTGAAAAAGCTAAAATTGACCTATGAGATTGCCTACAAGGTTAAATTTATGTTTAATGTCTAGATCAAATATACTCTAACCTTAGTCTTATAGTTGGTTAAATCTTCTTAATTTCCTTTAATTGAATATTAAAATTATTTGACAATAAATTTATCAATTGTGTGGAAATTATGGAGATTTTTTGTTCTTCTTTCTTTTTGACGTTTATTATCTTCGTTTTAAATAATAACTTTTTAAATTTGACACCTTTAGAGGGTGTAATAATATAAGATCTAGAATAAATAAAATTTGTTGTTCTAACATTTAAAACAATTCTACTACAATTGTAGTATTTGAACCTTCTTTGATCACCTAAAATAAAGTAGTGTTCATGTGTCAAGTTGTGAAGTGTGTTTTTATGTCATGTAATCAATTGTGAGTTATGAGTGAAAGGTATCATATATGTAAGTGAAGAATTACGAGTGAAAGGTGTCATATATGGAAGTGAAGAGTTATGAGTGTGAGGTGTCTTATGTATAAGTGAGAGTTGTGAGTATGAAGTATTGAGTTTAGAAGTAAGGAGTCATGAGTAATCATGAGAAAAGTTATCATTATGTATTATATAAGATTTGAAGAAAATATGAAACGTTGCATCTCCCATGAGTTTGATAAGAACAAAGGTCAAGAGTCAGGTTCATTGAAAAGCCTCGTGTAAATCTATATATTAAAGAAAAAGCTTTGTATTATGTAATGAATGAATAAAGAATTGAAGAAGCATTTATATATGCATGCTTTTGTAGATGAATTATTTCAATAAAGATTTATTTTTGGTGTGCAATATTATTATGATTACATGAGTTTGTCATGTGTGAGATTAGTTGATCCTAAGAATTATTAATTTGTGAGTTCTTTTGGTCCATTTGCTAACAAGACCTAAGAAACTATGAAGCTCCATCAATGACTTTAGAGTAGGTCAATCTTAGATGACTTGGATATTCTCTAGGTGGACATGAAAGCCATGCTTATTAATGACGAATCCTAGATGTTAAAGGTATTTGTCACCAAAGAAATTATTCTCTAGGTTGATATTAATCTTATGTTAATGCAAAGTGGTAAAGACTTGATTAGCATATTCTAGGTTTTAATCAGGGTTATGCGTAAGGGGTCGACCCCAAAATATATTTATAAAAATCTGGTGAATCGATTTGAAAATCCAGGTGAATAGTTTTGAAACAAATGTAGAAGGTTCATTATTATTAGGGGCAATGTTGAAAATTTAAACTTAAAATAGTCAAATTATTATAAAATTGGGGCGAATCAACACAAAAACATTTTTGCACCCATAAATTTTTGGCTAATGGACCCTGGTCAAGGATCCCAAATATTAGCCAATTCCAAATTTGGAAAATCCTATTTCTAGCCAATTTTGTGAAAATAGCCACTATGCATAACCCTGGTTTTAATCCCATCTCCTATAGAGCACAAGAATATCATCCATGTAAATAACTATAAATGAGTTAGTGAATGGTCATAATATGTCATTCATATTACTCGTGTATATCATAGGTGTCTTTCTAAGGCCAAAGGGTTTGACTAATTGCTCGAGCATATGTTCTTTAGACTTTAAGTCTATCTTCGAAATATTGATTGATTCAATCAAGATCTAATGATACTCAAATTTGAGGTTAATCTTGGTGAAGTATTTGACACCACTCTAGACTTCACCAACTCTCTGAAGTGATAACGAATATCAATGTGCTTCGTTCGACCATGGAACATGGGATCCTTTGATAGTGCAATGGCCAAATTGTTATCACAAAAAATTGTTGTCGCACCTTTCGGAGGATAATTCAGTTCACTCAGAACTATTCGCAGCCAAACTGCCTGGCATGCGGCTGACATGGCAGCGACATATTTTGCTTTAGCTATGGAGAACACAACGATGGGTTGCTTATTGGATGCCCATGAGATTGTCCCTGATTCGATATGGAAAGCATACCCAGATGTGCTCTTTCGATAGTCAGTGTTTCTAGCCCAGTCATTATCTGTGAAGCCCACCAGTTCCAACTGGTCCTATCTGGCATAAAATAGGCCATTGCTTCGTGTCTCGTTGACATAGCGCAAGATCCTCTTGCCTGCTTGCCAGTGCATGTCCTTTGGAGTCTACATAAAATGGTTGATCAGACTGACTTCGAATATCAGATCTGGCCAAGTTGCAGTCAAATACATCAGACTGCCAACTAGCCTCTTGAACAGTGTTGGATCTACATTCCTCCCTAAATCCACCTTGCTCAGCTTCAAACCTATGGCTATAGGTGTGATGGCAGGTTTGTTGTCCTTCATATTGAATCGCTTTAGGACATCCTTCACATACTTACCCTGAGAAATGAAGATGCCATTTGCCGATTGGTCAACTTCAATGCCGAGAAAATACTTCATCAACCCTAAGTCTGTCATCTCGAACTCCTTATTCATGGTTGTTTTGAACTAGGCAAACAGTGTTGTGTTGTTGCCAGTGTAAATTAAATCGTCCACATACATGCAGATGATTATGAGCTCACCTACATCATTTGTATTCATGTACAGGGTGTGCTCATATGGGAATTTTACAAACCCATTTTCCTAAAAATAACTGTCAATCTGGCTATACCAAGCCCAGGGCGCTTGCTTCAAATCGTACAAGGCCTTCTTAAGATTCAAGAATTTGACCTCCTGACCTTCAATTTCATAACCTGGTGGCTGGTCTATGTAGACCTCCTCCCCCAACACTCCATTCAGGAAGACTGACTTGACATCCATCTGGTACATCTTCCAACCTTGTTAGGCTGCCAATGCTAGGATCATCCTGACAGTGTCAAGTAGGGCTACAGGCGCATATACCTCATGGTAATTGATGCCTGACTTCTACTTGTAGCCCTTTACCACCAGTTTGGCCTTATGCTTTTCAACGTCTCCTTGGGCATTGAATTTTGTCTTATACACCCACTTGACCCCAATGGTATTCTTCCCTACTGGAAGATCTATCAGTTGCCATGTATCATTCTTTTCAATGGCTTCAATCTCCTCATCAATAGCCTGCACCCACTTTTGATTTTGAGTTGCATCTTCGAACTCTACTGGATCAACTTCAGTAAATAATGCAAATTTAGAGTACTCTCCATCTACATGGGTTTGGGTTGCCTCGTAGATTTCTTGCAAGCTCCTTGTCTTCACTGGAATCACGAGTTTCTGGATTCTACTTGCATGTGGAGGTGACCAAGATGGAGTGGCTGTGCTACTGTTGGAATCGCTGCTACTGGTGGAGGTTGCAGATGGTTGCACACTTCCTCCTTCCAAGTCAATAGACTCTACTACTACTGGCTCTGACTGGCCAGTCTCCGACTTCTAGTTCCAGGCTTCATATTCAAGAAAATTCACATCACGGTTGATGATGAGCTTCTTCGTCACAAGGTTGTATAGCCTATATGCCTTCACCTGCTCATTGTACCCTTTCAAAATGCACTTCTCAGCTCTATCATCCAACTTCTGCCGCTTCTCTTCTAGAAAATGTGCATATGCAATGCACCCGAACACACGCAAGTGAGCCACACTTGGCTTCACACCGCTCTAGGCCTCCTAAGGGATTTTGTCCTTCATGCTTTTAATGGGAAATATGTTCAGCAGGTAGACTGCACATGCTACAGCCTCTGCCCAAAATCCGTGCGGCAATCCCTTTGCCTTCATCATGCTTCGTGCCATCTCCATGATGGTCTAGTTCTTCCTCTCAGCTACACCGTTCTACTATGGCGTGTATCTGGCAGTGAGCTACTTTCAAATTCTATGCTGCTTATAGTAGTTGTGGAATTCGTTGGAGATGTATTCACCTTCGCCATCTGTCCTGAGAGTCTTGATCTGATATCCGCTTTGTTTCTCCACCAGAGCCTTGAACTCCTTGAATCTGAAAAATACTTCTGACTTTAGCTTGATGGCATAGATCCAAGTCTTTCGGCTAAAGTCATCTATGAATGTTAAGAAGTATTTGTTGCCGGCAAACGTGTTGGTCTGCATCAAACTGCAAATGTCTAAGTGCACCAGCTCCAATGGCTGTGATGCTCTCTAAGACTAATAGGAAGGGAACAAATCCCTAAGTTGTTTTTTGACTAATTAGCCCTAACAAAATTGATTTTGCTGCTCTATCAGGGGTAAACCCTTCACCATCTGCTTCTTGTGTAGTTAATTCAGGCCATTGAAGTTTAGATGACCAAATATGAGATGCCACAACCAGGTAGCATCTTTCACAACTGCACTCAGAGACATCAATGATTCGTTCTGAATCTATAGTGGAAACATTTTATTCTTCATCATGGACATGATATCAATCTGCCCATGTGACTTGTCTCTGATGGTGCAAGCTCCATCTTTGAATTGGATTGTATGTCCCTTCTGCACGAGTTTTCCAATGCTCAACAGGTTGTGCTTCAGGCTAGGCACATAGTAGATGTCATAGATCTGCTTTCGTTCACCATGCCTGGTGTGGATGAGGATCTTTCCTTTCCCCATTACGGGAACCTTGTTGTTGTTCCCCATCTTCACCTCGGACTGGATTGTTTCATCCAGTTGGGAGAACATCTGCTTGTTCCCTGTCATGTGGTTGCTGCACCCGTTGTCTAAATATCAGACATTCTTTTGACACTCCTCCTTAATGTTGCAAGTCAACAACACGTTTCCTTCTGCCGTATTTTTGATTTCGTCCATGTAATGGGCCTGTTGCTGGTTATCCTTGGCCATATTTTTTTTGCACTGTGAGATGTAATGGCTGAACTTCTTGCAGAAATAGCACTGGACCTTTGACATGTCCTTCTTCTGACCAGATCCAACTTGCTGATTTTTTGAGCTGCCTCTTCCACCTTGCTGATGGAAATTATAGTTGGTCTTTCCTTCACTAGGGTTTGACCATCCTCCTTGCTTGTTGGCTTTCCCACGCCTGCCTCTGCCTCTTCCTCCACGAGAACTAGAGGCACCATGGTGGGAATCTTGTCTGCCGCTATCTTGGAATGAGACCTAAGCCTTGAATGCTTACTCCAGAGAGGTCTGAGATGAATGGCTCAGCCTCTGTTCATGTGTCTGCAATGAACCCATGAGCTCGTCTATCAAGAGGGTTGTCAGATCCCTTGACTCTTTGATTGCTATCACAATCGAGTCAAACTTGGAAGATAGACTTTTGAGAATTTTCTCCACGATTCTCTGGATCTGCACGATTTCTCCGTTCAATCGCATCTAGTTGATAATATTTTTCATCCGGGTGAAGAAATCACTCATGGACTCAGACTCACTCATTTGCAGATTTTCAAACTCCCTCCTGAGCATCTACAGCTTCACCAACTTTACCTTGTTGGTGCCCTGGTACGAGCTGGCTAGAATCTCCTAGGCCTGCTTCGCCTTGATGGCTGATGCAATCTGCAAGAAGATGGACTCCTGAATTGCTTGCATGATGTAGAAGAGGGCCTTCTGGTCCTTCTTCGTGTTCTCTTTCAACAGGTCCTTGTCTGCTTGAGAGAGAGCGGCTAGTGTTGCTGCATCTGCCAGTTCTGGGTAGCCATTATTGATTAACTCCCACAGCTCCTGAGATTCGAACAAGATCTTCATCCGGATGCTCTAGTAATCATAATTCTTCCTATTGAAGCGCGGGATCTGCAACTGCAAGTTGTTGCTACTGGAAGCCATTCTGCTTCAGTCTCTGCGTCAAGGGATTAGTAGCTCTAATACCAATTTGAAGTTTTATTTTTTTTTATGGCAGTCATCGGGGAGCACAGGGCGAAGGGGGGGCCCGAAGTCGAGCTATGCTCTCGAAGTCGGGTTGCACTCCCGAAGTCGAGTTGCGCTCCCGAACTCGGGTTGCACTCTCGAACTCCTATGCGGTTGGGCTGCGCAAGTAAAACTTGCGCAGTCAGGATGCACACAGAATAATGTGCACAGTCGGGTTGCGCATGAAAAATGTGCATAGTCAGACTAGGCATGGAATAAAGTGCGTAGTCTGGGAGGAGGTGGTCAATGCTCGACTGCGCTGGTCAAAGACAACGAAGTCCGATTGCGCTACGCAGTCGGGTCGTTGGCTAAGACTTAGCCAAAAAAACTGCCCTTCTTTAAGCTAACCCATCCAACTGCGCTCAAAATTGATTGTGTCATCGAACTACGCTGCGCAGTCAAACTTTTGCTATCCTGAGGCTTGCGCGGCTACAATGATGGCTAGAATGGCTTGGCAAGAGTTGTGGGGTGAAAATCGCTTCGAGGTGATTGTAACAAAGAACAACAACAGATTTTATGCAGACAGAGATAACCACAAACCCTAGAGATGCCTTAAACAACAATAAATTTTGTTCTTATAAGATGAGGGTTACAAAAGTCCTCAACTAAGAAAATATAACATCTGCAGACTAAAGCTGCAGGATAAACTGAGAGGGAAAACAAATTTCGATTCTGCTTCTCGAACATTAAACAGATGAGCTACACTGCTCACTGAAACGATCTCGTCTGCTGCTCTACGAATGACTACTTTTCTCTTGCCTGTTTCTCCAAAATTCCTCCACTCTCCACTACTTGTCTGAAGACCCGAATTGCCTTATATAGCCACGGGGAGAGGAAGATAGAGGTTATCCTCTGACAAGTTCTGACAGACCCTGAACTAGGGTTTCTGACCAATCGCCGAACTGGCATTAACTTATGCGACGATCGGGTCTATCAGATGTCACATCTGTCAGAAGGCACGTGCAACGTCAAGTCAAAAAAAATTGTCGGGATGCCCGACTTTGCGAGCACAGTCCAGCTTCGCCCAAGTTTTGAGCGCACTTGGGTGGAGGCGTGAAATCTGGATTAATATTTCTAACAAAAATGGGCAGTGTCAGTGGTGGTACGATAAGCAATGTCGGTGATGAAAGCTAGTGCAGAATTTCGTAAATTTTGCCTTCATATCCAAAAGTGGGTGGGGGCACGGTAATTGAGAGTGGAAATTCTTAAGAATAACTCATTACCAGCTATAAGACATATAACAAACTCGTGGTTTAAATTTTGGATTTTAAAAAAAATATATAAATAAAGAGTAGATAAAATATTTGATGTTTTGTTAAGTTATTTAGTTTAAGTTTATGTTCAAATTAACTTAGGTAAACTTATTAATTAAAATTAAATTAAATTTACATTTTTAATTAATATTAATTTATTTAATAAAATAAATATTCAAAAAATATTTTTAATTTTAGATTTATTAAATTTCATATAAATTTAAAATATTGATTTTTATGAAGATTTAAATAATCAAATAAGATTTTTTGAATTTTTTTTTTTTTTTTCTCGAAGTAATATTTGTTATACACATACATCATGGGGATTGAATCTGGGATACATCACCGATAATGCAAACCTGGTAAATTACACTCACCGGGATTAAAACCTTAAAAACTTATAATTACAATATCTTTAAAAATCATAATTAATATAATAATTAAGAGATTATTACATTATTTTAATGCCCACTTGTGGTAGGCATGTTATTACCACTACTGTCACTAGAAACGACTCATGACCGTCAGCGTTGCGCGAAATACGTGGCCGCCGGAAGAAATCGGTCCATTGCGACGGTTCTCTCCTTCCGAGTTCTCGGACCTGTCGTCCTCGATTTCACGCCTTGACTTCAAGGTCTCCATCTTTCGCTATGAATTTAGTTTCCCCCGTTACAGCCTTCCTCATGCTCCATGTACAAATAATATCTGAACTATATATATATATATATATATATATTTATTAAGAAAAACGTAATAGGAGATTATAAATTATATAATTTAATTTTTATTATTATTAGTAAGTAGTTATAAAAATAAAATTACAAATTCAAATTAATTTGTTTACTCAGCCACCTTTAACCACTCCCATATCCAAGTCCTCATCCAACCCATTTCCTTCACCAAAGTCCACCTTGTTTTTTTTTTTCGGGTAACCTTTGGAAACATGTCTGGTTTAGAGTCCCATGTGACTACCCTCAGCCGTCTTTTTATTCCAAACATGTCAGTTTCGTCAGGCACAAAGTTTCTCTGTTCGAAGCTATGTTCAGTGTGTCCCCCTCTGCCTGCATTAACTCCCCTCTATTTTTGATGGCCATCATTGAACCAGAATCCCTCATCCTGGAGGACGATATCCATAAACTCTTCTTTAACCATGGTTTCATCCCCTTCCTCAAGAAATTCAGAGGGCACGATGAGGTAATTACCAAATACTTTGCCAATTCTTGGGTTAATGGGCAAGTCTTAGTTAGGGGAATGAGGTTCTCTATTTTTGCTGAGCTGTTAGCATAAATCACAGAGCTCCCCAATGAAGGCTTTAAGCTCCACAGAGACAACCATTCCGTTCAAGAGGAGCTAAAGCATTTTGCCAACAGAGGAAAGAAACTGGTGAGAGATGACAAAGGTATCATTCGTGAAAAGCTTTTGGATCCTTGGTGCAGAGCCCTGATCCCTGTCATGCACTATATTACGGTTGACAAGGTGGACGAATCGGTGAGAAGTTTCCACCCTACCTTTCTCAATGTGCTCCGGGACATTAAAGAGGTCAATGTTCCAGAATATCTAATACGGTCCATAGAAGTATCGATTGAGAATTACCAGAAGAGGGTGGACTCATAGATTAAACACCAAGGTTTGTTCCTGGTCATTTATGACCACATGTTGCATAAAATCATCACCAATGTTGAGTCAAATCCTTTCATGAGCACTGACGAGGAGCCTACCGAGGTTGATGCGGTAATGCAAAGCCGTAGCTCCAACAACCGTAGAAGCAAGAGGAACTCTGACAAAAAATGTAATAGCATCGAGCATATCACTTCTAAGAGCACCATCCCAATCTTGGAGCAATCCTTGGTGGATGCAAGAGCGATGGCCACTTCCAAACAGGACCCCTCAAAAATTTTGATGAAGATGTTGGAAAACATCTACCAGTCCCAGGCCAAGGCTCTTACCGACCTTGATCATGCAATCAGAGTTTCAAAAGCTATTACGGCTAGCAAGTCCAAGAACTTTCAGGTCATCCTCCCCATTGAAAAGACCAAAGCTGGTGATCTGCAGTAAGCTGGTCGGTTTGTCCCTTGCTATGGTTGGGGGTTTTCAGTCTTCTTTTTTGGTGTGCTTTGTTTTCTTTCCAACTTCTATGTTCGTCTTTTGATGCTTTATTGTTCCATTTTAAATCCCGTTAATCTCATGTGTTAAGCGGGAGGTTTCCTTTTTGTCCCGGTTTGTCTTTCTGGTTTGCTTGTACAAGGTTCAGGGACCCTTTCAAAACCCTTTCTACCAATAAAAAAAAATTGTCTACTCAGCAAATTAATTATTTTATTCTTGGAGCTTATGATTATTGGAAAAAAAACTCTCTAACATCCTCAAAACCCTATAACATCCTCTATCATGGTTATAATGTGAGGAACTACACAAGAACAAAGAACATTAGAGAAGAACACACTAAAGTAAGGCTTGCACAAGAATTGCAGTAAGCCTTGCACAAGAACTATTTGAAGAATTGTTTGAAGAGTTGTAGAAGAACTGTGTAGAACTGCAGTAAGGATTGCACAAGAAGTACTTGAAGAACTGCCTAAAGAACTGTAAAAGAACAGAGCTTAAAGAACTACATAAGAGCTGAATAATTGCACAAAAACTTGTCTAAGAACTGTGGAAAAAATTGCTTAACAAGTTAGCCATAGCTTCCGACATTACCATCAAGAGACGGAACAAGGAGAAGATCAGTCCTAGTTTTACCTGGCCACCACCTAGGAGGGAAACCATAACACCGAATATCTCCTTTGTCAAGAGTCCAATTTGCCACAACATCCACCACTTTGTTCTCTAGGTACATGATTGAAAACCACCTCTTGAAAACTAGATACTACTAATTTAATCTTAACTATGATCCTTTGAATTCACTAATCTACCTTCTCAGATCTTAAAGTTGAATTTAGGTAATTAATTATAATTTAAAAATCTGATCATTTTCTACAAACCTCTCAAATACTTTTGAACAATATCTATTTTAAATCCATATATATTTCAATCATTTTCTTATTGGACAAATAAGCCTCCTTTAAATGTAATAATATTCCTACATTATCCGTTTTAAATCCACCCTTATTAGTTAAATATAACTGGACGGTTAAACATAACTACTCAGTCTACACTTCACATTGGATAAACTTAATAAAAATCACATTAATTAGGGTATGTTAATTGACTACTCCTTTATATGTGGGGTTAGGCTGCATCTTAAAATAGATGGTACTGAAGAATATCATACCCATATAAACTGAAAAAATATTATTAACAATTTTAATATAATGATTTTTCATTTAAAAGATTAGTAATAAGATAAGGTATGTACAAAAATTATATTATCAAAATGTATGACTCACATTGTCGGGTTTAGATGGTAAACTGACACTATATTAATTTATAAAACAGAATATTATAATATTATAATGTTAATATTTTTCATATTTAAAAAAAATAAAATGAAATGGAACAAAAGTAAATATACATAAAAATAAAAGTTTTTTTTACCAATAAAAAACTATAATTATATTTTGATAAAATACTAAATATCACCATTTATTTGTGCGAATTCATTTAGAAAATAGTCTGTTATAGAAATTCGGATCTTTATGAACAATGAATTATGTCCAAATAAAAAATTTTATAAATGAATTTAAAAATTATATATATATTTTAATTTAAATTCAAAATTGTATTATTAAATTTGAACATTTGAAAGAGATTAAAATAAAAAAATAAATTGAACTTTAAAAAAAAAATAAAAAAAAATAATATTTAAAAATTATATATATATTTTAATTAAAATCAAAATTGTATTATTAAATTTGAACATTTGAAAGAGATTGAAATTAAAAAAATAAATTGGACTTTTAAAATAAATAAATAAATTTGCTGTTTGCATTCGTTGATTTACCAATGCGTAACATCAAGTCCGTGTTAAAAGAAAGAGATAATGGCCGGCGCTTCCTACATAAATTTTTTAATAGAAAAGAATGCACCCCAGTCAATGTGACGTGTCTTGTGTCCTGCAACCACCTCTTTGATGGGTCGACCTTTTTTTTTTTAATAAATTAGCTTGAGACATACGACAAGTCTACCAGAGATGTAAATTGTTATGTTTTAAAATCATCAAAATTTAATAATAAAATTATATAATTATTAATAAAATATATTAAAGGTTATTATCTTAAAATAGTGGACTTACGATAGTGGCAGTAATGGATAGTAACATGTCCACTACTCTAAGTCACATGTCCAATATAAATAATGTAATAATATCTTAAGATAAGGAAGTTGATATGATAGTACCAGTCAATAGTAGTATGCCCACTACTGTAGGTTAAATGCCCAATATAAATATTAATAATGTAATGATATTTTAAGATAATAGAGTTGATATGATAATGATTTTAATGGTAGCAATATGTTAAGTCTAGTAACATATTCCATGATTAAAGTTTAGTTTCACTTTCTTTTTAACATAGGAGAGTTGGTTATAACCATTATTTTTAGTGACGACTCCAACAATTTTTTTTTGCGGTTTGTGCTCACTTAAAGGATTGGAAGCACACTACTACCTTTGTAAAGGGTTCACTTCCCCCAATGTTTGAACCTAAATATGTTCTTGATAAATGCCAAACCACTCCTACACTTAACAATCCACCTAACTCCATCTATCTACTACAAATAATATAATAATATTTTAAAATAATAAAATTAATATGATAGTAATACCCACTACAATCAACTACTACTACAGATAATATAATAATTGATGTGATATCAACCATATACCCACTATAAATAGTATAATAATATCTTAAAATATTAAATTAATATAATAAAAACAATAATAAATAATAACATGACCACTATAGTGAGCCAATTGCATTACTTTACTATCCACATTCATATTTTTTTTGGTTACATAAGAAAATTGGTTCAACCACTATTTTTAGTAATTGGCAAGCTCTCAATAATCTATTCATCTAGTTGTTGTTGACCCACATGAAGACCTTAGGGGGTTTGTATCATCGTCGATCTTGCTACTGGTTCAAACCATAGGAACTCCTCCCAACAATCTATTCATCTCATTGTTGTTGACCCAAATGGAAACCATCGAATCACTGAGGTTTGTACCATCGTTGATCTGGTGTTGCACACTGAGAAGATTTAGGACGGACTACTACCTTTGCTAAAGCTGATAACATACCTCAAAATTTAAACTTAGATTTTTTTTAATAAATATTTGACCAATCAAACTTTTATCAATCCACTTAACCTTTAAAAGACTAGGGTTACTACCCACTTTTAAGGCACTTTCTTGATTTGTTTAGAAACCTTTTACGACGGTTCTCTCCTTCCGCGTTATTAGACATGTCCTCCTCGATTTCTCTCCTTCCGCGTTATCATACATATCCTCCTCGATTTCACTGCGGTAGGAGCCTTGACTTCAACGTCTCAAGCTTTCGCTATGATTCTTCCCCTCCCTTACAGCCTTCTTCCTTCTAATTGTACAAATAATTGAAATAATATCCTACAATTTTTATTTAAAATATTATATTTTTAATAAATTAATTAAAATAAGAATGATTCCGTTCCCTTCCCTTCCATAATGACTGTACAAAAAATCTTCTAACAATATTCATTATGAATCCTATTGGATAATCAAGCATCATATATTTTAGAACTCATGTATGGTCACTGTACAAATAATATTCTAACAATATTCATTATGAATCCTATTGGATAATCAAGCATCATCTATTTTAGAACTCATGTGTAGTGGATATGCCTCCACAAACAAGCTTATTTGATCTAATTTTACACCAAAACCTGTGTCATTAAAACTTCACTAAATATATATTTTTTATATATATTTTTAATGATATTTTTTTAAACGCTTAAAAGAGACATAAAATTATTTACGTTCTTCCTATTTTGGAAACTGTATTTTCACCCTCACACAAAACCTTTCTATCCTCACATTGTGCAATTGACTTTTTCTGCAGTTTCTTGATTTGTTTAGAAACCTTTTAGATCTTGGATAAAATGCAGTTTCTTGATTTGTTTAGAAACCTTTTAGATCTTGGATAAAATGATATATTTTTATTTATGCAAGCCTTATGGTTATGATTAATGGAAGATTAAATAGGGTTAAATTTAATATTATTAAAATATTTTTTAAAATTAAGTTATATTTTTTATATTAATAATTTATTTTTAAGTGGTTGGTTTTTATTTTTAAATTTATAATAAATAAATAATTTAAAAATTAAAGGTTTGTAATATAGTTTTTCAATCATATTTCAAATATTAATAATATTTTATAACTTTGAGGGTTAGTGGATTGGTAAGTGTTAGTTTGGTTGGACACTTATCAAGAAGAGACCCAAGTTCAAACAACCTGTTGCAAAGATAGTAGTCTGATCTGAATTCTCTACGTGCGTTCCAGACTACGACTATCACATCAAGTTATAAAACAAGGAGGTGGAATAGGTTTCATGGATGTTGTTGTTGTGGTTTGAATCGTACTCTTACCCACTAATTTTTACTTGTTGAATTATTGATTTATCCTTTCTCTTGTATGGATCATCTAACCTATGCATGATCCATAGTTGAATTAGATTATATGAAGTAGATTATGAGATATATTGATTATATTATATAGAGTTGGATGGGAACAAATTTGTCACATGAATATTAATTGAATGAAATATGTAAATGTTGTAGATGCATTTAAATTGAGCATATGAATTGTATTGTCAAATATCTTGTTATGCTTTTGTAGTGTTTGATAGAAAATGAATTTCATTATTAGAATCTTCAATATTGATAATTGGTATTAGAGCTAGTGTTGAAACTAAGAGGCTTGAGTCCTCATGGAGTGACTTAGGATGAAAGTTGAAGCAATTAATAGTAGCAATCCTACATCTGAATGCTTCAAGGAATGGCTAAAAGCTTAATGGTAGAGCAAACTTAACGTATGGAGGTCTTCGATTTAAGTCTTAGTTGTTCCATACCTTTAATAGGGTATGAGAGTCAAAATAATAAAAGTGATGAACATAGAAGCAACATCAGTATTACCAAAATAGAAAGGTGGAGAGATGAAATAAATGATAAGCAATGATCTACTCTATCAAACTTGACATTTGTAATGATTGGTTATCCATGCAATCTAGTAGGATGAGAAGTTTACCATAAGGGCACTCATGATTGAGTCATGAATACCACCCATGTTGAAGAACAAAAAAATATCAACAATTAGAAGTTCAAATATGTGTGGGTTTGTATATATAGCAACAAAAGTGCATGTACAATATATTGATAAGATAGCTTTATTCAAAAAATCAAAATTAAAGCGTTAAGCATTAAGGGGGGGAATGTTGGAAATAGTAATGCTTAATGTGAAAATTTACATGAAAGTGATTTTTGTTAAAGAAAATAAAATAAATTAAAAAAATGCAAAAACAATTGTAATATAGAAATACAGATGGAAAAATAAAAAGGTAAATGCAAAGTAAGACAGATCTAAAGATAGAAAAGTATGATTTCTTAGTTAAGATAGCCATTGTAATGATTATACTTATTGTTCTATCACCTAGTAGTTCAATTATTAATCTATCCTCCATCAAGTTGATCATCCAACATATTGTCATCTCAGAATGTCCTAGTCATCTATGATAGTGGCTTGATGGGCTCTACATCTACCCCTTGTATTAAGTGACATAGTGGAAAGCTCCATGGGGGGAGAAAATACCTATGAAATAACCTCTATAATTTTGATAGAGGTTGGATCCTTGTTGGATATGATCTTTCATGCACCATTTGGATTCCTTGTGGCCTTTCATGTGCTTACATCAAAGAAAATGGTAGAGAAAAGCAAAGGTTACAAAAATAAAATCCTAAGCTATAGGGGCAAGGTGCGAAGATCTAAATCTCTCCCATTTGTATATAAAAGCTTAAATAAACATATCACCACAATATAATAGCTAGAAATTGAACACAACTCTCATTCATGTCCAAACATTAAAAGACACACAATAGAAGTACAACAAAAAAATATTAGTCACAACTCCCATATATGTATTCAAAAATTATGAAGGCATGAAGCCAAATGAGGTTCATTACTCCTTAGACAATGGCTCAATATCCAAGACCTACTTATGCAAATAAAGAAGGGTTGAAAGGAAGAGGATACAAGTCTAGATATTAGACATGAGCAAGAAGCTCCCAATGCCTTACAATTAAAATTACATGTTCTTCTAAAGGCAAAAAACTAAATGTATTCCCTCTAAAATCCACTAAAAAATTATAGATGTGTATCTTCCATTCATGGTTGATATTTACCTTCATTCGATAATTGGCTACCTTGAGGTCTTTGTATCCATCGCCCATCACTTTTACTAGGGATTCCCTCTAGGTGACGCATAAGGGTATTTTGTAATTAATTCTTCATTTGGTTTTATGGTTAGGAACTAGAGATCTTCTAGGCCATCGTTCACCTTTCTAGAACCACATGCCTACTATTATCATTAGTATGGTCCCTCTTCGATCATATGACTAGAAAGACTTATAATTTTGAAGAGTCCATGATGGTAGGATAGGCTCGCTCGTGTCATGGGCCATTGATTCAATAACCACATGGGTGATTGCAATGGGATTGACTATATAGTCAACTTTACCAAATAATAGTGGACATCCATTGATTACCTCTATGTGCTTCTCCTCTTCATTTGTAAGTGGCTACCATGTGTTTATTCTTTACTATAGTTGGGTCATTCCTTTTGCATTGATTTCTTCTAAATAAAGAAGCGAGGAATGTTAGATGTAATATCAAGATATTGTGCACTTTAGTGTCCCTTGAACACCTTATTTAGGTAAAAAAGAGTACCAACCATTGATGAGAGATTCAATGGTTTACATTATTTGATGCTTATTTTTCTTTCCTCATGTAACGAAGCTAGTGCTCACTCTTCCAATTGAAAGTGGGTCACATGTTTTGACTCACATTTTCTAATCCTAATTCCTTGTATGCATTTATTTGAGTGAAGGGGAGTAGGGAAACTTTTCTATATTATTGGTGGCTCACAAGGGTTCTTTACAATGCTAGATATGATTAATCATAAATTATTCATACCTTGTCCATGGGCACATAGTCAAAAATAGGATATGGAAAAATAAAAATAAAAATAAAAACAAGAAATGAAATAAAATGGGAATTAAGGCAAAGAGGAATAGGTCTTGATAGTCTTTATGATATCTTTATAGTGAAAATCTTTGGCCACTTTTTAAATTTTAGTCTCTTCTCCTTTTATAGCTCCATAAACCATGTGTATTTCTACTCCAAGATACGTCTATTGTCCACTACCTAAGGAGAAGGTAGATGCCTTTGGATTAGGTATTTTATGAGACTCCTCATTTTGATGATTACTACAACTAGGGCATGTGTTTGACCCTCATATTCTTGCATGGCTTACTCCTTATCAAGTGTATCCTATATCATATTTAATATTGATTCTCATTGTGAGACATCAATGGTCGCTAGCTCTTGATCACGTACTATGACATAACACGCTTTGTACATTTTGGCTTTGAATACATTTCTAAAACTAATGATTAGAGCTTACTCAATATCCTAACCTATTAGCATGCTCTTTTGGAAAGTTGTGTTTTTGAAACCAAGTAGATGATACAATGAATACATGTTCCTATCTATGCTTTCCCAATATGTGTTACATGTTAGCTTTGGATGTAGTGGCCATTATGATCCAAATATACTTTTTAGATTAATTTAGACACTTGTCTTGCTTTTGTAAATCCAAATATGTGGCTTCCTCATTCTTCTCACTATCCTCCTTAAAATTTTCCTCTCTCCTCAAGTAATTTTAATTTTTTTCATTGTATTCATTCCATTTATTATTTCTCTCATTTTGAATCCCTTGTTTTTCTCAAGGTATTTGATGACACCCATCAAGTTATCTATATTTTTATCCTCTATCTAAAGATCTCTTTTTAATCGCTATTGTTATTTTAAAGATATATTTTTTTCTTATGCATAACCTTTGATTATATCCTTCATGGTTGCTATCATTTTCTATGGGTCCCAATAACTTAAGAATGCATGCTCAAATTATCCAGTATACCCATTATTATTTTTAGTCTTAAAAATAAGAACTATATTTTATTTTAGAAGGATCAAAAAAATATAAAGACTTAAAATATGTATGTCATTGTCTAGCATTAATAAAAATGATAATGCAAACTAGGGTTTTACATCCATAAAAATGTTAATGCAAACTAGGGTTTTACAAAAATATATATCTCCTTTCTAATATGAAGCTAAAATTCAATCTAAATAACGAGATCTACAATTTTTCATCAAAACAAAATAAACGATAGCTAATTTATTTGGCCAAACTAACAAATTTTGTCTTCCAACAAAATTTATGATTCAAAATTTTGTCACTACCCTTGTTTTAGATGACTAATTTAATAGGTTTATATCTCACTCAATACTCTCCAGATTTATTTAATGACCACTCATTTTAAACCTCTTAAAATTATGCTTAAAATGATCTGAAATGTATCTGCATTGAACAACCCTTCACAAAGATATGACTCTTAAGAGATGAGACATTTGTACAGAAAACGTTGCCCTAACACTACCCTTGCTATATTCACATGGTTGTACATACCTTAATATTACTTAGATTCTTTCGTATGACTAGTCACTTCAAAGATCTTCAAATTATACATAAGTTGGCACAAGAATTATATAGATTGAACAACATTCTGTAAAGACATAACTTTCATAAAATAAGATATTTAATGGAATTTTTTTCTCTAATTCTATAATCCAAAAATGTTGGAGGGTTAGACCCATTGGGAAAAGCACTCCCTTCGTATGGTGGAGACCATAGTTTGACTCCTTCATGGCTAATAGAACTAGAGGACATGTTGTACCAACATCATCAGCTACATTGAAAAGTTTATGTGATGCAAATGTAGGTTACAATGGTAGCAAGGAGCATAATTCAATCCATGATGATGCAATGAAAAATTTAATGAGTTATAGATTCCTCTAGTATACACAAAAAAAATCTATAATCCGCTAAAATCATTACCCACTTTACCAAAACCGTTGTTCTATTGCCACTTATATATTTCACAAAGATAATTTGCGCAATGAGATAGAGATAGAAAATGACCTTTGGGAAGTATAATACCAATAATACTCATTAACAAATGAGAACTTGACAAGATCTGCCAAGATGAGAGCACCACTTAGAGTGGGAAAAGTGTCATAAGTCACTTCATGGGTAAATATGATTACAATTAATACTTCATATAAATGATATCCATGATAACTATAATGACAATATCCCTTCTTTATATACCCCTCTTCTAATTCTACTAATGTTGACTCATTATTATAATATAATTTAATACTATAATCAACCATGGGCTATGTGTATCCCATGCTAACTATCCATAATATCCTTATACAATATAATAGCATATTCCCATATACCTATTCATAGGAATTATTTAGATATTTTATTATGAACAATGATTAGATCATAAATCCATTCTTTTGAGATATAATTTATTCAATAATTATCATATAAAATAAATTTGATTTTAGTCTTCTGGCTTGAAGATGATAATTCTTTCAAATGATTATTTTATGGTAGGATGAAGTAAAGTTTAAAGGATCATATATACACAAGTTTGTTCAAATGAGTTAAATGAGGATTTAGAATTCCAATGTTTTTCTAACATATTTAAATCAGAGGAAACTAAAGAGAAGCCCAAAATGTTATAAGAGATAATTAAAATCAATAGAATGAATAAATATAGTTATGTGCAAGAAAAATACTTTCTAATTATCATAATTTATTGAGAAAGGAGTCATGTTGGTACCAAATAGTTAAGGAGAAATAAGTTAAGGAAAGGATAAAAATATAAAAATAATACATCCTACAACAAAAACAAATTTGTAAGTTATATTTTGACTTATTCACCAATACCGTATAATTTAATCTTGTGTATGCCTATAAATGATCAATGTGCAATGCAATTATTTAGTGTTTATGTCTATGGGCCCATAGTTAATATTTCCATGGTTAAAACCTAACTTTTAATTAATCTAAAGCCTTTATGTTATATTGTATTATGTTAATATGGTTATGTAATTATCATTGTTGGAATTTAGATATGAGCAACCATCTGATTGATTGTATTAGAGTGTATAATTCTTACCTATGAATAACATGGCAATTGTTAGTCATCAAATAAACCATTTAGTTCATGTGCTCAATCTCTATGTTTTATTATTTTTCCTTTTAGTATAATATTTGATTAAATATATTGTTTCTATTTTATTTTTAAAATTAGTAAGAATCCAACATGCTATCAAAGTAGGTTTTTAACAACATTATTTGGTTATGCAAATGGTTTATTTTAATCCTCTAGTTTTTCCTCTAAAATGAATTAGATATTGAAATTCATTTTAAGCACGAGGCAAGGGGAAGATCCTATTTTTTATTTCACTTTATTCTAATATCTTTGATAATTAATGGCTACTCTAATTTCTATTTGATTATTATCGAGATATATTTATCCTTTTTGGTATAGATACAATTATTTATAGTAGAGGTAAAATCATTTTGATTTTGGAGGAATATCTTATCTTCTACATTGAGAGTCAAACATTCTTCATGTTTGATTTCAAAATAATATCCAAAAACAAATGGATTGGTGTAAAAGAAATACACACAAAGCAATACACACAATATATGGGGGTGTCTACTGGGAGCTAAAAGTGACCTATTGCACTTCATGAGTGTCATGATTCCCCCATTATTATAGTTTTGACTCTTTGCCTCTATTGATTGAGTGCATTTGGTACCTTATACCTTGTGTATGGGTGCGAGGATCTTTGCTTTAGATGTGATATTCTATGCTTATATTTATTCCTTAATACTCTAGTCCTACTCTATTATATCTTCAACTTCAAGGGTTAAGAAAAAAGAAAAAGAAAAATTGTAAAAGAAAGTAGGAAACAACAAGAAACATAAATTGCATAAGGGAAATGAAAGAAAAAAAAAGATATAAAAACAAAGTCTATTTAGCCTACACTATAGGTGGTAATGCGCCAAAGATATAATAACATCCCCATGCCTTGACAAGTTGAAGTGAACACTTGCATAATGCGTGATAGTTTAGTATGAACACAAGTCTCCTAAAAAAATACAGCAAAATAGAAAACCCACACTAAAATATGGATAGAGATTTCATAAGTAGTTATAAATTCTTATTAGTGTGAAGTTTGAGTTATATATATGTAGAAATAATAGGTTTGAAAACTCCCTATTCAGTTATGCAAGGCTTGATCCAGGATGGAACATAGGGAAAAATGAAAAAAGGCACCCCTTAGAAGAATGAAGAGCTCTTGGTGCTTTACAAGGAGAAGAAGAGAGATAATTATAAAAAAAATGAACAAAATCCTCTCAAAATCCATGTAGTATTTTAAAAATTAAATTTAAAATTTGTCTAGGCTAGTTGACATCAATGTTGAATACTTTGGAAGCTTTGGAGATCCATAGCTAGACATGGGTGTAGAAAATATCACTCATCACTCATCACGGATCATCACTCATCATTAATGACTTAGGTCATGTGTTGCCACTTGGGTCATCCTCCCTATTATTGCTTTAAATTTTCAACTTTTATTTAGAAAATTGTGTTTAATCATGGGGTTCTAGGACCAAGATAAAATCATCATCCTTTCTCTCATGTCTAGTTGCTATCAAATAGTCTAGTGGTTTTATTTTTTGAAGCTTGGCTCATCCACACTCTTGGTAGATTTCTCTAGTCAAGATACTATTGCATTCCATGGATTTCATGGGTGTTTTCTTCTACTTATGGGGAGATTGTGCTCAAATTTTGGTGGTCTTCTCCTATTGTTTCCTCTATTTCTCACTTGCATGTCCTTGAGGCTGGACTTTGTAGGGGCCCAAAAATTGTGAAGCATAGTCAAGGGCTCACAACTCAAAAATTCCAAGGTGATAGGCTCTACATAGTCCTTTGGACCTTAAGATATCCTTAGGGAAAGGAGAGCTTCGATGGCCTTATTCCCACTAGGGCATTTTGAATGATCCCATTCGCTCCTCCCATAAAGTCACCCAAGAATCTGGAGGAAGGAAACATCACTGATTCTCTTTGGTTGGATAGGAGAGTAGTTCGTAGATCCTAGATGGGGCAGGGATTTATTTGAAAGTAATGTCCTATTAGCTATTACTAAAAGATCTTCATGGATATTTATTTCACCAAAGCTTACCTTAGTTATCACTAGAAAAACCTAATGCGTAGTTATGAATTAGTCTAGTGGTTGAACTAGGGCATACAATGAAGGGAGCTTTTAGGATTAATATCGATCAATAGTGGTTGTTCCTCCTTGACTACACTCTAGAGAGTCTTCTAGCTTTGGCTACTGCATAAGTAGTATATGTGATGACCCTCATCATATTGGTTTTAGGTGGATGCTCTTGATCAAAATTACCATTTATAGGCAATATTTGACTATGGTAGTGAATCTTCACTATAATGGTGACTCGCAAAGGAAATCTTGCTAGGAGTTAAGGAACCCAGAGGAAGATGCCTTATCCATTTGATATGGAGTCTGATTGGGGTAAATCCTAAGGCTTCTATAATAGTGACATATGTTTGAAGATAACTTTGCTTAGGACCTTGTGGAGACTATGAGGGAGTGAACCTTATTTATAGGCCACCTAAATGGGATGACTCTCGAGATTCACTCCCATACTGCTGATTGAATGACAATAAATGCTCATGCAAAGACTTATTCTCTAACACCTAAGATTTGGGTATGCCATCATATTCCAAGCTTTCTTCTACTTGGGTGTGGTGGCTATCCTTCAACTGATCAAAAGGGGCTCTACTAATCTTGAGGGGGTTGTTAGGTATGACCCAATATAAACAACGTGGTCCTTTAAGCATGTGTTGCTTTAATTCTTCCGTGCTATGAGTCTAAATTTGCTCATGTCCTGCATCGATTTGGTAGGCCTTTAAATAGATAAAAAAAATTATATGTATAAAGTCCCTTTGGAGTGATGGGCCTTCCCTAGAACCAAAGGATTTATTGCCTGCCATTTATGTTGAAATTTATTACCAACTCAACCTCTCAAACATCCATGTTGTATCGCTTCTTCTTGCAGACTAGGTGCCTTGTTTAGTCAAGTTGGGACCTCTTTTCTTCTTCTACTGGAACCTTGGAGGTGGTCTCCCCTTTGTTCTCACTATGTATTGGACTTTAAGGATATGTACCCATTTTGACTCCGGTCTACCGACCTTTTAGAGCTTCTTAACTCTTTGGCCTTCCTTTGGTGCCTGATGAGGATCTTGGGGGAAGTCGTAGTGGTATTGCAATTGGAGGTCGATCAACAAGTTGGGTCCTTCACCCACTTGATTCACTTCTTCCCTAGCTAGCCACTGGGGTGTCTTTAATGCATGAGACACCACTCTAGGTAAGGAGAAGATAGGGATTGTGTCTACTTGGCATTTTTGGACTAGCTTTCCTCTATAGCTTAAGGTCATGCAAAATGGCTCCACTCTTGCTCACATAGGTTATTCTATCTCCTCTCTCTTGTAGTTAATCTTTCCTATTGTGGATTTTAGTTAGAACCCAAGATATTTTGAGGAAAAAATGCATACATCAACCTTTTTCAATCCTTTGTGAAAACATATATAATAAACCTAAAGTCCAAATATAAGATTTTGCACCTTTTTAAAATTTGAATTATTGAGTTAAAAAAAAAAATCCTTTTATGAATATAAACACTGAATTCTAAAAGATTTAAGATGAGCATAAAAAAGGTGAAAGGTGAAAGTTTATATTTGCTAGTGAACATAAAATATTCGCGTTCAAGAATTCTTTTTTTTTTTTTTTTTTTCAATCTTACATTATGTAAATGACATCCTCGAGATGTAAACACCTGACAGGACGCAACAGAGAAGAAAAATGGGAAGACCATATGCAGCTCTCACCGATTGTAAAATGTAATTCTATGTCTGTAAGTAAAATAAAACAAAGATGGGAGGTTATCGTCATTGTGTAGAGAACAAGTTATTTACTTACCTCTGACTTTTTGTTAATCAAATCGTGGTAGCTCTGTCAATTTGACATTTCCCTTGAATAAAATACTTCGTCTTTCAAATCACGTTGTCACGATTTCTTTTACGATTAATGTTTTTTTTTCAAATTTTATTTTATTTTTTTATTTTTTTATAGTGTTTTCAACAGTTTAAAATGATCATGGTGGTTATAAGAGCAAACTACGCAGAGATCTATATAGCAACCCGTAAACACTTGTCTTTTTCAAGACAACTAATGATTCCACCATATTATTTTAAAAATAAATAAAAGAAGCCAAACGTTCAATCGCCTCCATTATAAGAAGCCTCGCTAGTTGCCAATATGATTTAAAAGGAAGCAAATCCTATCGTTTGAGATCAGTCTTGTCAGTGCATGATTTCTGCTATCAATTCTGAATCCATTCCTCATTCCTTATGGAGAGCCAACCGCTATCTTGGTTTTCTGTGCTTGTTATCACTGTGTTGGTGTACTACTTCTTCCTCCTGTTGAACGTGTTGATTGGGAGAAAGAAGCGAAAGGCCGGACTTCCCCTTCCTCCGGGACCTCCAGCTTGGCCAATCGTCGGAAATCTCTTTCAATTGGAAAGAAAGCCCACCGTGGCTTTCTCTGCCCTTTCTCAGCATTACGGGCCGCTCATGACACTCTATCTTGGCATGAAAACTGCTGTGGTCGTCTCATCATCTGCGATGGCAAAGGAAGTTCTCAAAACCCACGATGAAGTCTTTGCGGGGCGGAAAATTATAGAGGTAACGAAGAATCTTTCTCACCACAAATCATCAATAGCTTTTGGTGAGTATGGACCTCGCTGGCGGTTTCTCAGACGTATTGCCAGCACTGAGATGTTCACTTCCAAGCGACTACAAGATCTGCAACATCTCAGAAGAGATCAAGTATTTCAAATGACTCGACTGATATTCGAGGATAGCAGCGTGATAGGAAAGAGCATAAATATTGCGCATACTGTATTCTACACGGGATTCAATCTGTTAGGCAACATGATCTTCAGTACGAGCTTGTATGATCCCAGCAATCCGGCTTCTATAGAGTTCAAGAACGCTTTTACCACAGCAGTGAAGCTTGCCGGTACACCCAATTTGTCAGACTTTTTCCCATTTCTCGCGTTGCTGGACCCTCAGGGCGTGTGCCGTCGGCATCTCGCGTGTAGTAATCGAGTACATGCTTTTTTAGATGTATTAATAGAGAATCGCCTCGCAACAAGAAGCCAAAGTCCGAACCATAAGAAAGAATCTAGCAAGGACTTTCTAGACGTCCTTCTTGATTCGAAAAACGATGATTTGTCTATAGAAAACATCAGAGCCTTAATTTTTGTAAGTATTTTATAATTTCGTTTTTTTTTTTTCTTTTTCTTTTTTAACCACAGTTTTGTGGGGATAAGAAGAAAGATTTCAAAGTTTGCTATTTCTGATTGGGCAGGAACTGCTTACGGCTGGTAGTGAAACGTCTGCAACCACAATAGAATGGGCGATGGCCGAACTTATTCGCAATCCTGAGGCAATGAAGAGAGCCCAACAGGAATTGGAAGAGGTGGTCGGTCCAAGTCGAAAAGTCGAAGAAAGTGACATAGATCGCCTGCCTTATCTTCATGCTGTGGTGAAAGAAGTTTTTCGGTTGCACCCGCCGCTTCCTCTGATGCTCCCACACAGAGCTGAAAGTGACTGTGAAGTAGCGGGATATATGATACCCAAAAACACGCAGGTGATAGTGAACGTTTTTGCCATTGGAAGGGATCCTGCAGTCTGGAAGGAGCCCTCAAAATTCTTGCCAGAAAGGTTTTTGGAGGGTGATAAGAGTAATATAGAGTATAAGGGACAGCATTATGAGCTGATTCCGTTCGGATCAGGAAGAAGGATATGCCCGGGGCTGCCCATAGGCGATCGGATGGTTCATTTGATTTTGGCTTCGCTTCTGCACTCGTTTGACTGGACTCTCCCAGATGGGATGAGATATGATCAGCTGGATATGAATGACGTGGTTGGAGCGGCGTTGAAGAAGGCTGTAGACTTGGTTGCAATTCCAATACCGCGCCTGCCCCATCACGTATATTAGCAGTCCATCTATTATTAAATTGATAATTACGTCATGTTAGAATGGTGACGTGAGCTTGAGCCCGCTATGTACTAATAAACTTATTTGCTTTTATATATATATATATTTTGTTTGTTTGAATTGGGTTGGCATATTTGTGGGAGTCAATGGTGAGTTGGGGTTTTATCACCTTTAAAAACTGTAATGTTTAATGTTTATGTGAAAGTTTTTTAAAGATGGAAAAAAAAAATGTAAATATAAAAAAAAAAAAGTGTGATTTAGTATCGAAGAAAAGTTATATTGGTGTATTTCTACTTGTTGAATTATTGATTTTATCTTATGGATCATCTAATTTATATATGATTTCTAGTTGAATTAGATTATATGGAGTAGAGTGGGATGGCTACAAATTTTATGAGATATATTGATTATATTATATAGAGTTGGATAGGAACAATTTTGTCACATTAGTATTAATTGAATGGAATACGTAAATGTTGTAGTTGCATTTAAAATGAACATATGAATTGTATTGTGAAATATCTTGTTATGTTTTTGTAGTGTTTGATAGATAATGAATTTTATTATTAGACACTTCAATCTTGATAATTGATATTAGAGCTAGTGTTGAAACTAAGAGGCTTGAGTTTTCATGGAGTGAATTAGGAAGAATGTTGAAGCAATTAATGTTGGATATTTTGAGTAGATAAGTTGTCATTGATGTCAATATTTCAAGACTCGATTTCCGGATGTTAGATATGGTCTAAAGTGCAAAAAGCCCAAGTGAATAATATTATAATATTATAAAGGGAAGTTTTAAATTAATTATAAATTATCTAATATGATTTTTATTATAAATTATTTTATAATTTAATTTACTTAATTTAAAGTGATTTAAATTAATTATTAATTAATTTTGATATTAATTATAATATTAATTTAGATTAATTTAGATTAAGGAGGGTTATTAAAATTAATTCAAAATTCAAAATCAATTTTCTAAGCGCCGACGTGGGAAGAATATTTACCATGTGTATAAAAGGAGGACTACCCACCTTACCATAACCCCAGAATGTTTTTGAATTAAATCTTATGATATGCGTTCATGAGAATCGTGGGTGAAATAATGAGGTTTTATGTTTTGTTTGAAGTGCTAAGAGAAGGTGAGACTACATCATACTCCAAGGTGGGAGCCTTGGTCACCAACTGCTGGTATCGTAGTTGGTAACCATGGTAGTAGCAAGTCGTTACGACAGCGATAGGCACAGGTTCAAATCCCCCATGGAGGATCTTTTGTTTTGCATTTTGGTTGGAAATTGTGATGGATGTTGGTAGAAAGAGGAGGAATCTTTGCTTCCTACATGTGGGTGCTTCTAGCCCACGCGGTAGGCTCAATAGCGCTAAGGCACTAGGTGCTTTGGGAGACAGTGGATCAAATCACATCGAAACCCTTTTTGAGGGATAATAAGATATGTATTAAAGTTTGAGTGCCAGATTTGTCAGAGAAGGTTGTTGAGGTATTAAAAAATAATTTTTGTATATTTTATATGGTATATGAGGTTTTAGGGAGTTATAAGGATATTGTAAAATAATTTTTTGATATTATTTGTTTTAGGGTTTGAAAAAGAAATAAAGGTGTTTTAGAAATATTGGTTGTGATTTTTGTGGTGTTGGATATTATTTTAAGTTGGAGATGATAAGGTGTATTCATGTAATTTTTTTTATGTATGGTTTAATGAGTGTTAATTTTGAAAGGGAGAAATAAGGTATATTTGAGCTTTGATTATTTTCATGTCCAAGGAATATTTTTAGAAAGTATTGGAGTAATATTTTGAAATCTAATATCCTTAAGTTTGGCAAAGAAATGTTTATGATTGTGGCAGATTTGTGTGGTCTAATTTTCATCAAGCAAAAAGGTATGGGCACATTCTTCCTTGGTTGAGTTGATTGGTTGGTTTTTTGGAAAATAACTTTGGAGTGAAAAGGATTTTATTAGGTTTCCTTATTGAGTTGTTGAGCTATAGTGAAATATTATTTATAAGCATTGTTGAAGTGATCGATTGAGTAAAGAACTTGAACTAGAGTTTGCAAAGAACATGAGTATCATTGTTATGTGAGATTGGTTGATAATCATTTTTGGAAAAATTTGAGTGAGTGTTCATATGCTTGGATTAGGGTTTGTGAGCAAGGATTATTTCATTAAGTTATTAGTTGAGTAGAGTTGGTTGAGACTAGTCAAATGGATGTGTGAAGTGATAGTTCAAAGTTCTATGAAACAAATTGTTCTTTATTCTGAACTAGTTTGAAAAAGAGGTTGAGGATTGATGAGTGTGAAACATATTGAGTCTCTAACAATTCTCTATAAGTTGTTGTGATAAAAGAGAGATTGAAAGTGATTGACAGCTTGTGAGTGTGAAGCATATTGAGTCTCTAACAATTCTCTATATATTTTTGTGATAAAAAGTGATTGAGAGTTTGTGAGTGTGAACCACGTTGAGTCTCTAACAATTATTTATATTTTTTTGTGATAAAAGAGAGATTGAAAGTGATTGAAAGTTTGTGAGTGTGAAGCATATTGAGTCTCTAACAATTCTTTGTATGTTTATAAAAGAGATTGAAAGTGATTGAGCATTATAATGAATATGAAGCATATTGAGTCTCTAACAATTCTCTTTATGTTTCTATGAGATTGAACAATTTCTAGTGTGTACATGTTGAACATATTTGAGGTAAGTCTTTGTGAAGACTTGTGGACTAATTTGTGTAAGATTTTATGGAAGCTTACAATACAGATTGAAAGTAGATTTGGATAATTTCTAGTGAGGACTTGTTGAGCAGATTTGGACAAGTTCTATAGAGGACTTGTGGGCAGATTAGTGTGAGATTTTGTGGAAGCTTACAAGGTATATTTGTGACAAGTCCTAGAAAATACTTATGAGCAAATTTGATTGATTGATTTGTTTAAAATTTGAGTTAAGGTTTAGGGCATATCCAACAGAATTGATTTGTGATTAAGTCAAACTTTGAGTTATGGCTTGAGGATAGAGATTAAGGATAGATTTGTGCTAGACTGAAGGACTATGTTTAGTGTATATTAGAGGACAAATATTGAGGATAAATTTATGCTAGACCGAAGGACTATATTTAGTACAGATTCAAGAACAGAGTTTGGTGTAGATTTGAAGATAGGTTTATACCAGACTAGAGATAGATATTGAACAAATTTGTGCTAGATAGAAGGACTATGTTTAGTACAAATTTGAGATAGGTATTTGGAGGTGATAGAGTATAGAGGAAGAAAACCTCTCGTGGATAGAGATCCATTAGCTAGTATAGTAAGAACATGTGTCTACAGTTGATAGAGATCCATTAGCCATAGTAGTGGGGGCAATAGTTATTTTAGAAGATCACTAGTCAGATTTGAGAAGAAAATATTTCTCCTATGGATAGAGATCCAGGATCTTAATTAGAGGATTGGTGTTTCCTTTGGATAGAGGTCCATAAATGTTGTAATAGAGAAAGGATTCCCAAGATATTTATTGAGAAAATTTTAGTGAAATATTTTATCTATGGAGTAGCCCATATTAGGTGAACCACATAAAACTGGTGTCTCTATTATATGCGATGATTTGTGCATTGATTTGATTAACTTCTTTTGATATTGTTATATTTACATTGTATAATATTGATTGAGAAATAAAAGTAAAAATTTATCTTATACTGTTCACCCCCTATCAGTATAATCTTGTGTTATTCAATTAATAGTAGTAATCTTATATTTGAATGTTTCAAAGAAGGGCTAAAAGTTGAATGGTAGAGCAACCTTAATGTATGGAGGTATTCAATTTAAGTCCTACATGGTCCATACCTTTAATAGGGTATGAGAGTTAAAATAATTAAAGTAACAAACATAGAAGCAACATGAGTATTACCAAAATAGAAAGGTGGAGAGATGAAGGAAATGATAAGCAATGATCTACTCTATTAGCCTTGTAAGTTGCAATTATTGGTTATCCATGCAATCTAGTAGGATGAGATGTTTAATGTAAGGGCACTCATGGTTGAGTCATGAATACCATCCTTGTTGAAGAATAAAAAAGAACAATTAGAAGTTCAAAGATGTGTGAGTTTGTATAGATAGCAACAAAAGTGTATGTACATGTTGAAGAATAAAAAATAATAATTAGATGTTCAAAGATGTGTGAGTTTGTATAGATAGCAACAAAAGTGCATGTACAATATATTTATAAGATAGATTTATTCAAGAAATCAAAATTAAAACGTTAAGAATTAAGGAGGAAAATGTTGGAAATAGTAATGCTTAATGTGAAAATCTACGTGAAATTGCTTTTTGTTAAAGAAAATAAAAATAAATTGAAAAATAGAAAAAAAATTGTAATATAGAAAGACAAATGGAAAAACAAAAAAGATAAATGCAAAGTAAGATAGATCTAAATATAGAAAAGTATGATTTGTTAGTGAAGAAAAGCCATTGTAATGATTATATTTATTTGTGTATCCCCTAGTAGTTCAATTATTAATCTATCCTCCATCAAGTTGATCATCCAACATATTGCCTCCTCAGAATGTACCAGTCATCTATGATAGTGGCTTGATGGATTCGACATATACACCTTGTATTAAGTGACATAGTGGGAGTAAAATTATGTGTTTTTCTTTAGGAAAAAGGCTAAATGGATTCCATCTAAAATACACTAAAAAAATCTATAGTGCTATCTTCCATTCATGGTTGAGATTTTTCTTCATAAAGTAATTGGTCACCTTGAGGACTTTGTAGTCATTGCCCATCCCTTCTACTAGGGATTCCATCTAGATGACACACAAGGGTATTTTGTAATTAATTCTTCATCTGGTTTGATGGTTTAGGAACTAGAGTTATTCTAGGTCATCGTTCACCTTTCTAGAATCGCATGCCTACTATTATCATTAGTATGGTCCCTCTTTGATCATATAATTAGAAATACTTCTAATTTATTAGGTTCCATGATGGTAGGATAGTCTCACTCGTATCATGGGCCATTTGATTGAATAGCCACATGGGTTATTGCAATGGGCTTGTCTATATAGTCAACTTTACCAACCAATATATGACATCCTTTGATTTCCTCTATGTGCTTATCCTCTTCATTTGCAAGTGGCTACCATGTGTTTATCCTTTACTATAGTGGGACCCTTCTTTTTGCATTGATTTATTCTAAGGAAATAAGCAAGGGATGTTAGATGTCAGATCAAGGGATTGCACATTTTAGTGTCCCTTGACCACCTACTTTAGGAAAAAAATGAGTACCAACTATTTATGATAGATTCAATGGTTGACATGATTTTATGCTTATTTTTATTTCCTCATGTAACAAAGTTAACGCTCACTCTTCCAATTGAAAGTGGATCACATTTTTTGACTCACTCTTACTAATCCTAATTCCCTGTATGTGTTTCTTTGAGTAAAGTAAGTGGAGTAGGGAAATTTTTGTATAATATTGGAGGCTCACATGGGTTCTTTAGAATGATAGATATGATGAATCACAAAAAATTCATACCTTGTCCATGGGCACATAGTCAAAAATAGGAGATGAATTTTTTTGAGAAATTAAAAACAAGAAAAGAAATAAAATGGGAATGAATGCAAAGAGGAATAGAGGATCTATTATAGAGAAGGCTTATTTATTAGGGTATATACTTCCTATTATTTATCTTAAAAATTAAGAATCACTTCCTAGTATTGACGATATTATCTCTACAACTTCACTTATTCATCATACAAAAATCGTATTACCCCATGCATGACTTATCATGCTTGTAGCTTGAGCTCCACTAAGGGCTAGATGGTCTTTACGACATATTTATAGTGAAACATTTTAGCCAATTTTTAAAGTTTAGTCTCTTCTCCTTCTATAGCTCCATAAATTATGTGTATTGCTACACCAAGATAAGTCTGTTGTCCACTACCTAAGGGGAAGGTATATGCCTTTGGATTGGGGATTTTATGAGACTCCTAAGTTTGGTGATTACTAAAACTAGGGCATGTGTTTGACCCTCATATTCTTGTATGGATTACTCCTTATCAAGTGTATCCCATATGATGGTTAATATTGCTTCTCAATATGAGACATTAATGGTTGGTAGCTCCTGGTCACTTACTATGACAATACATGCTTTGTACCTTTTGGCTTTGAATACATTTATAAAACTAATTATTAGAGCTTACTCATTATCCTAATCTATTAGCATGCTCTTTTGGAAATTTGTATTGTTGAATTCAAGTAGCTGAGATAATGAAGTCATGTTCCTATCTATACTTTAACAATATGTGAAACATGTTAGCTTTTGATGCAATGGCCACATGGCGATAACAATCAGGAGATACAAAATAATATGAATGAAATAGAAACTGTTAGATGATTGAGATATGTATAAATAAAAATGATATAAATAAATACAATGTAGCTATGGGGGAAATGAACACTCCATTAATAAATCTAATGAACTACATTGTACCTATCACTATTGGATGGTGATGTACACATAATTGTACTATATTCTAAGCTATTGTGTCCTTGACTCTCTCTGTACCTATGTCTATATCTATCTATTACAACAAGGAATTTCTTATATATGCAAAATAGATTCCTCGATGAACACTCTCCCTAACTATGTAAGGGACAACTTACACGTATATAGCTTACACATTGACACTTGTGCACTTATTACATTGAATGAAGTAACTAGAGAACTTCCCCCTAAAGTAATCTAATGTCCTAAGTATGTACCTTGGAAGATACATTTACATGACCCAAATGATGTAATATACTCTATTTATAACACCCCCTTGTATTAGATTATTTGAATATTGAAGAATTTAGTCTTCAATATGGATATTGTTCTTCTTCATATTGAGCTTTGTACTCTTCCTTTGCATTCTTTATATTCAATTTTAGTAGGTAATATGTGTCTTCATATAAAGCTAAAGATTCTTCTTTCATTGGATGATCTTTGGCCTATTCAAATTCATCATCCTTGTCTTCTATCCAACCACATTTATAGTTCACTTTGTAATTATCTCTATTTTGTTATGATTGTTGATGAATGAGCAGGGCATGGTGAAATTATCCTCTCATATTTTTTGTTTTTGATCCTTATGTGCTTGCCTTTTTGGCATATTGGTTCTTCATTTTCTTCAACATGTTCCTCTGTAAATATGTTACCATCATTTTGAAACACCACAATATCTTGTGAGATTTCCATGGAGTCTAGGATATATGTATTTTCATGGATTGAACCTGTTCCTATTGGAGCAAGTTTTACATTCGTTGTATGACATTCCTTTACCCATTTGAAGAGGTTGAATTTGAAGAAATGAGATAGAATTGTAGTCTTTCTTATAGCTCCCTTATTGAAGTATATAAGCTTGATTTGATGAAACCTTTATTAATCCTTAGATTTTTAGGCTTCCTTATGTCTCCTTAGTAATGAGAGTATGAACACCTAATTTTAGGTTTTGAAAAAATCTTATATATTTCCAACTTGATTATCTTTGATAGATGTTATTATCAAGTTTTATAGAATGCCTTATGACTCCCTAATGATTTTTGGAATATGATATAGTGTTTTTGTAAAATCTAGTTTGATTTATGGTTGATTTTACATAGTTTTATAGAAATCAAAAATAAAATTTTCTAACACCTTATTACTGCTAATTGAACTACGAAATTTTCCAATTTTGAAGAGGTTTTAATGTTGGATTCCTTTTGTCTCTTTTGAGAAATTTTTGAGACAAGAAAATTATAAATTTCCAACCTTAAAAAAATATATTTAAATTCAAATATTTTTAATTTCCAATAACCTAGTTTGATGTTGTAATCCTTATCACTCCCAAATTTAGAAAATTTGAAAATTAATAATATTTACAAAATATTAAATAATTTAATCCAAGTAGAATTTTTTATCTCTCCTAGGTGGTATTGAAAATATCATTTCAAATTTAAATGTTATCCCTTATAGCTTTTGCTTTCAAAAATATAACATTTAACCTTATATTATAACTCTTATATATCAAAAAATTAAAGCAATAATAAAATGGTATTAAACCTTATCTTTGAATGGTAAATCTCCTCACTATTCAACGCTTATTTTGGCTAGATATAAAAATAGTATTAAGGTTACTTTTAGCATTGGAATTAATGGATATTTTGTGTCTTCAATGCTGAATGTAGGTGCTTATGGGAATCAAAGTCTCCTTTGACCTGCACTTTCTTCTCCCTTGTATGGTGTTCCTTCTTCATCTTTAAATGTGTTGTCTCCTTCTAAATTCAATAATTGGTTAATGACAGTGCTTTAAATGCACTTCTTACATAGATGAGTTGTTTATTGCCTTTCATATTGATTATTTGACCTACTTGGCACATTAAATAGGATGAGCTTTGTGCACTTTGTGATAAGTGTCACCTAATTTTTTTTTAGATACCTTCAACATAAACCTTGCAATGATGAGGTTAGTAGTAACCTCCCTCTAAAACTTCTCCCAAGCATGTGTCGCATATTCCAAGACTGTGTAACGTCTTCTTGGTAAGCACTTGAATCTTCAAGTACATTGGAAAGTATAGAGCATATGATCCAAGTAACACTCAAGGCTTATGCATGTGAGCCTCCCTTTTAATGTTTCTTGGAGCCTTTATCTTGCCTTCTATGTAAAATTTCCTTGTTTCTTGAAATGCAAGTAATATCCTAGTATCCTTAGCTACTTCTACTTATAGGATCTTGGAGCTTTAGTGCTCCTCCACGGTGGTCATATTGGCTCTTGGATATTTTGAACTCCTCCACGGTGGTCCTATGGTAGCTCCTTATAGTCTTCAATGGTGGATCTTCTACTGGTTTGTTTTTACAATATCTAAATGCTTCCCTTTTTCTTAGTTTTGATAATACTTCTTATGTAGGTAATTTCTTCCTTGTAGGCTTCCCTTCTACATAATATTTGATTGATCTTTGGATCCTTTTTATGCTTCCAATGCTATAGGTGATACATACTCTTCTAAGGCTTGATTTGAAGATTGAAAACTAATGTTTGTAAACTCCTTGACTCCTTGGACGTATGGGAACTTTGGTGGCTCATTTATTTTTCTAGATAAAATTTCCTTACTACCCCCTATAGATAATACTTTTGTCCTTCCAAAAGAACAAAAGTGGTGCTTCTGTAATATATAGTTTTTGCACCAAAATGAAGAGTAATTTTTTTTTCTTTTTTTGGATGATAGATGATCCAATCTAATGTAGTTATGAATAGGAATTCCTTATCGCTGCACTAAAATGAACCCTTTACAATTTCACTGAACCTTGAGACTATTAAGGTCTCTATTTGAGGTTTCCTTCAAGGAATTCAATGGTGGTTCTCTTATTCATATTTTGGTTCTAATGGTGGCTTCTATAGGCCTTGAAAGTGCTACAGATTTGTGTTAATTTTTATGCTTTCAACAACATAAATTAATTGATATAATTAGTTAACAAATAAACTAGTATAGTGCTTAAAAATGCACCTTTTAATAGTAACAATAATCTCACCTTATTGCTCCAATAATATCTTAAAAATGTAGTTAATAATTTTACTACAACATTTCAAGCATAATATTGAATGAATCCATGCATATTTCACTACAAACACAGTTTTCCAAAGTAGAATATAGGTAGTTTATAGATAACACTAAAATCTAGTCAACCCATAATGTTTAAATGAACCTTGAAATGAACCTTTTCTTTTTGCACCTTTGAACATCCTACATATTGATGCAAGTGGCTTCCTTTGTCTTAATTATGGTATAACACAATATATCATACCACTAATATGAGTCCCTTTGAAGTAGTTTATGAGTGTTCTTATTATCATCATTTAATTTTCAATATTTGTCAAATCTAGGGCGATGTCCAAGGTTGTCTATTATAGAAGGTTTGGGTAGATTACAATTCAGGCATTCAATTCACAAGAATTTATTCGGTGAAATAGATGTAGGGTTTGCCTTTTTTGGTGTCACACTAAACCTAATATATAGAATAAAAACTATTTAACTTACAAAATTAAAAACTTCTTCTAAGACTTGAAATTGAAAACTATTTACAATTGCAAGAAAGGAAATTGTAGAATTGGAAATCTTGCTAAATCAAAACCTAGATTACAGTTGTAGAATTGAAATGACTAAATTGAAATAACACTTGAAAAATAAACATTCATGCTAAAAAAAATATCAGTGTCCTACCATAGAAGGTTGTCATATTTCTATTGTAGTGACTTTACAACAAAATAAAACTGCTAAAAACTTATAAATTTACAAAAACAAAAAAAAAACAAAGGAACTAAAAATCTATACTATTTGTTAGATAAAACACACACATTCTGCATAAAATCACTATTTAAAGAATAAAATTATATCAAATAAAAAACAAAGGTTAGCCTAATTAACAACAATAAGCAAGATTTGGCACGCATTCTGGTAAAAGTGTTGGAGCAAGAATATCAAAAAACCTATCATTAATTAGTCCTTCCTCCAGGCTTGAAAGTGGCCCTTGATTTTTGATCTAGAAGAAGGTAATAAAGTACTGCTTAGATACTTAAAACTTACACTCACTCATAAGAAAAATATGAAAAAAATGCTGCACTTTACTGACTGTCACAACATTTTACAATGCTATAGAAAAAACTCTACTATTGGATTAGAGATTGCTATCAAGTCCTATTACAAATATTATATGTTGCTACTACTTTCTCAACCAATAAGAGATATCTATTATTTATATTATCTATTACAATATGCCTCATTCAAAATATCAATTACATTATTTTTTATCAGTGACTTGTTATCAACTCTGTAATTAACTTAGTCTAAATCAGGATAATATATATTGTAGTGAACATTAATTGGTCTTTTGATGCATCCTCAATGGTGGGAATGATTTGGTATAGGTTGTAAATAGTCTATTACATTGTACTCATATAAAAACACATTTTCCTAGAAAAATTGGGTGTAATTCTCCTTGTTTGGGATAAAAATTATTGTGGGCTCTATCATTATAAAGATATTTAGAATATATGCCAGCATAAATACTATTTGTGCACAACTACAACAAAAACATGTTATAAGGTCATTCTAAGTGGATATGACATCTTTCCTATGCCTCAAAAATCATTTCCAATCATTTCTTTCCATTTGTGTTGACAAATTATATGACTTCCTTAATGGTTGCACAATTATGGTTTTTATATGTATTTTTTAGCTATTCCTGCATTTTAGCCCTTTTGTCTTGTTGCTTACATTTGGACTGCATGGAAATAATGCCAAGTGGAGCAAGAGTCGTCTCTAACCTCCCTCCACTATTTCCAAGTGTTACCCCTTGCTTTGTTTGAAAAATTCCATGCCATCCTTTAAAGTGATAGGTGGCTAGAATTTTTATGGGTTGTCACGTGTTGCTTCCATTTTTCTACACAGTTTTTTAATTTTTGTTCTAAATCTCATTTCAAACTACTTGTGAGGTGGTAGAAACATTCAAATAGCATGATAAAATGGTAAAAAATAGCATACACAATATTTATAATTTAATTATTCATTTTATTCACTAAATAATCACACAAAATTAGTGCAATAGTGCAAAAAAAAAAGCAGAATAAAGTATAATGCTTCTATGCAATTTAACCATGTAAACAAATAACAAATAATATATTTTAATCAACTATTTGGCATTTTAACTATGTTATATTTTATAATATGGCAATTTTTATATGTTATAAATAGTGCAAATATGAGGTATTATTTGGCCTCATTAGTAGTCTATTGTCAACCTCCAGCAGCACCATCTTCTTACATTCTAAGAAAATCCTAACACTATGATATAATATTCTAAGGACCCCATGCTAACACTATGATGTAATTTTACTTATTGGACATGGGGGACACCCATAGTAATATTTTGTAATATTTGATAAATATGGGGAACACCCATAATAATATTTTGAAATATTTTGTAATAGTTATGGCTCTAGAAGCACCTAAACAAGTGGTGTCGTTATATGTAATTGTTATCAAGAATGTATTTTTTTATAGGTAGGAGATTCTATCTTTGATGACATTTTGCATGTAAGCCAACCTTGAGAGTTAAGTGGTAGATGAAGTATTTAAAACTTCAAGGAGTAGGAATGTATGTATATTTTTGTAAAATTGAATGAAAGTAATGAAGGAGGTTACCCCCTTGAAGTGGTGTTGTGATTTTATGTTACTTTGTGAGATTTTTTATTTCTGAATTTCTATTCTATATCATAATTATTTGTGTTTTGAATATTTATTTTTATTTACAATGTTTGTGTGAGTGAGTTTATTTTTAATAGTATATTCCTAGAATATGACTACAAATGACATCATATTTGTTCATAGTACCAACTCCACTAATGATACTAATCTCATATTCAACACTATGACATCACATATTCATGGCACCAACCCTATTTTTGATGCCAAAGTTAGGTACTAGCATCAATGATATCTTCATTTTGATGCCAAAACTAGTTCCTAGCATCAACACCATATCCAACGTAGATTTTCATATCAATAGATTGGAAAATACTTCTATATTTGGCAAAAGACTTAGTAATTGTGTTGTCAATCTATATTCCAAAGTGCTATGGTACCAACCATATAGTGGCCACACTAGTTGGGAACCAATGCACTCTATATCATTTTAAAGCTTCCCCAACTATAGCTTAACAGGGTAATATTTTTTGTAACTAAAGTCCAAAAAATATGAGGTAAAAATTCATCTTGGTTAAATTCCATTAGCTAACTTCATGTTCTTAGTAATGACACATATCCACATATTCAAAAAGTAGCATTGGAACCTCAAATTCTAAACCTTAAACTTTGGAAGAATTCTCATAACATCAATGCACTTTGAACTCTAGAGTTTTAACATCTAAAGAATGAAGTTAAAAAATTGAAGTTGATAAGTGGAAATTTCATTAAGAATTTACCCAAGATCAAAAATTATGTATAAAATATAACTAGAATCCCTAAATATCATCATCAAAATTTGTTAAGGTTCTAAATATCAAAGGTGGAAAATATTTTGAACTTTTTCTTAGTAAATTTTTCTCCTTAACATCTCGATGGGAGTAGATTTAGATTCACATAAAAATAAAGTTTGAAGGAGATAATAATGGTCATGTGTGAATTGTCCAAAGGTAAGGTTTATATACATACAAACTATGAATTGGAAAGGAAACCTTGGATGAAGTGTGTCTCATGGATGGCTCTTAAATTAGGCCTAACATATGTTTTATCCCTTATTAAAACATTTTAATTGCATTTCGATTAAGATAAGATATCACCAATTTATGCTTGAAATTGACTAACAAATATTAAACAAAATATACAATATAAAATAAATTTCACTTGAATTTCAACAATAATATTATAATTCCTTTCCTCGTAGATATAAAACACTTTCTATCAAGATAATGAATAACCATTTTAATGATTTTCCTATTATAAGTTGAAACAATAATTGAATTTGTTTAAGATCGCTATGCATATCTGATGTAAGGATTACATTTCTTATTTTATTTATTTTGGGTTAAGTTATAAAGTTTCCAAAGTATTAACACAATCTTTATTTTCTAAAGCAAACTACATTTCCTATATACATTTTAAACAAAGTGATGCTCATTCATTTATTCATTAAAGGAATTTACATATAAGTCAAGATATACATAACTATAGTTTTAGTATGCATATGAATATAGAAAAATACACTTTTCATTTTTATTTAGTAGATTATATGAAATTAGGATCAATATTAATTTATAATCTAACTACTAGAGAAATTTGTATACACATATTTATAATTTATTGTATACACAACAAGATTTCAACATAGCAGGTCTTATAAATACATATTTAGAACTAAATTAGTACACATCCTTACGACTATTAGTCATATTTTGAATATTTTAAAGTAAAAGGACCATTCCAATAAATAGGAAAATATTGGTTGATGTATTTGGTATCTATAGATATCTTGGAAAACTAAAATTTAGGAGAAGGCTTTACCACCCTATCTCACTTTAATCCCATATGCATTCAAACAACACAAATTTTTATATTCTTCTCACTATTTATAAAACTTAGACATATGAAGAATGTTTAACAATAACATAAAAACATTAAATTTTATATTTTATATTAGTTACTAAAAATAAATGGAATCAACAATTACCCAAAAATACTAGAAATACCTTACAAAAATAAAGCACATCAAACAAGAGTGTTATCATGAGCACCAAATTATCTCACTAAAGAAAAATGTTATACACTTCAACCAATAACCAAATGGTTAGTGTGAGGGGTATTTATATCCAGCTATAAGTGGCATTTATATTAAGGTAAATAATCCAATATTTATCTTAAATAATAAAATATTACAAGAAAATCACCTATAAAAGGTGTACAAGGGCCAAAATAGCTTATACAAATAACATAATATAAAGTCGATTATGGCCTCAAGTGATGCTTAATCACCACATATGTTAGCATCATCCCTTAAGCTGAATGATTGATATGGAGAGAGACACTTCTTAGTCATATCCCCTTAAGGGACACTTTCCTCCAACAAGTAGCTCCTACATATGCATAAAAGGTACCTTGGACATGACATTGATCAAGATATTTAATGTCTACTTTGTTGATGGTAAAAACTTGGATCAAGCATCCCATGGAAATAATCCATTATACATAGAACATTTAAATTTTTATGTGCTTGGTTTATTAATGAAACACTAGATTAAAGACAAGTTGTATGGTAATCTAATTTTCATAATAAATTGTGTTTGGGTAGGAATGAGAAATGATTACCTTATCCAAAAACTTAAGCATCCATCAAAGGTGTTTGGTTGCCTCATTAGTAGCATACTATTCAATTTACTTGGAAGATTGGTAAATATTGGATTGTTATCTACAACACCATGAAATAGGTCTAGAACCAAGGTAGAAGACAAATCCAAAACTAGAGTCATTGATCCCAATGATTGACCTAATTTGCATATAAAAATATTTTCAAAATTAAAGATACATTAATTGAATAATGAATACTCATCATTTATATATCTAAGATATAGAAATGTATCCTCTTAGTGGTAATCTAGTCTACATGTACCTAAAATAATAGCTAACAAGAAATGTAATATCAGGTCATTTGTGAGTGAAGTAAAGAAGACATCCTACCAAAAACTCATATAGATTAACATCCACCTAAGGATTCATGCAATCTACTAAAAGATACGCCCTAAATTAAAATGAATCTAAGAATATTTACAATCCTCCATATTAAAGTGCTCAAGAAGATATAATACATAATTGGGCTATGAGATAATAACCTTAGAAGAACTTTGGTCAATCTAAATGGTAATGGACTAGTGTAGAAGCCCCAAATCTATCATCGTAAGGGTAGGATAAAGTCATTACTTCATGCCTTGAACCATGGTAGGTGAATTTATTATAATGAGAACATCATCCACATAGAGCACAATCACCAAAGTCTTCCCATATTGATATTTTATGTTAAAAACAAGTATGACCTCATACCATTGAAACTTATAGATGATAAATGAGTGGATCTTCTCATACCAAGCATGCGGAGCCTACTAAATTCCATAAAATAATTTATTCAAATGATACACCAAAGTTGTGAAAGCGTCAAGCTCAAAATTAGGTGTCTAATGTATGTAAATCTCCTCTTGATGCTATTTGTGAATAAAAAAACTCTTCACATCCATCTAATTTATCTTCCATCTATAGGAGGTAGCTATGGATAATATCATCCACACAAATTTCATCCAATCAACTAGGATAAATTTCTTCAAGTAGTCAATTCCCTCTTTCAAAGAGAAACCCTTATAAATAGGTATGCCCTACACTTTTCCACTCGATCATCTAAACTATTCTTGGTCATGTAGACCCATTTGCACCCAATAAAATTCTTCCTTGGTGGAAGAGGAACAAGCTATTAAATCTAAATCTTCATCATAGATTCATATTCAACAAGAATGACATCTTCCCATTTTGGCTTATCCTTGGCCTGTAAATAGATAAGAGGATCTCTAAATCTATAAAATTTTAAGGCTAATGCTTTAAAATGTACATTTTCATTGTTAAAAAATCACTCTTATTCATGGGCTAATCAATCTTCTATGATAAAATAATATCTCAAGAACATACAAGAATCAATCTACAATAATAAACAGAAAACTCACTAAATATTATTAAAAGTATATCTACTATAAGCAATGCTTCTTAAATGCATATTACAAATATTTGTCTTTAATATCTACATACATACATGAGACACTTCATAGTCATATGCCTCTTGTCCTTTACACTTACATAAACTTCTCATCTCCTCATACTCATGGGAGATCTAACTCCACATAATAATAAATCTTACATATTTACATAAAGATAAATTCTCTCATGGTTGCTCATATCTCATAACTCATCATTTATAAAAATGACACTACACTCACATAACTCACATTAATAACATTCCACCTTACACACATAACTTCACACTTATTTACATGACACTTAACTAACACTTAATAACATAACACCTAATATAGACTCATATATTAAACACAACCTGGAATAAACCATTTACAAGGTCCTTGCATTAATATTGCAAGATACCAAATAATGTAATACCTTGATATTGATGGCACTCTTGTAATGGAATAGGTTGAGGATCCTTAAGGAGAGGAAAAAGCCACTTGGGCTATGAAGAATCCAAGGAAAGGTTTTTGAGAAGTAGCAATATTACTAGTCAAAGCTAAAGTATCCAAACCAAACTCACCACCTAGCTCAACATCCATCATTGTGACACATGGTATTAGAATATCAAGATTATCATTCATGGAATCCAATATTAATGTGCTGGAGATGGTGCTACCCAAAGCAAGGTCAAATATATAGTCATAAGTGTATGGCCTTAACTAGAAGGTGAATATGAAGATCAAAAAATAATAGCACCTATAATAATATTTGAAGAATTCATTAGAGTACTTCGAGAAATAGGAGGATTTTCTAGTAAAATATCAAGAAGAAAACCTAAAGAATATCTTTGATGAACCTCACCAAAAATCACATATCTTTGAATAAGAACATCATGCCTCTAAGGTACATAAATACAATATGCCTTAAAAGTGTCCTAATAACATACATAAATACATTTGCAACTCTTTTCTCAGCATTTATGTTCTGATATTCTTTAGATATGCAAGACCCTACTAAAGATCTAAATTCATAAAACTATGATATATTAGGATTGTCACCTTTCAACATTTGAATGGGTGTCATACGTACATTGGATTGCTTGAGTAGAAACTCTCCTAATGATGTGTGTTACATAATTTATGGATTCTCTCCATAATTTATGTTCCATATCCTTAACCTGAACCATGCTACCCACCTTGTTATTTCTTGTGACTATCACATTCTATTTTTTAGCATAATGAATAGTCCTGTGAAAGGAAATACCATGAAGAGTCAATAAATCTAAAAAACATTGCTTGCATAATCACCTCAATTTCCATGATGATAGTGGTGGATTAACTACTGACTAAAATAAATCTTTGGTAAATAAAATGTAAAGTCTTGTCATTTTTTATTCAGTATACAATTGTTATGTTAAAGACCTTGAACATGTATTTATCCCAATGTATGTGAATTTTGGTCCATCATTGGTTCTTCTCAGGACATAGTTCTTAAGACAATTGACACTGGCACATGTGAGGGCCTTTGATACTTTTTTATTTATTTTTTTGGCTATTGCAAAGAAGTGTACCATAAATACCCATCACAACCTCAATTTTGCTTTTCATTTGCTGTCTAGATATAGGGTTGGGTTAACTTCTCTCTCACTGTTCATACATCACTTTGAAAGCCACATTTAGCTATAGCAATTTTACTAGATAGAAGTGTACAAAGCCACATTTCAATATGCTTGGTTGATAGGCATAAAATACATTTCATTGAGTATATTAGTTATTCTAAGCAGGATGGGATAGGAAACATCTCCCTTCCCCTTGTATTTGTTAGAAAATTAAACCAGATTTGATGCCTGACATATCAGATCGCCAAAAATTTGATCACCATAATTTTTAAGTATGCATAGTTAATATCGATAGCTGTAGTTTGGTGATTGGTCAGAATCCCTAGTTCATCATATGTTAGAGGATAATATTATCATAGGATAAGCCTCATCCTCCTTTATGTCCAACTACATAAGGCAAAGTGGTCTTTCAGAAAACATATCATGGAAAATCGAAGCAGTGTACAAAAGTGCAAGTTCAAGTAGAGCAGAGGAGAAGAGTGAGTAGGTGAATTTGAAGATTTCATCGACTCCCCTATCTTGATTTTATCTTGTAAATAGATTTTAGATGATTCTGTAAAGCTTCGACTGAAGAAGCACTTGTGTTAGACTATATTTTGCCTTGTAAAACTACAATGTAGTCCAGTCTGATTTGATGAATAATATGCATTTCTTGTCTATTTAAATCATGTGCATTTTCTTCATTTATGAAAATTTTATTTCATAATTCTCATCTAAACATGTTTTCTTACCTATTTAATATTTTACCCTTAAGTGCTCCACAAGGGAGCACTAGTTTCTTAAGCACCTCACAAGGGAGTGTTTGTTTTGAAAACTCTCCACAAGGGAGCGCTAGTCTCAAAAGTGCTCCACAAGGGAGTGCTTGTTCCAGAAGTGCTCCACAAAGGAGTGTTAGTTTTGAAAGTGCTCCACATGGGAGTGTTTATCCTAAAATAACTCCACAAGGGAGCACTTATATCAAGGGAGCGCTTATCCTAGAATTTCTCCACAAGGGAGTTCTTATTATGGATGTGCTCCATAAGAGAGCACTTTTATCAAAAGTGCTCCACAAGGGATCACTTAAATCCCATAGTGTCATATTTAATTGATTTTAAATTGGTATCAGAGTTAGATCTTATCCATGGAAGATAGAAGCAATGGCTTTTGGTAGCAACCTGTTATAGTTGTAGATCCTATGGTTCAACAAGAAGAACTACAATTACTAGAGCATTCAGATGAAAATATTATTCAGATTGCAGGAGCTATGGGACCTGGTCCATAATGGCTATATAGAGCCAATAGACACAACAAAATTAAGCGCACTCTCCCAAAAATATTTAGATTTGTTGAAGAACTAGAAGAAGGACTAGAAGGCACTATTTTACATAATGTAAGAAATTGAGGAGACAATATTCCCATGAATAGCAATAGCAATTAAATCGAAGGAGGCCTAGGAAATCTTGGTCAGCTTCTTCCAGGGAACTGACAAGGTAAAGTTCATGTGGTTGCATATGTTGAGTAGGGAGTTTGAGAACTTTCATATAAGTAAGTCAGAGTCCATAAGTGATTTCCTCACTCGAACAATGGATGTCATAAGCTAGATGTGATTGAATGGGGAGAACGTTTGATTCTTTGATTGCTATTACGAAAGAATCATATAGAATGATAGTTTACCTCTTCAATGATAATGCTACTTCTTTTTTGGTTTTATGGATAATTTTCAGTCTTTTTAGGATTCAAAATTGGATCAAGTGGAAGTGGGAATTAAATTCAAATTACTCAATGAATTTTCTTTCAAAAAAATTCTCTCTCTAGTTCATAAATAAGGATAAAATAATGAAGACGCTGAGTTTAGAGGTCAAGATGCATTATATTTAAGATCATGGAGTGACAATTTTTATGTGGAGATAGAGACTATTAAAAGGCTTTTGGTGTGGATTAGTCTTCTTGGACTTCCTTAACAACACATCAATAAGATGGTTTTAAAGAATATTGGTAATACTCTAGGCAAATTCATTCAATAGGGACCAATGACGAAGGAGAGGATACATGTTGTATACACTCTAATATGTGTTGATATGGATATTTCAAAAAATTTACCAAAATCTATTAGGATTAAATATGAATCAAAAGAATGGGATCAACAAGTGGATTATGAAAACATTCCTCTTTGATGTTGCAAATATCATGAAACCAGACATATAGCAATAGATTACAAAGTGAAATTGGCAAAGAAAGAGATGGAAAATTTTGGGCATGAGACAAACATTAATGTGAAGTAAGGCTCTCATATCATAGGATAAGCTAGGTCAAAATAAGGATTCCCCACTTTTAAGAAAGTAGCAAGAAAAACTACTCTATGTCATAAAATGGCAAAGGCCATTATTGTTCATTCAAATCAATCATTAGAATGAAAAATGATACATGGGATGAGGAAGTATAATATGCAAGTTCAAATATGAAAGGAGTTAAATATGTGAAGGAAGATACTGAGGAAAATTGCATAGCAAAGAAAAATGAAGAGACATTTTAAAGCAAATGAGGTGAATGAGGTCAAGGTTAATCAAGGTAAATCATTTTCATTTTTCTCAAGTAGAATTAAATATTCTACTTGTAATAAAAATGAAAGTAGTACATAGTGTATTTGTTACACTTTAGGGTTTCAAGAGCAACATAAAAAAAGAAAAGCATATATCCAAGGAAATATAGGGTTTCTAGGGTAGCTTAAGAAAGTAATGACTATGAAGGATCATCCATGCAATTTAGGATTTACAAGACAACAAAAATAAATAAGTGTTTATGATCCCATTCCTTGCATTTTAGAATCTTTTGGCCAACATAAATCTTTAGAAAATAAGTCTTATTATGGATAATATGGAAAAATAAAAAATACTGATAAAGATGATAGTGTTGGTGGAAATAGAAAATTGAGAGGAAGATCATAAAAGCATGAACAAAGTGGAAAAATAAGAAGAAGATCTTCAAAGCATGAATATAGATAAAAATAAACCCAAAGAGATATTGATATGAGAATCCAAATAAAAATATCATAGGTGTTAACAAGCCTTCTAATAAAAAAATAAAAAATTGACTATGAAAATGATATTATAGAATATTAAGGGTATGAGACCCCTAAAAGAAGAGTTATTAAGGAATTAATAGGTTGCTATAGTCCTGAGTTTATTTTAATACAATAAACCAAATTAAGTAGTGAGGAATGTAAGGATACTTTTAAAAATATTTTGAATATGGGTGATTATTTACCATTTTCTTCTACAAGTGCTTCAAGTGGTATTGCAACAATATAGTACAAATGCAAATGGGATGAACATTTTTTAGAAGAAAAAAGGATTTGGGTCGCTAGACTATTTTTTAGGAAAAAAAACCATCAAGGTTGGGGTTATAAATGTATATGCTCCAACTGTAATTACTTCATGAAAGATGTTGCAAGGACCTTAGCATATTTTTTTTCAAATACAATGATGATTTATTGTGGACTATGGATTCCTAGGGATTACATCAACACTTTTCTATATCATTTGAAAAGGAAGAGTGGTTATCCAAGATGATCAAAATATATATAATATTTTGCATCATTTGTCAATTCAATTGCCCATTGGGATATTAGTCCTTCAAATTTTCAATATGCATGGGGTAATGGACGCATTTGACCAACTCATCAAGTGAAAATATTGGATATGTTATTGTTATCCAATAAATGATTGCAAATAGAGTATAGAATCTCTTTAGATATTTTATTGAGAGTAGGACTGGATCACAAATCCATTATTTTGACATGTGATTTACCCAATAACGGTTATTCAAATTAGTTCATTTCTAGTCTATATGGCTCCAAGATATCAATTTCCTCCATATATTTATATTATGGAGGTACGAAGCAAATTTTGAAAAGTAATATTTGTACAATTTATTCAAAAGATGAAATATTTAAAGGATTAAATGAATATTTGGAATGATAAATCTTTTGGTGAGATTTTAAAAGAAGAGAAAGAAATAAAATTCAAACTCAAAAATTTATAAGAGCTATTGGAAGCTAATGGAATGTATTAGGATTCTTATGTTAAAGAAAAATAACTTTGCATTTTAAATATTTCTCCATGGTTATTTGAAATGCTTTGTCTATTTTCTTAGATGAATCCCTCTTCTTTTTCTCTAGCCTCTACCTCTTTAAATGAATAAGTTCAAGCATTGATATGGATTTGAGATCAAGGCCTAGGGCCCTAGTTCGTTATCAACTAGTATATACGAGGAAGAATAATAAGGGCCCTTAGAAACCAAAGGATATATTTAAACAAAACCTATGGAAATGCAAAAACAACCATTGAAGTAGGAATATGTTCAATAAGCACTTGGAGCATTTAAAAGGTAGACCCCATCTGCTTAATTTATGATTTTCATAAAGCATTAAAAAATGGGTCATATTAGTTCCAAAAATCCAAGGAGAAATGGTTAAGGAGATAGAAATACAAAAAAAATCATACTATATCAATAATTTCATCACATCCAAAATATTTTAACTCTACATGGAAGAATTATTATGAAAGAAGATATACAGAAAGAAGAAATTAATTATTTTAAAAATATACTATTAGATATTGGTCAAGATAAGGAAATATAGGATAATATTTTGAAAAGTATTCAATTAATTATCACATAATATGAAAATTCGATGAAGATATCTATATAGGAGCTACATGAAATAGTTTCTTCTTTCCATCCTAACAAGGCACCTAGCCCTAATACATGTCCTATAATTTTCTTTCAACAAAATTAAGATTAATTAGAGTGATATGTTAGTTACAGTTGAAGAGGACTAGGAAAGTAAGGCTACAATAAATAAGATAAATTTCACTTTTATTATATTAGTTTCCAAGAAAGGTGAGAAAATATTTTGATAATTTTCATTCAATAACCCTTTGTAATATGATTTATAATATCATTTCAAAAATTATGGCAAACAGGTTAAAAAGCATTCTAGATTATGTTATCTCAAAGAAACAAGGTAGTTTTTTCATGGTAAATATTTTTTTATGGTATAATCATTGAATAAGAGGCCATACATTCTCTTCATTTCATGAAAAAAAATAAGTATGCTTATGAAATTAGATATGAGTAAAGCATATGATAGGATTTTATGAATCTTTCTACATTATATTCTCAAAATTTTTGGTTTTGATTACAATTGGTGTGGATGGATTAATGTTGTTATAGCACTATAAAATATTCTATTTCATTAATTATTCTCCTACTAGTTACTTGAATTAATCTAGTAGACTTTGCTAATGTGATCCACTGTCTCCTTATGTATTCATTATTCTTGCATAGATATTAGGGAGAGCTTTCTCAAAGGCAAAAATGGAAGAAAAAACAAAGGTATTCAATTTGAAAAAAGTGGTCCCTTCAAATATCATCTCTAATTTGTTGATGCCACTTTTCTTTTGGGCCATCCCTCACTTAGTGAGATAATGGAGTTTAAATCAATATTATCATGCTATGAAAGGACTACTAGATAGTTGGGTAATACTACAAAATCTTGAATAGTATCATTCTATGAAAATACTACTAGACAGTCGGTTAATACTAAAAAAATCCAATATTTTTTCACTAACATTGCCCTAGATTTAAAATAAATTATAATTAATATTTAGGATTTAAAAAAAATCCATCAATCTATTTGGGTATCCGAGTATATTGAAATCCATACTTATAAATATGATACCACTTTTAAGCTTACCAATAGATACAACATAAAAATTTGATATATTCAAAGAGAATTTCTTTGGAAATGATGCGAAAAAAATTAGGTTTCCTCTTATTATGTGGGATAGGGTTTGCAAAGGAAATAATATTGGAGAAGTAGGCTTGCGGAATTATAGAATTATGAGTTTGACATTAAGGGCAAAGCTTGTGTGGAGATTATTCAAAGATCAAGGAAAACATTAGGTAAAAATATATAGTTTCTCTTGATGCAATGAAATATTTATAAAATAACCCTATCCAAAAAATTGTAAACATGGAACTTCATATCAAATAATTTGCAATTGATAAAAGAAAATATTAGTTGCTCAATCAATGAGAGGAATTATGCAAATATTTGGTTTGATGCTTGGTTTAAGCCTTATCCTCTTATTTTTGAGTCAAAATGGCTACCATTTTATTGGGAATGCCTAGCTTATAAAGGTCCAAAGTTCAAATACTATATTGCTATGAGCAACAACTCTAGATCATATATTTCTATTAGTAACTTTGTTCAAGGAGAGAGAATCACACAAATTATAGATGAACTTCAAAAGATGCTTTCAGTTTTTTTGTCAAATTTTACATAAAAGGATGAGTTGGTTTAGAATATTTCAAAATATTGTGTATACTCAATCACATTGGGATATGAGGCTTTAGAGAAATCAAAATTTTTTTCTTCCAAATATTTTCTTTAAAATAATGTTTTGTCATTAGAGGTTTTTCCTAAGGCCTCAACACTTCTTTGGTTAACAATAATTTAAAGTAAGATTATTATAGGAGAGAGTATACAAAGAAGATAATATCATGGACCTTCTGATGTGTCTTGTATGAGAAGAATTTAGAAACATCAAACCATTTACATATTTTATTCCTTTTACTTACATAGTTTGTCGTTAATTTTTTCAAAATATGAAAATACATTGAGTGTGAAAAGTTGAAGGAATGTAAAAATAATTATTTCAAAGCTAAAACATTATGTATTTTTTGGAGTATTATTTCTACCATTATTTTTTAGAATTTATGGCTTGAAAGGAATGATAGAATTTTAAAAAATAAATCTCAATTTCATGCTAATTTGGAAGTGTATTAGTGCCCCTCTTACATAACGTTTATAAAATGGTGTTTATTATAGAAAGTGTCAAGTGTACAAAGATAAATAGTATCAAATTGGTTATGGGATTTTAACATACATGAAAGAGTTATTTGCAAAAATGACATTAAAACAAAGGATCTATTATTATCTAGGATAAAATGAAAATGTCTAGAAATTGTATTTATCAAAATTATTTTTTATGACACTTTTAAAGGAAATTTAAAAAAAGCTAGTGGAGGTGGAGTTTTTTGAAATAATGAAGACAAAATTATCTCACTCAATCATATGGAACTTCATTTAACAACTATTTAGAGGTTAGGGCACTTCTTAAAAGGATTAAAATTACAAGAGGAAAAGATGAAAATATATTTCGATTGAGAGGGGTTAACAAATTATCATTAATTTTATTAACAAACCTGAATATGGGAATTAGATAAAAAGTAACATTATTGTTGATGTTCATAATCTATTGTCGGAGGTAATCTCTTGAAATGTGAGCATATTTATAGAGAGGAAAATTTAATAGCAGACAAGTTAACCAATTGCAATGTTGATGTTTATGTTGGTAAAATTAAATTTTAGAAGGTAAATGGCCAAAGGAGATTGTATCTATTAATAAAAAAAAAATTAAGAGTTGATTGTGAAAAATAGCACTATGAGGAAGTTGAAAATAATATTTGATAAAAAATATATATTTATGATAAAAATAAATCCTAGATGTGGTTTAAATAACCTAATAACAAATTTAATATTTTGGTATTTTATGGGAGCAATATCCAATAGAATCCACATAATTTATTAAAAAAATTAAAAATATATCCTATAAGCTCAAAGACCTTAGGATCCTTCAAGTTCCCATATCTTCTATTACATAAAAAATACTATAAATAGGACTACATTACATAAAAAAAACCATATCATCAAATTTAATGGACCTAAATCTCGTTTTAATGAAACGTAGACCATCCTTTTAAGAATTTGAGCATATATCCCATGATGACATAATAGTTTTACTTGCAAAAAAAGGAAAAATCATACTATAAAATTGATTTGAGGTAATCAATCTCCCAATATTACACTTTATGTAAATAAATTAGTGATACAACTCTAATTTGTGATATTTAATGGATCTAATTTATTATAATCTAATAAAATGAGTATATATTTAATGATATTTAATGGAGCTAATTTATTTTGCAAGAAATACACATTGTCATCTGATAACACGAGTGTATATTTTGTGATGCCCCAAAAGTTTTGCTTTCAAGAAAGAAATAAGGTAATGTTGTCAACTTAGTTTTGGTAATCAACTTCCCAACATTATAACTTATTGTAAATCAAAATTAAAATTGATATAATGGTTCAAACATGGTAGTTATGGATTTTTAAGCCTTCATACTACCACAAATATCATAGGTTAAATATCAGAGTATCGAATATAATATAACCACAATACAATAAGGTCAAGATAATGAGATGAGTAAGATAACATGAGGAAATTATTATATAGAATAAGGCTTAAAATATATCAAATAACATTCAATAATAAGCAACAATATGAATGTATTAACTTTAATCATTCATGTATTATGCATGAAGAACAAATTACAATATTAATTGCTCAAAATGTATGCAATATTTATTGCTCTTATTTCTCTTACAAATATGATAATAAAATATGAGATGATAATATCATATTATGATATCCTCCTAAAAGAACGAGGATACGAAAGCAAAAAGTGAAGCGAATATGCGATGCAAACAGAACCGGAGTTAGCGCTAAATCCTAGGAATTTGAAAAAACATGAAAAGAGGGAAAAGCATGAGCGAATCGAAATGAAATAGATATGAATAAATAAGACATCCCTTTTTATTGATATGTTTCACAACTCGGTTACAATGTGCATCCTCCCCTTCCAAGGGCTAGGAGCGTTTAAGTGTGCGTTCTTGTTACATCCATGGGTGCCTTTCCTTCTTCCATGTGCCCACATGTAAAATGGGCGGACCAAATGTCGCCACCACTTGTGTTGATGAGTCTTGACTCCTCGCTACTCCTTTGATGTCCAAACCCTATGTTCAAAGGAATAAGAAACGGTCAGTAGCACCTGCGGATAAAACAAAGCATGCAATCCCCAAGCCTATGATAAGTGAATGAGAAAAATGAATTAAACTATGACTAAAACAGGTCCAAATGCTCTAAAAATTTGATAGGGGCATCAAGACACCACCAGGAAGGCTCTACAAAAGGAATAGTCAGGAAATTCCTCACTGATTTGAATTCGCTTTGGGACGGGATGAATTCACCTGCAACAAAACATCGAAAAGGTACTGTCCCAAATGTCCTACCTAGGAAGATCCAAAAGACCTATGAACTTGGTATTAGCTAATTGGGGACATTTTGGGAAGACCCAGATGGTCATATTTTCCCAATTTGATCTCCATCACCAGGAATTTGATGATGCTACCTGTAGATTAGTAGAAGCGAGGAAAGATGGAAATGTGATCAAAATTGTTCAAAACGAGACGAAATTAAAATGACAACCTATCTAAGCATCATAGAATTGAATGAAAAAATTAAAGAAATCAAGTCTACCATGGACTTCCCATCGCTCTGAAATGGGGCAATTAGGACTGTGGCAGTGTGGGAGGGGGCGCCCATGGGGCAAGCCGCCCATCGTTTGAGGCCTGATTTCGACACCAATCCACTTGGGATGGGTCCAAAACCTCTTGTGTGGTATTGTCAAAAAAATTGGTGGGATATTGTGGCCAAATTTCATGTTTTGGTCTCAAAATTTGTCCTCCTAATAGTCACCCAACGACCTCCCCTCTAAAGGAGATCAAGGATGTGAAAGGCGCAAATCCAAAAGGTGTGAGGTATGACAATAAAATGATAGCACTTCGTTGCTCTAAAATGCTCATTCTCTCCATATTTTGGGATGAGGAAACTCACCAATTTATAGACCTGGAGGTCTCTTGAAATGGGCATGCAGAGGCGCCACTTGGCAATCATGCCTTCCCAGGGGGAAGGAGATTCCTCCCTGAATAGGGACTTCATGACTGACCTTGTAAATTCCTCTAATACTCGAAAACGCTCACCCATACTCCCATGCAATGAAGGAAGTGTTGAGTGGTGGATCTGAGTTGCCATTTTTCAAGATTTGACTTTTTTCCCATCAAACCTACAATTCGCCCCACCTTGGAGCGAATCCAGAATTCATCCCTGGGTGGGGCGAATCCCAGTTTGAATTCGTTCTAGGGTGGAACACATATTGAGCAAAGTGCTTGAAGGTGCCAAATTGATCTTTGACCTTCCAAAACTATTGTGAGAGTGGTTAGGACCACTGTTTAACCTCTGGGGGTTGCCCTTGGGGCTGTGTGTGTCAAAGCGATCAGTGTTTGCAGTCACATAATCGGATTGGTGTTGTTTTGGTGTCTACAAATGCCCCTTTTTGGGATGCATTGTGCATGGCGCAGCACCGAGAAAAAATAGATAACCAAAGCACTAATGATTAGGGTTTCTCAGTAACCTAACCAACTTTTGATGCCCCAAGTATGGAAAGAGCATGCATTCTTGAATCCTTGCTTCTAACGAGCGAAGGAACTCAATTCAAGTATTTAACCTTTTTCGATGAGGTGTTACTTGATCTTGGACATTTATCAGTAATGAATAGGCAAAGGGAACAACCTTTTATCTATGAGAACCTTGAGTTCATGATTCACGTAATTGTCTTTGTCAATGATTCTTTGAATGTATGTCATTTTCCTTAATTGGGTGTGTATTTGTTGATTGGTGATTAAGTGCGACTACCCCCTCAAGTGACGAATCGATGAGGGAATGACCTGCATGAGAAAAGTGATGAGTCACTTGACCCAAGATGACTGGTGCAAAGGTGCCTTCAGATGCTTATCGTTGAATGCGTGTGCAGTTTTCCAACATTTAGACCTATTTTTGGTGGGTGTTAACCCTTTTGGTGACGCTTTTTGGAGCTAAAATTGTCAAAAATATATCTTCCTGTGGAGTGATATGGCCATGGTGGCCTTCTTGGGGAGTAGGATAGTGACAATTTGTAGCCCCAATGTCTATTTTGCATGCCTGGGATGTCAAGTGCAAAAGCACTTTCATCGGGCAAGTTTATTAGCTGTTTTGGTGCATTTTTGTTCAATTTTTCATTGTTTTTGAAAATTTTGCCCTAAATTCATTCTGGGGTGGGATGAATATCAGTTTAGTATTCTTCCCAAGGTGGTACAAGTGCTAACTAGAGTTCTTGTCCCAGGGAAGAACGAATATGAGCTCAAAAATCTATTTAAAGGCCAAAACTAGGGTTTGGGCTCATTTGCATTCAATTTTTTTTGTGATTTGGAGCTCTAGGGAGGAGGAGGTTAAAGCGAAGCGCTACCGAATTTCTCTTGACATCATGAGAACACAGACTAGATCGAGTGGCAGAGCCGAAGCGAGACCGATAAGTGCTCCTTAGGATTATTGCTTTTGTTTGTTATATGTTTTTAAAACTGCAAGTGAGTTGTTTATTTTTCTTTGTTATTATGTTTTTCAAAATTAAAATTGAAACCCTAAAACTAAGCTGAAAAAAAACCAAAGCTTAGCTTAAAATTGAATGGAAAACATAGTTTAAACCTAGGTTGGAAATTTTTATTTTTCTTTCATGTTTTTTTTTTTTGAATTTTTGTGAATTTTGTTGTTTTTGAGCTGTACATTGGTAGGCAGTGTTGTATATTCATATTATTGTTGTATAGTTTTTCATGATTTTAATGTTTTTGTGTTGTTTTATTTTGTAGGTTGTGAATATCTGATATCGTGTGCCTACTACTTTTGCTAAAGCATGGGGGGCACTAACTGTAACTGATTGGGAGTGGCTTGATGCCCTTGGGCTCAAGCAGGTGACTCGACTGGAGCCTATGGTAGGGGATCGGGCCTATCTGACAACCCTAATAAACCTGTGGGATCCTCAGACCACCTTCCATCTCCCGATAGGGGAGATGATAGTGACATTGGAGGACATCTATCAGATTCTTTGGATTTCAATAGACGGACTACCGATCCGTATGACGTCGCGAGATCAACAAACAACAGTGTTGACACGCTACTTCGAGCATGGGGAGGAGTTGGGTATGGAGAGCCCAGTGGAGAGAGTAGAGGGTGACTAACAGATTGGTAGGATTTTGGTCTGATGGTGGCTTGATAGGGGGGTGTTGGGAGTGAGGCACACAGTACTCATGGGCCTCATTTCCAACATGCTGCTACCTGACTCATCAGGTGTGAGGTTCCCATGGAACCTACTGGATGTGGTCTACCAACTGGTGCAGTGCCCGACGGAGGCATCACTAATCATGAGGTGAGGATAGATGCTACTGGCATAGCTCTATGGTGAGCTATACAAGGTTTGCTACCAGAGGTAGAAGGGGATTACCTACAACTATCTGTTGTAGATCTGGGCTTGGCAACACATAGCGATGGAGAGGCCAACAGGATTACCATGGACAACTCAAATGGATATGGAGGATAAGGATATAGGCTATGTGGTTCTATGGTGGTAGTCTGAGGAGTAGGGACAAAGTCAATGGTGGGCAGGTGTCGTAGGGCACTATGCCGATGCCTTCGCTTGGCTTACTCCAGGGGAGGTGTTCTAGCACCCTTATCGGGACTGTCCAGCTTGGTCAGAGGCTGGAGAGTGGCTTCGATGGGTACGTAGGGAGCGATGGCTGATTGAGGTACATGGGACCGAGCATGAGTTCTTCCCTTACAATCGAGGAACACTATAGTTTGGGGTGCACTAGGATTTGTCTAATGAACCCACGATCTATCGATGTCGGGGGGACGAGAGGACTCTGGATCGACTGATCATCGCGCCACTAGGTGAGGATTTAGACACAGTGATCGATGTCCTAGATGTGGATGACATAGGGACTACCATGGAGTATGACCAGTGGTGGGTACTGCGGTGATGGTGGGGAGAGGGGCCATTGGGAGGTGCGGAGGCAGCATCAATGAGCTGGGAGGGTGCCGAGGCACTAGGAGATGATTGGGGATCTCCATGGGAGGATGCAAAAATGGTGGAGGTGGAGGATGAGGATGTGGATTTTGGGGTTTCGGATCAACTAGAGTAGGCTGTTGTTCCAGATATGCCCATGCCTCATGCAGAATCAGAGGACATGAAGTTTGGGTTATGCACCGATATTGTGCAATTGGAGGGGCTGCTATGGAGGCACGATGAGGAGCTAGGGGACGCACTGTGGGAGGGGGATCTCATGCGCATGCAGCTGGCTGAGCGATAGAATACATTGGCTTCCTATCATAGGTAGGATGGGGGTTCTGATGTTGCACGGGAGAGGGATCTCCAACGAACACAACTGGCAGAGAGGAATAGGTCTTTGGCGCAGTGCGAGGAGAACTTGGTGATGTATCGCCAGCGGGAGATGGAATCGGTGTGGCAGTTGTTGGAGCTGGAGGTAGATATTAGCCACCTTGGTGGGTAGGTCCATACATTCAATGAAAGCGGATCATCACGCCGCTCGAGAGAGAGCAAGACTAAGCAATGAGCATCCTCTTAATGCAGGCGAATGGATGAGGGGGGCGAGTAGGTGTGATGTGGGGGCTAGCAGCAGCCGCCCTGAGGGGTCTCATAGGACCCACACCATGGGGGGTAGTTCTCATCACACCGATCCTGTGTGATCATGGTGGTCGACGCCCTAGGCTTGGGGGTTTTTGAGCTTTTTAGATTTTTGTTGTGAGGTCATAGGACCAGTTCATTGTAGCCTATGGGCATTTTTGATGATATATACAGATGACTTTATTTTGTTTATGCGCATATGATGATTTGATTTTATGTATGATGAGTGATGAGTATGGATGTGTGCATGTTAATTTATTTTGATGGATGCATATGTTATGATGAATGCAAATGTTTTTGAGTTTTAGGATATGCAAATGTAATGGATGAATTGAATTCGTGTTGTTTTGCGAGAGTGCCATAGACTGTTTAGACCTTTGTGTGTTTTTTTGGTGATTGTTTATGGCAATGCGAGGATGAAAGATAGCGCAATTGGTTTAGAATGTAGCTAAGGTTTTCTAAGACTCAGACAATTTTAACTAACTAGCCATGATTGTACTTTATCTGACAAGACTTTTGGACAAGGTACGAATCAGACTAGTCTTTGACCAAGTTATTTCACATCCCTGTGTGTGCAATTGAGTTCATTTATGTGGTATTTGTTAGGATACCACCAGTACCATATAGGTTGTCAACCAAACCTATACTGAGGATCACCTAATTAGCTCCACTAACTCCTTTGTTGTATGTAGTCAGATTAATCTGTGGTGCTATCTAGGATACCATAAGCTAGCTCATCCACATGCAAACATTGATCTGTACATGAATTAATGTGACAGATATATTGTCATGCGGGAGGTTTACCTCCAGTGACTGATAGGCTATCCACCAAACCGATACTGAGGTTTACCTCATGACCTGTCGAAATGCTGAGAGTTCCAGGGATTCAAGTTCGAATCCCTTCTTTTCTTCAATTGTATTGGGATACTTGCTCGTTGGTAGTGATAAAAATCACTGTTTATTTTTTTTTATATTTTTTTCTTTTGAGCAAGGGATTTGAATATTGAGTGATGAGAATCACTATTATATGTGCCTTTTGATGTATGCACTTTGGTGGTGATGTCAAATTTTTGGAGTTTTGACTTTTTGCAAAATTTTGATGTTTGTAACTTTTGAGAACTTGGGATTCTTGGGGACTTGGGTAGGGAAGATGCTTGTCATTTTGCCAACTCTCAGCATTCTTAGGGTCATTCGCACAGGGGGATGAGAAAGATAACTGTTTCACTTATGGTGACCTGGATTGCCTTGCAAGTTTCATCTTTCATTCTCACAACTTGGGAATTTTTATGTGTTTTAATTTATGTTGGGACACTACGTAACAAGGTGTGATCCAAGTAGAACTCTACCTTGTAAAATCTGTCTGACTTGGTACAGTATGTGGCTAGAAAGCAAAATAATTACTGAAGGATAAAAACTCTTGATACCTTAGAAGACCACTGACTCTGGTATGGTAAAAAGAAGTGAATGGTGTTTATGTTTGATGGACTGCTTATAGAATGGAGAAATGTGGAACAAGATGGATTTGCGGAGTAATTACAGTCTATGGTGCCTTTGACCTGTATGACCACAAATGTGCAATGTGTGGGTATGATGCTTAATGTAGCTACATATTTTTGTGTTTTTTATGGATTGATTTTTTTTTGTGAATATGAAGATGAGATGCGAGAAGAGCTCTCTATTGGTGTGATGAGTTTGAGCATGCCTGGAAATGAGATGCAAATTTTTGTTGTTTTTGATGATTTTACTATTTTTGAATTTTCTTATTTTTGACCAAGCGGTAATGGGTACCTTTGGGGTATTTTGGGATTGACCAAGCGATTTTCAGAATCCTTGGACAATTTTGGGATTGACCAGGCAATTGCAAGAATCCTTGGACCATTTAGGGATTGACCAAGAGATTGTAGGAATCCTTGGAGAATTTTGGGATTGACCAAGCGATTGTAGGAATCCTTGGAGCATTTTGGGATTGACCAAGTGATTTTAGGAATCCTTGGAGCATTTTGGGATTGACCAAGCGATTGTAGGAATCCTTGGAGAATTTTGGGATTGACCAAGCGATTGTAGGAATCCTTGGAGCATTTTGGGATTGACCAATCGATTGTAGGAATCCTTGGAGCATGTTGTTTGGGATATGGCACTCTTAGATATGGAATGGCCAAAAATGACTGATGTTCAAGGGTTCTAGTTTCTTGATTCCGTCAAGAGAGGCTAGCCGGTATGTCCCAGGTCCTATTTTGCTATCAATTACATATGGACCTAACCAATTTGCCATGAACATGTCCCTTAGATGGGACGGCAAACTAGCATTCTGCTGGTTATCTTTTAAGACCAAGTCACCAACCTGAAAATCCCTCAGGTGAACTTTCATGTTGTAAGATTTCTTAAGTCGCTCTTGATAGATACGTAGATGCTCGAGAGCATTAACGCATCATTCATCAAGCAACGTAGGCTGGTCTAACTGGGCCTACTGCACAGTGTCATCGTCGATGAACTCTTGCATTGATATACGCAGGGAAGGAATTTCCAACTCGAGAGGCATGACTGCCTCAGAGCCATACACGAGTGAAAATTGAGTTGCCCTAGTGGGTGTTCGAATGCTGGTGTGATAAGCCCACAGGGCAAGTGGGATTTGGATGTGCCAATCCTTATGACTATCTACGACTATATTTTTAAGGATGGCAACTAGCATTTTGTTTGATGCCTCTGCTTTCCCATTTGCCTGCGGATAATAGGGTGTCAAAAAACTATGCTGAATTTTGTACTTTGTGGTCAAAGAATGCACATCTTTGTTCTTGAATGACGTCCCATTATCCGAGATTATTTTGGATGGAATACCAAAATGACATATGATGTTATGCAAAATGAACTCCACAATGCGGGGTCCTATCGTAGAGGTAAGCGGAACTGCTTCCACCCACTTGGTGAAATACTCTGTGGTCGTTATGATAAATGTGTGACAACCTAACGATGCAGGGGAGATCTTTTTGATTAGATCTAAGCCCCACTACAAAAATGGCCAAGTCGATTGGATCGGCTGCAAGGCTTGGGAAGGTACATGTGTCAAATTAGCATGGTGTTGACACTTCATGCACTTCCTTACATATGCACAACAATCTCGCTCTAAATATGGCCAATAATAGCCCATGCAAAGAATGCGCTTTGCGATGGCCATACCACTGAAGTGGCCACCACATGTACCATCGTGCGCTTGGGCGATCACCCAAGTGGACTCTTTCTAGTCCAAGCACCGAAGGAGGATCCCTTCATAGCTACGATGGTACAAAATGTCTCCTAACAAGACATGCTTTGTCGCTTTCTACTTGAATTCTCATTTTACGGCATGCGTCAATCCAAGTGGGAGGTTACCTAGCTTGAGGTAGTCCCTTATGGGTGAATACCAATCCTACTGATCGGAATCCTCGATGGTATGAACAACCAATCCCTCTTGAAGTTCATCCCTAGCAAACGTTGAGCGAGAGAAAACTTGTAAGAATAGCATTATGTTGCTATTAATGGGAGTAGGGGAGAACAAGGACCCCTAGTTGGCATGTTTCAGATGATCATGGATTTGAGAGAACTTATCCGAGGATGGTTCAATCTAGATCATGTGGATTCCTAACATCAAGTTAGAACTTGCATGCTCCATCACGGATTGCGATAATGTTTTGACTTGAATGGTTGTCATATCACCGGAAAGGTCTTGCGAGATTAGTGACCCCAAGGAGGCCATAGTGTTCGTAAAATGATTCGATGATCGAGGGAGTGCCTCGATGTCATACTACTCAAGATTTATGAGGAATTTGTCCACAAGGTCTTTGTAGGCCTACAGGACTGGGCATTGCATTGGAATACCCCTTTAACTTGGTTGACAATTAACAACGAATCACCAAAGATGTTCAGTCATTTGATGTTCATGGTGATTGTTGTCTAAAGACCTATGAGCAAGGCTTCATACTCTACATTATTGTTGGTGCACGGGAAGTCTAATTTAAATTACAAGGGCACAAGAGCCCCTTGTGGTGTGAAGAATACAATTCCCATGCCACCACCTTGCTCACATTTAGAACCATAAAAAAATAGGTTTATGTCAGCCTGTGACTCAGGCTCATCAGAATCTGGTGATTCAGAGACATGGAAGACCCCATCATCGGGTATTTCTATGACCAAAGGTTGATCGTCTTCGAGAGGAGCCTCTGCTAGTTGATCGGCTATGATTGATGGATTTCTGTCCAATAAAATTTGTCAAATTTTGTCAACAACATGATCCATTTTGCCATGCGACTATTGTGATAAGTATGACTCATCATGTACCGTAATGTATTCTCCTTAGACAAAACATACGTAGTGTTGCTCAGCATGTAGTGGCATAGCTTTTTGGTAGCAAACACCACTGCCAAGCAGAGTTTCTTGACGTATGCATAGTTAAGTTCATAACTGACCAGGGTGCAGCTAAGATAGTAAGTAGCCTATTCTTTGTGAAGTTCATTCTTCTGAGCTAGCATGGCACCCAGTGCCACCTCAGTAGTTGAGATGTATAAGTAGAATGACCCTCCTAGTCTAGGTGGTGCCAATACTGGTAGTGAATCCAAGTATTGTTTGATGTCGTCAAAGGCTAACTAGCACTCATCATCCCAGTGAAATGCTACCCCCTTGTGCAATAATTTGTTCATGGGTCGGCATTTGTCAGATAGCTACGCTATGAAGCGCTTAATTGATGCAACCTTTCCCTGTATACTTTTGAGATGCTTAATGGTAGTTGGGGGAAACATTTCAAGGATTGCCTTAACTTTGTTTGGGTCCACTTCGATGCCTCGCTTTGAGACTATGAAACCCAAGAGTTTTCCAGATGTGATGCCAAATACGCACTTCTTGGGATTCAGTCTAACTTTATGTTCAATGAGGCGATCGAGGATCTTGCTTAAGTCATCGAGATGATTTGGGTGCAAAAGAGACTTGGCCAACAAATCATCCATGTAATCTTCCAAAGTTTTATGCATGTAATCATGGAATATGTACGTCATGGCATGTTGGTAGGTGGCGCCAATATTTTTAAGGCCAAAGGGCATGACCTTATAACAAAATTTCCCCCAAGGCGTTGTGAATGCCATTTTTAGTTGGTCCTCGGGATTGATACAAATTTGATTGTATCCTGAGAAACCATCCATGAGGGATAGCATTTCGTGACCTACTGTAGCGTCTACCAATGCATCGATGCTTGGCAAGGGGAAATCATCCTTAAGAATCACTTTGTTTAAATCTCAAAAATTAGTGCATATGTGAATCCTCCCATCGAGCTTTTTGACGGGTACCATGTTGGACAGCCATGGCAGATAATCCACGCAGATGACAAATTGTGCATCCAACAACTTTTGCAATTCATATTTGACCATCAAGGCCACTATTGGGTGCATCTTACATAGTTTTTTCTTAACTAGCTTGATTGTTGGATCAAGCGTTAGATTATGCGTGACTAGCTACGGATCTAGCCCCGACATGTCTCTGTATGACCATGCAAAAACCTCCTTCTTCTCTTTGAGAAGGGCAATGTAGTCGGCTTGCTCTTTAGGGGATAATATTACCCCTAGCTTGATGATCTATGGATTCATTGGATCCAAGCCAATGTCTACGTTATTCATCTTCTTGACCAACATGTGGGATCCGTCCTCCAATTGATGTGGAGTTGGGATCAAATGGATATCATTTGCTGAGTTTAAATCTGCGTTGGGAACCTCGGGTTCCTCTTCAGCATGAAATATATCTTGAGCTGTCTCTGGGGTAAAATGAAGCATTTTACAAAAATGCCAGTACTCTGATGGGTATGGAGGTGAATTGACGCGATCCCAGTCAATGGCATCTATGTCTAGATGCAAGGACCATGCTAGATCGACTGGATTGTGGATGGGGGTAGTTAAGTCAATGGATATCATGTTGATGAAATGATGTCCTGCCATGATTTCCATTTAAAGCATGTGGATACAGAAGCAAAAATGGAAGCGAATATGTGATGCAAACAAAACTAGACTTAGAGCTAAATCCTAGGAATTTGAAAAAATATGAAAAGAGGGAAAATCATGAGCGAATCAAAACAAAACAGATATGAATAAAGAAGACAACACTTTTTATTGATATGTTTCACAACTCGGTTACAATGTGCATCCTCCCCTTCCAAGGGCTAGGAGTGTTTAAGTGTGCATTCTTGTTACATCCATGGGTGCATTTCCTTCTTTCGCGTGCCCACATGTAAAATGGGTGGACCAAACATCACCACCACTTGCGTTGATGAGTCTTGACTCCTCGATGCTCCTCCTATGTCCAAAAACTACATTCAAAGGAACAAGAAATGGTCAGTAGCACCTGCGGATAAAACAAAGCATGCAATCCCCAAGCCTACGATAAGTGAATGAGAAAAATGAATTAAACTATGACTAAAATAGGTCCAAATGCTCTAAAAATTTTATAGGGGCATAAAGAAACCACAAAGAAGGTTCTACAAAAGGAACAGTTGGGAAATTCCTCACCGATTTGAATTTGCTCTAGGGTGGGACGAATTCACCTACAACAAAATGCTGAAAAGCTACTGTCCCAAATATCCTGCCTAGGAAGCTCCAAAAGACATGTGAACTTGGGGTTAGCTAATTGGGGACATTTTGGTAAGACCCAGATGGTCATATTTTCCCAATTTGGCCTCCATCAGTAGGGATTTGATGATGCTACCTATAGATTAGTAGAAGCGAGCAAAGATAGAAACATGATCAAAATTGTTCAAAACGAGATGAAATTCAAATGAAAACCTATCTAAGCATCATAGAATTGAATGCAAAAATTAAATAAATCAAGTCTACCATGGAATTCCCATCGCTCCGAAAGGGGGTGATTAGGACTGTGGCAGTGTGGGAGGGGGCGCCCATGGGGCAAGCCGCCCATCATTTGAGGCCTGATTTCGACACCAATCCACTTGGGATGGGTCCAAAACATTTTGTGTGGTATTGTTAGAAAATATGGTGGGATATTGTGGCCAAATTTTAGGTTTTGGGTTCAATATTTGTCCTCCCAATAGTCACCCAATGACCTCCCCTTTAAATGAGATCAAGGATGTGAAAGGCGCAAATATAAAATGTGTGAGGTATGAAAATAAAATGATAGCACTTTGTTGCTCTAAAATTCTCCTTCTCTCCATATTTTGGGGTGATGAAACTCACCAATTTATAGACCTAGAGGTCTCTTGAAATGGGCATGCGGAGGCGCCACTTGGCAATCATGCCTTCCCAGGGGGAAGGAGATTCCTCCCTGAATAGGGACTTCATGACTGACCTTGTAAATGCCTCTAACACTCAAAAATGCTCACCCATACTCCCATGCAATGAAGGAAGCATTGAGTGGTGGATCTGAGCTGCCATTTGTCAAGATTTGACTTTTTGCCCGTCAAACCTACAATTCGCCCCACCTTGGAGCGAATCCAAAATTCATCCTTGGGTGGGGTGAATCCCAATTTGAATTCATTCCAAGGTGGAATGTATATTGAGCAAAGTTCCTGAAGGTGCCAAATTGATCTCTGACCTTCCAAAACTATTGTGAGAGTGGTTAGGACCACTTTTTAACCTCTGGGGGTTGCCATTGCGACTGTGTGTGTCAAAGCAATCAATTTTTGCAGTCACATAATCGAATTGGTGATGTTTTGGTGTCTACACCTCCCTATATGGAATACTATATAGTCATAGTGGATTTACTCTTTTGATACTTGAATATTCCTTTCCATATATCAAGTCTTATGAATCTTGGTTTCTCTACTTGGCACTTGCATACTTGATTAACACTTAACTCTATATTTTATGTACACCTAAACATGAGTCATACACTTTTATAACTTGCACACTCTAACTAAGTCACTTGTGCATATATTTACATTACATGTTTGTTGTCTTATATATAATACACTTGTGCACATGGACTCAACTTACACTTGCACACTAACTCATATAACACTTATGACTTTCCTGCACACTACAATTTTACATGACAATTGTGCATATTCTACACATTCACACTTACATAAAGATGAAATAATACTCATACTCTAAACTATGACTCAAACCTAATCTAATATTTACATATGTACCATGAAGGTACCATGGAGGTACATTAGCATGTACCAAATAATGTAATATACTCCAACACCTGCTTGTATTATATTATTTGGTTATTTAAGACTTTAGTCTTCAATCATGATCTTCATCTTGATCTTCAATATTCAAGTTACCTTGCAATGAAAGTGTTGTTCTACTTGAGCTTCATCAGGTTTATCTTCTCCTTGCTTGATTTTTGCTTTGTGTTCATCACCATATTTATGTTCTTCAATCTTTGTAGCTTCAAAATTACAAGTCTCTTGAACTCTCTCATTGTCATAATATTCTTGTACAAGAACCTTTTATTTGCATTTATTTTAAGAACTATATTTTTATTTCGTTTCTATAGTAGCTTCTAAATATTCACTTAGAGAATCATTATAAATTCTTGAGTTAGATGAACTTGGAATATAATATTTCATGAAGAATGAAATATCCTTTCTAGAAATAATTCATCCACTTTCAATTTTTCTTAAGAGATTCAATCAACTCCTTTTTTTTTAGTATATCATCTTTACAAAGCTTAAGTAAAAATATTTTCATGTATATTATGCTACTTATATCTAAATATATTATAATACAATCTTTTCTATAATAAATTCCTTCAACAATTCTTGCATGTAAATAGTATTCAAAAGTTTAAAAAATTTCTTCTATGGCTTCACTATAGATTAATTTTGAAACTATATCTATCTTTCCTTTAGATTTTTCAATCAAATTCTTGATCCCAAATTTTATAACATCTAATTTTTCTTTTCTAATCATAGACTTCATATTTTTATCAAAAAATTTTAGATTTTGATTTTTTTAAAGTAGACAACCTTACAACTCTTTTAGTTAAGATAATTCAAAAATTTCAAAATTTCTATGGAGTAGAAATCCTTATGTCTCCCTAATTTTTAGAAACTAAAATAAGTTTTGCAATTTTTTATTTTCCTAAATTTGATGTTGAAATCCTTTTGTTTCCTAAAAAACTAAATTTGCAAATATTAAAACTCTTTTAATTTTCAAATTTTAAAAAATAAAAATAAATTAAGCGTACTTCAAAAATCTTGAGAACAGATAAACTAATTTCATTCCTTATCACTCTAAAAATTTTCTAAAAACTTACTACTTATACTTTCAAATATTTCTATAAAACCTTATTACTCCTACATTAGAAAAAATGTAATAAAGCTTTAAAAATCACTTTATAAAAATTAAATAAACAAACCTCGTTTCTCCTAAAATATAAAACTTATAACTTCTAATTAACAAACTACCTTATCTCTCCTTTATAAACCTTTTTCAAAATTTAATTGACTTATCTCTACTATATAATATTTAGACTAAACCAAATTTAAAATCTAAAACTTAAACTTTACTCTCACCAAATATTACCACATGATTGCAGTATAGTTGTTCGAATATGTGTTGCCTTGACTGCACGCTCTTCTGACATGCTATCTTAATTGTACACTATCTTCTTTCTTATGTTGTTTCTCTTACTTCTATCACTTTTAGTGCTTATATTGCTCCTAGTCCTTCCATTATTCTTACATAGATGTATTAAATACTCCACATGTATCATGCATGGAATTACTCTTCCTTCTAAAATATTACATGTTTCTTTAGTTTCTTCAATGTTCAATATTTACCTTAATGCTTAATGAACATTACTAAATGATCAAATATTTCCCAATGATACTTATTAATGCTCAAGTTTGGTTCTTGATGTTACTAATTGCTTGAATATTTGTCCAATATTTCTTATTAATACTCAATTTTTATACTAGACGTTACTAACTACTTTGATATTGTCAAATGACACTCAACATGTTTCACTACCTTAATCCATGCTCCAAATATGTTTTTAGACACTACATTTTACTTGGTGCTCAAAATATGTTGCAAACATTTTGATTTCTCTGACATTCAATTTACCTCACTCTAGTACATGCTTGGATGTTGCTTTGGATCATTTTTCTCCCTGGTTGTTGCATCAATTCTTAAATTATCTAGGCACTACAGTGCTCTTCTTACTTAGATAGTTCTTACTCTATGTTGATTATTTATTGTTACTGTTATGCTTTCATTAATCACTTCAATGTAGGCTACCTTAGAAAACTACCTTGATAGTGTTGTGCTTAGAACTTTTCCCTAAACACTATAGACTCTACGCTTAGTTACTTTATGCTTCTCTTATTAGACATAGAAGCTATATCTTCTAAATTATTCTCTTCAAATGAAGATGTATCTTCTCCTCTATAGACGTTATTCAATGTTCCTTTAAATGCTAGATTTCTAACCTGATAGTATACTAGCTTCAACTGTTGCACATTTAAAATTTATGCCTTTGTTTCTTATTGTAGATGACAATCAAATGCTTTGATTTTGCTGTAGGTGCTAACTAATAGTTTGCAGGTGGTTATTAAATGCTTGAAATATTTTATTCCCTTTTGGAGCTTATGATTCTAGCTTGGATCACCTTCTATTATCTCCACTATGTTGATTATTCAATGAAACTTTTTGGTTCCTCTTATGAAACCATTTATCATAGGCTTCATTCCTTTATACTATAATCCTTTTTTCTTGTTTCAATAAAAGGATTTTCTTTGTAAGATCTCTTTAGTTTACTCTCTATGCAAGCCACTTCTATTCTCCAATATATTTTCTATATGAAACCTTTGTTATTGAAATATATCTATTATTTGAATCTTCTCTTAGCTCTTATCCACTAAATATTCAATGCTTACCTTATCTCAATATACCTATCTCAAGACGAATATATCTTTATTCTTAAATGATATACCTATCTCAATATTAATGTAATTTTTTTAAGACCTAATATACCTTTCTTATTTCTCTGTTGTTATGCCTTCATTGTTGCTTAATATATATTCTCTTAAGAAGATCTAAATGCTTGTCAATACACTATACCTTTTCTTCTCTACACCTTGAAGTTAAAATTCTTCTTTATTTATTGTAGGAAGCTTATCATACTTTTGTTGCTTTATCTTAATGTCTGATACAAATCTTATCAATAATATATTAGGTCACACATAAGAATCCACAAAAAATGTTAGAGTATCTGACTTAAAAAATTGGTAGTATTCTCCTCTTATTATAGAATTCAATATTATATTTAGGTGATTGTAAATGTCCCTAAATCCTTCTCAATGTCAAGGTTGCTTGAATGATCCTGAATTCTTATCAATATCAAGGTGATCTTAATGTTCTTGAATTCTTCAATTATCAATGTCAAGGGTTGACTATATCTCTAAATGATCAACTATCTTAAAGTTGAGTCTTAATATTTGCTGGTTATTCTCCAACTATGAAATGACTCTAGCCTTCTACTCAATATGACCTTACAATAGTGTTTGAGTCTCACTGCCTTCAAAGTAGATAGAATCTAAATAAATTTTATCAAACTAGACAAACTTTAGTTTTTCAAGTAGTTAGCTTAAGTATATCAATCGATACAAAATTTGATGGTAGCTCTGATACCGCTTATGGATTTTTAATATTTAATACTACCATAAATATCACAAGTTAAATATCACAAGAATGAATATAAGATAGCCATAATACAATAAGGTCAATATAATGACATGAGTAGAATAATATGAGAAAATTAATATATAGGTTATGGGTTATCATATATCAAATAACATTCAATAATAAGAAGCAATATGAATGCACTAGCCCTAATCATTCATTTAATATACATGAAGAACAACTTACAATATTAATTGCTCAAAATGTATACAATATGTATTGTTTCTCTTTCTTTTACAAAAATGATAATCAAATATGAGATGATCATATTATATTATGATATTATCACTCTATAGAGTACAATATAGCCATAGTAGAATGACTCTTTGGATAATTGATTATTCCTTTTCATATGCCAAGTATCATGACTCTTGGCTTATCTACTTAACACTTGCATACTAGATGAAAACTTAACTCTATATTGTATGTACACCTAAACATAAATCTTAGACTTTCATAACTAGCACACTCTAACGAAGACACTTATGGACATATTTACATCACAAATTTGTACTCTTACATATAATATACTTGTACATACAAACTCACATGAAACTTGTGCCTTTCCTGCACATTACAAGTTTACATGACACTTATGCATATCTTGCACATTCACACTTACATGAAGGAAAAAAATCAAACTCTAAATTATGAATCAACCTTAATATATTATTTATAATGTACCATGAAAGTACCATGGGTACATTACCATGTACTAAATAATATAATATACTCCAACATTTATTTATTTTTCTCTATCCCTCTCTATTTTCAATTTAGGTAGTTATTTTTTTATGCAATCCCTTGTATATGTTTTGTGTTGAAGAAATTATATTATTTGGTATTTTGTAAATATTTTAGAATACGATGTGTTTAATTTTTTATTCTATAGTGTGTAAGTTATTAAATGTGAGTTATTTGTGTGAGGTTTCATGTTAGTACGTGTGAGTTATGTGAATGAAATATCATTTTTAGAAATGAAGAGTTATGTGCAATCATTAGAGACTTTATCTTTATATAATATATGTGATTTATTATGTAAGAGATAAATATAACTAAGACTGAATCTTTGGATACTTGAAAATTCCTTTCCATATGCCAAATCTCATGACTCTTGGCTTCTCTACTTGACATGCATGCTTGATGAACATTTAACCCTTTATTGTATGCACACCTAAACATGACTCTTACAGTTCCATAACTTGCACACTTTAACTAAGATAATTGTGCATATTTTTACATTACATATTTTCACTCCTTACATATAAGATACTTGTGCACATGGACTCAAATTACATTTGTACACTTACTCATATGAAACTTGTACATTTCCTACACATTACGACTTTATATGACACTTGTGCATACACTTGTACATTTCCTACACATTACAACTTTATATGACACTTGTGCATTTCCTAAAAATATACACATACATAAAGAGAAAATATAGTTCACACTCTAAACTACAACTCAACCCTGATCTATTATTTACAATTGTACCATGAAAGTACCATGGGATATATTAGCATATACCAAATAATGTAACATACTCCAACAAGTAGAAGTTGAAATCCTTTAATCTTCTCAGAGCACATTCAAATCTAAATAATCGTAATGAATAAATATTTAAAAAAAAAAACTCTCAATAACATCACAGCCAAAGATTCTCTGGTACATTTATTAGTAATAAATTAATGAATAGAAAATTAATTAATTAATAGAGAAAATATATTTTTTTAATTAACATAATTAGATCTTGGATTCTATCATTGAATCTGCACTCAAATTTTTTTAGTATTATATGTAGAGACCAATATGATTTCTTTGTGATACTATTTGTATTTACTCAAATGTTGTTATCTTCTTATGGCTTATGAATTCAAGTTAAATAATTTTTTTCTTTTTCATAAATTTTTCTCATTGTGTTCATTAAATTATACAACACTACTGATAATATTTATTTATTGATGAATACTTGTTATGTACATTTACCATGGAATTGAACTTAGATCTCATCACCAATAATGCTGATCATTATTAATAATATTATCTAAATAATAAAAAATCCAAAAACCATAAAATCATCCAATTACTACTTAATAAATAGCATACATATATTCACCATATCTTGAAATATGTGCAAAGAGTATGGACAATTGCATATTCTTAAGAAAAAATAACATACAACCTTTGACGGTCAATCTTCATTATACATCACCAATGATAATAAATTTAGAATGAGATTCAACCAAACAAACAATCCAAAAAACAACTACATCGTATTACTTCAACAAAAATATAAATAAATATAAATAAATCACCTAAAATTTCTTAAAAATTATAATCAATAATGGAAAGACTTTCAAAAGTTGTTGGTCCACTGTTTCATCACTTTAACATAAGAAAACAAAAAAAACGGCAAAAGAATCAAGTTACAAATCTTAAAAAATCCTCTTCTGGTTAAAAATGATATTTTCCTTACATTACATTCACTTCGTACTTAGATTTGTAAATTTTAATTTAAACTTATTTTAGATTTTTACTACCTATATTAAAAAAAAATCAATAGCAGATGAGATTAATTTTTTTTTAAAATAAAGCTAAAACTTAATGTTGCACTACCTGCATCTACAACCATTGAAGGCTGAAAAAAAAACATAGAAAACGTAAGGCACGTTCCACCCTTGTTCTTGTGCAATGTGTTCAGTGTTTTTAACATAGATTAATATTGTACGTTTTCAAAATTTTATCCTCCTTGAACGCAAGCATCAGCTCTGACCAGGTAACTTAACGGCAATAGAATGCAACTCAAAAATTTGATACTTTCTTTCGATAAACATGGTTCAGTCTGTCTGAGCACTAGCAACTATCCACATTGGCGGTACACTCATTTTCTTCATGTTAACTAAGAAATTTCAATCGACCTATGAGCCATGGACAACATCTCCATTTGATTATTTAATCAGCTAACGAATATAATAACTACATCTTGTTATAGATGCAGCATAAAATACTCCAATTTCAGAAAAAAAACACAAAAAGCAATAAATCTCAATGACACGTAGAACTAAAGTTTTGTTGAAGCTCAATAATCTCTTCTAGCCCTCTTATATTTGCACCTTTGAAGCAGAGCCTTCGATGGAATAGAATCTTTGTTTCTAGCTAAAAAGCATCCCCCGTCAATGGTTTCCTTTCAGAAAGGAATACAATCATCATTATCATGGAAGAAATATTCCATGTTCAACTCACAACCAGTTTAGTCTAACATATCCAATAGTTTTTAACAATTTAGCACTGCATAGTTGAGTCTGTGTTGCCAATTACTGTTCACAAAAATTAGATCTTCATATTTTGCATAGCACTTATTGAATGTTCCTGATTCTTGAATCATTGTTTTGCCTTTAGGTTAGAAAATAATAGGAGCAAAAATTGATCAAGAGAGCCAAATATGTACAAAGGAAGATGACTTAAGAACCTTCTCTCAAATATACTGTCCCTGCTTGTTAGAAGTTAATATTCAAAAAATCCGACTGCGACATCTTCTGATCCCACCCTCATATCACACATGCCACTGCCATGGAGGACAACAAAAATGCTTTTCAAATTGGTTCCGTCTGTATCGGTAAGATAGGTTTGTTCCCTTCACACATAGGCCATTTAACTGAATATCAGAGTACAGATTTGTATGATGGCGTCAGTGCAAACATTCAAACTTGAGAACAGTATTTGAATAAAAGCAACCAAAAAGAAAAGTCAAGAGATAAAACATAGTAGACTGAGAAAATAACTGAATATCAGAGTACAGATTTGTATGATGGCGTCATTGCAAACATGCAAACTTGAGAACAGCATTTGAATAAAAGAAAAAAAAAAAAAAAAGTCAAGAGATAAAACATAATATTTCCATGCCTTTGTTACCTTTGGAGACCTATACACTCGTAGAAATTGTCTACCTGAGTCCGTTCCTTGACCGACAAGCCATAATACACGCTTGGAATTCTAGCCCTTTTAGAGTGAGATAATCGAATCTTAATTCAATCTCGGAGACTTCTAGAGAAACTAAGGTGATGGACAAAAATAAATAATAATCAATGCATTGACATCTATCAGGGAGTATCTCCAATTATTCAAGTGGATGACCCACGGAAAGTAACAATAGCCAAATCCCTCAATAACCCATCACACGAAATACTATTCACTTCACAAACTAAAAGAACGAAGTGGATGACCTTTAAGCCAATTATTCAAGTGGATGACCTTTAAGAAGTGAAACGTCATCCTTGTATTTGCCCACGATATCCATGGGTTCCATATAAGAACGAAATATAGAAGTGAAGAGTTATGAGTATGAGGTGTTATGTATAAGTGAGAGTTGTGGGTATGAAGTATCCTATTTAGAAGTAGGGAGTTATGAGTAATCATAAGAAAATTTGTCATTATGTATTATATAAGATTTGAATAAAATACGAAAAGTTGCATCTTTCATGAGTTTGAGGAGAGCAAAGGTCAAGTGTCAGCTTCATGTAAATCTATATATTAAAAAAAAAACTTTGTGTTGTGTAATGAATGAATGAAGAATTGAAGAAGTATTTATATATGCATGCTTTTGTAGATGAATTATTTCAATAAATATTTTTTTTTGTGCTATATTATTATGGTTACATGAGTTTGTCATGCGTGAGATTATTTGATCCTGAGAATTATTAATTTGTGAGTTATTTTGGTCCATTTGCTAACAAGACCTAAGAAACTATGAAGCTCCATCAATGACTTTAGAGTAGGTCAATCTTAGATCACTTGTATATTATCTCGGTGGACATGAGATCCATGATTATTATTGACGAATCCTATATGTTAAATGTATTTGTCACCAAAGAAATGATTCTCTAGTTGATATTATTCTTATGTTAATGCAAAGTGCTAAAGACTTGATTGACATATTCTAGGTTTTATTCCCATGTACTATAGAGCACAAGAATATCATCCATGTAGACAACTATAAATGAGTTAGTGAATGGTCATAATATGTCATTCATCATACTCGTGTACATCATAGGTGCCTTGCTAAGGCCAAAGGGTATGACCAATTTCTCAAGAATATGTTCTTTAGACTTGAATTCTATCTTTCAAATATTGATTCACTCAATCAGGATCTAATGATACTTAAATTTGAGGTTAATCTTGGTGAAGTATTTGGCACCCCTGATCTAGTCTAGGAGATCATGTCAATCATAGCAATAGGATAATTATTCTTCATTATAATCTTATTGCGAACTTTAAAGTCAATGTAGAGTTATCAATGAGTTTTTTAAAATTAATGGTTATATTATGTAAAATTTATGAAAATGATGAACAAAGGTAGCTCCATTCATAGTCCAAATAGTTCTGCAGTGTTATTTTAAGCTTTCAAGTAGGCTAGTAGAAGGGAGAAGATCAGGAAACTGGGTTGAAGTTGTATTGCAAAAAAAGGGATAAAACCAACTTGTTTTTTTTTGGTATGGTATGTTACTGTGTTTTGCTAAAACTTGTGTTTCTAAAGTTTTAATCTGGATTTAGAGTTTGTTTTTACCTTATTTTGTGTAAGTTGAGGGTTACAATAGAACATCCCAATAGAAGGATTAAAAAATAGAGAGTGCTTGAAATTAAAAAATTGGGGTTTACAAAGGGGGAGAATTCAATGGGAGAATCCTCGATAGGAGGGTTCACACAGGGGACTTCTGAGGGAAGGATTCATAATCCTGAGGGATCTAATACATAATCCTTTGTGGAAGTGGTTAGAGGCAGTAATGGAAAGAGAGATGATACAGGAGAACAGGGTCAAAAAATCCTACAAGCTACGGGTCAAAAAAAGGAGACTGAAGTTGAAAAAGCCAAAAGAAACGGATGTTTACCTCAAATAGAATCGATTATAGTGCTAGAAATTATAGAATAACTCATAGTAGATGAGATTGTGTATAAATCCAAGTATGCCTTAATATGCAAGTTTTTGGTACTTCGACCTTCTGCAAGGCTCTTGTACTCTGGGAAAGAAAGCATTGAGCACCACAAGGGGAATTGGATATTTTCACATTATCGAATGAAAACTTCATAGTTGAATTCACAATGATATATGATAAGGACAAATATTTTGATGGAGTTTCGTATAACATAGGCCATGCAGGTTTATTCATGCAACCATGGCGACCCGCTTTTGATCCTAGAACTAAACCCTCGACAACTCCAATTTGGCTAAAATTATTTGCACTTCCTTTAGAATACTGGAAAGAGGAAATTTTGGAGTTGATAGGTAATATCTTAGGCAAATACATAGGCAGATCAAGAGAATAAATGGAAGGAGGATCAGCAGTGTATGCCAAAATTTGTGTGGAGATGGACTTGGGAAAACCATTTCCAGTGGAAATTAACCTCAAAGTTGGATGGAATATATGGAAACAAAAAATAGACTATGAATTTGTACCTTTCATATGTAGAGAATATCATGAATATGGACATTTGGTGAGAGGCTTCCCAAAACTAGTCAAAGGAGAGACAAATCCAATGAATCCAAACCCAAGAAAACAACCTCAGAAAAAATAAAATGAATAAGGATTTCAGATGGTTATGAGAAAAGGAACAAAAAATAATAACCAAGAAAGAGGAAGAAATCAGCATAAGGGAGGAAATACAAACCAATGAGAAGAAGGAAGGGCTCTGTTAGAATTTCACAATAATAGATATGCAAAGTATTACACAAAATATGAAGAGAAGAGTGGAACTAATTAATTTATCTCTAGGATCAACTTTGTATAAATAGTATATTTGATCATTGAGAGTTGTTAGATTACAACTCATCAAACCTGATGAAGACACAACTTAGAGTTCTCCTGACACATGGAGGATTTGAAACTCAAGTGTGTATCCTAGTGAACTTAAGAGAATATTCACTTATTCTAACACTCCCGCTTAAGTGATACTAGGGGAGATTCTATAAATGAGTCCTGACAATGAGGCCTGATTAGGTACTCATTTACAACATAGATAGTTGGTGGAAAAAATCCCTATGGGAAAAAACTAACTATAACCTCTTTGTTTTGAAATGATGGTAAAAACCCAGTGGGAAAAGCCACTAATCAAAAGCAAAGAAGTATGAAAGAGGATTGTCTTCGTATGGCAAAGATTGTCCTCTTTAACAAGTAAAATATGATTCCTAGAAAGAAGGACTGATTAGGTACTCATGTACAATATAAAGAGAGGTGGAAGACCTCTTTGTGAATGTAGTTCTAATACTTCAAGTTTCTCTCAAAACTGAAGGTATCATCGAGAATGAAATGACTTGGTGAAGATTTTTGCAAGTTGATTCTCTATTGAAATATATTCCAAAAGTATATCCCCATTCTGAATATGTTGCGTGATGAAGTGAATGTGGATCTCAATGTATTTTTTGCACTGATGTTCAATTGGATTGCGTGCAATATGAATTGTGCTTTGATTGTCACACCATAGAGTTATAGGTACTTCTTGGAAAAAACCAAATTCTTTGAGAATTTGACGAATCCATAGGGCTTCCTGACTGTCTATAACTGCTACTCTATATTTTTCTTCTATAGAAGATAATTTTACTATCTATTGTTTCTTGCATAACCAGGCTACTGGTGAAGAGCCAAGGCAAAAAACATATCCAAAGGTAGAACATCTGTCATCTATTGATCCTGCCTAATTTGAATCTATATATCTCATAATATTCATGGAGTCTCCTCTATAGGTGAGCCAAAATTTTGTAGTACCCTACAAATAATGAAGAATTATTTTAGTTGCTTGCCATTGCCTTAAATGAGGGTTATGATAGAACCTGGATATGAGACCAACAACATATGAGATATCTGGGCGAGTATGAGTGAGGTATAATAGATTGCCTACAATTTGACGATATAGAGTAGCATCACAAGAGGGGATGAGCAGGAAGTACTGAGATGAGTGCCAAATTGAAAGGTATGGGAGAAGGTTTGCAATCTATAATTTTAATCTTCTTAAGGAGATCTTGAGTGTACTTTTATTGACATAATGTGATCTCTACTTTATTTTGTTTTATTTGAATCCCAAGGAAAAAATGAGCTAGACCTAGATCATTCATTTTAAATTTCTTACAAAGGGATTCTTTTATATTCTAAATGTGAGTGAGGTTACTACCAGTGAGAAGGAGGTCATCAACATAAAGAACAAGAATGGTGATATTTCCTTTACTTCTCCAAATGTAAATTGTATTATCAGACTCACAATGAGAAAATCCTATTGAAAGAAGGAAGGAGTCTAGGGGCTTGTTTGAGGCCATATAGAGATTTTTTAAGCTGACAAACAAGAGAGGAGTCTTGATTAAAACTAGTGGGATGTTCCATGAATATTTTTTCTTTTAAATTTCCATGTAAGAAGGCACTTTTCACATCCATTTGGTAGACTGGACATTTATGGAAAGCGGCCAGAGCAAGAACTAATCTAACAAAATCCATTTTAGAAACAAGAGCAAAAGTTTTTATATAATCAATACCCTCTATTTGAGAAAAACCTTTGGCTACAAGATGAGCCTTGTGTTTATATATTTCCCCATTTGGTCCATATTTTTTTTTGAATATCCACTTACATATAACTAATTTTCTTCCCTTAGGTAAGGGAACTAAATCCCAAGTATCATTTTTTATCAAGTAAGAAAAATCATTATCCATGGCATCTTCCATTATTTTATACCTAAGGCTTCTTTGAAGGATTTAGTATTAGAGGAAATGGATTGACATACAAGACTAGAACCTGTGGGGTTGGCTAATTTGTTTGAGGGAATATTTTGAATGTAGGGAGTAGCTTCTTTAACAATTGTGCGGGCCCATTTTGTCATAGAATAGGGAGTTGAAGGAGTTGAAAGACTTTGAGAAAGATTTACATGATCTTCATCTTGATTATCAATAATAAAATTAACTTCAAGGGTTGGTTCTTCATAATATTGAGGTTCCACTATAGGAGAAGGCTCAATGGAGGAAGAGTCCTTTGGAGGTTCTTTTTGAGGGAATTTTTCATCAAATTTGACATTCCTATGAAATAATACCTCATGATTTGAGGGATTAAGAAGTTTGTATGCTTTAAATTCTTCACAATAACCGACAAAGATGAGTTGTCTACTTTTCTTATCAAGAGTCTTCCTTTTTTTCTTTGGAATGTGAGCCCAAGCTATACATCCAAAAAAAATTAAATTGTAAACATCTAGTTTTAATCCAGACCATGCTTCTTCAGGGGTTATTTGGTCAAGGGCTTTATGAAATGTGCGATTTTGAATATAATTTGCACAGTTAATAGCCTCTGTCCAAATTTTTTTTGGAAGATATCTTGAATGGAGAAAACAATTAGCCATCTCTTTTAATGTCTGGTTTTTCCTTTCTATAATGTCATTTTGTTGAGAATTATGGGAGGTAGAATGTTGATGAATTATACCATGATTAGAAAGAAATATGGAGAACTCATTACTGCATTATTTTCTCCCATTATTAGTTTGAATCTTCTTGATTTTACAAGAAGCCTGATTTTCAACTAAGGATTTAAATATTTTAAAGTGGGATAACACATCACTTTTATATTTGAGAAAGTAGACCTAGGACCTTCTAGAAAAATCATCAATAAAGGTAAGAGCATACTTTACTCCCTTAAAATAAATTTTAGGAAAGGTCATTACGTCATTGTGTATTAAATCTAGAGGGGATGAAGATTTTAGAGAGCTACTTGGGTGGAAAGTGTAGACACCAAAACAACACCAATCCGATTATGTGACTGCAAACACTGATCGCTTTGACACACACAGCCCCTAGGGCAGCCCTCAGAGGTTAAACAGTGGTCCTAACCACTTTTATAGCAATTTTGTAAGGTCAAAAGGCAATTTGGCACATTCGGGCACTTTGCTCAGTATTCGTCTCACCCAGGGACGAATTCTAACTGGGATTCGTCTCACCCAGGGACGAATTCTAAATTCGTCTTTGGTCAGGACGAATTCCAGGTTTAACGGGCAAAAAGAAGAATGCCGCCAAGTGGCAGCCGAGGACAGTCAATTATTGCCTCTTGTCGTGCATGCGCGTGTAGGTGGGTAGATTGGCAGTTAGAGGACTGTCACAAGGGCAGTCATGGAAGCCCAAGTCAGGGAGGAGTCTCCTCCCTCTTGGGAAGGCATGGCCGCCACATGGCATCCCTGCATGCCCCTCCAAAGAGACCCCCTGGGTCTATAAAATGGTGGACTTTCCCACCCAAAAGAGAACAGGTTGGAGGCATTTTCAAGCAACGAAGTGCTGCCAAATTGAACACCCTATTGCACCCTTTTTCGATTCACCTTTTCACATCCATTAATCTCTTTCGCAAGAGAGGTTATTGGGTGGCTTTTGGAAGCGTGGATCCGAACCCAAACCCAACATTTGACCACCTTGAATCCACCAATTTTCCGACAACCCATCCTAAGAGATTTTGGGCCCATCCCTAGTGGATTGGTGCCGAAATCAAGTTCCAACGGGGGGCGGCCCGCTTGGGCACCCCGCACTTTTTTGTTAGTTTCATTTTAATCTATTCGGTTATCATTTGTTTATCCTACATTACACTCTATGCTGTTTAGATAGTTCACAATCTTGATTTCAGAAGACGTTTATCAAATATTATCATGCTTTTGTCGCTTTTGTTGTCCCACTAACTTGCAGGTAACAACATCAAAATTCTTGGTGATGGAGGTCAAATTGGGAGAATCCGACCATCTGGGTCATCCCAAAATGGCCCCAATTACTTAACCCCTTTGTTTGCAGGTGTTTTGGAGATCCCGAGGTGTGACATTGGAGCGGCATCAACTCGGCATCTTAACACAGTCGAATTCGTCCCACCCGGGGACGAATTACAGCAGAATTCGTCCTGACCAGGGATGAATTCTAGTTGAAAGCAGATTGGCCAACTGTTTCAATGGCAGTGGCCCTCCGGTAATGTCTTCTGGTCTCTGTCAAGTTTGCAGGTGATTTAGATTCATTTTATTCATCATTTTAGCTAGTCTTACGCATGCATCTTTCATTAATTTCAGAGAACAAACTTTTCCTATTTGCAGCAGGTGCTACTAACTCTTTTGTTGTTTCTTTGAATGCAGGAGGAGCAGCAAGAATCGAGGACTCATCAACAACAAGCGGCGGCAACACTTTGGCCCACCCATTTTGCATGTGGGCACGCGAAAGAAGATCACTATTCATGATTGTAACCAAAACATGCTAACACTCCTAGCCCCTAAAAAGGGAGGAGATGTATTGTAACCGAGTTGGAATCACATTAATAAAAAGGGTTGTGCTCCTGCTTTCTCCTTTTACGTTTGGTTTTGATTTGATTATATTCGCTTTATTTCATGCATCGAGCTAGTTAGTTTACATTGCAGCGATTAGTGTTTCTTTTTATTTCCGGAATCTCGTGCTTTCAATGGCGATCACGGTGGGACCCTGTCCCCTAGTTTTTAAGATCAAGTAACTGATCCATTTTTGTGTTTTGTGCTTGACAGGTACCATTTTTTAAAGCAGACTGTTATTCGTCTTTGCCTGTGGCGAATACTTTACTGTAATTCGTCTGACCCTGAGACGAATTCAAATTCGTCTCTGGCAGGGACGAATTCTGTTCTGTAATTCGTCTCACAGAGGGACGAATTTTTGTCTATAAATTTTTAGAGCCGAAGATCAGAAACAACAAGTCTAGGCAGAAAAGAGGTAAGGTTCCAAAACTGTCCTTGTCATTTTTTTTGATTTTTTGTTTCTATTTTTCTGTCAACTTTTGCTTGCTTAGGGAAAGTTGGTTGCTTGCATGTTTCAATTTTAATTAAAATAAACCACACACACATCACGTGGTATCTTTAAACCAAGGAGCTGGTCGTAAGACCCCAGCCCTTGATCAAGACCAACGGTGGGTTCATCACCACCTTGGCTTGATTTTGCATCCATTTCCCCGATTGTCACTATTGTTAGGCGTAAATCCTGATGAAAGCTGACCGAGTGTCACTGGGGTGATTCCCATGCACGCGAGGATAAGTCTTCTATGGTAGGTGTCATTAACAGGACAATCCCCCTTCCGTACCGCCTATGTTCCACGTACCATCTGCTCTCACGTACCTATAGTTTCCCTCTCGTAAGGGCGGGTATATAGAGAGGTTGGTATATCGGCCTAGCAATGGTATATTGAAGGGGCGACCATTTATGGGAGTCATATGAGCCAACATTCTGCATTTAAACGTTCTTCAAAACTTTCAAAAACAAAACAAAATCATCAAAATGCACTAAAACCAGTCTAGGACACACCATTAATCTTTAAAAGAGATAATCACCATTTGTGTATGTGTGTGTTCATTTCTGCTTAGTGTAACAAAAAAAAATCAGAAAAATCATAAACAAAAGATAAAAATCTACGCATTTTGTCACTCGCTCCAAAAGCTCCAAGGATTCCCGCAATCGCTTGGTCACTCCAAAATGCCCCAAAGGTGTCCATGAACCCTTTGGTCAACCCAAAAGCACCCCAAAGGTGCCCATAAGTGATGCAGGAGCATCCAACAAAATATGGGAAATCTTATTTTTTTCCCTAAATTTTAGTGCATCTTGTCGGGGCCATAACTTCTCAACCGTAGCTCCGATTGACGTGAAATTTTACAGGGAGTTAGTTGGGAGAATTAGGTTCGAGGCCAAATTCCATCATCTAGTGCCCCGAAATTAGGTTTTAAAATTACTCAGCTAATTTTTTATGCTTTTTGAGCTATTCGAAGGTCAATATCTCCTAATGTATTTAGAGTTAGGACTTGAAACTTCATTTTTGTCTTATCTATTGTAAGAGGGATGCGCACCCCAATTTTGGGCCCCATATGACTCATTTTCAATTTTTAGGGTTTTTAGAGAGACATCGTCATGGTGCTCACCCGTAGCCAAGCCCAATCACGGGCGGATGCTATGGGGAATATCCAAGGAGGCACAAGTCACCTCCGGTATAGCCCCAAGGATTTGGTCATACCACCTTGGTGACCTGACACACAAGGTAGTCCCCTCCACACCTTAACGGAAAGGGACTATAGGGGCACCTCTTCTAGGGGCACTCCTGTTCAACATAGCACCCAACACACACCCTTCCATGAGGGGTACATCCGTAGGAGAGCTCCCTTAGATGCTCGCTATGAGTGGTCACCATGCGATGAAGTGCTAGGTCAACATAGGGTTCGACGAGAGGAACCACATGATTACACTATCCCTCCTTCACCCCCTCTAGTTGTCAGGACTACAAGGACAAATCTAGAGCACAAGGCTCCTCAGGCAGGGCGAGCCAGCTCCGTCCATCCCTTTTTCACTTATGAAAGAGAGCATGAGGAAGACCCTTACCTTCCTCAAGAGCAATATACATGCAGGGAGCAATACGCCTCCACAAATGCTAGCTATCAGGATCACCTACTGAGGCCAAAGCCTCGAGGGAATGCCACTACCTCCAACAGAGGGAGGTGGCCTATAGAGATCTTGGATCACTACGACCGAGATAGATATCTAGGAGAGGCATCTAGGCCTTCTAGACATGAGATGGCAAGACCAACTATCTTAGAATCTGTCAAGCATATCGCACACCGGATGCAACTCACGCAACTTGAGCTAGAATGACAACATTTAGAGCAATGGTATCTTATAAATAAAGAGCACCTTCACCACCAGAAGGATGAGTTGTTCCAACACACTATGCAGGAGAGGACTCCAACCCCTCACACACATAAGACAAAACATTATGAGAGGCACAACCCCTGGGTGCGAGACAAGTCTCCATGACCCTATCGAGCACCACCCCCAATGCCTCCTAGACATGAACGGGAGGCTACTCCTATAACCAATGATGGGCGCCTTCCTCAGGAACCCACTCAGGTTTATGGGCCACCCTTAGAAATTCATCAAGAAGCCTCTAAGGAATCAGAGCGAGAAGAAGAGCGGGATGAAATGCCCTACCAAGGCATGGGGGTGCTATCTGGCCACCCCTCCATAGGCCCCAAGTTCCTCAACAAGAACCAACCAAAGAGGAGGAGCTCAAATCCCCTGATACATGCAAAGCGCTAGAGCACTTAGAGTCGGTAGAGACCAAGATTTTAGAGCTCCCAAGGCCCAACTTACATGAGGCTCCTTTCGAAGAGGATCAACCTTTAACCGTAGGGCTACCTGATGATGCAGTCCTCCATGTCTCAGAATCTCCAGATTCTGATGAGCTATACTCACTGGCCGAAGGTGAGGATAAAATAGAGATAGCCCACAGCAATCACATGCGACAACATCGACATCCCATAAATATCGATGAAGCACTTCAACAGATAAACATAATACTAGGGCATGAGTGGCGCGTTAACCCACCGCAGTGGGACCAAGCGTTACATCCACCACTTTGGGCACACAAAGATCAACTTCCGCCCAGAGATCCCATAGCAATATCAGTGCCGAGGGTAGATCCCGCCCTCATCTCCGCACATAGGGCTGATCCATTCATGCCAATACCTCCAGAGCCAGATCCGAAGTGCAAAGACCATCAAGCTGGGGGTACCTCTATCCCCTGAAGAGCCATAGTCCAAACCAAAAAGCTCCAAGGATTATCACAATCGCTTGGTCACCCCAAAAGCTCCAAGGATTATCGCAATCACTTGGTCACCCCAAAAGCTCCAAGGATTATCGCAATCACTTGGTCAACCCCAAAAGCTCCAAGGATTATCGCAATCACTTGGTCAACCCAAAAGCTCCAAGGATTATCGCAATCACTTGGTCACCCCAAAAGCTCCAAGGATTATCGCAATCACTTGGTCACCCCAAAAGCTCAAGATTATCAATCCCAAAAAGCTCCAAGGATTATCGCAATCACTTGGTCACCCCAAAAGCTCCAAGGATTATCGCAATCACTTGGTCACCCCAAAAGCTCCAAGGATTATCGCAATCACTTGGTCACCCCAAAAATGCCCCAAAGGATTCTCAAAATCCCTTGGTCACCATCAAGAAAATTCAAAAACAACAAAAATCATCAAAAATAACAAAAATTTGCATCTCATTTCTAGGCATGCTCAAATTCATCAATAGAAAGCTCTTCTCACATCTCATCTTCATATTCACAAAAATCATTCCATCAAAAATACAAAAATATATAGCTGCATTAAGCATCGCATCCATACATTGCATATTTGTGGTCGTACAGGTCAAAGGCACCATAGACTGTAATTGCTCTGCTAGTCCATCTTGTTCCACATTTTTCCATTTTATAAAACAACAAACAAACACCATTTACTGCTTTTTACCACACTAGAGTCAGTGGTCTTATAATGTATCAAGAGTTTTCATCTTTCAGTCATAATTTTGCTTTCTAGCCATATACTGTACCAAGTCAGACAGATTTTACGAAGGTAGAGTCATACTTGAAATACGCCTTGTTACGTAGCATCCCAACACAAATTAAAACACATAAAAATTCCCAAGTTGTGTGAACGAAAGATGAAACCTGCAAAGCAATCCAGGTCACCATAAGCGAAACGGTTATCTTGCTCATCCCCCTATGTGAATGACCCAAAGAATGCTGAGAGTTGGCAAAAGGACAAGCATCCTCCCTACCCAATTCCCTAAGAATCCCAAGTTCTCAATAGTTGCAAAACATCAAAAATTTGCAAAAGTCAAAACACCAAAATTTGACATCCCACAGTGCATACATCAAAAGGCACAAACAATAGTGATTCTCGTCACTCCATATCCAAATCCCTTGCTCAAAAAGAAAAACAAATAAAACAAAAATAAATAGTGATTTTATCACTACAAAGGAGCAAGTATCCCAATACAATTGAAGAAAAGAAGGGAGTCGAACTTGAATCCCTGGAACTCTCAGCATTCTGACAGGTCATGAGGCAAGCCTCAGTACCGGTTTGGTTGATAGCCTATCGGTCACTGGCGGTAAACTTCTCGCATGACGATATATCTGTCACATTAACTTGTGTACAGATCAATGTTTGCATGTGGATGAGCTAGCTTATGGTATCCTAGATAGCACCGCAGATTAATCTGACTAAATACAATAAAGGAGTTAGTGGAGCTAATTAGGTGATCCTCAGTACAGGTTCGGTTGAAAGCCCATCTAGCACTGGCGGTATCCTGACAAATACCACATAAATGAACTCATTTGCACACACAGGGATGTGAAATAACTTGGTCAAAAACAAGTCCGATTCATACCTTGTTCAAAAGTCTTGTAAGATAAAGTACAGTCATGGCTAGTGAGTTAAAACCGTCTGAGTCTCAGAAAACCTTAGCTACATTTCTAAACCAAACTGCGCTACTTTTCATCCTTACAATACCATCAAAAAATACAAAAAAAAAAAACCACATGTATACATACAAAGTCATTCACCACAACAATCGCCTAAAAACAAAATAACAGAGTCCTAAACAGTCTATGGTGCCATAGCCAAACATCACAAATTCCATTCATCCATTTCATTTCTGCATATCACATATAAATCAAAAACATTTGCATTCATCATAACATATGCATCCATCACTATAAATAAGCATGCATCCATCAACATCAATCATTGTGCATAACATAAAATAATGACATATACACAAAGCAAGAAAATCAAAACAACAAAAACAACAAATATCCACAAACAATAGCAATAAAAGTGCCGAACAAAGGCACCTTTGCACCTGACATTCAATGGCATAGAAAAATTGATGTCAGGGTTTACATTGTCACTATCCTACTCCCTAAGAAGGCTACCATAGCCGGACCGCTCCACGGGAAGACGGATTTTCGACAATTTCACCCCCAAATGATGTCACAAAAGGGTCAAAACCCACTCAAAAACAACAAAAACAACAAAAAATGCAACACAAACACAAAGCAATAAGCATTTCCGGACACAAGTGCTCTTGCACTTAACCTCTTGGCATAGAAAATCGATGTCGGGGCTCAAATTGTCACTCTCCTACTTCCCCAAGAAGGCTACCATAGCCGGACCGCTCCATGGGAAGACAGATTTTTGACACTTTCACCCCATTATGGCATCACCAAAAGGGTTACCACCCACCAAAAATAGGTCTAAATGTCAGAAAAATTGCACATGCTTAATGATAAATCTCTGAAGGCACCCTTGCACAAGTCATCTTGGGTCAAGCGACTCGTCGCTTTTCTCACGAAGGTCATTCCCTCATCGATTCGTCGCTTGAGGGGGTAGTCACACTTAGTCACCAATCAACAAGCACACACCCAATTAAAGAAAATGACATGCATTCAAAGAATCATTGACAAAGACAATTACGCTCCTGCTTGGGGCAGTAAACAAGCAATTATCACAAATTGATCAAACACTTGGCATTCCCGAAGCATGAACACAAGGTTCCCCTGTGGACAAAAGGTTGCGCCCTTTGCCTAATCATGACTGATCAATGTCCAAGCTCAAGTCACACCTCACCAAAATAGGTTAATACTTGAAATCAAATTCCTTAGCTCGTCGAAGCAAGGATTCAAGAATGCATGCCCTTTCCATACTTGGGGCATCAAAAGTTGGTTAGGTTACCAAGAAACCCTAATCATTAGTGCTTTGGTTATCTATTTTTGCTCGACGCTGCGCCATGCACAACGCATCCCAAAAAGGGGCATCTGTAGACACCAAAATAGCACCAATCCGATTATGTGACTGCAAACACTGATCGCTTTGACACACACAGCCCCTAGGGCAGCCCTCAGAGGTTAAACAGTGGTCCTAACCACTTTTATAGCAATTTTGTAAGGTCAAAAGGCAATTTGGCACATTCAGGCACTTTGCTCAGTATTCGTCTCACCCAGGGACGAATTCTAACTGGGATTCGTCTCACCTAGGGACGAATTCTAAATTCGTCTTTGGTCAGGATGAATTCCAGGTTTAACGGGCAAAAAGAAGAATGCCGCCAAGTGGCAGCCGAGGACAGTCAATTATTGCCTCCTGCCATGCATGCGCGTGTAGGTGGGTAGATTGGCAGTTAGAGGACTGTCACAAAGGCAGTCATGGAAGCCCAAGTCAGGGAGGAGTCTCCTCCCTCTTGGGAAGGCATGGCCGCCACATGGCATCCCTGCATGCCCCTCCAAAGAGACCCCCTGGGTCTATAAAATGGTGGACTTTCCCACCCAAAAAGAACAGGTTGGAGGCATTTTCAAGCAACGAAGTGCTGCCAAATTGAACACCCTATTGCACCCTTTTTCGATTCACCTCTTTCACATCCATTAATCTCTTTCGCAAGAGAGGTTATTGGGTGGCTTTTGGAAGTGTGGATCCGAACCCAAACCCAACATTTGACCACATTGAATCCACCAATTTGCCGACACCCCATCCTAAGAGATTTTGGGCCCATCCCTAGTGGATTGGTGCCAAAATCAAGTTCCAACGGTGGGCGGCCCACTTGGGCACCCCGCACTTTTTTTTAGTTTCATTCTAATCTATTCTAGTTATCATTTGTTTCATCTTGCATTACATTCTATGCTGTTTAGATAGTTCACAATCTTCGATTCCATAAGACTTTTGATCAAATATTATCATGCTTTTGTCGCTTTTGTTGTCCTCACTAACTTGCAGGTAACAACATCAAATTCTCGGTGATGGAGGTCAAATTGGGAGAATCCGACCATCTGGGTCATCCCAAAATGGCCCCAATTACTTAACCCCTATGTTTGCAGGTGTTTTGGAGATCCCGAGGTGTGACATTGGAGTGGCATCAACTCGGCGTCTTAACACAGTCGAATTCGTCCTACCCGGGGACGAATTACAATAGAAAATTCGTCCCGAACCAGGGATGAATTCCAGTTGAAAGCAGATTGGCCGATCGTTTCAATGGCAAGTGGCCCCCTCGGTAATGTTTTCTGGTCTTTGTCAAATGTGCAGGTCATTTAGAATCATTTTATTCATCGGTTTAGCTAATGTTTTAGGCATGCATCTTTCATTAATTTCAAGGGAACAAACTTTTCCTATTTGCAGCAGGTGCTACTAACTCCTTTTGTTGTTTCTTTGAACGCAGGAGGAGCAGCAAAGATCGAGGATTCATCAACACCAGCGGCGGCAACACTTTGGCCCGCCCATTTTGCATGTGGGCACGCGAAAAGAAGATCACTAATCACGATTGTAACCAAAACATGCTAACGCTCCTAGCCCCTAAAAGGGGAGGAGATGTATTGTAACCGAGTTTGGAATCACATTAATAAAAAGGGTTGTGCTCCTACTTTCCCCTTTTACGTTTGGTTTTGATTCGATTACATTCGCTTTATTTCATGCATCAAGTTAGTTAGTTTACATTGCAGCAATTAGTGTTTCTTTTTATTTTCGAAATCTCGTGCAGGTGAAAGCATGAGATTGTAGAAGTTTTTGAAAGGAAAACTATTTCGATGCATTCAAAATCAAAACTAATGCTTAAGTCCTAAAACGTGAAGTGCATTAAATGAAAGAGGCAAATTGATTGAAATGAGATACAAGAATTTAGAGAAGTCACAGCCCTTTTATTTAACTCTTTAACCTTGGTTACAAAATCGCCTCCTCCCTTCTTAGGGGTTAGGAGCGTTAAATAAATTTGGTTACAATCGTGATCAATAATCCCTCTTCCGCATGCCCACGTTTGAAATGGGTAGGCCAAAGTGTTGTCGTCGCTTATGCTGATGAATCCTCGCTTCTTGCTGCTCCTCCTACATTCAAAGAAACAACAAAGGCATTAGTAGCACCTGTTGCAAATAGGAAAAGTTTGTTCTTTGAAATTAACAAAAGATGCATGTAAAAGATTATCAAAAACAGTGAGTAAAATGAATCTAAATCACCTGCAAATCTGACAGAGACCAAAAGACCTTACCAGAGGGCCACCGCCATTGAAACAATTAGCCAATTTGCATTCAACTGGAATTCATCCCTGGGCAGGACGAATTCTATTGTAATTCATCCCCGGGTAGGACGAATTCTCCTGTGATGAAAAGTCAAAGTGATGCCATCTAAATGTCGAACCTTAGGACCTCCAAAACACCTACAAATAGAGGGGTTAGGTAATTGGGGCCATTTTGGGATGACCCAAATGGTTGGATTCTCCCAATTTTGCCTCTATCCACGAGAATTCGACGTCACTACCTACAAGTTAGTGAGGGCCACAAAATTGACAAAGCATGATAATATTTGATAAATGTCTTCTAAAATCCAGATTGTGAGCTATCTAAATAGCATAGAACGTAATGTAGGATAAACAAGCAATAATAGAATAGACTAAAATGAAACTAACAAAAAGTGTGGGGTGCCCAAGCGGGCTGCCCCCGTTAGAACTTGATTTTGACGTTAATCCACTAGGGATGGGCCAACAATCTCTTGGGATTGTGTTGTCGGAAAATTGGTGGATTAAGGTGGTCAAATGTTAGTTTTGGGTTTGGATCCACACTCCAAAAATCCAACCAATAACCTCTCTTGCGAAAGAGATTAATGGATGTGAAAAGGTGAATCAAAAAAGGATGCAATAGGGTGTTCGATTTGGCTGCACTTCATTGCATGAAAATTCCTCCAAATTATCCCCTTTTGGGTGGGAAAGTCCACCATTTTATAGACCCAGGGGGTCTCTTTGGAGGGGCATGCAAGGATGCCATGTGGTGGCCATGCCTTTCCAAGAGGGAGGAGACTCCTCCCTAACTTGGGCATCCATGACTGCCTTTGTGACAGTCCTCTAAATGCCAACCTACCCACCTACATGCGCATGCACGGCAGGAGGCAATAATTGAATGTCCTTGGTTGCCACTTGGTGGCATTCTTCTTTTTGCCCATTAAACCTAGAATTCATCCTAACCAAAGATGAATTTAGAATTCGTCCCTGGGTGAGACGAATCCCAGTTAGTATTCATCTCTGGGTGAGACGAATACTGAGCACAAGACAAAACATTATGAGAGGCACAACCCCTGGGTGTGAGACAAGTCTCCATGACCTTATCGAGCACCACCCCTGATGCCTCCTAGACATGAACAGGAGGCTGTTCCTATAACCAATGACGGGCGCCTTCCTTAGGAACCCACTCAGGTTTATGGGCCACCCTTAGAAATTCATCAAGAAGCCTCTAAGGAATTAGAGCGAGAAGAAGAGCGATATGAAAAGCCCTACCAAGGCATGGGGGGTGCTAGCTGGCCACCCCTCCATAGGCCCCAAGTTCCTCAACAAGAACCAACTAAAGAGGAGGAGCTCAAATATCCTGATACATGCAAAGCGCTAGAGCACTTAGAGTCGATAGAGACCAAGATTTTGGAGCTCCCAAGGCCCAACTTACATGAGGCTCCTTTCGAAGAGGATCAACCTTTAACAATAGGGCTACTTGATGATGCAGTCCTCCATGTCTCAGAATCCCCAGATTCTGATGAGCTATACTCATTGGCCGAAGGTAAGGATAAAACAGAGATAGCCCACAACAATCACATGCAATAGCATCGGCATCCCATAAATATCGATGAAGCAATTCAATAGATAAACATAATACTAGGGCATGAGTGGCGTGTTAACCCATCGCAGTGGAACCAACTATTAAATCCACCACTTTGGGCACACAAAGATCAACTTCCGCCCAGAGATCCCATAGCAATATTAGTGCCGAGGGCAGATCCCACCCTCATCTCCGCACATAGGGCTGATCCATTCATGCCAATACCTCTAGAGCCAGATCCAAAGTGTAAAGACCATCAAGCTGGGGGTACCTCTATCCCTTGAAGAGCCATAGTCCAAACCAAAAAGCTCCAAGGATTATCACAATTGCTTGGTCATCCCAAAAGCTCCAAGGATTATCGCAATCACTTGGTCACCCCAAAATGCTCCAAGGATTCTCGCAATCGCTTGGTCAACACCAAAAAGCTCCAAGGATTATCGCAATCACTTGGTCAATCCCAAAATGCTCCAAGGATTCTTGCAATCGCTTGGTCAATCCCAAAATGCTCCAAGGATCCCTAAAATTGCTTAGTCAATCCCAAAATGCTCCAAGGATCCCTAAAATCGCTTGGTCAATCCCAAAATGCTCTAAGGATCCCTAGAATCTCTTGGTCAATCCCAAAATGCTCCAAGGATCCCTAAAATCGCTCGGTCAATCCCAAAATGCTCCAAGGATCTCTAAAATCGCTTGGTCAATCCCAAAAATGCTCCAAGGATCTCTAAAATTGCTTGGTCAATCCCAAAATGCTCCAAGGAATCTCATAATCGCTTGGTCAGAAACTCAAAACAATCCAAAAATCATCAAAAATAACAAAAATTTGCATCTCATTTCTAGGCATGCTCAAATTCATTAAAAAGCACTTCTCACATCTCATCTTCATATTCACAAAAAAAAAAATCAATCCATCAAAAATAAAAAAAAATATGTAGCTGCATTAAGCATCGCACCCATACATTGCATATTTGTGGTCGTAAAGGTCAAAGGTACCATAGACTGTAATTATTCTTCTAATTCCATCTTGTTCCACACTTTTCCATTTTACAAAATAGCAAACAAATGCCATTTACTGTTGTTTGCCACAATAGAGTCAGTGGTCTGGTAATGTATCAAGAGTTTTCGTAATTCAGTCATCATTTTTCTCTTTAGCCACATAATGTACCGAGTCAGACAGATTTTACAAAGGTAGAGTTACACTTGAAATACGCCTTGTTACGTAGCATCCCAACACAAATTGAAACACATAAAAATTCCCAAGTTGTGTGAACGAAAGATGAAACCTGCATAGTAATCCAGGTCACCATAAGCAAAATGGTTATCTTGCTCATCCCCTTGTGTGAATGGTTTTGGAATGCTGAGAATTGATAAAAGGATGAGATCTTCCCTATTCATTCACCTTAATATACAGTGGTTTTTACCAATACCAACTCCCAATCATAGTTGGTTCCCAAATTTGTAAGGATTTGTACTACACATCCCTACCAAGGATGGGTAGTCATCCCCAAGACCTAAAAGGATCAACACCATTCACAAACAAATTTCTAATAAATCATCATCCTAACACTTTCCATTCACTTTTGGTCTCCAAGTCGTAAGGATTCATACTATCCGCCCCTAACCAGGATGGGTAGTCATCCCCAAGGCCTAAAAGAACAATGCCCTTTCTTCATAATCTCCATCATCCCCTTGGTTCCAAACGTCATAAGGATTCATACTATCCACCCCTAACCAGGATGGGTAGTCATCCCCAAGGCCACGAGGATCAAAGCCATTCACAAGCTCAAACTCACAACCGCTCAAAATACAAAATCAAGTAACAGTGGTTATCACCACTATTCAAAATCCTTGCTCAAAAATAAAAACAAATAGAAAAATAAATAGTGATTTGCATCACTATATAGACGAGCAACTCTCCCAAATCATTCAGCCAATAAATAACCTGAACTTGAATCTTTGGAATTCTCAGCATTCGAAAACCATCTAGGTGATCCTCATTACAGGTTTGGTTGACAGCCTATCTGGCAATGGTGGTATCCTACCCGCATGACGATATGTCTGTCATATTCGCTTTGCATATATGCAGACCAATGTTTGCATAAGGATGAGCTAGCTTATGGTATCTTGGATAACATTGTAGATTAATATAACTAAATACAACAAAAGATTTAGTGGAGCTAGTTAGGTGATCCTCAGTACAGGTTCGATTGAAATCCCATCTGGCATTGGCGATATCCTGACAAATACCACATAAATGAACTCAATTGCACACACAGGGAGGTGAAATAGCTTGGTCAAAAACAAGTTCGATTCATACCTTGTCCAAAAGTCTTGTAAGACAAAGTACAGTCATGGCTAGCAAGGCAAAATCGTCTGAGTCTTAGAAAACCTTAGCTACATTTTTAAACCAACTGCGCTACTTTTCATCTTTGCCATACCATCAAAAAATACAAAAAAAAAAAAACCACATGTATACATACAAAGTCATTCATCATAGAAATTGCCTAAAAACAAATAACAAAGTTCTAAACAGTCTATGGTGCCATAGCCAAACATCACAAATCCCATTCATCCATTTCATTTCTGCACATCACATATAAATAAAAAACATTTGCATTCATCATAGCATATGCATCCATCAAAATAAATCAACATGCATACATCCATAATCATCAGCCATCATGCATAAAGATCGAATCATCACATGTGCATAACCACAATAAAGTCGATATATATATATATATATATATCATCAAAAAATTGCCCATAGGCTACAAAATTGGTCCTCTGACCTCGCAATCATATAACAAAACCACCCAACCTAAGGTGTCAACCACCATGATCACACAGGATCGGTGCGACGGGGACTACCCCCCGTGGTGTGGGTCCTATGGGACCCCTCAGGATGGCTACTGCTAGCCCCCACATCATGCCTACTGCCACCTCCCTCATCCAATCACCTGTGATGAGATGATGCTGACTGCTCAGTAGCACTGTCCCTCATTCGACGCAAAGATCCACCTCCCGACGGCTCAGGTAGCCACCCCCTGAGGTGGATGACCTCCCTCTCCAAATCTAGCTGGTGTCGACACCACTCTGCTTCCTGCCAATGGTAGTAAGCTACTGCATCGTCATGTTGCACCAAAACCCTATCTCGCTCTACTAGCTGAGACCACAGGAGATCCCTCTCTCGTCGTGCGTCCCCCAGCTCCTGATACCACATCCACAGTAGCTCTGTCAATCATGCATTCTTAGCACATACTCCAGAATCCATCTCCTTTGTATCCGCCTAAGGCACATGACTCTCTGGAATAGCAGCCTGCTCTGGCTCCCACTACTCCGCCATGTATTACATCTCCGACTGATCCGGAGCCCCCAAATCTACATCCTCATCCCCCACCTCCACCATGTCCGCATCATCCAATGGAGCTCCCCAGTCATCCCCTTGTGCCTCAGAACCCTCCGTTGCCACCTCTGTGCCTCCCAGTGGCCCCTCGCCTCACCATCATCGTAGTACCCACCACGAGTCATACTCAGTGGTAGTCCCGATGTCATCCACATTCGAGACATCGATTATCGCATCTGAATCCTTGCCCAATGGTGTGATGATCGATCGGTCTAGAGTCCTCTCATCTCCTTGATGTCGATAGACCATGGGCTCACCAAGAAACCCCTGGCACACCCCAAACTGTCATGTAACCCGACTATATGAGAAGAACTCATGCTCGGTCCTGTGCTACCCAATCAACCACTGCTCCCTACATACCTGTCGGAGCCACTCTCCAGCCTTCGACCAAGCTAGACAGTCTCGATAAGGGCGCCAAACCATCTCCCATGGAGTGAGCTGATTGAAGGCATCAGCATAGTGCCCTATGGCACCTGCCCACCGCCGACTCTGCCCCTGCTCTTCGGATCGTCACCATAGAATTGCATAACCTATCTCCTTATCCTCAATCACCGCCTGAGTCATCCATGGTAACTCGGTTGGCCTCTCAACTGCTATGTGCTGCCAACCCCAGCACTGCAACAGATAACTACAGTTGACCCCCTTTCACTACTGGAAGTGGACCCCATACAGCTCCCCGTAGAGCTACGCCAATAGTGTCTGTCCCCATCTCAGGATTAGCAGTGCCTCTATCAGGAACTCTACCAACTGCCACACCAAATCCAGTAGGTTCCATGGGAACTTCACACCTGACGAGTCAGGTAATAACATGTTAGAAATGAGGCCCATAAGGAATGCGTGCCTCACTCCTAACACCCCCATCTTCTGCCACCATCCAACCAAAATCCTGCCAACCTGGAAGTCCACCTCGGCCGTCTCCACTGGGCTCTCTACGCCCAACCGCTCCCCATGCCCGAAGCATCTTGTTAGTACAACAGTCCACGATGTCCTGATGGGCAGTCCATCTATTAGAATCTAAAGAAGCTGATAGACATCCTCCAGAGTCACAGTCATCTCCCCTATCGAGAGATGGAAGGTGTTGGTCTATGGATCCCAAAGTTTGATCAGGGTCATCAAATAGGCCTGATCCGGGATCACAGGCTCCAGTCGAGCCACCTGCTTGAGCCCAAGGGCATCAAGCCACTCCTAGTCAGCCTCAGTCAGTGCCCCCTACACCTCAGTGAAAGCAGTGGGTACACGATACTGGCTCCTAACAACCTGCAAAAGAAAACAATTCAACAAAAAAAAATTAAAATCATGGAAAAGAACTGTACAGCAAAAACAAGCACAAAAAAATTCAAACAAAAATCAAATTTTCAGTTTTAGGGTTTCTAATCCTAACTGATTAATTTACAAACAAAAATTCAAAATTCAAACAATTTTTCAGTTCAAGGGTTCCTAAATCCTAACTGATAAATTTCAAAAAATAAAACGAAACAAAATTAATTTTTCAGTCTTAAGGTTGTTAATCTTAACTGATTAATTTAAAAATAGCATAAAAAAAATTCAAAAACACAAAAATTACGTCTTAGGGTTTTACGTTCCGTTATCCTAGGGTTTAGTTGTAAAATTCTTTACCCAGGTTTTATGCTACGTTTAGTTGTACACTAAGTCTTAGTTGTCTTCAATTCAGTTTCAGGGTTTAAGTTTTAAAATTTTTAAAAAACATAATCACACAAATAATCAAATAAAACAATTGCAATTTTAAACAAAAATAAACTATAGGGAGCACTTACTGGTCTCGCTTTGGCTCTGCCGCTTGAACCAGTTTATGTACTCATGATGGCAGGGAAGATTCGGCAGTGCTTCGCTTCGCAGAATTAACCTCCTCCTCCCCAGAGCTCCAAATCACAAGAAAAATCAGATGCAAATGAGCCCAAACTCAAGTTTTGGCCCTTAAATAGGCTTTTGAGCTAGAATTCATCCTTTACTGGGACGAGCACTCTGGTTAGCACTCGTCCCACCCAGGGACGAATTCTAAAGCTAGAATTCGTCCCACCCTGGGATGAATCCAGGCCATAAATTCAAAAAACATTAAAAATTGGACAAAAATGCACTAAAAATAGACAATAAATTTGCCCGATGTGAGTGCTGTTGCACTTGACATCTCGGGCATACAAAACAGATGTTGGGGTCACAAATTGTCATTATCCTACTCCCTAAGAAGGCTATCTTAGCCGGACCGCTCCATGGGAAGATGGATTTTGGCCAATTTCAGCCCCAAACAACATCACAAAAAGGGTTAACACCCACCAAAAATAGGTCTAAATGTTGGAAAAATTGCATATGCTTAACGATAAACCATCTAAAGGCACCCTTGCACAAGTCATCTTGGGTCAAGCAACTCGTCACTTTTCTCATGAAGGTCATTCCCTCATCGATTCGTCGCTTGAGGGGGTAGTCACACTTAGTCACCAATCAACAAACACACACCCAATCAAGGCAATGACATGCATTCAAAGAATCATTGACAAAGACAATCACGCTCCTTGCTTGGGGCAGGAAATAAGAAATAATCACAAATTGATCAAACACTTGGCATTCTCGAATCATGAACACAAGGTTTCCCCCCGTGGACAAAAGGTTGCGCCCTTTGCCTATTCATGACTGATCAATGTCCAAGCTCAAGTCACACCTCACCAAAATAGGTTAATACTTGAAATCAAATTCCTTAGCTTGTTAGAAGCAAGGATTCAAGAATGCATGCCCTTTCCATGCTTGGGGCATCAAAAGTTGGTTAGGTTACCAAGAAACCCTAATCATTCGTGCTTTGGTTATCTATTTTTGCTCGACGTTGTGCCATGCACAACACATCCCAAAGAGGGGCATCTGTAGACACCAGAATAGCCCCAATCCGATTATGTTACTGCAAACACTGATTGCTTTGACACACACAGCCCCTAGGTCAGCCCTCAGAGGTTAAACAGTGGTCCTAGCCACTTTCATAGCAATTTTGTAAGGTCAAAATGCAATTTGGCACATTTAGGCACTTTGCTCAGTATTCGTCTCACCTAGAGACGAATACTAATTGGGATTCGTCTCACCCAGGGATGAATTCTAAATTCGTCTTTGGTCAAGACAAATTCTACGTTTAACAGGCAAAAATAAAAATGCCACCAAGTGGCAGTCGAGGACAGTCAATTATTGCCTCTTGTCGTGCATGCGCGTGTAGGTGGGTAAGTTGGCAGTTAGAGGACTGTCACAAAGGTAGTCATGGAAGCCCAAGTCAGGGAGGAGTCTCCTCCCTCTTGGGAAGGAATGGCTACCACATGGCATCCCTGCATGCCCCTCCAAAGAGACCCCCTAGGTCTATAAAATGGTGGACTTTCCCACCCAAAAGGGGGATAAGTTGGAGGCATTTTCAAGCAACGAAGTGCTGCCAAATCGAACACCCTATTGCATCCTTTTTTGATTCACCTTTTCACATCCATTAATCTCTTCCGCAAGAGAGGTTATTGGGTGGCTTTTGGAAGTGTGGATCCGAACCCAAACACAACATTTGACCACCTTAATCCATCAATTTTCCGAAAACACAATCCCAAGAGATTTTGGGCCCATCCCTAGTGGATTGGCATCAAAATCAAGTTCTAACGGGGGTGGCCCGCTTGGGCACCCCACACTTTTTGTTAGTTTCATTTTAGTCTATTCTGTTATTTCTTGTTTATCCTACATTACATTCTATGCTATTTAGATAGCTCACAATCTGGATTTTAGAAGACATTTATCAAATATTATCATGCTTTGTCAATTTTGTGGCCCTCACTAACTTGTAGGTAGCGACATCGAATTCCCATGCATAGAGGCCAAATTGGGAGAATATGACCATCTGGGTCGTCCCAAAATGGCCCCAATTATCTAACCCCTCTGTTTGTAGGTGTTTTGGAGGTCCCGAGGTTCGACATTTAGACGGCTTCACTTTGACTTTTCATCACAGGAGAATTCGTCCTACTCGGGGACGAATTACAACAGAATTCATCCTGCCCAGGGATGAATTCTAGTTGAATGCAAATTGGCCGACTGTTTCAATGGTGGTGGCCCTCTGGTAAGGTCTTTTGGTCTCTGTCAGATTTGCAGGTGATTTAGATTCATTTTACTCACTGTTTTCGATAATATTTTACATGCATCTTTTGTTAATTTCAAAGAACAAACTTTTCCTATTTGCAGCAGGTGCTACTAACGCCTTTGTTGTTTCTTTGAACGCAGGAGGAGTAGCGAGAAGCAAGGATTCATCAGCATAAGTGATGGCAACACTTTGGCCCGCCCATTTCAAACATGGGCATGCGAAAGAGGGATTATTGATCACGATTGTAACCAAATCTATTTAACGCTCCTAACCCCTAAGAAGGGAGGAGGCGATTTTGTAACCAAGGTTAAAGAGTTAAATAAAATGGCTATGACTTCTCTAAATTCTTGTATCTCATTTCAATCAATTTGCCTCTTTCTTTTATTACACTTCACATTTTAGGACTTAAGCATTAGTTTTGATTTTAAATGCATCGAAATAGTTTTCCTTTCAAAAACTTTCGAAATCTCATGCTTTCAGTGGCGATCACAGTGGGACTAGCTCGTGTTGTCCTTTCAAAGAGGTGTTTCTTTTTATTGCAGGTGATTCGGATCATACCATATACATCCATTACCATAAGCATGCATCCATCAACATCAATAATTATGCATAACATAAAATAATGACATATACACAAAGCAAGAAAATCAAAATAGCAAATATCCACAAACAATAGCAATAAAAGTGTTGAACAAAGGCACCTTTGCGCCTGACATTCAATGGAATAAAAAAACTTATGTCAAGGTTTACATTGTCACTACCCTACTCCCTAAGAAGGCTACCATAGCCGGACTGCTCCATGGGAGGACGTATTTCGACAAATTCACCCCCAAATGATGTCACAAATGGGTCAAATCCCACTCAAAACAACAAAACAACAATAAATGCAACACAAAAACAAAGCAATAAAAATTGCCAGACACGAGTGCTCCTGCACTTAACCTCTTTGCATAGAAAATTCAATGTCGGGGCGCAAATTGTTGCTATTCTACTCCCTAAGAAGGCTACCATAGCCGGACCGCTCCACGGGAAGACGGATTGTTGACACTTTCACCCCATAATGGTGTCGCAAAAAGGGTTAACACCCACCAAAAACAGGTCTAAATGTCAAAAAAATTACACATGCTTAATGCTAAATCTTCGAAGGCACCCTTGCACAAGTCATATTTGGTCAAGCGACTTGTCGCTTTTCTCATGAAGGTCATTCCCTCATCGATTCGTCACTTGAGGGGGTAGTCACACTTAGTCACCAATCAACAAGCACACACCCAGTTAAAGAAAATGACATGCATTCAAAGAATCATTGACAAAGACAATTACGCTCCTGCTTGGGGCAATAAACAAGTAATTATCACAAATTGATCAAACACTTGGCATTCCCGAAGCATGAACACAAGGTTCCCCTGTGGACAAAATGTTGTGTCCTTTGCCTAATCATGACTGATCAATGTCCAAGCTCAAGTCACACCTCACCAAAACAGGTTAATACTTGAAATCAAATTCCTTAGCTCATCAGAAGCAAGGATTCAAGAATGCATGCCCTTTCCATACTTGGGGCATCAAAATTTGGTTAGGTTACCAAGAAACCCTAATCATTAGTGCTTTGGTCATCTATTTTTGCTTGGCGCTGTGCCATTCACAGCGCATCCCAAAAAGGGGCATCTGTAGACACCAAAACAACACCAATCTGATTATATGACTGCAAACACTGATCGCTTTGACACACACAGCCCCTAGGGCAGCCCTTGGAGGTTAAACAGTGGTCCTAACCACTTTTATAGCAATTTTGTAAGGTCAAGAGATAATTTGGCACATTCAGGCACTTTGCTCAGTATTCGTCTCAACCAGGGAAGAATTCTAACTAGGATTCGTCTCATCGAGGGACGAATTCTAAATTCATCTTTGGTCAGGACGAATTCCAAGTTTAACGGGCAAAAAGAAGAATGCCGCCAAGTGGCAGCCGAGGACAGTCAATTATTTCCTCCTGTCGTGCATGCACGTGTAGGTGGGTAGGTTGGCAGTTAGAGGACTGTCCCAAAGGCAGTCATGGAAGCCCAAGTCAGGGAGGAGTCTCCTCTCTCTTGGGAAGGCATGGCCGCCACATGGCATCCTTGCATGCCCCTCCAAAGAGACCCCCTGGGTCTATAAAATGGTGGACTTTCCCACCCAAAAAGAACAGGTTGGAGGCATTTTCAAGCAACGAAGTGCTGCCAAATTGAACACCCCATTGAACCCTTTTTCAATTCACCTTTTCACATCCTTAATATCTTTCGCAAGAGAGGTTATTTGGTGGCTTTTGGAAGCATGGATCTAAACCCAAACCCAACATTCGACCACCTTAATCCACCAATTTGTCGACACCCCATCCTAAGAGATTTTGGGCCCATCCCAAGTGGATTGGTGCCAAAATCAAGTTCCAACGAGGGGCGGCCCTCTTGGGCACCCCACACTTTTTTGTTAGTTTCATTTTTTATCTATTTTGTTATCACTTGTTATCCTACATTACGCTATATGTTGTTTATATAGTTTACAATCTTGATTTTAGAAGGCATTTATCAAATATTATCATGCTTTTGTCGCTTTAGTTGTCCCACTAACTTACAGGTAACAACATCAAAATTCTCGATGATGGAGGTCAAATTGGGAGAATCCGACCATCTGGGTCATCCCAAAATGGCCCCAATTACTTAACCCCTCTGTTTGTAGGTGTTTTGGAGATCCCGAGGTGTGACATTGGAGCGGCATCAACTCGGCATCTTAACATAGTCGAATTCGTCCTACCCGAGGACGAATTACAGTAGAAGCAGAATTCGTCTTGACTAGGGACAAATTCCAGTTGAATGCAGATTGGCCGACTATTTCAATGGCAGTGGCCCTCCGATAATGTTTTCTGCTCTCTATCAAGTTTGCAGGTGATTTAGATTCATTTTATTCATTGATTCAACTAACCTTTTACATGCATCTTTTATTAATTTCAAAGAACAAACTTTTCTTATTTGCAGCAGGTGCTACTAACTCTTTTTGTTGTTTCTTTGGACGTAGGAGGAGCAGCAAATATCGAAGACCCATCAACACCAGCGACGACAACGCTTTGTCTCGCCCATTTTGCATGTGGGCACGCAAAAAGAAGATCACTATTCACTTTTGTAATTGAAACATGCTAACTCTCCTAGCCCCTAAAAAGGGAGGATATGTATTGTAACCGAGTTGGAATCACATTAATAAAAAGGGTTGTGCTCCTGCTTTCTCCTTTTACGTTTGGTTTTGATTCGATTATATTTGCTTTATTTCGTGCATAGAGCTAGTTAGTTTACATTGCAGCAGTTAGTGTTTCTTTTTATTTCCAGAATCTCGTGCTTTCAGAAAGGATATTGATTTTTCTTTCCAAGAGCACATCCAGAGCAAACCCCATCACTGGAAGAGACTTGGGGTAATACTTTAACCATATTATGGGTGTGTAAATCCTTTAGGTAGTTATAATTAATATGACCAAACCTTTCGTGCCAAATTTGACTTTCAAGATTACTATGAGCCACAAAACAAGAGGCTCCTTCTGGATTTTGAAAGATTTTGAAGTAAAAAAAATTGGATTTATGATCAATATCCCCCTTTGCTATAAGCAAATGAGGGAGTTGAAAATCTCTTATCTCAACTCCTTTTGGGGAGAAGAGAACAATTTTTTTATTTCTAGAAGTACAATTTTGATAAATGGATAGGAGATTGGTGGCAATGTCTGGAACATAGAAAACATTGTTTATAGAGCAACCATCAATGGTCATAGTCCCTTTCCCTTTGAAAGGAATGAAGGAAGAGTCTCCTACTTCTATGCTATTAGTAGAGCTAGAGGAGATAGAAGAGAAAGAATTATCTGAAGAAGACATGTGATGAGTTGCTCTAGAATCTATGACCCAATAATTAGAGGAATATTTGGAGGTTTTTCCCTGAACATTAAGGGATTTTCCTATTTGCTTATTTTTTTATCTTTTGATCTTTTATGGTTGCCTCTATTTGTTGTAATCTTTTCTAGCATTTGTTAGTAGAGTGACCATTATTTTTACAGTGGGTATAGGTAATGGGAGTCTTTTCCTTATTTTTGATTTTTTTCTTTGGATTATGTGGAGGCTACTAAGGCTTTTGAATAAGATTTTTCATATCTAACAAGTTTGGTATCTTCCCTAGTTAATCTATCACAAAATTCTTCTAAAGAGGACATTGCAAAGGTTGCACCAAGAGCATATTTAGTAGATATGAATGTGGTTGCAAATACTTGAAAAAAACCATTTATTTTTGAAAGGATTAGATAAATACATTCTTATTCTGACTTAGTCTTACCACTACCTTTATATTGAGTGAGGGTTTCTTTGAACTTATTGAGGAAATCAATAATACTACTAAAATCTTCAGTAGATAAAGAAGTTAATTCACCTTCTAGTTGCATTGATCTCATATGATCTACTTTTCCAAACATGGTTTTTTATTTCTCCCAAATTTCATGAGGAGTTTTACAATATGTAATATGAAACCATAAGCTTTCATGAACATTGGTGCTAATAATACCTATAGTTTCATGCATTTTTCCTTTATGAACAAATATTTCATATTATTTATCAAATTCTGGTTGATTTTCTTCTAATAAATGAATAAGACCCTTTTAGAGATGAGATTTAGAATTTAAGGTTTCCAAGTGTGAAAAATATGAGGGGTGAGAGGCTAAATTGAATTCATTTTTGAGGATTTTAAGATAATTAATATACCCCCCTTTAAAATTTCAAAAAATGAAGATAAATAGGAAAATGAAGCTTGTTCAAAAATAGTTAACTCAAATATATCTGCCCTTACTAGAGGGAAACTATAAGTATAAAGAGGCCTATGATTGTTTGCTTTAGATTGCCAAATATTCAATGGATCACAATACCCGCCCTTACTTGAGGGAAACTATAAGTATTGTGAGCATAAGAAGTTTTTTTGGTTTGAAATGCATGGGGGACAAAAATTTTGAAAGGTGATCTCAAAAACCCGCCCTTATGAGAGGGAGACTATAATTTGAGAGATGTCCAAAGTAAAATTTTTGATAAGAAAATATTTTTCAAGCCGTTATACCAAGTTTCCAAAAAACCCACCCTTATGTGAGGGAAACTATAAGTTTTTAGGACTTTGATACATGGAACATAGACAAAATATATTTGTGGAAAAAGAAAGGAATTTTTGAAACTTTTTAATATATTGCTTAAACAAAACTTAAAACAATTATTTAGATATGTAATTTGAAAGCAATTAAGTTTTAAATATATCAATATTTAACATATTTATTTTTAAACAAATTTTGGAATAAATACCAAAAATGATAATTTCCTTTGAAAAAATAAAACAATTTTTATATATGTAATCTGAAAAGGGAATTAACTTTATAATCCAAATTTTGTAAATAAAATTTTATAAATTAATGAAAATAACTATTAGTTTTCTAATCTAATATACCATTGAGTATATTCCTTTCGAAAAATCAAACAATTATTTTAATTTGAAATTGAAATTAACCTTTAGAAATGAAATGAACTTTTAGATATCTAATCTAATATACTAGTGGGATATATTATGCAAAGAAATGATCGGAAAGTAAACAGCCCCCCTCTGCACATAAGAGTGCAAAAATATGCACTCTAGAGCCCCCCTAGAGGAATATTTTATATATTTAATACAAATTATGTCTATGTCATAAATGGGTGACCAAAAAAGGAGGGCAGCCAAAAGAACGAATACAAAGGAGCTCACGTTAATCGATATCCACCCTAAAGAAATGTGGAAAAAAATATATAGACTCTTTTCTGAAATAGTAAGAGGGGAAATCAGTTGAACAAGAGTCCGACAATTATATTCCAAAGGCTTCAAAGAGATATTGGCGCTACGGATCTCAGACTTGTAAAAAATGGGTTACAAAGAGGAAAAATCTTTAACAGCGAAGCTCACCAGCGATGCTTCCCGAAACCCACCAGCGAAGCTCTCTTTCATGTACGCTGTAGAAAATATATATCTAAAGGAAAAAAACTTGGTCAAGAGGATATTTTTTTAATAATATATTTCCCTACAAAAAATTTTAGATTGTTGCTGCCTAAAACTGACAGCGTCAAAGATCACCTTTGATATTGAAATAACCTAAAGTATTTATAAAATGAAGGAGGAAGCAATGAAAAAATGACAGTCTACAATACTTCCTTATATTTAAATAGCAATATTTAAATATTTTTGAGAAAGCATTCAAAAATAAACGAAACCTACATAAAGGTTTTAGATATATTTCTGCTAAGTAAAACCGAGAGAAGCCTCAAAGAGCACTTCAAAAGTAGAACCTGCAGAACTTTGATCTAAAAATAAGAAGTGAAATATGCATAAAAGTAATATTATATTAGAAACTCAAAATATGTGGAAAAGTTTTTAAAGGATGAAATATATATACCCTTCAATGAAAGAGCACTTTTGAGCGATACTGAAGTGTGCCAAATCTTATTTGAGTGCAAACGGGAGTTAAGAGGATGACGCCAAGTAGAGAGGCAGCTCCAACGACTAGAAAATATTAGTCTATATCAAAGGAGACCAACAGTATATGAGAGAGCATCAGAGCCTAGAGGTCCAAAAAAAAATGACCAATCTCCAGTTTGACTAGGAGTCCCCATACCATAGATTCTTAACGATTACAATGGCGTCAAGGAGAGGTAGTTCTCTAAATGTCTAGAAAGACAATCATTGAGAGGATATTGAACATAGAGTAAAAGTGAGGTTTAATTAAAAAACTCACTAATAAATATAAAATCTACTCAATCTCAAAAAACTTGAGTTATTTTGATTCCTTTAAAAGCGAAAAATAATAACTAGAATTTTAGAATATGATTTCCAACAAGAATGCATTGAGGGAAAAAATAAATAAAGAAAAAATGCTATTTTTCTTAGATTTGAAGGGCGAGATATGCCTACACACTGGATAAACTGTGTTTAAAGAAATAAAATAGCTATTTTTCTTAAAAATTTCCTCAAGCACTCAAGAGTATTCAACATAAAAAAATATGCTGAAAGAGAGAAAAAAAATTACAATGGATAAAAGGAGACTTAAAGCAAACTTTTGAAGTTTAGATAGTAAAAAAATATCCAAAGTAAAGAATCAGATCCTAGAACCTTTAAGAGAGAATACTAGCAAAATCTATCCTACTTTGGTACCATGTTAGAATTTCACAATAATAGATATGCAAAGTATTACACAAAAGATGAAGAGAAGAGTGGAACTGATTGATTTATCTTTAGGATCAAATCTGGATAAATAGTGGAGTTGATCATTGAGAGCCATTAGATTACAAAAACTCATCAAACCTGATGAAGACACAACATAGAATTCTCCTGACACATGGAGGAGTGGAAACTCAAGTGTGTATCCTAGTGAAATTAAGATAATATTCACTTATTCTAATCGTATCCATCCAAAAAATATGATATCCTTAGGCTAGAGGAACTACCACACTCAAATAAATAAAAAATATACAGAAAATGGTAGCAGAAGAGGTTCATCATACACAACATACAGATACATAAAAAAACAATACCTAAAAGTAATGATAGGGATAGAAGAAGGACAATCCATACAGGTATACCTTGCATCAACTAAATAACAACAGATAGAATATAAAGAGTAGACACAACCAGATACATAAGGGGATATAGTATTGTTTAATAAAGAGCCACATACATATAAGAAGGTAATTATGGGAATAGCAAAAAAAAATAGAGAAAATCTAGCCCTTGGGATAATCCAAATGGAGAAAGGAATAAAAAATACAAACTCTCAAGGAGTAGGTAGAAAGACAAAAAAAGAAAAAATACAACACCAAGGAGAACAATTAAGAGAGGTAGGTGTAGTTAAACCCATAGCCAACTTCTACAACATGGGTTCCCAATGATTATACACACATGGAATGTAAGGGGATTAAATAGTTACCCTAAATAATTGGTTGTTAAGCATATGATAGAATATAACCACCTAGATGTGGTTTTATTACAGGAAACTAGAGCATCACTAGATGCAATGCAAATAATATCCAAGATATGCTGGAGTAATGGATACTATGAGACCCAAGCTTCCCATGGTTTCTATGGGAAATGGTCACTTTGTGGAATAGAGACACTTTTCAGCAGGTAGGAGCATCATCAGCTAGAGGGATATTGATGATCAGAATGATAGATAGAGAATCAGACTCAGTCTGGCTTATTATTAACTTTTATGGGATGAAGGAAGTGCAGTAACAAAAAACCTAATGGAAGTCAATCTAGGCTATTATAGAAGCTTACCCAAAAGATAGGTTCTTGGTGGGTGGAGACTTCAATGCCAAGATGTCAGTGAATGACCAAAAGGGAGGCCAAAATCATCTCAGTGAGAAGTACAAACTCCTAATTATCCATGCTAATAATCTAAATCTAATTGAAATTCCACCTCCAGGATGTGGTACTACTTGGACCAATAAAAGGAAAGGAGACAAAGAAATAAAATCAATATTAGATATGATATTGATAGAGGAATAAATTCACCAGTTATGGATATGTCATTCAAAAATCATAAACCTGTTATCTTTCGATTATTTCTCGGTATGTATAAATATCACAAACATAATACCCTAGTCCAAAAATTGCCCCTTCAAATTTGAGAAATTTTGGCTTCTAAACCAGGAATTACCATTGTTAGTTCAGCAATGGTAGCAACAAGGAAAACCAACATTTGAAAAGGTAAAATTGCAGCTACACTACCTGTTGAAATATATCAAATATAAATTGAAAAACTAGAGCAAATTCCAAAGATCATATTTTAAGCAACAAAGAGTAGAGCTAGTTGAGAGAATGCAAGGAGTTGAAAAAATAATTCGTTCAGAACCCCTTTCAGAGGAATTACTCTCCCATGAAAAGATCTTAATGCAGGAGGAAGAGGAGCTAGATAAGAAAGAAGAAACCTATTGCAAGCAGAGATCTAGAATTACTTGGCTTCAAGAAGGAGATAGGAATACAAATTTCTTTCACCAGTCAGCCACAAGTAGGAAACATTATAACCAGATTGATGCTTTAACAAATGCAGGACTCCTTGAAACCACCACTTCAGATATGAAAAAAGCAACTAATGAGTATTTATCTACTTTTTTTTACTATAGATTCACATCTGTCAAAACATTCCCAAGAGGAAATATTGGGAAGTATCCCTAGATTAGTCTCTCAAGAGCAGAATGAGGAGCTTATGAAAGAGATCAAATAATAAGAGGTGAAAGAAATAATCTTCTCCATGCAATCAGGTAAGGCCCCAGCTCCTGATGGATTACGAATAGAATTCTATAAAGATTTTTGGGATATTATAGGAGAAGATATAACTAGAGCAGGAGAAGAAGCCAAATCTAGTAGTAGGATTCTCAAATGCCTCAACAATACTTTTCTAGCTTTGATTCCAAAGGGATGAGATATGGAGAATCTAATAGATTACAGACCAACATCCCTCTGCAATGTGATATACAAGATCATCACCAAGGTAATAGCCAACAGACTAAAAGCTATATTACCAAATATCATATCTCATGAACAAGGGGGATTTGTACATGGCAGAAAAATATTATATGGGATTGTAATAGCACAATAAAATATACATCATATGGGCCAAAGAAAGAACAAATGAATGTTCCTAAAGTTAGATCTATCCAAAGCCTATGACAGAGTGAGTTGGAAATTTTTGGATCAAATGTTGCAACTATTTGGATTCCAAAAAGATTGGATTAGCTAGATAGTTGAATGCATCTCCATAGTCTATTTTTCAGTGATCATAAATGGAACCCCCTCCCCACTGTTCAAGGCTAGCAGATTGATTAGACAATGAGATCCTCTCTCTCTATATCTCTTCATTATTTTTGCAAAAGGACTAAGAAGACTCATACGAAAGAAAAAGCAAAGAACAACATTATAGGAATTAAAATAAACAGAGATGTAACTATCAATCATCTACAATTTGTAGATGATACAGGATTATGAGGGGAAGCAACAATAAAAGAAGCAACTAGTATAAGAAAAATATTAGATTGCTACACTATAGCCACTGGCCAACTTCTAAATGAAGAAAAATCTAAAGTTGTCTTCTTTAATGTTCATACGAGAATCAAAGAGCAGATAGCAAATAATCTTAGGTTCTCAATGGCCTCATTTCCATTAGATTAATTGGAAATTCCCTTAACAGAAAAAAGCCTAAAAAATCAATATTGGAAATCCATAAAAGATAAAATTTTCTCAAAGCTGTCACACTGGTCTCATAGATGGTTAACCTTTGGAGGTAGCGTCACACTTTTGAAGTCAGTGTTACAAGCAATGTCAGTTTACAAATTTTCTATTTTAGCAGCCCAAAAGAGCATACTCAAAGATCTAGATAAATTGATGAGAAAATTCTTATGGTCAGGAGCATAAGAAAATCAAAAAACTACTTTGGTAAGCTGGGAGAAAGTCTATCAACCAAAGGAATAAGGAGGTCTTGGAATCAAAGCTGCATCAACAAAGAACCTAACACTAATAGGGAATTTATACTGGTGGTGGATCACAAATCCAGATCAATTATGGAGTCGAGTTCTAAAACCTAAATATTACCCTGCACATAAAATGGAGTATATCCCACGATTTCCAGTTACAGGTGTGGGATCAGAGATATGGAAAACACTCAAAAGAGGGGCCTCACTAATTAAGGAATACTTACATTGGAAAGTAGGTGATGGGAGAAAATTCATATTGTGGGATGATTCTTGGCAATTTCCCCCCCATTATAAAACAATACCCTTATCTTAGTGGTATTAGAGAGAATCTTCATAATCATGGAAAAACTCTTATATCTTAGTATCTCATCCCCCCAAGCCAACAACTAGCAGCTTTAGGAAGATGGAAAAATTTGGACCAGTGGTTAGGTGAAGAATGGGAAGCTGAAAAATGTGAACTGAAATAAATTACAGAAAAAAGAACATAGCTATGGAAATATGGACTTGACCAACTAGCATGCGGATATGGGAAACAAGGCACTTACACAGTGAAAGTAGGCTACCAAAAGGCTCACCAAAGTAGCAAGAACCAACCCCAACAACAACATCCCTAGAAAGAGATATGGTAACCAAAGGGCTGGTCAAAGGTTAATTGTTTTATATAGCAGGTTTCTCACAAAAGCATTATGTCTCAGTATAATATGAGGATAAAGGGGTTCATTGGACCCAGTAGATGTGTAATATGCTTCCAAGGGGTAGAAACTATAAACAACCTCCTTTTTTATTCCTCCTATGCTCACATAATCTGGAATTTGCGGTACTCCATATTTAGAAAAACAGAATGGCATCCTCATAATGGTAGTAATTTTTGGGACTATTGGTAACATAACACCTTCAAATCTAAAACACTAACCACGGCTTGGAATTTAGGGATTGGCTTCATCTACTGGAAAATATGGTTGAAACAAAACAACAGGATTTTTAAAGAGGAATTCAGATCAAAAGAGAGATTCTGGGATATTATGTAAAGGAAGTTATTAGAAACAGTGTAGACCAAAGTACAAAAAGAATCTCCAATGACAGAGGAAGAACAAGATATTTGGGTGCAACTATCGAATCAAATGCAACATGAAAGTTATCAGGAATATAAAAAAAGAACAAATAGGGCTTTGGTAATCTTTGTTGGAAGAGGACATATATAGTTAAGAAGGTAGAGTTTAAATAACAAGGGATTCAAATATCCTGGGCAGATAAAAAAAAAAACTGCATTTTGAGCCTTTGCCAAGAAAGGCAGGATATCAAAATGGATTTGTATAAGCTGATCAATTTTTTTTAATAAAATTTTTACCTTTTACTCAAAAATGTAGAGTTATCAAGATCTATCTTTCTTATGAGCTACTATGATCGAGATTTCATAGGGTAAACAATAAGGTCTAATATGAGTTTTCTAGATCAACATCTAAATTTGATGCTTAATCTTATCATTATTCATAATGTAGCATTGATAGATTGATACATTAGGCAAAGACACCACTCATACCAAATCAGTTAAATGTTTGATTTACTAATGAAGAGGGATCCCTAAAGATGATATAAAGACAACATTATAAGTTGAGACAAGTTGGTCCAACTTTGTGGGGTTTTTTTTGTATATTTGCGGGTACTTTGTGGATGGTCCTACCTATCACTCTTTATGGTCTTATTGGGGGACAATGCATGGATTGTTCGTTGCAGCGAAGGGCTTCTTGACATTGTTTTTTTCTTGATCTTCTTCTTGCTTTGAAGACATCTTATTTACTAGGTTATGTTTTCGGTTATGCTTCACCTTTCTTCACTAGGAGATCGCTTGGCCTATTGTGATCTCCTTTGACTGTTCCATTTTTGGAAGGTTCAAAACGTAGAAAAATCCATAGGATCTAAAGCTATAACACCAGCACCAAGCAGACCCGCAAAGATAGTCCATGCAGGGTCATCCATAGGCTTGAAAATGAAACAGTCGAAGGAGATCACAATAGTCCATGCGATCTTCAAGTGAAGAAAGGTGAAGCATAACCGAAAGCATAACCTAGTAAATAAGATAGTCCATGTAGGGTCATCCTTCATGGACTATCTTTGTGGATCTGCTCGGTGGTGGTGTTCTAGCATTAGATCCTATGGATTTTTCTATGTTTTGAGACTTCTAAAACTGTGTTTTTCCCTAGGCAAGAAAATATTTTTCAAAAATCTAATTGAATTTTTATTTCTTAGGGAGGTTTTTGCAGTTGGTTCAATGTTGTTTTGTAGTTGACCCTAGGTTGTTTTGTGGATGGTCCTGTGCTAGTTTTTGGGTGGTTCTGTTTTGTTTGAAGATGGTCCTGATTTGTTTGTGGATAGTCCTATTTCATTTATGGATGGCTTTGCATTGTATTAATTATTTTTTCTTTGGACCTTCAAAATTTGTGAGGTTTTCTCCTGTGTGAGAAAAACCTTTTCAAATCTGTACAAGGTTTTCTCCTATGCAGGAAAACCCTTTTCAAATTTGTGTGTAACTATGAAGTTTTCTTTGTTTCCCTGCGAGGGCTTCTCTTCTCAACCTGTGTAGCTCCCTCTCTTGCTCTTGCATGGGCTTATATTTTTTTATTTTAGTTATTTTTCTCTAATAAATCTAGAGGGCTTGTTTCTTCGACTATTTTACGGTTGTAAACTCTTTTCCCAACCTTCATATTTTTTTAAAAGGTTACGGATCCTTTCAAAACCCCTCTTACAAATAAAAAAAGTATAGTGTAAAAATGAAGACTTTGAAAGTTCAAGGTTTGAATCATGCGTATATCAAGTTTCAATAATAAAAAGGACCTTGCAACAAGTCATAGGTCATATGAAATGACCCTCATATAAGATGATATTATTATGTTTATTTAGTATATGATTATATAAACCTCAACATTCAAATCTTAAACCTCTATAAAATTTTAAATTTTTTACCATTAATATTTTATTAAAATTTAATGTTTTTATAACTTCAAATTAAATTTCAAATACAATCTCCACCGAATGCATTTATAACTACACTACAAATTAAATTGCAAATAAAAATCTCCTTTGAAGTCATTTATAACTGTAAATTAAATTACAAATAATAAACTAACAACAAATAAAATTACAAATAATAAACTAACAAGCCGCCAAATAATTACAAATAATTACAAATAAGAAAACTTTCTTTATGAATATCAAGCCACCAAAAGCTCCATAAATTTATGAAGTACCTCTAAAACTCTCCCCTCTTCCCAATCGCTCATCTCCATCACCATTCCCATCTCTATTTCAGCTACGAAAGCTTGATCCATTTGAAGTGTTAGAATCACCCTCATGAAGTGATGATTCAAATCAAAACCCTTGCTATGTTCCTTTAACTGCAACCACATATGGAAACTCATTTCCCTACCCAAATGCAACGCAACCTATTTCTAAAAATGTTAGAAAATGAACCCACCTGGCAGCCTAAATAACTATTACCCAACGGGGAGTGATAAGATATAATAAAGAAACCGATCAGATAGCTTGCATTTCATAGAGGTAGAGGTGACCAAATTTGCCATTCGTACTTGTCATAATGATATAGCCATTTGACTTGAAGGATTTTTTCAAGTTTCAGGTCGATCGTCGCTCGAGTGGCCCAGCAGTTCAGGGAGTCACTGACTCCCAGCAGTGACGTTGTGCATCGCTTACAAAGCGAGTGATAGTCGACAGTCACTGGCAACTTGCAAAAACATCGAGAATCACTCGCTAAAGGTAGTGACGATGAGTGTCGCAGGCTACATACGATGATGATGGTCATCACTCGCTAAGGCGGCGATCGTGGTAATCACGTACAACTTGCGACGACAACAAGCTTTGCATGCCAAGGCCAAATACCATGGGAATCGTGCCCTAAATGCGATGATGATGGGCATCACTCTCTCCCTAATACTTAGATAAATTTTGTAAAGGTTGCTTGATGCTTCAAGTTTCTCGCTCCATAAACGATGATGGGAGTCGCTCACTGACTTGAGTGACTTTCGGATTCACGTAGCAAGAAAACGATCGTTGTCTCTCAAACAATTAGCACAAAAAATGCATAAACTAAGTTTAGACACCTTCAAAGCTAAACTTGAACACATAATAACAAGGTAAAATGAGATGCAGAGAAATTAGATAAACCCTTCTAAATACCCAAAAAATGGTAAAAGTTTATTTATCTAGTAGAAGGATTACAAAGCTTCTCAAGTGTGGATTTACAATCATCTACAAATGCAATTGCAGGATAAACATGGAAAACTAAGAACACTAAGATTGTTGCTCGTAATTTGATACAGGTATGCTATCTTCTCCCCTAATTAGCTCTTCTTTTGATGCTTTGCCTGCTCTGCATCAATCTCCAAAATGCCAGCTACTCTAGGGTTTATATAGCTAGGCATGGAACACAAAAGGCAGGAAAACCTCAATTACTCGCACACAAGAAATAAATATGGATGGGACAGAACATGTACGGTGTCAAATCATTTGTTTTGACAGCAAGTCCTTCATCACTACTCTAGGTGAGCGATTCCCAAAATCACTCACCTCTGGAGTGATCTTTGGTTGAGGGTGCAAAGTAGGTTTAATATTTCTAACACTCTCCTTTAAACATAATTTTATAAGAACTTTGACTCCCAACTACTCATGCAATCTACTGAAGTCCTCATTTAAAGGCTTCGTGAAAATGTCAGCTATCTACTCCTTGGATCTAAAAAAATGTAGCTAAACTTAACCCAAATTCACCAGCTCTCTGATGAAGTGATACCTGATATCAATGTTATTCATTTGGCCATGGAGCATTGGATCCTTCGATAGTATTATGACAGAGTTGTTGTCATAAAACACCGTTGTCATGCCTTTTGGTGGATGGTTTAGTTCACCCAAAACTATTCACTACCATATTGCTTGGCATACGGCTGATGTGGTGGCGACATACTCTGCTTCAGTAGTGGACAACACAACAATTGGTTGCTTCTTGGACATCCATGAAACTACTCCTGATCTGAGATAAAATGTATACCCGAAAGTGCTCTTTCAATCATTAGTTCTACCAGTCCAATCACTATTTGTGTAGCCCACTAGTTCCAATTGGTCTCATCTGGCATAGAAAATGCCATGGTTCCACATCACATTGACATAGCGCAAGATCCGTTTCCCTGGTTGCCAATGCATGTCCTTTAGAGTCTCCATAAATCGTATTATCAAGATGACTACGAACATCAGATCTGGCTAAGTTGTAGTTAAATACATGAGACTACCAACTAGTCATTTGAACAAGGTTGGATCAACATTTCTCCTTGAATCCAGCTTGCTTAGTTTCAAACCCATGGCAACAGGTGTGATGGTAGGTTTGTTGTCCTCTATATTGAACTGCTTCAGGACATGCTTCACATACTTATCCTAAGAAATGAATTTTCCATCTACTGATTGGTCAACTTTGATGCTGAGAAAATACTTCATCATCCCTAAGTCCATTATCTTGAGCTCCTTCTTCATGGTTGTTCTAAAATGGTCAAAAACTACATTGTTGTTGCTAGTGTAAATCAAATCATCCACATATAGATAGACGATTATCATATCCCCTACTACATTTGTCTTCAGGTGTAGGGTGTGCTCATATGGGCATTTGATAAACCCATTCTCCTGAAAGTAGTTACCAATCCGATTGTACCATGCCCTAGGCGCCTACTTCCACCCATACATGGGTTTCTTTAGTTTCAGGACCTTGCCCTCATGTCCTTCAATCTCGTAACCAGGTGGCTGGTCTATGTAGACTTCCTCCTCCAAAACACCATCGAGGAATACTGATTTGACATCCATTTCGTAAACACTCCAGTCCTTCTGAGCTGTCACTGCCAAGATCATCTTGATTGTGTAAAGTAAGGCTACAGGTGCATACACCTCATTATAGTCAATGCCTGACTTTTGCTTGTACCCCTTTGCCACCAATATGGCCTTATACTTATCCACTTATCCTTGGGTTTTAAACTTTGTTTTATACACCCACTTGACCCCTATGGTCTTCTTCCCTTTTGGAATATTTTCCAACTACCATGTGTCATTTTTCTCAATGGTGTTTATCTCCTCATCCATCACCTTCACCCATTTATGATTCTGAATTGCCTCTTCAAACTCAACTGGATCACACTCAGTGAAGAAAGCAAAGTCAGAATGTTCCCCATTTTCATGATTTCAGGTTGCCTCGTAGATGTCTTGCAAGCTCCTCGTCTTCGCAGGTGTCACCAAATTTAGAATCCTGCTTGCAAGTGGAGGCGACTGATATGGTGAAGATGTGCTACTACTGGCATGACCATTGTTGCTTTAGGCTACAAGTGGCAGGATATTGTTCTCATCCACATCAATAGACTTAATGACTACTAGCTCAGGCTAGCTAGTCTTTGATTTCTAGTTCCAAACTTGATCCTCCAAGAACTTCACATCGTGACTGATGACAAGTTTCTTCATCACAAGATTGTACAAATGGTATGCCTTCGCTTTCTCACTATACCTTGTGAAGATGCACTTCTCTGCCTTGTCATCCAGCATTTGCCTCCTCTTGTCGAACATGTGATATGCCATACACACAAACACACGCAAATGAGCCACACTCAGCTTTTGACCACTCCAGGCCTCAATAATTTTGTCCTTCACGCTCTTGGTGGGACATATTTTTAGAAGGTAGACTACACATGACATAGCTTCTTCCCAAAATTCATATGGAAAACCCTTTGCACTCAGCATACTTCGTACCATTTCCATTATGTTTATGTTCTTCCTCTTAGCTACACTGTTCTACTGCGGTGTGTATCTAGTAGTAAGCTGCTTCTAAATTCCATGTTGCTTGCAAAATTTTTAGAATTTATTGAAGATGTATTCACCTCCACCATCTATCCTGAGGGTTTTCATTTGGAACCCACTCTATTTTTCAACTAGAGCCTTAAACTCCTTTAATCTGGAAAATACTTCTAAATTTAGCTTTATGGGATAAATCCATGTCTTCTAACTGAAGTCATAAATGAAGGTCAATAAGTACTTGTTACCGATAAACATGTTGGTCTACATCAGACTGCAGATGTCTAAGTGCACCAGCTCCAATGGTTATGATGTTGTCCAAGATTGCCTAGAAGGGAACAAATCCCTATACTCTTTACCGACTAAGAAACCCTCACAAACTTGATTCAACTGCTCAATAAGGGGTAAAACCTTCACCATCTACTTCTTTTGTAGTAAATTCGAGCAATTGAAGCTCAGATTACCAAACCTGATATGCCACAACCAGGTAACATCCTTCACAATTGCACTCATAAACATCAAAGAATCATTATGAATCTACAATGGAAACATTTTATTTTTCATCATGGACATAGTTGCAATCTGTCCATACATTTTGTCTTTGATGGTGCAGACTCCGTCCTAGAACTAGACAGTGTGCCCCTTCTGCATGAGTTGTCCAAAAATCAACAGGTTGTGCTTCAAACTAGGTACATAGTAAACATCACAGATCTGGTTCCTCTCGTCATGCCTAGTGCGGATGAGGATTTTACCTTTCTCCATCATGAGAACCTTGTTGTTGTTCCTCATTTTAACCTCGAACTAGACTAACTCATCCAGTTTGAGAACATCTCTTTGTTCCCCTTCATATGGTTGTTGCATCCGTTGTCGAGATACCAAACGGTCTTGTGGCTCTCCTCCTCAATATTGCAATTCAGCAGCACATTCCCACCTGCATCTTTACACCCTGCATTTCCAACATCATATGTGTAATGGGCTTACTCATGGTTCTCCTTGGCCATCATTTTTTTGCACTCAAAGATGTAATGGCCAAATTTCTTGCAATAGTAGCACTAGACCTTAGACTTGTCCTTCTTCTTACCAAATCCACTTGGCTGATTTTTCCCACTGCATCTTCCTTATTGTTGATTGAAGTTGCAGTTGGTATCCCCATCATTAGGGTTTGAGCTTCCTCCTTGCTTGTTGCCTTTCACACGCCTACCTCTGCCTCTTCCTCCTTGAGAACTAGAGGTGCCTTGGTGGGAATCTTGTCTGCCACTATCTCGAAATAAGACCTACGCCTTGAGTGCCTACTCTAGAGAAGACTAATATGAACGACTCAGCCTCTACTCATGCATCTACAAGGAACCCATGAGCTCATCTACCAAGAGGGTTGTTATATCCCTTGATTCCTCTATCTCTATCACAACAAAGTTAAATATAGCAAGCAGACTTCTAAGAATCTTCTCCATGATTCTCTGGCTCTACACAATCTATCCATTCAACCACATTTGGTTGATGATGTCTGTCGTCAAGGTGAATAAGTTCCTCATGGATTCAGAATCATTCAGTTGCATATTCTCAAACTCCCTCCTTGGCATTTGCAGTTTCACCAACTTCACCTTGTTGGTGCCCTAATACGAATTGACCAAAATCTGCTAGGCCTACTTCACCTTGGTTGCAGTTGCAATCCACAAAAAAACGGTCTCCTCAACTACTTGCATAATGTAAAACATGACCTTTTGGTCCTTCTTGGTGTTCTCCTTCAATAGGTCCTTGTCTTCTTGGGAGAGCGTAGCCAATGCTGCTACATCTATCGATTTTGGGTAGTCATTCTCGACCAAAACCCACATCTCACAGAGTGAGCAACAATTGTCGATCACTGGTAGCTTGCAGCAACACTGAGCGTCGCTTACCAAAGGTAGAAAAAATGAGCATCGTAGGTTGCTTACAATGATGACAGTCGTCACTCGCTAAGGTGGTGACCTCGGGAATCATGCATAGCTTACGATGACGAAGAGCATCACACACCAAGTGCAGCGACCATGGGAATCGTGCCTTGAATGTAGCAACAATGGGCGTCACTCGCTCCCCAACACTTAGAGAAATTTCATAAAGATTGATTGATGCTTCAAGTCGCTCGCTCCATAAACAGTTATGGGAGTCCCTCACTAACTTGAGAAACTTTAGAATTCATGCAACAAGACAATGATCATTATATCTCAAACACTTAGCAAAAAAAATGCACTAACTGAGTTTAGACACCTTCTAAGCTAAACTTGAACACAGAATAGCAAGGAAAAATGAGATGTGAAGAAATCAGATAAATCCTTCTGAATACCCAAAAAATGGTAAAAGTTTATTTATCTAGTGGAAGGATTACAAAGCTCCTCAAGTGAGGATTTATAGTCATCTGCAAATGCAATTGTAGGATAAACACAGAAAACAAAGAACACTGAGACTGCTGCTCAGAATTTGATGCAGGTCTACTCTCTACTCCCTTAATCAGCTATTCTACTCATGCTCTACATGTTTTGCATCAATCTCCAAAATGCCAATTGCTTCAAAGTTTATATAGCTCAGCATGGAACACAAAATGTGGGAAAACTTCAACTACTCGCATGCAAGAAATAAATATAGATGGGACAGAGAACACATGCAGTGTCAAATCATTTGTTTTGGTGGGATGGCCTTCATTGTTGCTCTAGGCGAGCGATTCTCGAAATCACTCACCTTCGAAGCGATCTTCGACTGAGGGTGCAAAATAGGTTTAATATTTCTAACATGACTACAGTGAAGTTCGAGAACCTGAGAGAGCCTACAACTGACTTCACGTCCTCCATAGTCGTTGCCCTTTTGACTATGTACCTTTTTCATGGCAATTTCTATGCATGACAAAAAATTTAATGAGACACGTTGTCGGCTTTTGATTCACAATAAAAATTATAATAATCATTCAACACATCTAACAAATTTTATTACCGGTATACTTGGAGAAATACATATTTTAATAGCTAATCTACTGTGTGCTGTAATTTCCAGTGTAGCCAATTTGTCCAAGATTTTTAAAAATTTTATACCCGACCCTTGAAGGAGCAATTTTTATTTCAATCGCCGAAGTTCATCAGCACAGACTACGTAGGGCAGACGGCCAGCTCCAATCTGCGGGAGCAAAGTGCGGACGGCGTCGACCCTTGGGCAAAGTCCGTCACTCATGAGTGCAGTGCGGACTGCGCTAAAAATGCTGCCAAAGTACGCACTTCGCGTGCAGTGCAGACTATGCTGTCTAAACTGGCAAAGTGTGAACTTTGCACGCAGTGCGGACTACGTTGGCCAAAATGGCAAAGTGTGAACTTCGCACACAGTGTGGACTACACTGGCCAAATTGGTGAAGTGTGAACTTCGCACGTAGTGCAGACTACGCTAGCTAAACTGGCGAAGTGTGAACTTCACGCGTAGTGCGAACTGCGCTGGCTAACCTGGCGAAGTGCGAACTTTGCATGGATAACAAACTTTGTCGAACGCAGGAGGGAAGTCGGCAACGAAGTGCAAACTTCGTTGGCTTACGAAATTCGCTCAGTGCATACTTACAAGCTTCAGACTTGTCCAATTTTGGCCTTTGACTTCTTCATCTTCCGCGGCTACCGTTGGGTTTGCCTGGCTTGGCAAGACCCAAATGAGAGGAGAGAAGCACCGAAACAGAGAACAACAAACGTTAGTAAATAAACTACTGCAAACCCTAAAGATGCCTTAAAAAACAACAAAGTTTATTTATCTAAAACTAGGGTTACAGTATTCCTCAACTGAGGAAATAACAACATCTGTAGGTTACGCTACAGGATAAACTAAATAGGGGAAATATCGAGTCTGCTGCTCAAACATTAATCAGCTGAGCCACACTGCTCATTGAATCGATCTACTTTCTTTCTTTGCTCTATTCTCTACTTCTTCTTTCATGAACTTCTCTCACACATGCATTGCTTCTCCTTTTTTGTTTGAAGACACGAACTGCCCTTTTATAGCCATGGGGAGAGGAGGATAAGGTTTATCCTCTGACAGCTTCGGATAAGGGTTATCCTTAGACCGACCCTCATCTAGGGTTTCTGACAAACACCGACTTGGAATTAACTCCTATGGAGATCGGATCTGTCAGGTGTCAAATCTGATAGAAAGTAGGTGTGACGTCATGTCACACTTTTTCTAGGATCCCGGACTATGGCAGCGCAGTCCGACTTCGCCCATGTCTGGAGTGCAATCTGATTTTGCCCAAGGTTTGGAGTGCAGTTGGGCACAGGCGTGAAATCTGGGTTAATTTTTCCAACACCCTCCTTTAAGCCTAATTTAACGAGCACTTTGACTCCAAGATGCTCTCACAATCTACTGAAGTCTTCCTCCTTCAAAGGCTTCGTGAATATATCTACCAACTGCTCCTTGGATCTGCAAAACTGTAGATGAATTTCTCTGGACTTCACCAACTCTTTGATGAAGTGATAACAAATATCAATGTGCTTCATCCGGCCATGGAACATGGGATCCTTTGACAGTGCAATGGCCAAATTGTTATCATAGAAAATTGTTGTCGCGCCTTCTAGAGGATTGTGTAGTTCACTCAGAACTCTTCGTAGCCATATTGCCTGGCATGCGGATGTCGTGGCGACAACATATTCTGCTTCGACTGTGGACAACGCAATGATGGGTTGCTTCTTGGATGCCCATGAGACTGCCCCTGATTTGAGATGGAAAGCATACTCGGAGGTGCTCTGCTGATCATCGATACTGCCAGCCCAGTCACTGTTAGTGTACCCAACTAGTTCCAACTGGTCCTGTCTGGCATAAAATAGGCCATGGTTCTGCGTCCCGCTAACATAGCACAAGATCCTCTTGCCTACTTGCCAGTGCGTGTCCTTTGGAGTCTCCATGAAATGACTAATCAGACTGACTCCGAACATTAGATCTTGCCGAGTTGCAGTCAAATACATCAAACTGCAAACTATCCTCTTGAACAAGGTTGGATCTACAGACCTCCCTGTATCCAACTTGCTCAGCTTCAAACCTATGGATACAGGTTTGATGGCAGGTTTTCTGTCCTCCATCTTGAAGCACTTTAGGACATCCTTCACATACTTTCCCTGAGAAATGAAGATGCCATCTGCTGATTGGTCAACTTCAATGCCGAGAAAAAATTTCATCAACCCCATGTCAATCATTTCAAACTCGAACTTCATGGCTATTCTAAACTGCACAAATAGGCTGCTGCTATTGCCAGTATATATCAAATCGTCTACATACAGGCAGACAATGATGAGCTCACCTACTACATTTGTCTTCATGTATAGGGAGTGCTCATATGGGCATTTTTGAAACCCATTCTCCTGAAAGTAGTCGTCAATACGGTTGTACCATGCCCGGGGTGCTTGCTTCAACCCATACAGGGCCTTCTTTAGTTTTAGGACTTTGCCCTCTTGCCCTTGTATTTCATAATCATGTGGCTGGTCTATGTAGACCTCTTCTTCCAACTCTCTGTTGAGGAAGGCAGACTTGACATCCATCTGGTACACGCTTCATCCTTTCTAAGCTGCTAGTGCTAGAATCATTCTGACTATGTCAAGTCGGGCTACAGGTGCATACACCTCATGATAGTCAACTCCTGACTTTTGCTTGTAGCATTTTGCCACTAATCTGGCCTTATGCCTATCAACTTCTCCTTGGGAATTAAACTTCGTTTTATATACCCACTTGACCCTAATGGTATTCTTTCATGCTGGAAGATCTGTCAGCTGCCATGTCTGATTCTTCTCAATGGTTGCTATCTCCTCATCCATCGCATTCACCCATTTGCTATTCTGACTTGCTTCTTCAAACTACACTAGATCACATTTAGTAAAGAGAGCAAAATTAGAATAATCTTCATCTAACTAATTACGGGTTACCTCATAAATGTCTTGCAAGCTCCGAGTCTTCGCAAGAGTCCTCAGGTTTTGAATTCTGCTTGCAAGTGGAGGTGATCGGGATGATGAGGCTATGCTACTGCTAGCACCACTATTGCTGCTTGAAGGCACAGGTGGTTGGACATTGTCTTCCTCCAAGTCTACAGATTCAATAGTTGTTGGTTTAGACTGACCAGTATTTGACTTCCCATTCTAGACTTCATCCTACAGAAACTTCACGTCTCGACTGATGACAAGTTTCTTTATCACAGAATTGTATAGGCTGTATGCCTTTGCTGGTTCGCTATACCCTATGAAGATGCACTTTTCAGCTTTGTCATCCAGCTTCTACCTTTTCTCATCTAGAACATGTGCATATGCTATGCACCCGAAAACTCGCAAATGAGCCACACTTGGCTTCAACTTGCTCTAGGCTTCCTCTAGAATTTTGTCCCTCACACTCTTGGTGGGACACCGGTTCAATAGATAAACTGCACAACTTACAGCTTCTGCCCAGAACTCGTGGCAAAAGTTTTGCCTTCAGCATGCTCCGTGTCATCTCCATGATTATTCTGTTCTTTCTCTCAGCTATGCCATTCTGCTGCGGCATGTATCTGGTAGTGAACTGCCTCTGAATTCCATGTTTCTTGCAAAAGTTGCGGAATTCGTTGGAGATTTATTCTCCACCTCCATCGATTCTAAGAGTCTTCACATAATGACCACTCTATTTCTCAACCAGAGCCTTGAACTCCTTAAACCTTGCAAATGCCTCTAACTTCAACTTGATTGGATAAATCCAAGTCTTTTGGCTAAAGTCATCAATGAAGGTCAGGAAATACTTATTGCTGGCATATGAGGTGGTCTGCATGGGACCACAGATGTCTGAGTGCACCAGCTCCAAAGGCCGTGATGCTCTCCAAGACTGTCCTATAGGAAATGTGTCCCTATGCTGCTTGCCGACCAGGCAACCTTCATAAACTTGGTCTGGTTGCTTAATAAGGGGTAAACCCTTCACCATCTACTTCTTGTGTAGCAGATTCAGGCCACTGAAACTCAGGTGACCGAATATGAGATGCCACAGCTAGGTAGCATCCTTCTCAACTACACTCAGAGACATCAAAGATTCATTCTGAATCTGTAGTGGAAACATTTTTTTTTTGTCATGGACACAGTTGTGATTTGTCCATGGACTTTGTCTTTGATGGAATAGACACCATATTTGAACAGTATAGTGTGCCCCTTCTGCACAAGTTGTCCAACACTTAGCAGATTGTGCTTCAATCTAGGCACATAAAAAACATCTTGAATTGTTTTTCTATCCCCGTGTTGGGTGCGGATGAGGATCTTTCCTTTCCCCATCACAAGAACTTTGATGGTGTTCCCCATATTGACTTCGGACTGGACTGTTTCATCTAGTTGTGAGAACATCTCCCTGTTCCTAGTCATATGGTTGATGCAACCACTGTCAAGATACCAGATGTTTTTCTTGCTCTCCTCTTCAATACTGTAGGTCAGCAACACATTTCCTCCTACCGCATTTTTGGGTTCCTCCATATAATGGGCTTGCTGCTGATTCTCATTCGCCATCTTCTTTCTGCACTGTGTGGCATAATGGCTGAACTTGCTATAGTAGTAGCATTGGACCTTTGACATGTCCTTCTTCTGCTGAGAGCCACCTTGCTAATTTCTGCCAGTGCCTCTTCCTCCTTGTTGATGAAATTTGCAACTTGGATCAACGTCCTAAGGGTTTGACCTCCCTCCTTGCTTGTTCCTTCTCCCACGCCTGCTTCTACCTCTTCTTCCTTGAGAACTAGAAGCGTCATTGTGGGAGTCTTGTCTACCATTGTCTCGAACTGAGACTTGCGCTTTGAAGGCTTGCTCCAAAGAACACTGAGTTGAGCAGATCAACCTCTGTACATGGGTCTACAGGGAACCCATGAGTTCGTCTGTCGAGAGGGTTGTCAAATCCCTCGACTCTTCGATTGTTATCACAACCGAGTCAAAATTGGTAGGCAAACTTCTAAGAATATTCTCCATGATTCTCTGGCTCTGGACATTTTCTCCGTTCAACTGCATCTGGTTGATAATGTCCATTGTCCAGGTGAAGAAGTTGCTCATCAACTCAGACTCGCTCATCTGTAGATTTTCAAACTCTCTCCTAAGCATCTACAGTTTCACCAACTTCACTTTGTCGGTGCCCTGATATGAACTTGCTAGGGTTTCTTAGGCCTGCTTGGCCTTGGTGGCTGATGCAATCTGTGGGAAGATGGTCTCCTCAAACGCTTACATGATGTAGAAGAGGGCCTTCTGGTCCTTCTTCTTGTGCTCTTTCAACAGATCCTTGTCTGCTTGAGAGAGGGCGGCCAGTGCTACTGCATCTATCAGTTCTGGGTAGCCGTTCTCGACTAACACCCATAACTCTTGAGATCCGAACAGGATCTTCATTTGGATGCTCTAGTAATCGTAGTTCTTGCCATTAAATCACAGGATCTACAACTGCAACGAGTTTCTCTCGAAAGCCATGCTTCTATCTCCATGTCATGACACTATCAGCTCTGATACCAATTTGAAGGAGCAATTTTTATTTCAATCATCGAAGTTCGTCAGCACAGACTATGCAGGGCAGGCGACCAGCTCTAAGCTCAGGAGCGAAGTGTGGACGGTGTTGACCCTTGGGCGAAGTCTGTCACTCACGAGCGCAGTGCCGACTATGCTAAAAATGCTGGCGAAGTGCGCACTTCATGCATAGTGTGGACTGCGCTGGCCAAACTGGCGAAGTGCAAACTTCGTGCGTAGTGCGGATTGCGCTGGCCAAACTGGTGAAGTGCAAACTTCGTGCATAGTACGGATTTTGCTGGCCAAACTGGCGAAGTGTGAACTTCGTGCATAGTGCAGACTGTGTTGGCTAAACTAGCGAAGTGTGAACTTTGCACATAGTGCAAACTGCACTGGCTAACCTGGCGAAGTGCAAAATTTGTGCAGATAACAAACTTTGTCAAACGCAGGAGGGAAGCCGAAAACGAAGTGCGAACTTCACTGGATGATGAAATTCGCTCAGCGTAGACTGACAAGATTCAGAATTGGCCAATTTTTGCCTTCGAATTCTTCGTCTTCTACGGCTACCACTGGGTTTGCCTGGCTTGGCAAGACCCAAATGAGAGGAGAGAAACACCGAAATAGAGAACAACAAACATTAGTAAATAAACTACTGCAAACCCTAAATATGCCTCAAACAATAGCAAAGTTTATTTATCTGAAACTAGGGTTACAGTATTCCTCAACCGAGGAAATAACAACATCTATAGGCTACGTTGTAGGATAAACTAAACAAGGAAAATGTCGAGTCTGTTGGTCGAACATTAATCAGCTGAGCCACACTACTCACTAAATCACTTTGCTTTCTTTCTTTGCTCTATTCTCCACTTCTTCTTTCACGAACTTCTCTCACACATGCACTGCTTCTCCTTTTTCATCTAAAGACATGAACTGCCCTTTTATAGTCGTGGGGAGAGGAGGATAAGGTTTATCCTCTGATAGCTTCGGATAAGGGTTATCCTCGGATCGACCCTCATCTAGGGTTTCTGACAAACGTCGACTTGGCATTAACTCCTATGGAGATCGGATCTGTCGAGTGTCAAATCTATTAGAAGGTAGGTGTGACGTCATGTCACACTTTTGCCAGGATCCCAAACTGTGGCAACATAGTCCGACTTCGCCCATGTCTGGAGCGCAATCCGGTTTCACCCAAGGTTCAAAGCACAGTTGGGCACAGACGTGAAATCTAGGTTAATTTTTCTAACAACCCTTTCCCGTAAGTTTCCAGAGTCAAACTTTCCAATGATCTCAATTCTTCTAAGCCATTAATTTTGGTGAGGTGAAACTGGGTAGTTCATCTAAATCTAGGCACTCTTTATCCCAAACTTCTGAAGTTCCACAAGACCCACAAAACTGGGCAGCTTCTTCAACCATGCACATTTAGATATTTCCAAGTCTTAGAGTTTCACAAGACCTACAATAGACCTCAGGTTCTTTAGCTTCTTAGAATCTTGTATTTTCACTCGCTTGAGTGTTTTTGGGAGGGTCTCTATCTCCATTAGATCATGGTTTTCAAGAAGATCCAGATATTCAAGACTGAGACAACAATCTTCGGAAATCGAGATGGTGGATACTTTAGTACATTCCAGATGTATGTCTTTGAGCCTCAAAAATTTAAACATTGAAGAATCCACATTTGTAAGAGGCAATTCTATGATTGGGCACTACCAAATGGTCAGAGTTTGAAGATTAACCAGTTGCCTAAATCCTTCTGGTAAATACTCCACACCTGATGATTGTAATACTATATTTTCTAAGTGAGTAAGACCTTCCACACCGGGAAAATGTGTCAATTATCCACAATGAGAAATCCTCAATATGATTAAACAAAACAAATTTTGCAGAGAGGGCAAATATTTCAACTTATCGCAATGTTCCATTTCCAACTTGATTAAAGAGGAAAAATTTCCCAAAGAGGTTGGCAAGCTTGTCAAGCAAGGACCTCCTATCTCCAGCACTTCCAATTTGGCTAGCCTATCGATGTCAGCAGGTAATTCCCTAAGTCTGGTATTTGACAAATAGAGCTCTCTCAAATACATCTGCCTTGTAATTTCAAGGGGCAAATGTTGCAATTTGGAACATTGACGAAGACTTAGTTTCTCAAGTTTTGTGATATTTTGTAGAATGTCTTTTTTTAACTGGAGATTCTACACCTTGATAAGTCAAGATATTGTAGCTGGGTTAGCTGGTTAAAAGACACTGGAAAAGGTCGTCAATTTATCACATTCTTGCAAATCTATATAATTCAGCTTTCTCAAATTCCCAAAATAGGTAGGCAGAGATGATAGACTTGAAAACCTGCTCCAGGTGCTCCAAGGATTCCAAAAGATAAAACTCTTCTGGGAGACTACTAATCTGATGACTGCAAAGAAAACTCCTAAACACTATATTTTTCAAGTGATTTAGGAATCTTACTGTCTCTAAAATAATTTGCATATTAGGGTGGTCTGACAAATCAATAATGAGATCTCTCAACTGCGAAGGAGGCTGTAGCCAAATTTCAAGCAAGTTAGGATTAAGCCATTGTGGAAAATATAGTTCAGAAAGAGTGGTGTAGGAAGATAGAGTCATTAGTGAAGTTTTCAAATTTATTTTCGCTGTTCGGGAGTGAGAGCGCAAGGCGACGGGAGGGCCCAAATCTGGGCTGCATAGCCGAACTCGGGCTGCACTCCCGATTTTTGAGTAGTCGAGTTGTGCTCTCAAACTTCATGCAATCAGACTGCGCTCCCGAAATTTTCTCAGTCAACACCCAACTTCGCTGGTCAACGACAGCGAAGTCCATATTCGTTGCGAAGTTGGGAAGACAGCTCCAGAATTAGCCAAATTTTGGGGAGTGGCTGGTCAACGCCCAACTTTTCTGGTCAATGACAACTAAGTCCGACTTCGCTGCGAAGTTGGGAAGACAGCTTCAAACTTAGCCAAATTTTGGCCTTTGTGAGATCTTTCTGCCTTACAAACTTTTTTTGTCTGGAGGCTTGTGCGGCTTCGGTGTTGGTTTGCCTGGCTCGGCAAGAACTGTACGACAAGAGAGAAACACCGAATTTGAGTGCAATGTTTTAGATCTGAGCTCTAACTTATAGAACCCAAACGAAGTCGCTCTGAGTCGATTTGTATAGTGACCAACAGATTTTAGCAAACAGAGATAACTACAAACCCTATAGACGCCTTAAACAACAACAAACTTTATTCATATAAAATGAGGGTTATAAAAGTCATCAACTGAGGAAAAATAACATCTGTAGACTAAAGCTGTAGGATAAACTAAGATAAAAACAAATGTCGAGTCTGCTACTTAGAAATTAACCAGATGAGCCACACTACTCACTGAAACAATCTCATATCCTACTCTACTGTTTCTCCAAATCACCTCCCACTCTCCTCTCTTTCTCTGCTCTTTTTCCACTCTTGTCTGAAGACCCGAAATGCCTTATATAGTCGTGAGGAGAGGAATATAGGGGTTGTCCTCTGACAGGTTCTGGCAGACCCTCAACTAGGGTTTTTTACCAATCACCACACTGGAATTAAATTCTCTGACCAATCACTGAACTGGCATTAACTTCTATGGTGATCAGATCTGTCAGACGTCACATCTGTCAGAGGGCACGTGCGACATCAAGTCAAGAGTTTTTTTAGGATCCCCAACTATGTGAGCGTAGTCCAGCTTCACCTAAGTTCGAAGCACAGTCCAATGAAGGCATGAAATCTGGATTAATATTTCCAACATCCTCCTTTAAACCTAATTTCATGAGCACTTTGACTCCAAGTTGCTCTCGCAATCTACTAAAGTCTTCCTCCTTCAAAGGCTTCATGAAAATATCTGCCAACTGCTCCTTGGATCTGCAAAACTATGATTGAATTTCTCTAGACTTCACCAACTCTCTGATGAAGTGATAACGAATATCAATGTGCTTCATCCGGCCATGGAACACGGGATCCTTTGATAGTGCGACAGCCAAATTGTTATCACAAAAAAATATTGTCACACCTTCCGGATGATATTTCAGTTCATTCAAAACTCTTCGCATCCAAACTACCTGACATATGACTGATGTGGTGGTGACATATTATGCTTCGGCTATGGACAATGCAATGATGGGTTGCTTCTTGGATGCCCATGAGACTGCCCCTGATTCAAGATGGAAAGCGTACTCGAAGGTGCTCTTTCGATCATTGGTGCTGCTAGCCCAGTCACTGTTTGTGAAGCCCACTAGTTCCAACTGGTCCTATTTGGCATAAAATAGGACATTGTTCTGCATCCCATTGACATAGTGCAAGATCCTCTTGCCTGCTTGCTAGTGCATGTCCTTCAGAGTCTCCATGAAATGGCTGATCAGACTAACTCTGAACATCAGATCTAGCCTAGTTGCAATCAAATACATCAGACGACCAACTAGCCTCTTGAACAATGTTGGATCTACATTCCTCCCTAAATCCAACTTGCTGAGATTCAAACCTGTGGCTACAAGTGTGATGGCAGGTTTGTTGTCCTCCATATTGAACCACTTTAGGACATCCTTCGCATACTTGCCCTATGAAATGAAGATGCCATCTACCGATTGGTCAACTTCAATGCCGAGAAAATACTTCATCAACCCTAAGTCCGTCATCTTGAACTCCTTCTTCATGGTTGTTCTGAACTGGTCGAACAGGACATTACTGTTGCCAGTATAAATCAAATCATCCACATACAGGTAGATGATAATGAGCTCACCTACTTCATTTGTCTTCATGTACAGGGTGTGCTCATATGGGCATTTGACAAACCCATTTTCCTAAAAATAACTATCAATACGGCTGTACCAAGCCCGGGGTACCTGCTTCAAACCATACAAGTGCTTCAACTTTAGGACTATGCCCTCCTGGCCTTCAATTTCGTAACCTGATGGCTGTTCTATGTAGACCTCTTCCTCCAATACTCTATTGAGGAAGGCTTACTTGACATCCATTTGGTACATCTTCCAACCCTATTGGGCTACCAATGCCAGGATCATTCTGACTATGTCAAGTCAGGCTATAGGTGCATATACTTCATGGTAATCGATGCTTGACTTCTGCTTGTAACCCTTTGCCACTAGTATGGCTTTATGCTTGTCAATGTCTCCTTGGGCGTTAAACTTTGTTTTATAGACCCACTTGACCCTAATGGTCTTATTTCCTACTATAAGATCATCTAGCTACCATGTCTCATTATTTTTAATGGTTTCTATCTCTTCATCCATCGCATTCACCCATTTAAGATTCTAACTTGACTCTTCAAACTCCACTGGATCAACTTCAATAAAGAATGCAAAGTCATAGTACTCTTCATCTACATGGGTTTGTGTTGCCTCATAGATTTCCTGCAAGCTCCTTGTCTTCGCTGGTGTCACTAGGTTCTGGATTCTACTTGCACATGGAGGTGACTAAGATGGAGTGGCTATGCTACTGCTGGCACCGCTGCTGCTGCTGGAGGTTGCAGGTGGCTGCACACTTCCTTCTTGCAAGTCAAAAGACTCTACTACTATTGGCTCTAACTGGCCAGTCTTCGACTTCCAGTTCTAGGCTTCATATTCAAGAAACTCCACATCATGACTGATGATGAGCTTCTTCGTCACAGGTTTGTACAACGTATATGCTTTTTCCTGCTCATTGTGCCCTATGAAAATGCACTTTTCAGCTCTATCATCCAACTTCTGCCACTTCTCTTCTGGAACATGTGCATATGCAATGCACCTGAACACACGCAAGTGAGCCACACTTGGCTTCACACCGCTCCAGGCCTTTTGAGGAATTTTGTACTTCACGCTTTTGGTGGGACATCTGTTCAGCAGGTATGCTGCACATGTTATAGCCTCTACCCAAAATTCATGCGGCAATCCTTTCGCCTTCATCATGCTTCATGCCATCTCCATGATGGTCCAATTCTTTCTCTCAGCTATGTCGTTCTACTGTGGCATGTATTTGGCAGTGAAATGCCATCGAATTCCTTACTGCGTATAGTAGTTATGGAATTCATTGGAGATATATTCACCTCCCCCATCTATCCTGAGAGTCTTGATCTGATATCCACTCTATGTCTCCACCAGAGCCTTGAACTCCTTGAATCTAGAAAATGCTTCTGAATTCAGCTTGATGGTATAGATCCAAGTATTCCGGTTGAAGTCATCTATAAAAATTAATAAGTATTTGTTACTAGCAAACGTGTTGGTCTGCATCGGACCGCAAATGTCTGAGTGTACCAGCTCTAGTGGTTGTGATGTTATCCAAGACTGATCGGAAGGGAATGAATCCCTATGTTGTTTTTAGACTAAGAAACCCTCACAAACTTGACTTTTTTGCTCTATCAGGGGTAAACCCTTCACCATCTGCTTCTTGTGCAGTTGATTCAGGCCACTGAAGTTCAAGTGACCAAATCTGAGATGCCATAGCCAGGTAGCATCTTTCACAACTACACTTAGAGACATCAATGATTCATTTTGAATCTATAGCGAAAACATTTTATTCTTCATCATGGACACTATGGCAATCTACCCATGCGACTTATCTCTGATGGTGCAAGCTTCGTCTTTGAACTGGACCGTATTTCCCTTCTACACGAGCTGTCGAATGCTCAACAGGTTGTGCTTTAGGCCAGGCACATAGTAGACATCATAGATCTGCTTCTATTCGTTGTACCTAGTTTGGATGAGGATATTTCCTTTCTCTATTATGGGAACCTTGTTGTTGTTCCCCATCTTCACCTTAGACTGGATTGTTTCATCCAGTTGGGAGAACATCTCCTTGTTCCCCATCATGTGGTTGTTGCATCCACTATCTAAATACCAGATATTCTTCTGGCACTCCTCCTCAATGTTACAAGTCAATAACAGATTTCCTCCTGCCGCATTTTTGGTTTCATCCGTGTAATGGGCTTGCTATTGGTTCTCCTTGACCATCCATTTTCTGCACTGTGAGATGTAATGGCCAAACTTCTTGTAGAAATAGCACTGGAACTTTGACATTTCCTTCTTCTGACCAGATATAGCTTGCTGATTTCTCGAACTACCTCTTCCACATTACTGATGGAAATTAGAGTTGGTCTCCCATTCGCTAGGGTTTAACCGTCCTCCTTGCTTATTGCCTTTCCCGTGCTTGCCTCTACCTCTTTCTCTATGAGAACTAGAGGCACCATGGTGGAAATCTTGTCTATTATTGTCTCAGAATGAGACTTGAGCCCTGAATGCTTGCTCTAGAGAGGTCTGAGATGAATGGCTCAACCTTTGTTCATGTGTTTGCAATGAACCCATGAGTTCGTCTATCAAGAGGGTTGTCAGATCCCTTGACTCTTCGATTGCTATCACAATCGAGTCAAACTTGGCAGGCAAACTTCTAAGAATTTTCTCCATGATTCTTTGGCTTTGCATGATTTCTCCGTTCAACCGCATCTAGTTGATAATGTTCATCGTTCGGGTGAAGAAATAACTCATGGACTCGGACTCACTCATTTGCAAATTTTCAAACTCCCTCCTGAGAATCTGTAGCTTCACCAACTTTACCTTATTGGTGCCCTAGTAAGAACTGGCCAGAATCTCCCAAGCTTGCTTTGCCTTGGTGGCTGATGTGATCTACGAGAAGATGGACTCCTCGACCGCTTACATGATGTAGAAGAGGGCATTCTGGTCTTTCTTTGTGTTCTATTTCAATAGGTCCTTTTTTTCTTGAGAGAGGGCATCCAGTGTTGCTGCATCTATCGGTTATGGGTAGCCATTCTCGACTAACTCCAATGGCTCCTGAGATCCAAACAGGATCTTCATCTGGATGCTCTAGTAATCATAATTTTTCTCGTTGAAGCATGGGATATGCAACTACAAGTTGTTGCTGCTGGAAGCCATTCTACTTCAGTATTCGCATCAGGGGATCATTGGCTTTTATACCAATTTGAAGTTTTAAATTTTATTTTTGTCATTCGAGAGTGAGAGTGCGAGGCGACAGGAGGGCCCGAAGTCAGGCTATGCTCTCAATTTTTGTGCAATCAGGATGCACTCCTGAACTTCATGCATTTGGGCTGTGCTCCCGAAAATTGCATGATCGAGCTGCGCCCCTGAACTTCACATGATCAAGCTATGCTCTCAAACTTTGTGTGATCGGGCTATGCTCCCGAACTTCGTTTGGTCAATGCGCAACTTCGCTGGTCAACGACAGCGAAGTCCGTCTTTGCTACGATGTTGGGAAGACAGATCCAGACTTAGCCAAATTTTGGGGAGTAGCTGGTGAATGCCCAACTTCGCTAGTCAACGACAATGAATTCTGACTTCACTACGAAGTTGGGAAGAGATCTTTAGACTTAGCAAAATTTTGGCCTTTGCGAGATCTTTCTACCTTGCAGAATTTTGTTGTCTGGAGGCTTGTGCGGCTTCGGTGTTGGTTTTTCTAGATTGGGAAGAACTGTACAACAAGATAAAAACATTGAATTTGAGTGCAATGTTTCAGATCTAAGCTCTAACTTATAGAACCCGAACAAAGTCGCTTTGAGGCGATTTGTATAGTGACCAACAAATTTTAGCACATAGAGATAACTGCAAACCCTATAGATGCCTTAAACAACAACAAACTTTATTCATATAAAATGAGGGTTACAAAAGTCCTCAACTGAGGAAAACTAACATCTATAGACTGAAGCTGCAGGATAAACTGAGATGAAAATAAATGTTGACTCTACTACTTGGACATTAACCAGATGAGCCACACTGCTCACTGAAATGATCTTGCCTCCTACTCTACTGTTTCTCCAAATTACCTCCCACTCTCCTCTCTTTCTCTGCACTTTTTCCACTCTTGTATAAAGACCTGAACTACCTTATATATCCACGGGGAGAGGAAGATATGGGTTCTCCTCTGAAAGGTTATGATAAACCCTCAACTAGGGTTTCTGACCAATCGTCAAACTGGCATTGACTTCTCTGACCAATCGTCGAACTGACATTAATTTTTGTGGCGATCAAATTTGTCATATGTCACATCTGTCAGAGGGAACGTGCAATGTCAAGTCAAGAGTTTTGTTGGGATCCCTGACTGTGCGAGCGCAGTCCGACTTTCCCCAAGATCGAAGTGCAGTCTTGTGGAGGCATGAAATTTGGATTAATATTTATAACAATTAGGCCCCCATAATTCGTTCAATCTCTCAGACTGATAAAGCTCCAAAAATCTTAGTTTTCATGTTGAAATCCATGAGGGAAACTTTCCATGTGAAAAATCATACCAACGAAGCCAGACCAACTATTCTGATAGCTTTGAGAATTGCTCCTTACAATAATAACCTTTCACAAAAAGAAGTTGTAACCCAAGGGTGGAAGTTGTAAGCCTCTTGGACTGGATGGTTGAGTGTCTCATTAAAATTTGCATGCAGTCTTCAAAAGGTAGCTCATGATGCAAATTGGAACCATAGCTGGAGCCTGTTGCAGCCATTATCCCCGTAACAGGTAGTTTCTCCTGAATGACAAACATTATATTGGAAAATGATAAAATGTTTGAACTGGCTGACAGAAAATAGGGTAGATTGAAATGCATTTAATTACATACGTCGACAATAGCTTAGTGAAAAATTTTAAGCTCACCTTGAGGGATCTCTGACTATTAACAAAATGTGAATGGGACCAAAAATGAGAAGGCTTCTTTTTTATTCCAATTTCTCTCCAACCCTTCATCATCACATGAGATGTAGAGTATAGCTGAGAACTTTCAACCAATTATTTTTTATCCAATCTTGTAGAGTTTTAGGTTTCATGGAGTGCTCCTAAAATATTTCTACCAAAGACTCATCCTTTATTGCAATTTCTCTCTAACCCTTCATCATCACCTGAGATGTAGGAGTATAGCTAAGAACTTTCAACCAATTATTTTTTATCCAATTTCATAAAGTTTTTGGTTTCATGGATTGCTCCTAATATATTCCTACCAAAGACTCTCTTTTAGTGAAAAGACTTTCTTTAGTATTAGATCCTCACCTACAACCATTCAAACTAGCTCCTTTTGCAACTTTTACAATATTTTTATTTTTTTTCCTTTTATGTTCAATTTGTTTATCTTATAATTTGTTTAGTGTTTGAAGCTAAATTGATCGTCAGGCATAGGTCTAAGTCGAGTTCTCCATGTTCTTTTTCCCCCTTGTACCACAAGTCAAAAATCTTTTCCTTAGAGAAATAAATGGAGGCCTTTGAATATTCCTTAGGCTCTTCATTATAGTCCACTACATCTTCATCATTCATTATTGACATAGTTATCTTGCCATTGTTAATGATCAGTGGACTAAGTTTACACGGGTTGAGCGTTCGTACCAATTTTATTTTTTAAATTTCCATCATTCCCTTTACTTCTTGGATTTATTGACCAAAGACCAATTATGAGAGCCTCATTTGCTCATGTGCAAGCAATTGTTGTGTTTTACCAGATCTTGGAAGTCACCCTATACCATACTTCTATAATGATGGTCCAATCCCTAATATTTTTAGTGGCCCTACCAATACTGTGTTGTCATATGACACTTCCTTCCTTGGCCTCCCCTACTTGCTCTCATTTACAACTTTTAATTGATCTTTGACTTTGTCCAAAGTTGGTGATGGTGGTGTCTCCTAGGATTATATTGCTTGTTGTGAAGTCAATGATGGCATCGTCTGTTGTGATGGCCCTTTTTGTTGTAAATTGGACAAAAAAATCATCTATTGTGATGGTCCTATTTTTTGTAGACTTGGCAACGATGTTGTATATTGAAAATGCCCTATTTGTAGTGAACTCAATGATTGCATCATCTTATATTCAAATCCTCACTATAGATAATTTTCCAATCCTTATATCCTATTATTGTCAGTAGAAAACTCTTTATTTTAAGACTTTTCTCACACTAACGTTCGATCTCCACCACTTGCTTCAATTTTTTTTGCCTACTTCAAAAAATCTATTGCCTCCTTGCATTAGTGTTTCATGTTCGCTGCTTGCTACATTTTTTTTCTCTCCACCTACTTCAAAAAAGATATCAGTTGCTTGCTCATATGCTTTAGAAACTCCACTCCCTAACTTAGAAGAAATATGTCACATGCCTCCTCATTTTCTTTAGAAAATCCACTTCCTACCTCAAAATAAATTCGTCGTGTACCTCCTTACACTAGGTTGATCTTCGTCGCCTACTTCAATTTTTTTTTAACTCTCTACCTACTTTAAAAAAAAAAATGTGTGCCCCCTTTCTACTTCAAAAAATCTACTCCATGTCTAAAAAAATATCTATTTTATATGTTCAAATAAACTAATTTATTTTAATATAATATTTTGATGGCTTGATTGCAACTAAACTTTGTTGTGTGATAATATTTTTTCTTTATAAATGAATAAATATTTAGTGTTTGAAATGTTAGTCTATGTAAAATGTGTGGTGACTTTGTGTTAAAATCCCTATTGATAAGTATAGCTCTCCACTTTAGGAGGGGTCATGGTTGGGAGGAGACTCCTCAGCCCTGTAGGATGGTCATAAGGGTTTCTCACAATAACCAAACCCAAAAAAAATGTTTTCTTTTAATTTTTTTTTTTAACGTGATTATGATGAGAATGTTATTTTAATATTAAATCAATATTTATATTATATAAATATTTTATTAATAATTTTATTATTTTAATTATATATTTTTATATTAATATATATATATATTGAATTTACATGGTGGAATCAGTAGCCACCACAAATCTAGGCAGAGTTATCCGACATTTTATAGCCGCCATAGTATTCTACGATGTTCGCCCTAGAAGCCGCCACATAGATCTTCGTGTAGTTCATCCCTACAACCACCATGCCACAATCATTTTAAACCTTTTATGTCGTTTAAAGCACAAGGAAAGGGACAAGCATTCACTCCAGCGAAGCTGAGATTTGAACCTTGAACATTATATTAAAAATATTGCATGTTAAAAATGATTGATTTATTTATAATTAGTTAAAAATATATATTTCTTTTTAATTTTATTTTTAAATGTGATTATGATAAAATGTTATTTTTAGTATTAAATTAATCATTATATTACATAATAATTTTATTAATAATGATATTATTTTAACTATATATTTTTATATTAAAAATATTACATGTTAAAAATGATTTATTAATTTGTATTTAATTTGAAAACAAGGAACCAATCACAATAACGAATATTATGATGTTATTATAAAAATGAAGAATATGAAATGGAATAAATGGAAAAGATCTTACAAATGAGTTAAAGATTATTTAATTTATAAAGTTATAAAGGGTGATTCATAATAGTGTAAATATGAGGAGAAAGAGATCTCTTGTTCTATGCAGGAGGTCACCTTTTCAAATTCTTGCTCCTTGCTTGGCTCTTCTTGGGGATTTTTAGGTGGGTATCCTATTTTCCTGTGGATTTACAGGTAAATATCTTGTTTTTCCTAGGTTTTTTGGCCTTTATTATCTCTACTTGGTGCCTCGAGAGCCGTCGGGACCTATACTACATCTTCCTTATGTTTTCCAAGAATTTTTATTGGGTGGTGTCATACAAACCTTGTTTTTCAATGCGGTTTGGGGGGTTTCTATTCTTGCTCGGTTTGGGAGTGGGGCTAGTGGAGCTCTTCCATGCATTTTTTTCCTTTGGTCATTGGATGGGGCCATGTACTTTATTGCCTGTAGGGGAAACTCTTTGTTACTCTTCAAAACTTGGCATTGCTTCGATGTGGGCTTCCGTTCATTTGTTCTGCTTGTTGGGATTGTCATTCGTTGGTTTTTATAGACTTGGGGGAGGCCTCGATTGTTCACATCCAAGTTATTCCCATGGTTTTTTGTTCGTGGTTGGTGGTTTAGGGTTTCCAATGGATTTGTTTTTGTTGGTTCTATTTGCCAGGATGGTAATTCACTAGTTTTTTGGGTTTGGGTGAGGCCTCGATTGTTCGTAGTTGAGTGATTCCCATTATTTATAGTTCATGGCTAGCGTTTTATGAATTTCAATGGATTTGTTTCATTTGTTCTTCTTGTCGGATGGTCATTTGCTATATTTTATGGGCTTGGGAGGGTCGATTTTGTTCATAGTTGAGTGATTTTCGTGGCTGGCGATTTGAGGCTCATTTTTAGGGGTTTTTGATAGATTCCTTCACTTCATTTTCTCGCCTTGGAGGATACCATGTGCTATATTATGTAGTAGAAGGTTTTCATGGGTTTTCCTCTGGTTGTAGGGTTGGGGTTTTTTTATATGTTTACGGGTACTTTTTGGATGGTCCTACCTACAACTCTTTTTGGTATTATTAGGGTACAATGCATGGATTGTTCGTTGTAGTGAAGGACTTCTTGACATTATGTTGTTCTTGATCTTCTTCTTTTTTTGAAGACATATTCTTTACTAAGTTCTACTTTTGGTTGTGCTTCACATTTCTTTGCTGGGAGATCAAATGGCCTGTTGTGATCTCCTTCAACTATTCCATTTTCAAGCCTATGGATGACCCTACATGGACTATCTTTATGGATATGCTTGGTGTTGTTGTTATAGCCTTATGAAACTGTGTTTTCCCTAGGTAGAAAAATCTTTTTCAGAAAAAAATTGAATTTTTATTTCTTAGGGAGGTTTTTGCAGTTGGTCCAATGTTGTTTTGTAGGTGGCCCTAGGTTGTTTTGCAAATGGACTTGTGTTGGTTTTCGGGTGGTTCTATTTCATTTGTAAATGGTCCTGATTTATTTATGGATGGTCCTATTTCGTTTATGGATGGATTTGCACTGATTTGCTTCTTTTTTTCTTCGAACCTTCTAAAATTGTGAGGTTTTCTCTTGTGCAAGAAAACCCTTTTCAAATTTGTGTGAGTTTTTCTACTATAGAGGAAAACCCTTTTCAAATTTATGTATAACTATGAAGTTTTATCTGCTGCCCTACGAGGGATTATCTTCTCAACCTATGTGGCTTACTCTCTTGCTCTTGCATGGGATTATATATTTTTATTTTAGTTGTTTTTCTCTAATAAATCTGAGAGGGCTTGTTTATTCGACTATTTTATGGTTGTGAACTCTTCTCCCAGCCTTCATATTTTTGTAAAAAGTTACAGAATCCTTTCAAAACCCCTCTTACCAATAAAAAAATAATAGTGTAAAAATAGAGACTTTGAAAGTTCAAGGTTTAAATTTTACATATATCAAATTTCAATAGTTAAAAGGACCATAGGTCATATGAAATGACCCTCAGTTAAGATATTGATATTATTTTTATTCAATATATAATTATCTAAGTCTCAAAATTCAAATCTTAAACCTTTATTTTAAATTTTAAAGTTTATCGTATTAATATTTCATTAAAATTTATAGTTTTTATAATTTAAAATTAAATTACAAATACAATCTCCACATAATGCATTTATAACTTTACTGTAAATTAAATTGCAAATAAAAATCTCCTCTGAAATCATTTATAATAGCAAATTAAATTACAAATAATAAACTAACAGCAAATTAAATTACAATAAGAAAACTTTCGTGATGAATATCAAGCCTCCAAAAGCTCCATAAATTTATGAAGCACCTCTAAAACTCTCCCCTCTTCCCACTCGCTAATCTTCACCACCATTCCCATATTTATTTTGGCTTCGGTAGCTTGATCCATTTGAAGTGTTAGAATCACCCTCTTGAACTAATGATTCAAATCAAAACCCTCGCTACATTCCATTAACTGCAACACACATATGGACTCTCGTTTCCCTGTCCAACTGCAACGTAAATTATTTCTAAAAATGTTAAAAAATGAACCCACCAGGCAACGTAAATAACTATTCCTAGCGAGGAGTGACAAGATATAATAAATCACCCGATCAAATAGCTTGCATTTCTTAGAGGTAGGGGTGACCACATTTGCCCTTCGTACTTGATGTAACGATATAGCCCATCGACTACAATGAATTTCAAGAACCTGAGACAGCCTACAACCGACTTCATGTCCTCCACAACTGCTGCCCTTTCGACTATGTGCATTTTCCATGGCCATTTTTGTGCATGATAAAAAATTTAATGAGACACATTGTCAGTGTTAGAAATATTAAACCATATTTCATGCCTCCTATAATTTCTTCACTTCGAAGTAATATAAACATGCCCCATGAAGGTGCTTCACTGTGAAGTAAATTTAATCCAAAAGTTCACATTTAAAATTGGTGAAGCAGTAACCAAGCATGGGAATCAAGGGTCTGACATCACACATGCAGGTAGTTGGGGTTCCTCGGTGATTGGATAGAAACCCTCTTCAGAATTTATGTTTTTCCAGTCGATTGGTGAATTTTTCCTGCCCATTCATAATTTTATAGTAGTCGCAGTAGTTAGGGTTTCGAGAATAGAGTAGTAGAAGAGAGAAACTAGCAGCCATAGACAACCGGATAGGGGAGCAGCAGTCTCCAGGAAAATCCTTGTGTTTATCCTGCAAATTACTTGCAGATGTTTTAGCTTCATTTAGAGAAGCTTTGTAATCTGGCGTTATATGATAAATAAGATCTTTGTTTGTTTCCAGTCAATTGGTGAAGGGTTCGATATTATTTCATTTGACATCAACTTTGTTTTGCTTATCTCGCGTTATTTTTCCCGAAGTACTCACCTTGCTGCTTGGTAAATTAAGATTCCACTTCACCCAAGATTAAACTGGAGTAAAGCTTCATAGCCAAAGTCACCCGAAGCCTGCAAGCTTCGAACTCAAACTCTCCCAAACTTGTCGTCTTGCACTTACTATTTTTGAAGTAGTTTCACTTCGAAAAAAGGTCTTGCGAAGTAGCTGCTTCGCTGCCCAAACCTCCGAAGCACACACTTCGCCACTAAAACTTTTGAAGCTCCCTCCTCGCTTTGAAACTATGCGAAGCTTCCTGAACCTGTCGCTTCGCCAGAAAGTTAAGCGAAGCACCCGTATCACTAATAAAATTTGTGAACCTCCCACCTACTTATTTCCAGAATCAACAAAATTAATTAATTATTCCATGATCTTATTTTAATATTCCCTCAAATTAGTATCAGATTCATTTTACCATGACATAGATATTGAAGCATGGCTTCCAAAAATAATTCCCTATAGTTATAGATCCCATGATTTAACGATAAGAACTATGATTACTGGAGCATCCAGATGAAGATCCTCCTCAGGTCTCAAGAATTATGGGACTCGGTTGAGAATGGGTACCCAAAATCGGTAGATGCAGTAGCATTGGCCGCCCTCTCCCAAGATGACAAGGATTTGTTGAAAGAGAACATGAAGAAGTACTAGAAGGCCCTCTTCTACATCATGCAAGTGATCAAAGAGACCATCTTCCCATGGATCGCATCAGCCACCAAGGCAAAGTAGGCCTGGTAGATTCTGGCGAGCTCGTACTAGGGAACCAACAAAGTGAAGCTGGTGAAACTACAGATGCTCAGGAAGGAGTTCAAGAACCTACAAATGAGTGAGTCAGAAACCATGAGCAAGTTTTTCACCTGAACAATAGATGTCATCAACCAGATGCGGTTGAATGGTGAAATTGTGCATAATCAAAGGATTGTGGAGAAAATTTTATGAATTCTGTAAATTAAATTTGATTTTGTGGTAATTGCAATAGAGGAATCGAGTGATTTGACAACCCTCTCAGTGGATGACCTCATGGATTCCTTACAGACACATGAGTAGAGGCTGAGTCGTTCAACTCAGTCTTCTTTGGAGCAAGCCTTCAAGGCGTAAGTCTCATTCCAAGATAGTAGCAGACAAGACTCCCACCATGGCACCTCTAGTTCTCAAGGTGGAAGAGGTAGAGGCAGGCATGGGAGAGGAAAAAAGCAAGGAGGGAGGTCAAACCCTAGCGAGGGAGAGACCAATTGCAACTTCCATCAGCAAGGAGGAAGAGGCACTAGTAAAAATTAGCAAGGTGGATCTTATCAAAAAAATGATAAATATAAGGTCCAATGCTATTACTACAAAAAGTTTGACCATTATATCTCATAGTGCAAAAAGAGGATGTCCAACGAGAATCAACAGCAGGCCCATTATACGGATGAAACCAAAAATGCGATAGGAGGAAATGTGCTACTGACTTGCAGTATTGAGGAGGAGAGTAGAAAAAATATTTGGTATCTTGATAGTGGGTGCAGTAGCCACATGACTGGGAATAGGGAGATGTTCTCACAACTGGATGAAAAAGTCAGTCTGAAGTCAATATGGGGAACAACAGCAAGGTTCCCATGATGGGAAAAGTAAGGATCTTCATTCGCATCCAACACGATGAAATAAAATAAATTTGTGATGTATACTATGTGTCTGGGTTGAAAAATAACCTAGTGAGTGTTGGACAACTTGTGTAGAAGGGACACATTATGCAGTTCAAAGATGATGTTTGTACCATCAAAGACAAAGTGCATGGGAAAATCACAATTGTGTCCATGATGAAAAACAAAATGTTTCCACTACAAATTTAGAATGAATCATTAATGTCTCTTAGTGTAGCTATGAAGGATGCTACCTGGCTATGGCATCTCAGATTTGGTCACTTGAGTTTCAATAGCCTGAACTTACTGCACAAGAAGCAGATGGTGAAGGGTTTACCCCTTATTGAGAAACCAAAGCAAGTTTGTGATGGTTGCATTGTTAGTAAGCAGCATAGGGATGCATTCCCTATAGGATAGTATTGGAGAGCATCACAGCCATTAGAGCTAGTGCACTCAGACCTTTGCAGTCCCATGTAGACTAGCTCATATATTGGCAACAAATATTTTCTTACTTTCATTGATGAATTCAGTCGAAAGACCTAGATTTATCCAATCAAGTTGAAGTCAAAAGCATTTGCAAAGTTTAAGGATTTCAAGGCTCTAGTTGAGAAAAAAAGTGGGTATTACGTGAAAACTCTCAGGACAGGTGGTGGAGGTGAATACATCTCCAATGAATTCCATAACTTCTACAAGTAGCATGGAATTCAAAAGTAGTTGACCTCTAGATAACACCACAACAGAACGTTGTAGCTGAGAGGAAGAATAGAACTATCATGGAGATGGCACGGGATATGCTTAAGGTGAAAAGTTTGCCACATGAGTTCTGGGAAGAAGCTATGTCATGTACAATTTATCTGCTGAACTGATGTCCCACCAAGAGTGTGAAGGACAAAATTTAGGAGGTACCTTGGAGCAATCTGAAGCCAAGTGTGGCTCATTTGCGAGTTTTTGGGTGCATTGCATATGCACATGTTCTAGATGAGAAAAGTAATAAGTTGGATAACAAATCTAGAAAATACATTTTTATAGGGAATAGCGAACAACCGAAGGCATACAGGCTGTACAATCCTATAACAAAGAAACTTATCATCAGCCACAATGTGAAGTTCTTGGAGGATGAATCTTGGAACTGGAAATCAAAGACTAGTCAGCCTAAACCATCAATTATTGAACCTATAAACTTGGAGGAAGATAGTGTGCAACCACCTGTACCTTCAAGCAACAACAATGGTGCCAGTAGTAGCACAACCTCCTCATCCTGGTCACCTCCTCTTGCAAGTAGAATTCTAAACTTGAGGACACCTATGAAGAATCAAAGCTTTCAAGATATTTATGAGGTAACCCGTAATCAAAAAAATGAAGAATATTTTGAATTTAATTTATTTACTGAGTGTGATCCAGTTTCATTTGAAGAAGCAAGTCAGAATTACAAATGGGTGAATGCAATGGATGAGGATATAGAAGCCATTGAGAAGAATGAGACATGGTAGCTGGCTGATCTTCTAGTAGGGAAAAATACCATTGGGGTCAAGTGGGTGTATAAAACAAAGTTCAATGCCCAAGGAGAAGTTGACATGCATAAGGCTATATTAGTGGCGAAAGGCTACAAGTAGAATTTCAGCATTAACTATCATCAGGTGTATGCATTTGTAGCCATACTTGACACAGTTATAATGATTCTAGCATTGGCAGCTCAGAAAGGTTGGAGTGTGTACCAGATGGATGTCAAGTCTGCTTTCCTGAATGAAGTGTTGGAAGAAGAGGTCTACATAGACCAGCCACCCAGTTATGAACTGCAAGGGCAAGAAGGCAAGGTTTTGAAGCTGAAGAAGGCCCTATATGGGTTGAAGCAAGCACCCCAAGCATGGTATAGTCGAATTAATGGCTATTTTTAGGATAATGGGTTTCAAAAATGCCCATATGAGCACACCCTGTATCTTAAAAAAAATGAAGCAGGGGAGATGATAATCATCTACTTGTACATGGATGATCTTATATATACTAACAATAGCAACAGACTATTTGAGGAATTTAGAACAACCATGAATATTGAGTTTGAAATGACAGACATGGGGCTGATGAAATTCTTTCTTGGCATTGAAGTTGACCAATCAGCAGATGGCATCTTCATTTCTCAAGGCAAGTATGTTAAGGATGTCCTGAAGCATTTCAATATGGAGGACAACAAACATGCCATCACCTCGATTGCCACTGGCTTGAAGTTGAGCAAGACTGACAATAGCAAAAGCGTTGATCCAACTCTCTATAAAAGGTTAGTTGGAAGCCTGATGTACTTGATCGCAACTAGGCCAGATTTAATGTTTATTGTGAGTTTAATTAGTAGGTTTATGGAGTCACCCAAAGACACTCACTGGCAAGCAGGCAAGAGAATTTTATGGTATGTCAATGGCATGAGAAACCATGGACTTCACTATGCCAGACAAGACCAACTTGAACTGAGTGGCTACACTGATAGCGAATGGGCTGGTAGCAGAGATGATCGAAAGAGCACTTTTGGATATGCCTTCCATTTTGGATCCGAAGTTATCTCTTGGCACTCGAAGAAGCAACCAATTGTTGCTTTATCTATAGAAAAGGTAGAGTATGTTGTTGACACCTCAAACAACTACCAAGCAGTCTGGTTGAGAAGAGTTTTGAGTGAACTACATCATCCACCAGAAGTAGCAACAACAATATTTTATGACAATAATTTTGCCATCCCCTCTCAAAGGACTATGTCTTCCATGGCTGAACGAAGCACATAGATATCCAGTATCATTTCATCAAAGAGTTGGTGAAATTCGATGAAGTACAGTTGTAGTTTTGCAGGTCCAAGGAGCAAGTAGCTAACATCTTCACAAAACCTTTGAAGGAGGAGGACTTTGCTAGGCTACGAGAAATTTTGGGCATCAAAGCTTTTATGAAATCTGGTTTAAAGGAGGGTGTTAGAAATATTAAACCATATTTCATGCCTCCCATAAGTGCTTCGCTCCGAAGTAATATAAACATACCCCCTCAAGGTGCTTCACCGTGAAGTAACTTAAATTTGGTAGTTCACATTTAAAATTGGTGAAGCAGTAACCAGGTGCGGGAATCGAGGGTCTAACATCGCACATGTGGGTAGTTGGGATTGCTCGATGATTGGAAAAAAACCCTATTTGGAATTTATGTTTTGTCAGTCGATTGGTGAATTTTTCCCGCCACTTTTCCTCTTTCTTTGTCTATAAATATTGGACCATTCATCATTTTGTAGCAGTCACAGTAGTTAGGGTTTTGAGTACAGAGCAATAGAAGAGAGAAACCAACAGCCGCAAACAGCTAGAGAGGGGAGCAATAGTCTTCAGTAAAATCCTCGTGTTTATCCTGCAAATTACTTGCAGATGTTTTAGCTTCATTTAGAGAAGCTTTGTAATCCGGCGTTATATGATAAATAAGATCTTTGTTTGTTTCCAGTCAATTGGTGAAGGGTTCGATATTATTTCATTTGACATCAACTTTGTTTTGCTTATCTCGCGTTATTTTTCCCGGAGTACTCACCTTGCTGCTTGGTAAATTAAGATTCCACTTCACCCAAGATTAAACCAGAGTAAAGCTTCGCAGCCAAAGTCACCCGAAGCCTGCAAGCTTCGAACTCAAACTCTCCCAAACTTGTTGTCTTGCACTTACTATTTTCGAAGCAGTTTCACTTCAAAAAAAGGTCTTGCGAACCAGCTGCTTCACTGCCTAAACCTCTAAAGCACACACTTCACCACTAAAACTTCCAAAGATCCTCCTCACTTTGAAACTATGTGAAGCTTCCTGAACCTGTTGCTTCACCAAAAATTTAAGTGAAGCACCCATCTCATTAGGCACAAAGTTTTTTTGTTTGAAGCTATGTTCAGTGTGCCCCCCTCTTCCTGCATTAACTCTCGTATGTTTCGATGGCCATCATTGAACCAAAATCCCTCACCCTAGAGGACGATATCCATAAACTCTTCTTTAACCATGGTTTCATCCCCTTCCTCAAGAAATTTAGAGGGCACGATGAGGTAATTACCAAAGACTTTGCCAATTCTTGGGTTAATGGGAAAGTCTTAGTTAGGGGAATGATGTTATCTATTTTTGTTGAGATATTAGAATAAATCACAGAGCTCCCCAATGAAGGCTTTAAGCTCCATAGAGACAACCATTCTGTTCAAGAGGAGCTAAAGCATTTTGTGGATAGAGGAAAGAAACTAGCGAGAGATGACAAAGGTATCATTCATGAAAAGCTTCCTGATCCCTGGTGCAGAGCCCTAATCCCTGTCATGCAGTATATTACGGTTGACAAGGTGGATGAACCGGTGAGAAGTTTCCACCTTACCTTTCTCAACGTGCTTCGGGATATTAAAGAGGTCAATATTCCAGAATATCTAAGACGGTCCATAGAGGTATCGATTGAGAATTACCAAAAGAGGGTGGACTCGCAGATTAAACACCAAGGTTTGTTCCTAGTCATTTATGACCACATGTTGCATAAAATCATCATCAATGTTGAGTCAAATCCCTTCATGAGAACTGACAAGGAGCCTACCAAGGTTGATGCGGTAATGCAAAGCCACAACTCCAACAATCGTAGAAGCAAGAGGAACTCTAGCAAAAAATGTAAGAGCATCAAGCAGATCACTTTTGAGATCACCATCCCAATCTTGGAGCAATCCCTGGTGGATGCGAGAGTGATGGCCACTACCAAACAAGACCCCTAAAAAATTTTGACGAAGACGTTGGAAAATATCTACCAGTCCTAGGCCAAGGCTCTTACCGGCCGTGATCATGCAATCAAAGTTTCAAAAGCTATTATGGCTAGCAAGTCCAAGAAATTTCAGGTCATCCTTCCCATTGAAAAGACCAAAGCTGGTGATCTATAGTAAGCTGGTCGGTTTGTCCCTTGCTATGTTTGGGGGTTTTCAGTCTTCTTTTTTGGTGTGCTTTGTTTTCTTTCCAACTTCTATGTTCATCTTTTGATGCTTTATTGTTCCAGTTTAAATCTTGTTAATCTCATGTGTTAAGCGGGAGGTTTCCTTTTTGTCCCGGTTTGTCTTTTTGGTTTGCTTGTACAAGGTTCAGGGACCCTTTCAAAACCCTTTCTACCAATAAAAAAAAATTGTCTACTCAGCAAATGAATTATTTTATTCTTGGAGCTTATGATTATTGGAAAAAAACTCTCTAACATCCTCAAAACCCTTAACATCCTCTATCATGGTTATAATGCGAGGAACTACACAAGAACAAAGAACATTAGAGAAGAACACACTAAAGTAAGGCTTGCACAAGAATTGCAGTAAGCCTTGCACAAGACTATTTGAAGAATTATGTGAAGAGTTGTAGAAGAACTGTGTAGAACTACAGTAAGGCTTGCACAAGAACTACTTGAAGAACTGCCTGAAGAACTGTAAAATAACAGAGCTTAAAGAACTGCATAAGAGCTAAATAATTGCACAAAAACTTGTCTAAGAACTGTGGAAAAAATTGCTTAACAAGTTAGCCATAGCTTTCGACATTACCATCAAGAGATGGAACAAGGAGAAGATCGGTCCTAGTTTTATCTGGCCACCACCTAGGAGGGAAGCCATAACACCGAATATCTCCTTTGTCAAGAGTCCAATTTACCACAACATCCACCACTTTGTTCTCTAGGCACATGATTGAATACCACCTCTTGGAAACTAGATACTACTAATTTAATCTTAACTATGATCCTTTGAATTCGCTAATCTACCTTCTCAGATCTTGAAGGTGAATTTAGATAATTAATTATAATTTAAAAATCTAATCATCCTTCTCCTTCCTAGCTTCAATACCTCGTACAAACCTCTCAAATACTTTTGAACAATATCTATTTTAAATCCATATATATTTGAATCATTTTCTTATTGGACAAATAAGCCTCCTTTAAATGTAATAATATTCCTACATTATCCGTTTTAAATCCACCCTTATTAGTTAAACATAACTGGACGGTTAAACATAACTACTCAGTCTACACTTCACATTGGATAAACTTAAATAAAAATCACATTAATTAGGGTATGTTAATTGACTACTCCTTTATATGTGGGGTTAGGCTGCATCTTAAAATAAATGGTACTGAAGAATAACATACCCATACAAGCTGAAAAAATATTATTAGCAATTTCAATATAATGATTTTTCATTTCAAAGATTAGTAATAAGATAAGGTATGTACAAAAATTATATTATCAAAATGTATGACTCACATTGTCGGGTTTAGATGGTAAACTGACACTATATTAATTTATAAACCAGAACAGTATAATGTTAACATTTTTCATATTTAAAAAAAATAAAATGAAATGAAATAAAATGAAATGGATCAAAAGTAAATATACATAAAAATAAAATAAAAAATATTTTTAGAAAAAAAAAAAACTATAATTATATCTTGATAATATACTAAATATCACCATTTATTTGTGGGAATTCATTTAGAAATAGTCTGTTATAGAAATTCGGATCTTTATGAACAATGAATTATGTCCAAATAAAATTTTTTATAAATCAATTTAAAAATTATACATATTTTTTAATTAAAGTCAAAATTGTATTATTAAATTTGAACATTTGAAAGAGATTGAAATAAAAAAATAAATTGAACTTTAAAAAAATAAAATTAAATAAGTAATATTTAAAAATTATATATATTGTTTAATTAAAATCAAAATTGTATTATTAAATTTGAACATTTGAAAGAGATTGAAATAAAAAAATAAATTGGACTTTTAAAAAAAATAAATAAATTAATTAATTAATTGGGCAAATTGGGCTGTTTGCATTCGTTGATTTACCAATGCGTAACATCAAGTCCGTGTTAAAAGAAAGAGATAATGGCCGGCGCTTCCTACATAAATTTTTTAATAGAAAAGAATGCACCCCAGTCAATGTGACGTGCCTTGTGTCCTGCAACCACCTCTTTGATGGGTCGACCTTTTTATTTTAATAAATTAGCTTGAGACATACGAGAAGTCTACCAGAGATGTAAATTGTTATGCTTTAAAATCATCAAAATTTAATAATAAAATTATATAATTATTAATAAAATATATTAAAGGTTATTATCTTAAAATAGTGGACTTACGAGAGTGGCAGTAATGGATAGTAACATGTCCACTACTCTAAGTCACATGTCCAATATAAATAATGTAATAATATCTTAAGATAAGGAAGTTGATACGATAGTACAAGTCAATAGTAGCATGCCCACTACTGTAGGTTAAATGCCGAATATAAATATTAATAATGTAATGATATTTTAACATAATAGAGTTGATATGATAATGATTTTAATGGTATTAATATGTTAAGTCTAGTGACATATTCTATGATTAAAGTTTAGTTTCACTTTCTTTTTAACATAGGCAAGTTGGTTATAACCATTATTTTTAGTGATGACTTCAACAATTTTTTTTTTTTTTTAACATAGGAAAGTTAGTTACAGTCACTATTTTTAATAACTGGTCAATGCAAGGTTCAAATTACCGTCATTGTGGTTTGTACCCACTCAAAGGATTGGAAGCACACTACTACCTTTGTAAAGGGTTTACTTCCCCCAATGTTTGAACCTAGGTCTGTTCTTGATAAATGCCAAACTACTCCTACACTTAACAATCCACCTAACTCCATCTATCTATCTCCTACAAATAATATAATAATATTTTAAAATAATAAAATTAATATGATAGTAATACCCACTACAATCAACTACCTACTACAAATAATATAATAATTGATGTGATATCAACCATATACCCACTATAAATAGTATAATAATATCTTAAAATATTAAATTAATATAATAAAAACAATAATAAATAATAACATGACCACTATAGTGAGTCAATTGTATTACTTTACTATCCACATTCATATTTTTTTTTTGTTACATAAGAAAAGTGGTTCAACTACTATTTTTAGTAATTGCAAGCTCTCAATAATCTATTCATCTATGTGTTGTTGACCCACATGGAGACCTTAGGGGGTTTGTATCATCGTAGGTCTGCTACTGGTTCAAACCATAGGAACTCCTCCCAATTCATCTCCTTGTTGTTGACTTAAATGGAAACTATAGAATCACTGAAGTTTGTACCATCGTTGATCTGGTGATGCACACTGAGAAGATTTAGAAAGGACTACTACCTTTACTAAAGCTGATAACATAACCCAAAATTTAAACTTAGATATTTTTTAATAAATATTTGATCAATCAAACTTTTATAAATCCACTTAACATAGGCTTACTACCCACTTTTACGGCAGTTTCTTGATTTGTTTAGAAACCTTTTACGACGGTTCTCTCCTTCCGCGTTATCAGACATGTCCTCCTTGATTTCTTTCCTTTCGCGTTATCAGACATATCCTCCTCGATTTCACTGCGGTAGGAGCCTTGACTTCAACGTCTCAAGCTTTCGCTATGATTCTTCCCCTCCCTTACAGCCTTCTTCCTTCTAATTGTACAAATAATTGAAATAATATCCTACAATTTTTACTTAAAATATTATATTTTGAATAATTTAATTAAAATAAGAATGATTCCGTTCCGTTCCCTTCCATAATGACTGTACAAAAAAAATCTTCTAACAATATTCATTATGAATCCTTTTGGATAATCAAGCATCATCTATTTTAGAACTCATGTATGGTGGTACAAATAATATTCTAACAATATTCATTATGAATCCTATTGGATAATCAAGCATCATCTATTTTAGAACTCATGTGTAGTGGATATGCCTCCACAAACAAGCTTATTTGATCTAATTTTACACCAAAACCTGTGTCATTAAAACTTCACTAAATATATATTTTTTATATATATTTTTAATGATATTTTTTTAAACGCGTAAAAGAGACATAAAATTATTTACGTTCTTCCTATTTTGGAAACTGTATTTTCACCATCACACAAAACCTTTCTATCCTCACATTGTGCAATTGACTTTTTCTGCAGTTTCTTGATTTGTTTAGAAACCTTTTAGATATTGGATAAAATGCAGTTTCTTGATTTGTTTAGAAACCTTTTAGATCTTGAATAAAATGATATATTTTTATTTATGCAAGCCTTATGGTTATGACTAATGGAAGATTAAATAGGGTTAAATTTAATATTATTAAAATATTTTTTAAAATTAAGTTATATTTTTTATATTAATAATTTATTTTTAAGTGGTTGGTTTTTATTTTTAAATTTATAATAAATAAATAATTTAAAAATAAAAGGTTTGTAATATAGTTTTTCAATCATATTTCAAATATTAATAATATTTTATAACTTTGAGGGTTAGTGGATTGGTAAGTGCTAGTTTGGTTGGACACTTGTCAAGAAGAGACCCAAGTTCAAACCTTGGAGAAAACCTGTTGCAAAGATAGTAGTCTGATCTGAATTCTCTAAGTGTGTTCCAGACTACGACTATCACGTCAAGTTATAAAACAAGGATGTGGAATAGGTTTCATGGATGTAGTTGTTGTGGTTTGAATCGTACTCTTACCCACTAATTTTTACTTGTTGAATTATTGATTTATCCTTTCTCTTGTATGGATCATCTAACCTATGCATGATCCATAGTTGAATGAGATTATATGGAGTATATTATGAGATATATTGATTATATTATATAGAGTTGGATGGGAACAAATTTGTCACATGAATATTAATTGAATGAAATATGTAAATGTTGTAGATGCATTTAAATTGAGTATATGAATTGTATTGTGAAATATCTTGTTATGCTTTTGTAGCGTTTGATAGAAAATGAATTTCATTATTAGAATCTTCAATCTTGATAATTGGTAATAGATCTAGTGTTGAAACTAAGAGGCTTGAGTACTCATGGAGTGACTTAGGATGAAAGTTGAAGCAATTAATAGTAGCAATCCTACATCTGAATGCTTCAAGGAATGGATAAAAGCTTAATGGTAGAGCAACCTTAACGAATGGTGGTCTTTGATTTAAGTCTTAGTTGTTCCATACCTTTAATAGGGTATGAGAATCAAAATAATAAAAGTGATGAACATAGAAGCAACATCAGTATTACCAAAATATAAAGGTGGAGAGATGAAATAAATGATAAGCAATGATCTACTCTATCAAACTTGACATTTGTAATGATTGGTTATCCATGCAATCTAGTAGAATGAGAAGTTTACCATAAGGGCACTCATGATTGAGTCATGAATACCACCCATGTTGAAGAACAAAAAAATATCAACAATTAGAAGTTCAAAGATGTGTGGGTTTGTATATATAGCAACAAAAGTGCATGTACAATATATTGATAAGATAGCTTTATTCAAAAAATCAAAATTAAAGCGTTAAGCATTAAGGGGGGGAATGTTGGAAATAATAATGCTTAATGTGAAAATTTACATGAAAGTGATTTTTGTTAAAGAAAATAAAAATAAATTAAAAAAATGCAAAAACAATTGTAATATAGAAAGACAGATGGAAAAATAAAAAGGTAAATGCAAAGTAAGACAGATCTAAAGATAGAAAAGTATGATTTGTTAGTTAATAAAAGTCATTGTAATGATTATACTTGTTGTTCTATCCCCTATTAGTTCAATTATTAATCTATCCTCCATCAAGTTGATCATCCAACATATTGTCACCTCATAATGTCCTAGTCATCTATGATAGTGGCTTGATGGGCTCTACATCTACCCCTTGTATTATGTGACATAGTGGAAAGCTCCATGGGGGGAGAAAATACCTATGAAATAACCTCTATAATTTTGATAGAGGTTGGATCCTTGTTGGATATGAAATTTCATGCACCATTTGGATCCCTTGTGACCTTTCATGTGCTTACATCAAAGAAAATGGTAGAGAAAAGCAAAGGTTACAAAAATAAAATCCTAAGCTATAGGGGCAAGGTGCGAAGATCTAAATCTCTCCCATTTGTATATAAAAGCTTAAATAAACACATCACCACAATCTAATATCTAGAAATTGAACACAAATCTCATTCATGTCCAAACATTAAAAGACACATAATAGAAGTACAACAAAAAAAATTAGTCACAACTCCCATATATGTATTCAAAAATTATGAAGGCATGAAGCCAAATGAGGTTCATTACTCCTTAGATAGTGGCTTAATATCCAAGACCTAATTATGCAAATAAATAAGGGTTGAAAGGAAGAGGATACAAGTCTAGATATTAGGCATGAGCAAGAAGCTCCCAATGCCTTACAATAAAAAATACATGTTCTTCTACAGAAAAAAACTAAATGTATTCCCTCTAAAATCCACTAAAAAATTCTAGAGGTGTATCTTCCATTCATGGTTGAGATTTACCTTCATCCGATAATTGGCTACCTTGAGGTCTTTGTAACCATCGCCCATCACTTTTACTAGGGATTCCCTCTAGGTGACGCACAAGGGTCTTTGGTAATTAATTCTTAATTTGGTTTGATGGTTAGGAACTAGAGTTCTTCTAGGCCATCGTTCACCTTTCTAGAACCACATGCTTACTATTATCATTAGTATGGTCCTTCTTCGATCATATGACTAGAAAGACTTCTAATTTTGAAGAGTCCACGATGGTAGGATAGGCTCACTCGTGTCATGGTCCATTGATTCAATAACCACATGGGTGATTGCAATGGGATTGACTATATAGTCGACTTTACCAAACAATAGCAGACATCCATTTCTTACCTTTATGTGCTTCTCCTCTTCATTTGTTAGTGGCTATCATGTTTTTATTCTTTACAATAGTTGGGTCCTTCCTTTTGCATTGATTTATTCTAAATAAAGAAGTGAGGAATGTTAGATGTCAGATCAAGAGATTTTGCACTTTAGTGTCCCTTGAACACCTTCTTTAGGTAAAAAAGAGTACCAACCATTGATGAGATATTCAATGGTTTACATGATTTGATGCTTCTTTTTCTTTCCTCATGTAACGAAGCTAGTGCTCGCTCTTCCAATTGAAAGTGGGTAACAAGTTTTGACTCACATTTTCTAATCCTAATTTCTTGTATGCATTTCTTTGAGTGAAGTAAGGGGAGTAGGGAAATTTTTCTATATTATTGGTGGCTCACAAGGGTTCTTTACAATTCTAGATATGATTAATCATAAATTATTCATACCTTGTCCATGGGCACATAGTCAAAAATAGGAGATGGAAAAATAAAAACAAGAAATGAAATAAAATGGGAATTAAGGCAAAGAGGAACAGGTCTTGATAGTCTTTATGATATCTTTATACTGAAAATATTTGGCCACTTTTTAAATTTTAGTCTCTTCTCCTTTTATAGCTCCATAAACCATGTGTATTTCTACTCCAAGATAAGTCTATTTTCCACTACCTAAGGAGAAGGTAGATGCCTTTGGATTAGGTATTTTATGAGACTCCTCATTTTAATGATTACTACAACTAGGGCATGTGTTTGACCCTCATATTCTTGCATGGATTACTCCTTATCAAGTGCATCCTATATCATATTTAATATTGATTCTCATTGTGAGACATCAATGGTCGGTAGCTCTTGATCACTTACTATGACAAAACACGCTTTGTACATTTTGGCTTTGAATACATTTCTAAATCTAATGATTAGAGCTTACTCAATATCCTAACCTATTAGCATGCTCTTTTGGAAAGTTGTGTTTTTTAAGCCAAGTAGATGAGACAATGAATACATGTTCCTATCTATGCTTTCCCAATATGTGGTACATGTTAGCTTTGGATGTAATGGCCATTGGGAGATAACAATTATGAGATGTAGAATAATATGAAATAAAGTAAATTTGCTAGATGACTAAGATATGTATAAACATAAATGATATGAATGAATACAATGTAGTTATGGAGGAAATGAATACTCCATTAATGAAGCTATTGAATTAAATTGCATCTATCAGCATTGTATGGTAATGTACTAAGAGCAATACTATCCTCTAGGCTATTGTGTTCCCAACTCTCTCTGTATCTATGTCTATATCTATCTATTACAACAAGACCTTTCTTATATAGGTAAAATAGATTCCTTGGTGAACACTCTACCCAGTTGTGCAAGGGATAACTTGCACATATACAAATTGCACTTGTGCATTTATTACATTGATGTAATATACTATATTCCTAACACCATCCCGTATTACATTATTTGGGTATTGAAGACTTTAGTTTTCAATATTGATCTTCTTCTTCTTCATCTTGATCTTTGTACTCTTCCTCTGCATTCATCATAGTCAGGTTCGGTAGGTAATTTGTGTCTTCATATGATGTATATTATGTTGTAGCTGAAGCTAAAGATTATTCTTTCATTGGATGATATTTTGCCTATTTAGATTCATCATCATTGTCTTCTATTCAACCACCTTTATAGTTCAATCTACAAGTATCTCCATTTGGTTCTAACTATTGATGAATGAGTAGGGCATGGTGCAATTGTCCTCTCATAAATTTTTTTATCCTTCTACGCTTACCTTTTTGGTATACTAATTCTTCATTTTATTCAACTTGTTCCTTTGTAAATATGTTAGTATCATTTTGAAACACCACAATATCTTGTGATATTTCCATTGAGTCTAGGATGTATGTATTTTCATGGATTGAACATGTTCTTGTTGGAGCAATTTTTACATTTGTTGTATGACATTCCTTTACCCATTTTAAGAGGTTGAATTTGAAGAAATGAGACAGAATTGTAGTCTTTATTATAGCTCCCTTATTCAAGTATATAAGCTTTATTTGATGAAACCTTTATTAATCCTTAGGTATTTAGGCTTCCTTATGTCTCCATAGAATGAGAGTATGAACACCTAATTTTAGGTTTGGGAGAAAGCTTATATCTTCCCAACTTAATAATCTTTGATAGATATTATTATCACATTTTTTAGAATGCCTTACGACTCCCTAATGATTTTTGGAATATGATATAGTGCTTTTATAAAATATAGTTCAATTTATGGTTGATTTTACATAGTTTTGTGAATATCAAAAATTAATTTCTAACACCTTATTACTCATAATTGAACTAAGCAATTTTCCAAATTTTAATAGGTTTTAATGTTGGATTCATTTTGTCCTTTTGAGAAATTTTTGAGACAAGAAAATTATAAATTTCCAACCTTAATAAAAAATCTTCAATAACATCTTTTGTAACCCTAAGGAATTTATTCCAATGTTTCTAGTTTCCAATAACCTAGTTTGATGTTGTAACCCTTATCACTTCCAAATTTGAAAAAGTAAAAAATTAATAATATTTGCAAAATATTAAAGAATTTAATCCAAGTAGACTTCCTTATTTATCCTAGGTTTTATTGCAAATATTATTTCAATTTGATAGGTTATCCCTTATAGATTTTTATTTCACAAATCTAACATTTGACCTTAGCTTATAACCCTTATATATCCAAAAATAAAACTAATAATAAAATGGGATTAAACCTTACCTTTGGATTCTAAATCTCATCATTATTCGATGCTTATTACAGTTGGATATAACAATAGTATTAAGGTTGCTTTTGGAACTAGAATCAGTGGAGATTCCTTGTCTTCAATGCTAAACATAGGTTCTTATGGGAGTCAAAGTATTATTTGACCCGCACTTTCTTCTCCCTTGTATGGTGCTCCTTCTCCATATTGAAATGTGTTATCTTCTTCTAAATTCAAGTGTTGGTTAATTACAGCGCTTTAAATACACTTCTTATACAAATGAGCTATGTATTGACTTTCATCTTGCTTGTTTGACTTCCTTAGCACCTTAAATAGGATGCACTTTGTGCACTTTGTGACAAGTGTCACCTAGAATATTTTTTTGTTGAAGCCTTCAATGTAAAATTTGTAGTGATGAGGTTAGTGGTAACCTCCCTTTGTAATTCCTCCCAAGCATGTGTAATGTCTTCCAAGCCTATATAGCATATTATTGGTGAGCACTTGAATCTTCACGTACATTGGATAGTATAGAACATCTATGATAAGTGACACTCAAGGCTTATGCATATGAGCCTCCCTTGTAATGTTTCTTGGATCCTTTATCTTGCCTTGTTTCTTGAAATGCAAGTAATCTCCCAACATCCTTGGCTACTTCTATGTATTTGCTATTGGATATTTGGCACTCCTCCATGGTGGTCATATTGGTTTTTGGATATTTGGAACTCTTCCATAGTGATATTATGGTAGCTCCTTGTAGTATTCAATGGTGGACATTCTGTTGATTCATTTTTATAATAGCTAAATGCTTTCCTTTTTCTTAATTTTGATAATTCTCCTATTACTTACATAATTTATTCCTTATAGGCTACCCTTCTACATAATATATGGCTGATCTTTAGCTCCTTGTTATGCTTCCAATGTTGCAGGTGATACATACTCTCCAGGGCTTGATTTGAAGATTGAAAACTGGTGTTTGTAAACACCTTGACTACTTGGACATATGGGCACTTCGATGGCTCCTTTATTTCACTGTATAAAATATCCTTGTTGCCCTCCTATACATAATACTTTTGTCCTTCCAAAAAAATAAAAGTGGTGCTTTTGCAATATATATATTTTGTACCAAACTGAAGAGTCATATTTTTTCCTTTTCTTGGATGGTAGATGATCCAATATAATATTGTTTTGAATAGGAATTCCTACTCTTTACACTAAAATGAACCCTTTATAATTTCGTTGAATATTGAGACTTCCCAGGTCTTGATTTGAGGTTTCCTTCAAGGAATTCAAGGGTGGTTTTCTTCTTCACCCTTTTATTATAAAGGTGGCTTCTATAGGCCATGAACATGCTACAAATTTGTGCTAATTTTATGCTTTCAATAATATAAATTAATTGAGATAACTAGTTAACAAATAAACTAGTATAGTGCTTAACAATACATATTTTAATGGTAACAATAATCTCACCTTATTGCTCCACTAATATCTTAAAAATGCACTTAATAATTTTACTATAACATTTCAAGAATAATCTAGAATGAACCCATGCATATTTCAGTATAAACATAGTTGTAGGATTAAGTCTTATTTTCTCAATTTTTAAAAAATTAGAAGATAGGTAGTTGATAGATAACTCTTAAATCTAATCAACCCCTAATGTGCAAATGAATATTTTATTTTTACACTTTTATATACTATAATTTTGCTTTGCCTTCTTGAAAATTTAGTCTAAATAAGGTACTTTAATGAATCTAATAAGTTATCCAATTAATGAGTTAGCTAGCACCAATAGTTGCATACCTTTCTAAAAGATTCTATAGCTCTTTTGCCATTTTTGTAGAGGATGTGGATCTTGGTGTCTCAGATCACCAAGTTGCTACTTCGAGTATGATCTTGTAGCTTTTTGTAGACTATATTGAACATCTCATTCTTCACCAAAATATGGTCTCAAAATTTCTTTCACGAGCCTAATATTTGGTGGCTTGTTCTCCTCTTATGTTATCCTCCTTCTGATATAGATTTGGAGAAGTATTGATCTCTGAAGTGGTGCCTTCTTGTTACGAGAGGTAATCTTTAAATATCGTAGGTTTGGTGAACTTCTTCTATATTCAAGTCTTCTTATCAAACTCTGACTTCAAGCAGGATCTTCTTCTCGTCAAGATTGTGAAATCTTGAGGTCTTTCACTAGATTCTTATTCTAGGATTTGACACTTCTTACCAAATTTTCTTCTCATATTTGGCACTCCTTACCAAATTTCCCTTCTCTTGGGCTTGTTTTGGATGGTGATAATTATCCCAAGTCCTTCACTATCAAGGGCTTATTCTTGGTAGTGGATTTTTCCAGTGAGTTCTCCTTTGATGATTTATTTAGAAAGACTCTCCTAGCATTTTATTGGATTCTTAATGAGACCTTCCCAAGGTCTTTGATATTGCAGCTTCTGTTGGTCTTTCCTTGAGATCTCTTCAACCTTATACTCCTAGAAGTGTTTGTGGTGAGATCTTCTTTTGGATCTCTGATTCTACTACTTGTGGATTGGAGTGGGACTCTCTTAGTCCTTTTGCTTCTTCCAAGTTTTGAATTCCTTAAATGATATATTCTTCTTATCTCTTTTGCTTTAGGTGCTAAATTGATTATGAAGAAGATACTCTTCCTAACTTTATTGTAGGAAGTTTCCCAACTCACTGAATCTTCTTTCCCTACAATAAATATTTTAGTATTGAGGAATTTAACTAGTTGACCTATCTACATTTGACATTATCAAATTATATATTTCTTATAAAATAAGATATTTACAATTTTAAAAATAATTTAAACAATAAATAATTTTTTTGGAAAATTATTAATTTATCATAAGATTAAAATATTAAATTCATAATATTATAACACACTTGTTAATAATTTTAAATTATATTTTTGAGGTAATCATGGATGATGGTGGGAGATCTACTATTGTTGGTGATGGATATTAGAAGGAGAGGAATCCCTTGGACTAGGGTAGTCATATCAACTTGAAGGCAAAAGACCAAAAGTATAGTAGATGTCAGTCAAGATTTAAAAAAAATAGCAATTGTTTGCACTTCAACCAATGAGGACTATAGTTAAGAGCCTGAAGAATTTGTGAAGGCCTCAATTTTTTTCTCTAACGAAGAACCTTTTGACATCTGGCATAAGTGGGATAAGGTAAGTGGAATTCTTAACTTAAATACATGCTAGATAGTCCAATCAACTTCAAACCCTAATCCTAGATCTTATAATGGGGTTATGGTAAAGGGGAAGTGTCACCAGATGAACCAAAGGAAACAACAAAGGGTAGTAGTCTATCTATATTGGGAGATAAAAAAACTAAGAAAAAAATGGTAAAAAGAAAGAAAAATGCTATATAAATTTATGGAAGGAGCTAGTTCAAATGGTTGTGGGTGAGGATTTGATGCTAGAGCAATTTTTATCACTAAAATACAAGGCTTTGGTAGGTAGATTTATGGGTGGCTCCATTAAACTAAAAACTCTACAAGAATAGATCAAGGTTACTTGGTTGGAAGTTCTAGGATATACTCCTACATACCATGTGATGATGAAAGGTTGGATGATTTTTGTCTTCCAAAAGGTAGAAGATGCTATAATCATAAAAATGGAAGATGGAGTTGGGGCTCAATATTTTAAATCTAAAATTTTGGACTCTTGGGTTCAATATATGCTTTGACAAGACTAATACCCAGCCTATTTGTGTCAAGCTACTCTCTTTTCCCCTTGAATTCTAGAATGAAACAATCTTGTGTGAGATTGAGAACTTCTTGGTAGTTTTCCTTGGAGTAGAAACAAAAAAGTTAAATAGTATCCAAAATATAGTAGTTTGTATCTTATTGGGGATTGATATTAGTTTAGAGTTGCCAAAAAACATGGAGTTCATGTCAATATTTTAGACATATTTACAAAATCTTATCTACATAGATTTGTTGTTTTGATTTAGTAATTGTCATCGTTATGATAATATGAATGTAAATTGCAAAATGGAAGAGAATAGAGGGCAAGGGACTGTATAAAAGGAAGTTGGAGGTTCTTCTATTCTAATAAATTCAAAGGAGGTAGCAATAGCCAAAGAAAAGATATAAGAGTACCCACTCAAGACTCTTGAATCACTTAAAGAAAGGTTTCATATCATCAATGTCCAAATGGAGGAGAAAGATTTGGATCCAAGTGACTACAATAGGGAAGTTTCATATGAGGGAACAAAGGCCATACCTATGATTGACAAAGTGCTTGGAGGTAGGACATCCATCAAAGCTCAAACCTAGTCTTACCTTTTTTTGGGAATGGGGGATTGAATTTTGATAATGATAAATTTGCTATATCATCTTGTCCTAGTCTAAGTCCCTATATGGAGGTCTTGTCCGACCATAGTTCTTATAATAATTTACAATAGGGTGGCGTTGTTTCTTTATTTTGGGAAGGTAGGGAGGAGAAATATTATGATCAAAATGAGGAAGAAGGAAGGGTTTTAAATCCAAGGGGGACTCTATAACATATTTTTGTCAAGGGCTTAGAATAAGTAGAGGAGAAGGGTGTAAAACATAGTAAGTTATTATCCTCTTTAAATAGTGATATTTTAGGCCATGGAAGCAAGGCTTAAACACCCCTGGTAGGTTCTCTTCCCCTTCAAGTCCTCAAAATTACTATAATACAAGCATACTAATATACCCTAAGCCTTGAAAAAAATGAAGAAGATAATAGGTATGGTCAGGTATCAAGGGACTTAGGTCATGGGACAAGCCAATATCAAGAGTTTATTGTATGAAGGAGATGCTACTTTAAAATTACACAAAAAAAATTGAGAAGGAAATATTATTTGGCAAATAAAAATCCATAGTTGGGATCGTTAGAGTAGGACATCCCTAGGGGAAAGGGAATCAATGATCATCCTCTTTTCTTTCAGTTAGAAAAAGATCAAGAGAAACTTGTAAGACCTTTCAAGTTCAATGTTATTTGGTTAGAAGATGAGGAATTTATAAATACAGTAAAATATGAGTGGAGACATATTGACCTAACCATAAAAGAGACAACTATGTTTTACTTTTCTAAAAATTTGAGAAGAATCAAATCCACTACAATTGCATGGGCCAAAGGTAAATATTAGGAAGCAAAGGTAAAGATAGTCGATATAGAATCTAAATTGAATCAGTTGTATAGTCATGAAGGCAATGGGTTTTTTTTAGATAAGGAGAATTTGCAGGTTAAGGAGCTAGAGAAAAAGAAGAGGGAATAGCTAGAATGGGAAGATATAAAGTGGTTGACCTTGGTTCTGAATTAGTGGGCGAATTAGAAGATGCTCAAGTGTAGTGTCACCATGGTATATATCTTCCAATCCTCTTAAATGTTTTGCTTCCTCCTCAATTACCTCAAAGTTCTCTATAGTAAACTCTAAGATCCATCAAACTCTCGACAATCCAATCAAAAAGTGGATCTAGCTTATCCAATCGAATTTTCTAGTAAGATTCACTACGCTCCACATATGTTTTACAAAACCTAAGATTATATTGCACAAAGATAAGGTCATTAAAGTTGTTGTGGCTCAACCTATTACATTTTTGGTGTGTATGGCCTCAAATAGAGACCAATTGTGCTCAATATAGGTGAGGCATGACAAAGAACACTACATAACTACAATTAAATAGAAAAATAACACTTACATAAAAAAATCTTTATAACTACTTAAAAATAAAAAAAATATTATTATTAAATTTTTAAAATATTATATAAACTTAATCTTCAACCTTATTAAAAACATTAAATTATAAAAAAAAAATTAAACTAAATTTTAATATATAAACTAAAAATTTAACCTTGTTCTATTTGAGACAATGTTTTTAATAAGGTTGAAGTTTAAGATAATTTTTAAGACAACCTTATTATCTAAATACAACATGATTGTATGCACGTGCGTAGTGCTCTAGGTTGAAGTTTAAGACAAAGTTTAATAATATCTCCGAATAATTTTTAAAAAGTCTTTATAATGTTTATTTTTATTATTAAATTTTTAAATAGTCTTTATAATATTTATTTAATATTTTAAAAATTTAATAATAATAAGTTTATTACATTACCTAAATAATAATAATAATAATAATAATAATAATAATAATAATAATAATAATAATAATTATTTTATCTTAAAATATAATTTATAATTACAAAAAGTTGAATTGGATACTCAAAATTCAATTGGTAATGTTAGTGAGGGTCGGACGCGACTCCCTTGTGAACCTCTTGATCGTGGTCTCTCAAACTAAACCGACCAACAAGGAATATTTTTGCTTACAATAAATAAATAAATAAATAAATAAATATATATATATATATATATATATATATATATATATATATATATATATATAAACATTTAAGACACTTGCAATACAAAACAAGGCAGTCTTGAGCCTTTCCACATCTGATACCATAAGATATGGAAGATTGAAGAAAGAGGTACCTCATGTTGCCCATGATGTTGTGAGTGTGGCTTATCGCAAGGACACCACTTGCATTATTGGTGACCTGACTAAGGTTCAATCCCCACAACATTTCCACAACACCACTTGTATTATTGGTGATGTGATTAAGGTTCAATCACCAGAACATTTCCACAACAAATATGTATAAAAATATTGGTACCATAAGATATGGAAGATTGAAGAAAGAGGTACCTCATGTTGCCCATGTTGTTGTGAGTGTGGTTTATTACAAGGACACCACTTGCATTATTGGTGAACTGACTGAGGTTCAATCCCGACAACATTTCCATATCACCACTTATATTATTGGTGATGTGATTCAGGTTCAATTCCCACAACATTTCCACAACAAATATGTATAAAAATATTATTAAAAAAATAAAAATTAAAAATTATAAAACTAATATAAGGAAATACATTATTTTTTTGATTTGATAATAAACTACATTATTAATAATAATATTGTTGTAATTTTTAAAATATTTAATTAAAATTTATTGTCTCTCCCCTGTTTTGCCCCCTCTCCCTACCTTAAACTGTACTGTTATAATTTGTCGCCTCTCCCCTATTTCGATCCATGTTTCCCTTACCTGGGGCCCTCCCCTGTTTCCCCGGCCTTGCTGTTATCCGTACGAGCTCGGCGATTACTCGCCGAATAATGGCCCGATAACGAAGTTTTTTTAATAAAAAACTTGCAGGCCCGCTTACCCGCGAGTTTCGCGGGTACTCGCGGGTAACCTGCGAGTTTCCAAACACTGATTGGCAGCTACTTTTGAGGTCGCACAAGATATTTTACTGTCCGGTAACGGAGTAGTTTATTCGAGATATACTTCTAGATAGATTGTTTATAAAATTTTGAAATATTTTAATTATAAGCATTTAAATTATAATTTTTATTTTTTAAAAATAGGTTAACCATTATAATCAAAAGAATTTTAAAATTTTCTTCAGAAAAACCTGCAATAACACTTTTACTACCTGTTTGACCGATTATCCCGGGGGCCTTCGTGGGACCACTTTGGGTGGCCGTCATGCTTGGATGGTTTGAATTTTTTCGCCGAGTTAGGTGGCCGGCATGCTTCGACAACGTCGGCTTTATCACGTCCTTTTGTCTTTTCTTGACCTCTTTTTTAAAAGTTTTCGTCATATTTTTTTCCTCGGGATTCGAACCTGGATTGACGTTACAATAAGCTGAACGTCCCCCGCGCTAGCCGACAAGGCGAACCTTCTCGTCATTTTCGTGCTAAATCCTCGCGTAATTATGTCTCGAGGGAGCTTTCGATTTTCCCGTGCCGGCTTGTTCGTGGACTCGGAACGTTATTATTTATAATTTATGGTTAATTATATATTATCGTAGTTAACGTCATTAGATGGCAAGATTAAGAGATGCAACAAACCTCCTCCACAACCATGTTTAGGTTGAATATCTTCATCTTACATTTTTTTATTTGAATAATAAAAGTAGATGCCAAGCACACGTAGTAAAAATTATTTTTCTATTAGATAGATGCCAATAATCTCAATTCCTTGAGAATAAAAATCATTATTTGCCGTAATAAAAAATAAATAAAAATCATTTCGTGGGCATCCGTTCCTCCATTAATTATATTCACGTGGTTGTAAATATTCAGTGACGTGCTTAAATTATTTTTAATAAGTATTCTAGAAGCTTACATTAATAATGTATATTTATTTAATTGGTGTTTATGATTTGGCGTATAGTGTGTGCATAGCTATCGAACAAAATAACAAGAATCATTTATAATCATAAACAAATAACATAGCGACAAGAAGGAAATAGATTAATATTTGGCTACGATATATCACACGTAACTACGAATTTAATAATACATGATGCGTCTAGCCCTTATTATTTTCTTAACAAGGTTTTTATATGTATGTTATCTAAAAGATTTTTTTAATATAAAATGTAAAACGCATAGTAGCTATAACTATTCCTTCTATCCGTACTATATATTTTATTGGCAAGTTCTCTCAATCCTAGGAAGGAGGTCCGAGGTTCAATCCTGGGGCCTATGCCCGATACAAAAAACTTCCCGACTAGCTTAGGGAACGATTTTCCTTAATATAAGGTTTGATCCGCACTAGGTACCTTATTGGCAAGTTCCTTCAATCCTCATCCGGGGTTTAAGCGTGGCGGCCTACACCTTACACAAAAACCCCTCGGCTAGCCTAAGAATTGTTTTCCTTAATATAAGGTTTTATTCGCACTAGGTACCTTAATGACAAGTTACATCAATCTTCGGAAGGAGGTTCAGGGTTCAAGCCTAGTGGTCTACGCCAGATACAAAAAACCCCCCGAGTTTTCTTTAATATAAGGTTTTGCACTTGGGGGTGCAGTGCAACGGGCTGGGCTTTGTCTCTTCTTCAGGAGGTCCAAGGTTCAAACCGTTACATGGGTGAATATATGTCTCCCTGGTGAAATTATTGTAACAAGTTGGAAAATTCTTGGTCAAAACCCCATCTCTTAATATATATATATTAAAAAAAAACTATTCCTTGCATGGTAGGTTTATCTTTTGTCTAGTCCCTTTCACTAATTTGCTTTGATAGTGAAAAAGCTAAAATTGACCTATGAGATTGCCTACAAGGTTAAATTTATGTTTAATGTCTAGATCAAATGTACTCTAACCTTAGTCTTATAGTTGGTTAAATCTTCTTAATTTTCTTTAATTGAATATTAAAATTATTTGACAATAAATTTATCAATTGTGTGGAAATTATGGAGATTTTTTTTGTTCTTCTTTCTTTTTGATGTTTATTATCTTCGTTTTAAATAATAACTTTTAAATTTGACACCTTTAGAGGGTGTAATAATATAAGATCTAGAATAAAGAAAATTTGTTGTTCTAACTTTTAAAACAATTTTATTACAATTGTAGTACCGGAACCTTCTTTGATCACCTAAAATAAAGTAGTGTTCATGTATCAAGTTGTGAAGTGTGTTTTTATGTCATGTAATCAATTGTGAGTTATGAGTGAAAGGTATCATATATGTAAGTGAAGAATTACGAGTGAAAGGTGTCATATATGGAAGTGAAGAGTTATGAGTGTGAGGTGTCTTATGTATAAGTGAGAGTTGTGAGTATGAAGTATTGAGTTTAGAAGTAAGGAGTCATGAGTAATCATGAGAAATTGTTTCATTATGTATATATAAGATTTGAAGAAAATATGAAAAGTTACATCTCCCATGAGTTTGAGAAGAACAAAGGTCAAGAGTTAGGTTCATTGAAAAGCCTCGTGTAAATCTATATATTAAAGAAAAAGCTTTGTCTTATGTAATGAATGAATAAATAATTGAAGAAACATTTATATATGAATGCTTTTGTGGATGAATTATTTCAATAAATATTTCTTTTTGGTGTGCAATATTATTATGATTACATGAGTTTGTCATGTGTGAGATTATTTGATCCTAAGAATTATTAATTTGTGAGTTCTTTTGGTCCATTTGCTAACAAGACCTAAGAAACTATGAAGCTCCATCAATGACTTTAGGGTAGGTCAATATTAGATGACTTGGGTATTCTCTAGGTGGACATGAAAGCCATGCTTATTAATGACGAATCCTAGATGTTAAAGGTATTTGTCACCAAAGAAATTATTCTCTAGGTTGATATTAATTTTATGTTAATGTGAAGTGCTAAAGACTTTATTAACATATTCTAGGTTTTAATCAGGGTTATGCGTAAGGGGTCGACCCAAAAATATATTTATAAAAATCTGGCGAATCGGTTTGAAAATCCAGGTGAATAGTTTCGAAAAAAATGTAGAAGGTTCATTATTATTAGGGGCAATGTTGAAAATTTAAACTTAAAATAGTCAAATTATTATAAAATTGGGGCGAATCAACCCAAAAATATTTTTGCACCCATAATATTTTGGCTAATGGACCTTGGTCAAGGATCCCAAATATTAGCCAATTCCAAATTTTGAAAATCCTATTTTTAGCCAATTTTGTGAAAATAGCCACTATGCATAACCCTGGTTTTAATCCCATGTCCTATAGAGCACAAGAATATCATCCATGTAAATAACTATAAATGAGTTAGTGAATGGTCATAATATGTCATTCATCATACTCGTGTATATCATAGGTGTCTTGTTAAGGCCAATGGGTATGACCAATTGCTCGAGCATATGTTATTTAGACTTTAAGTCTATCTTCCAAATATTGATTGATTCAATCAAGATCTAATGATACTCAAATTTGAGGTTAATATTGGTGAAGTTTTTGACACCCCTGATCTAGTCTAGGAGATCATGTCAATCATAGTAATAGAATAATTGTTCTTCATTATAATCTTATTGAGAAATTTCAAGTCAATGTAGAGTTATCAAGATCCATATTTATTATGAGCTGACATGATCAAGATTACATAGGGAAAAGAATTAGGTCTAATATGATTTTTCTATATCAACATCTAAATTTTATGCTTAATTTTATCATTATCCATAATGTAACATCGATAGATTGATGCATTGGGTAAAGACACCACTCATACCAAATCAGTTAAATGTTTGATTTACTAATGAAGAGGGACCCCTAAAGGTGATGTAAAGACATCACTATAAGTTGAGACAAGTTGGTCCATCTGGTAATGTTATCCCTAATAGGCATCTAAAATATACCTAGAAGTGGTTTTTATGAGGTTATTTTTATTTTGATTCTTGATCATCAATAACATAAATTTACCTAATTGATTGATTATCTTTTGATATTGTTTGATATTGACTAGGGATAGTTTAACAAGTTTTGCCACATCTAGAATCTTGTAATGCTAGTCATGAAGTGTGATGATGATGCTTCGTGGTCTATATTCATAGACAACATGATGGTACCACATAAAATATTACTTGAGAAAGGAATCATACACATCAAGCAAAATAATGTCTCATATTACATCATCGCTAAAAGGCTTAATGGCATAGGTGAGACAAAAATTCTTTGTAATGCAAATGGATCTACCTTGATGAAGACACATGACATTGTATGGTTGAGGATGTTGTGTCATGGGTATATTCATATTTTTAACTACATTTATCATGGTCAAATTATTTTGGATACTATTATCCATAATGAAGAGTAGACATTCTCCTTTCACCCATATATTTGAGTGAAAGAGGTATTCCTTTTCATATTTGTTAGTTGGCTACTTTATGCTATAGAAATGATGCAATCAAGACCACCTTCCATGATCTATTTCCCTTTATCCCATGTTATGGATGAAGAGGAGTGCACTTGTTTAGATGAAGGTACACAAGTTGGTGATTCAATTAATAATTATTGTATCATGAGACTCATAATGACCATGAAATTTACTCTTATGATAAGCACATCACTTATTAGATTTCTTTGAATATTTTCCAAGATTATTTTGTCATATTTGATATCAATTTTAGGTATTCCCTTGTCCTTGTTAGGTTACGAATTCTTACTAAGGTCACTTTATTTTTAGACCACCTTATCCCTAAAATTTACCTTTATCTTTGTTACATAATGATACACTTTTCCTAGTGTGGTGATGTGAAAGAAGTATTTTTTGTCTTGATGTACTTATACAGGCCACTTGATACTTAAGTATCTTGTATTATTTTGTATCATGTGCCAAGATTTGCTAAAATATTATGAAAATCATTGGTGTAATATTTGACATATTGGTCTCTACATTGTTGAAGTTGTTTCTTTTCGAGATATTATTCACTATAATCACATATCAGGTAATTCTCATCCTTGACATATTCAATGAATTCTACCAAAATGAGGTTGATGTTGGATATGTAAGTATCAATGTTGTTAGTTATGACATGTTGGACATGTGCATCCCAGTTGTTGCAAACAAGTATGACATCTCTTAAGAGAATAAATGTGATCTTTCATCATTAGAAAATTTGTGGACTTAAAATTACTATTGCAACCGATCTAACCATTTCTCCATGACTTTTGCATCAATATATCCTTCAAAAATAGCAATGCCAAGGTTTACCTAAACTATGAAGGGTATTTAACTTCTAATGATCCTTCCTAATTGAGGAGAAGAGAATAATTTGCAACAAAGATTCATTACACAATTTCTACAAATTGGTCAATCATTTTTGTTCTCTTAGCAATATTTCATCTAATATCATATATATAAAATCAATTGTCTTGGTCTCATTAGACTCATTGTTAGACTAACTGTTGCACCTTGGGGATTTGACTTAGTGGACTAAATACTACCCTAGATCCTGGGACTAGCCACCCTATAAGGTATTCAAATACAAAGATTGTATCAAACACTAATACCTTGAGGTTTTGGTGCAAAGAAAACTCTACACTTATAATATATTTTGGTGTGTCAAGGAAGATATGTGGATGGATTACCTAGTATTATTATACTCTTCTAGCAGTCTGCTCTCATTTTAGCTTGTATGTAACATGATCATCAAATATGCTATGATAACATTGATCCAGTATTGCAAAACAGTGCAATCAGTATCATGCTAATGGACAAGAGGATGATAACATAAATACATATCCATCAATATTCTATACTATTCAATAAAAACATTATACAATGATCTCTATAGAAGACATGTGCATACCCTTCTTCCTATTATTTATTATTTCTATATAGATATAAATGAGAATATATTGTTCATATACAAGTATAATATAAAAGGATATTAAAGAAGGCTAAATAATTCATTTTCCAACAATTAGAAAACTTGAGCAATAATGATAGAAACTAATAACTATTGATATTCTAGTGGTGTCATAACTAAAGATGTTACTATGGGGTTTGGCACTAAGAATGCTATTGGCACCATACTAGTGATGGCAAACAATGGTGCCATGCCAATAACATCATTATATTTTAGTGTGGGTCTTAGATGGAATGTTGGCATTGGTGTCCAAGTTTGTTGGTAATAAGTTTAGACATTGGTAGAAGGATTTGGATGTTAGTGCTTGTTGTTTGTAGGATTCTTTTTCAAATCATAAGAAACACAAATGATATCCAATTAGAGACAAAACCTTTACTAGCTTATTTTAGAATTATCTTGGTTAGATCTTAATTAATTATCGTCCCCAAGGATTTCCTCCTTTCAACATTTTTATACATCATGTGAAGTCATAGCCAATAATAATTCCATATAAGTTTGGAAAACTCTGTTGACAAACCATCCATTCATTATGTTTTTTTTGTGGGCATAGAGAAGAGGGTATACTTTCACACCATGTATAGAGAACTATTTAACCATGAGATTATCTCTTCATTTAATTTACAAGAATACATTTAACAATTAATAGTTATTTTTTTAAAATTGTTTTTAAAAATATCTCATACACATTACATCATGACCACATATTGGTATTATAATTATTTAAAAATGCACACACACACACACACACACACACACACACATATATATATATATATAGATACATAGGAGAGTTGGTTACATCACACTATTTTTAGTAAGTGCCAAGTGCAAGGTTTAAACCATAGGGCTTGCATACCACCTCATTATTTTATAACTTGGCATGAAGAGGACCATCGATAGTTTGCGATTCATATCATCGTCCTTAGTTTGATACGCACTCAGAGGATTCAGAGTAGACTACTACATTTGCAAATAGACATATCCCAAAGGTTTGAACCTAGGTATCTTCTGGGTAAGTACCTAACGTCAGAGATAATTTTCAATCCACCTAGTTGATTGATAAGATTTAAAATTGAATCTCTTTCTTATTGTTTAATCAAAATTTAATAATTATATATATAGTGCGATAAACCCTTACAATCGATACATAGGGCTGAGTAGTCCCCCAACCATGATCCCTTGTAAGGGTGAGAGCTATGCTTATCAATAGGGGATTAACATCCAACCCCACACACGTTATGGTTTAAATCTTAAATCTCCCAAAGAAGAGCCAAACCTTGAACAATTACATTATCCCTCAAACAAAATTATTATTAATATATATGGATTTGGTTAGTGTGACAAACTCCTATAATAAAAAGCTGACATCTCCATCCCACCATAACCTCTCATAATAATATTATCTTTTACCATTTTGTTATTAAAAATCATATTATTTAAAATAATTTTTTTTAATAATAAAATAAACTATATTTTAAAAATATATGTATATATTAAACAATGTAAGAATACATAAATATTCCTTGACTTATCCTATTCTTTAATTAATCTCAATAATATATTGCAATTAATGTAATCCAAGACATCAGCTGAGCAATGGTGTGAGAGGGTTTTGATTGAAAAGCAGTGTAACACCGATGGAAAAATCTGAGTGGCAACATCAAAGGGTTTTAAAAATTTGGAGCAGCGACATCAGCTGAGCAATGGTGTGAGAGGGTTTTGACTGAATAGCAGTGTAAGAAGGTTTTTTGTGGAAAAATCTGAGCAACAACATCAAAGGGTTTTAAAAATTGGAGCAACGACATTAGAGGGTTTCTGTGAAAAATCTTAGAAATGGTGTGAGAGGGTTTTGACTGAATAGTAGTGTAACACCGATGGAAAAATATGAGTGGCAACATCAAAGGGTTTTTAAAAAATTGGAGCAGCAGAAACCCTGGGTGGGCAGTGATAACAAGTAGAGTGAAAAACCTTGAATCTGCAAAGATTCTGAAAGTTGGAAGAAATCCTTGAAATATAAAAAGATAAAAAGAAAAATATTATTTTAATCAATATTAGATAGAATAACGATAGTGTGATCTGGCAATGGTGATGAAAATTTCAATTTTTTGGTAGGCAGGAAAAATGAATCCGATAATGTTGATGGTGACAATCCAGAGAACCCTCTCAGTGATGGCAAAGATGACGGTTTGGAATAAACAGGTATTGGCAATCTAGATGGACCCCCTTTTGGAGGCCACACCACTAGTGGTTATGCTTCACATGTGATTTTTGAAGATCAAACCATTAGTAGACACCTTTTGAGCTAGTCGAGATTCTCCACACAAGTCCTATGTTGATAAAGTTAGAATCCATGGACATGCAATTGTTTCTTCTGAGCCAAACCCTTGCACCCACAATGACAAGACGATCTCCATTCCTCCTAGTATTATGAACTCAAATATCAACCAAAGCTCTTTATCCTTAATAGGGAAATTCGAAGGAGGTCGACCTTACATTGAATAAATTAGGAAATGGGCATCGACCAAATGGCGGCCCAGTGGATCCATGGAAATAAAGGCCATGTCTAGAGGTTTTTCCTCATAAGCCTTAACAACGCGCAAGACACCTACCACATATTGACTGGTGGACCTTGGTTCTACGACTGTAGAAGCTTGTTCCTACAAAAATGGACATAGGACTTCGATCTTGAAACCCAATCTATAAATTTGGTGCCTATCTAGTTTTGGCTTCCCAACCTGCCCCTCTACTATTGGGATGAGAAGCTTTTTATCCTAGTTGTTGAAGCTATTGGGGACTTTTTTTCCCTTGACCCTACGATGAAAGTACAATCAAGGTTAACTCATGCCAGAATATGTGTGATGGCAATCTTGATTCTGAGTTACCCACCTATGTGGATCTCATATGCGGTCTCAAAATAAGATGCTAGACCATTATTTATAAAAATAAACCAGCATTTTGTATTGAGAACCACACCTAGGGTCACCTGAAGACCTAATGTTTGTTGTTGATAAAGGAGACTGCACAACATCTAAACCAAAAATTCCTAGCAACTAGCTCTAATGATGGACTTGTTCATGGAAAGAAAGTTTACCAAGCTAAGCCAACTCAAAAGTTGGCCACCACCATGGACACTAAGAAGCTTGTTGCTATGCCAAGAATTCTTGAAGAGGAAGGAAAAAGAGGTAATCTCTCCATCCCTGAATCTTCTCACTCTAAACAAAATTGCTAAATCTATTAAAGCAAACCCTTTCAGACCTTTACGTGATTCTATAGAGGATCATGTCAGTGATCTCATAGATAAACCTTTGCAGCCCTGTTTCGATGCCTATGAGGTTTCACAATCCCCTTCACATCCAAGACCTTTTGGACTTCATTTGTCTATTGAATCTCTAATTTTTATTCAATATGAGTCTATAAAACCCTCAAATCAGTAAGACCCTCTGCTCAATGTGTCTATCCTCATATATCCCCTTCCTAGGAAATATTTTCTTAGTTTTGGGCTGAAATATCTTGATACAAATCATGATAACCAAAACCCTAGCCCTTAAAGATTTGTTTCAAAAAATCAAAAGATATTTTTAGTTGACATAGATTGTGAAAAATAAAAAGAGGGAGGCCTAAAAAACATGATTTAAGGTGAAAGGAAGCTGAAGAGAGTATTGCTAATGGCTCCAAACCCAATATTATCTCCTCTTCACCTGAGAAAAATTATTCTAAGGTTTCCATAGATGAGGGGTACATAACCAAACCCCATTCAACACCTTCACGTGGAGGAGGTAAGGAATATTCAAAGTATTCCAAATGAGTATTCTCTCATGGAATGTGAGAGGTATTAATGGATGGACCAAGCAGAGAATCCTTTCATCAATGAGAAAAGATATTAATTCGACCATCATCTTGTTGCAAGAAATCAATATCAATGAAAACTGCCAAGATAGAGTTATTAAGGCTATATGGAAAAATTGTGGTGTTGCTACCAACCCTTCCAGGGGAGCATCTAGTGGTCATATGTGTCTATGGGAACCTGCTAAAGTAGAAGGTCATATTTTATCATCTTTTGATAGGATCACCAACATTTCTTTTTGTTGCAAATATTCAAATGTTCAATGGGTTTTATCTAATGTGTATGCTCCTAATACTATGTCTAGCTAATGAGAACTATGGTTTTTATCAGGCAGATACAACAGATATTCCAGATTCAACCTTGGATGATAGCTGGTGATTTCAACTCATTGATATACCCTACTGACCAAAAATGAGGTACTCATATATCGCCTCAGAGTTTTGAATATTTTTATGAATTCGTTGATGAGTGTGGTATTATGGACCTCCACCTTCAAGGGAGAAAATTTACTTGAACCAATAGGAGAATGGGGGCACAACATATTTAATGTGATTGGATAGATTTCTCATTTCTCGTAAAGCTCTTAAATCCTTTTGATATGCAACTCTCCACTCTATTCCTCGGATTGGGTCTGACCATGACCCTCTAGTTTTAGAGGGGCTTAACAATGCCTCTTTCAAGTATCCTTTCCTATTCGAACCTATGTGGATTAAACACCAAGATTTTAGAAGCAAAGTACTTGAATGGTGGAGCAGATATTTTCTTGGTAACCCAATTGCAATATTAACTCAAAAACTCTAGCATACCAAGAACAACATAAAAATATGGAACAGGGAAACCTTTGGAAATTTATTTGAGATAAAAAGAATCATTGGTGATAATATCCAGGGCATTGAAAATTGTATACAATACAAGGAACATGATGTGCAACTTAGGGAACAAGAAAGAGAGCTACTGTCAATGGAGGAAACCTTTTGGTGGAAAAAATTGATTGCTCTCTAGCTAAAACAAGGTGATTCTAATATGAAGTATTTCCATGCTCTCACCCTCTAGCATATAAGCATAAACAAAATAAAAAATTTGATCAGGTTGGATGTCACCAGCATAAAAAATGAAGAGGAAGTGAGACGTGAAGTTGTGGCACATTTCCAAAACATTCTTGAAGCAAGTCAACCAAGTAACCCTCAAGTTGTTGATTCCCTTCTCCAAAATTACCTATTTAGTATTTAATGAAAATAATGACAGATTGCTGGCCAAATTATTTGCAGATAAAATTAAAGATGTGTTTTCCATGTATGATGATAAAGCACCTGGGCCTGACTATCTATCTCCCTACTTCATTCAGCATTTCTAAGACATTATCAACACTGATGTAACCAAAGCCATTCAATTTTCTCAAGCGACCAAGTGCATCCCAAGAGACTTCAACTCCACCTTTATCACCCTTTTCCCGAAGACTCAACAATGTAGAATAATTTTTGATTATAGGTCGATTAGCTTGTACAATGTCATCTACAAAATTTTGACCAAGAACCAATAGAATGAAGAAACTGCTCCCTAGTAGTATTGATTTATATGAAGGCAAATCGGTCAAGGGAAGGCTCATAACTGATGGTATAATAACTATTCATGAGCTGCTCTACTTTGTCTCAAAAAATAAAAATCCAAGCCTTTTTCTCAAGTTAGATACAGGTTCTCTTGGAGTCTTTCATGTGCTATGATGGAAAAATTTGGCTTTCATATGGAGTGGATTTCCCTAATCTGATAATGTCTTTCGTCTGCCTGGTTTTCTATCATTGTAAATTGTGCTACTACTGGGTATTTCAAGAGAAACCAAGAAATCGGGTAGGGGGATCCTCTTTCCCCTTATTTATTCATTATTCTTGCAGAATCCCTTAGGAGGGCACTCAATTCTGCATGCTCTAATGGTACTATCTCTAGGATAAAGGCCTCCTCCATCTCCCAACCGATCACGCATCAATAATTTGTTGATGATACGTTACTGGAAACCAAAGATTCAGTTCCTGAAGCAAGGGTAATTAAGAATATCCTAGTATCCTATGAGGTTGCTACTGGACAAAAGATTAACATTCAAAAAATTAAACTATATTTCCTAAATACTCCTATTGATAGATAGTATATGATTTATGGAATCCTAGGCTGCAGCATATCAAGCCTTCCTTCCTCCTATCTAGGTATACCCATTTTCCATGGTAAACCTCCTGCAAATGTGTGGAATAAAATCTTGGAGAAAATTAAAAAAATGTTGGTCAAGTGGAAAGGCTATCTCCTCAGCCAGGCAACGAAAGCGACTCTTGTCCAAGCTTGTTTGCAAGGTATTTCGATGTATTTCTTATCCGTATTTAAATATCTAGCTTATATCTGCAATAATATTTAATAGATACAAATGATATTTCTCTAGTTTGGAAGCGAAAATACCAATAGAATTCCCTTGGTTGCTTGGGACAAGATCTGCTTGAAGAAGAATCAGGGAGGGTTGGGTTTCAGGAAAGCTAGTAAGATGAATTCCGCTCTCATTGGTAAGCAAGGTTGGAGAATTATCTGAAATGAACAAGCCATCTAGATCAATATCATAAAGAATAAATACCTACAACAATGAGACTTTCTAAGTGATGAACCAATTTGAGGTGGATCTCATTTTTGGAACTCTGTGATAAAAATAAGACCCATCCTAAAATTTGGTCTCAAGTGGCAGCTGGGAAGTGGAACACTTATTGAATTTTGGGAGGACAAATGGCTCATCAATCACCCTCTAATCAGTTATTCTAGTCTCTCTTGCATCAAGCCAATCAGTAATCACTTGTTTGGTTCTAAGGTATGTAATTTATTTTCTAGAATAACAGATCCAAATGGAAGCTTTTTCCCTCTTTCAACATCAACATTGCCCAACCCTCTACTTTTTCTATTATTGTTGGTTTCCTATGCACCACTATCATTCCTAGTAACCCAAATTCTTTAGACACTCCTTTTTGGCACATTTGTGGGGATGGGCTTTATACTGTTGAAACTGCCTACTATTCCCAACCAAAGAAGTCATCTCCTGACCTGAATTTAAGAGTGTTTGGTTGAAAATTCTAATCCCTAATGTTACCCATTTTTTCCAGCTTACTTCTTTAAACAAAATCTTGACCATTGATAATCTAATCCATAGAGACCTAATACACCCTAATCTCTCTGTACTCTATAAAAATAGCTGGGAATCTGTGATCCATATCTTTCTTGAGTACTCGTTATCTAATGAAGTGTTGTTTTTCTTTCTCAAGCTAGTCAACATATCATGGGTATACCAAAAACTCTTGTTTATGCCTGCCATCAGTAGCCAAATCCATTTTTGAATCCAAAAATCCATACTTTTTAGTCATATTGTTTTCCTCATTTTTTGTGGTAGGTATGGTTGGAGAGGAACAAAAAATTATTTGGCATGGCTGCAAAATATGCTAGATCAGTGTTCTCCCAATATCTATCTTTTGCCATTGAGAATGCTAATCTCATCCAAGCTAAAAAGCCCAAGAACCAATGGAAATTATCCATTTTCAATACTCTCAAATTTTAGATTGAGATCCCCCTCAAGGTCCTCCAAAATATGACATATCAATGGTGAAATGGGTTCCCCCACCTTGTGTATGGGTTAAGCTCAATGTTGACGAAGCCTCAAAGGGAAACCCTGGTAGGGCTAGAAGAGGTGGTTTTTTCAAAAAAAGTTAAGGTAAAGTCCTATGCACGTTTGCTGAGTCCATGGGAATTCAAACCAATAATTTTGCTGAAGCTCATGCGTTATACCGTGACCTCCTCATTTGCAAACATATTTGGTTTGAAAGACTTATCATAGAGAGTGGTTCTATGAATGTCCATCGATGCATCCAAAAATAACAACTTCTTTCCTAGAGCATGTTCAACGTTGTCCAAGAAATATTGAATATAATTGAAGGCATCATATATGTTACAATTCAACATATTTACTGGGAAGGAAATAAATTTGTTGACCTCCTTGCCAATCAAGGAGTTGAACAGGATAACCTCCAAGTCTGGTATGATAATTTCCCTCAATGTATTGTGTCCCACACTGATACAAATGAAAATCTTAATCTTTAACTGGTTGTTGGTATTGATGTTGCTAATTTTGGGTCTAGTGGCTGGATATGGTGTGTCTAAAATGGATGCCAGCACATATCCTCTTTTTTCTTATGCACTTTTGTGCAATTCATCTTGGGATAATTTGAGGAGATGTGGAGAGTTCACAAGGCAACTATAATCCATGAATCTAGGTGGTAAGGAATGTGGAAAGTTCACAAAGAAACTATCACTCGTGAACCAAGATGGCAAGGAATGGCAAATAAAACTACTAATTTCTAGCATAGTGTAAGTGGTTGCTCCACTAAGCTCACATATTGAACCTCATTGAGCAAAATACTATAATATTGGTTGGACATTCGGTAGTTGTTTTTTGTTTTCTTTTTTTGTTTCCTTTTGGGTACCATTGTTGTAGTTTGGACCCTTATTCCTTTTTGTTTCTATCTGTGCCTTCTTTCTGGTTTAAAGTTGGCTATTTTATTCTCCTCTAGGGTTGTTTGTTTTCAGTTTAGTTAGTTCACTTCTATCTAGTTGTCTTTGCTACATTTGTATAAAAGGTTTCGGGACCTTTCAAAACCCTTTTTATTAACCAATAAAAAAATTAATGTAAGCCAAAACTAGCCTTAAATATTGGAAAGAGGTAGATTTGGTTGTTGACTATTCATTCCATTGGTGGGGCATGGACTAATTTAATGCCTACATAAAATGTACCATATTATTTGAGATTAGTTTAATAAATTGAATTGGATGTATATTCTCAAGATATTTAGCTCCCTTTTAATGTACATTATCTTCTTTTATAATTAAATTATTATTATTTTAGCTTTGAAGTTGAAATTGTTTGTTTGGTCATACATCTATCAAGAAGATATTTAGGTTCAAACCTTTAAGGTATACCTATTGCAAAGGTAGCAATCTATTTTAAATCCTTTGAATGGATGTTAGACCAATGACAATGGTACAAATATTGAGTGATTGGTGATCCCCTCATGTCAGGTCAACAATAATGAGGTGGAATAAGCTTGTTGGAAGCAATCCCTATGGTTTGAACCCTACACTTGGTAGTTACTAAAAATAGTGTGGATGTAATCAAATCCCTTATAATAATAATAATAATATAATGTTTTAGGTATAGTGTAATGTTTTGAGATTTGGCTCTTCTTTAAGAGGTTTAAGGTTCAAATTGTGATGTGAGCAAGTGTGTGAGGGATGGGCATGTATGACTATGTGTTTGATGCCTATTGATAAGCTCAAATCTCACCCTTATTAGAGATCATGGTTAGTATGGGGATGCCAAACCCTCACCATTGGTAGTAGGGATTTCTCACACTAACCTCCAAAAAAATAAAAAAATGGTATTTAATTTAATTTATTATATTTTTTAGTTTTGAAAAAATTTAAATTAAAAGCTTATATATATATATATATATATATATATATATATATATATATATATCATTAAATTGCCATAATATTCATAAATAGTATAATACAAATAATTTTTAATTAATAGCATAATATAAATAACCAATGGGTTTTTGGTTCAATGGCAGGGATAAATAGTTGATGTAGCTCACATCAAAGTTCAAATGAGACCAAATAGTTAATTGTGACAAAATTAATGTAAAAGAAAAAAAGGTAACCCTTTCAAAATATTATTTTAAAAAATACATCATAATATAAATAAATATCCATTTCAATTCTAAATAACCAATTAAAATATAGTTAAAAACAACAAACAAAAAAACTACATTTTGAGCCTTGTCAAGAAAGGCAGGATATCAAAATGGATTTGTATAAGCTGATGTTTTTTTTGAATAATTTTTTTACCTTTTACTCAAAAAAAAGAAATATAGTTAAAAAATTAAACAAACCAAATATATCTTTTTAAATGTTTATACAATCAAGTTTATAAGGAATTAAAATAATTTTATCAGTTTTCAAACTCCCTTAACTTGGTTAATGCAAGTCTTGTGAGAGATATTATAGTGGTATATCTTTGGGTTTTCATCCAAGAGATCTATTAAATTAAAAAAATATATATCATCATTAAATTGTCATAATATTCATAAATAGTATAATACAAATAATGCTTAATTAATAGCATAATATAAATAACCAATGGATTTTTGGTTCAATGTTAAGGATAAATAGTTGATGCAGCCCACATCAAAGTTATAACGAGACCAAATAGTTAATTTTGACTAAATTGATGTAAAAGGAAAAATATAACCCTTTCAAAATGCTACTTTTTAAAAATATAATATAATACAAATAAAGATCCATTTCAATTTTAAATAACCAATTAAAATATAGTTTAAAAAATTAAAAAAACCAAATACATCTATTTAAATGTTCATACGACCAAGTTTATAAGGAATTAGAATAATTTTATAGGTTTTCAAATTCTATTAACTTGGTTACTGCAAGTCTTGTGAGAGATATTGTAGTGGCATGTCTTTGGATTTTCATCCAAGAGATCAAAGTTCAAACCTCAATACAAGGAGATTAGAGTCCCTTTCAAATACCCATATTTTTACGAAGAAAGTTTATCTTTCAAAAACCTAGGTCTTTACCTTAAAATTTTGTATCACAAAAGGATACCATAATAGTAAATATTTAGGTTTTTATTCAAAGATCCAAATTCAAACCCAAATATGAGGGGAATGAGATTTGTTTTTCAAAAACCTATTTTACCCTAACATCTCTAATGCTCCAAAGGGAAAGGGATACCGGTTGGTAGCAATCGAGTGCTTTTCAATAGGTTGTTCAGTTCAATTTCATGAATAGTTGGGTTCTATTGACTTCATATTTATCCAATGAGTAGGTTGTTCAGTTCAATTCCTTGGATGATCGGATTCTATTGACTTCATTTTTATCCAATGAAATAAAAATTATAAAGGTGGGTCTACTGATAGAAGTTGAACCTCTACCAATAAACTACCCCGATTTAATTCTCTAAAAAATCATAATCTACTGAAACGAACTACAAATTATAAAAATTCTTAAGAAATATCAAACTTAGTGAATGCATCAAGATGGCCCACAAATTAGGGATAAGATTCATATATGTGAATGCATCAAGATGGCCCACAAGATTAGGGATAAGATTCATATACAATGTTGTCTGCTTAAGATGAGCACTTGACATTAGTATATGACATTATTTTCTATGCTTGCTCGGTCATCACATAAAATTTATACGTAAATATGCGGATATGAGTGGGACATTTCTTATGAAAAGATTAAAGGTTGAGTTTCCTCACTGAATTTTGGTTAAAGATTAAAAAATTAAATTAGTTAAAAATTATATTATATTTTTTGTTTTTTTAGGATTGAAAGTTTTAAAGTTAAATTTTAATAGAGAATGTGGGACTATTTTTCTTAAACAAGGATATATAAATTTATATACATGTAATACTGTCGTCAATGTCAAGAATGAAAAACAAAGAGTTTTTTCAGTTTAATGAAATCATCATTCACGAGGAAATCTATAGCAAGTGAAGTTTCCGCTATCATGAGCCCAGTTAACCATTACATCTGAAGTCTCCTTATCAAAAACTGAGTTAATCATTACATATACCACCCTGTTTTCATCTCTAAAAATGTATATAAACTTCATTACTTCAAAGAATTGTTGAGTCATTTGTATTTACTCAAATATTCGTTGCATTCTATAATCTTTATTTTTTTACTTGCTTGGTTTTTAAATGATTAATTATAATTTAGAAGTTTGATTTCTTCGTCCTTTCTTCATCCACCTTCACAACCTCATATAATCGCCTTAAGATGATATATCCTTTTACTCAAAATATAAAATCATGGTTTTTGTTTAGATGAATGCACTCATCCTAAAAATATATTTTTTATTTTAGATGGATGCCAACCATACCAATTTCTTTAGAAGCAGAAACATTATTTGATTATGTATTTAGTCTCTATTAATAAGCTTCTTAGTTCTAACCTTCCTAAAAGTCATAATTAAAATAAAAATACCCAACCTTAATGTCAATCGTAAAAATTTCTTGCTTTAAACGTTTTCACACGTACTTGCTTGAAAATGTTGAGTGCTTAATTTTTTTTTAAAAAGTATTCTAAAAGCATTCAATTGGTGTTTATGGTTTCGCTTACAATGCGTGCATACCTATCAAAAAAAACATAAAAAGCACAAGCTTAAGGTTGAATTATTTATAATTATAAACCAAAAAAACATAAAAAAAATATTATAAAAAAAAATTATAAAGAATTTTTAGTTTATTGTAAAAGTGAAGTTTATACCATTTATTTATTTTTTAATTTTTAAGGTTAAGTATAAGTTTTAAAAGTCTTAATCTTTGTATTAGGAATTAATTTTTTTTGTAAGAAGGTTTAAATTTGGATCTCTTAAAATTAACACCTAAAAACAGATCATTCTAATACCTATCTATCTAATATAGCTTGCACTAATACTTAAAATTTTATTATTCATTTTTAAATTATAAAATATTTTTTTTAGTATTATAAAATATATTTTAATATTAAAAAATTATTTGGAGACTACTAACGGCAACATATATATAAACTAAGACGAGCTAGAACTGAAAGCATAATTTTCAAAGTCTAGTGACAACATACAAGGCAGCCTCATCTCCCATAAAAATCACTTAAAGCACAAAGATTATTATGTTATATGGTACCATACTGTGGGCCAACAACACTTCTATTGACAACGGGAAATGGAAACCTCTTTCATGGCGCAGAAGGCCAACTATGGTGAGCCTCCTACTTGACGTGAAGGTGACACTAAACAAAGCTATGATTTCAACATTCACTTCAGAAATAAATAAAGAAGTGACCGCTAGGAAGTGAGTTAACCAGGAAACGCTTCAATTACAGACTGCAATGCCGGGATGGTGATGATGTTATAACGGGTGAAGCCTCCTTGTGCTAAAATGTATTTCCATTCTTCTTCGGTTCTCTCTTTTCCGCCAGAGGTGTGTGCCATCATCACCAGATCGGTTACCAATCCTATAGTCGGATCCAAAGCAGCCTTCTCTGGGGCGTCCAGGACTACATCCACTATGATCACCTTTCCCGTCTCCGGGATTGCCTTCCTGCAGTTCCTCAAAATCTTTATACAATCCTCGTCCCCCAATCATGCATTATCCACTAAGTCCAAATTCCCAAAAAAAACAACTCAAATCATATGCAGGTTCTTAAAACACAAAGAATAAACTCACTTCCATTCTCTTTAATCTAAACATAAATATCAATAAACTCAAGGTGTCCCCGTCCCACCTTCATGAATACAGCGTCTGCCGAAGGCACGCTTTGGAACATGTCTCCTCCCACATGCTCCACACCTAAATAGAAAAACAAACCCTTCTCTTACAATAAATTCAACACTGACAAATGGAGGCACTATAAATTCATGATCATATGATATGAGTAAATATTAAACCTGGGAGCTTGGAAGCCGTTGCCACAACATGAGGGAGGTCGAAGTTAAAGCCTTTAATATTGGGATAAGATTTCACGATCTCAGCGACCGCGGTTCCAGTGCCACCTCCGACGTCCAGCAAGGAGGTTAAGCCCCGGAAGCCGTCGTACTTGGCCAAGACGGCCCTCATCACGATCTTGGCGTTGCAGGCCATGGCCTCGTTGAACAGCCTGTTGTAGTCTGGGTGTGCGGAGGCGTAGTCCCAGATGTGCGCACCGTTGGCAATCTCGAAAGCAACGACGCCCCTCTGGAGGACGCAGAGGTCAAAGTGGTGCCAGGGGGCCAAACTTCTCTTATCGTTTTGCATTAGCAGCATGAGCACCATGGACGTTTCCCTCTCTTTCACCAGCCATTTGGAGGCCGGCGTCAGACCGTATCTCGTCTCGGGCACTCCGGATTCCCCGATCACATCGACAGCTCTGAAGAATTTCTTGGCCCCTAGAAAGCGCAGAATTCTGTAGAGGCACGACACGTCCGGCGCTTGCGATGTTTGGGGTAGCCCCGCAACGATCTCCGTAAGGGAAAGTGTTGCGTTGGGACTGTGGCGGGCGATCATATCGGGGATTCCTAGCAAAACCACGGATTTTACAGCCAGGGACTCCACAAATGCGAATGTGTACCTCCATGCCTCGCCTTGCCCCTCTAATTCTTCTTCCTCACTTTCGAACAGTTGATTGCTAACCGGTGGCCCATTCATCTTTCCTTCTCTTCGATGATTGTCACATGTATTCTTTTTTGTAGTATCATCTGGTTGGAATATATAGCCATCATCCCTCTCCCGAGCTAAAGCCTGATAGAAGTAGAAAATGTAATTACGTAGTTTTCGTCATGGCGTAAAACATTAAATCACTGGAGGAGAAAATTTAATTCCATATAGTGGGCTCCCTGGGCGTTTTCACATTCACCCAACTGAGAACAACCATTACCAAGGCAAGGGCAAAATTAAAACAAGGAAAAAAAAAAAAAAGGCCCGTGTGATGAATTAGAGCGCAGAAATGCAATTCAAGTTATGTTCTATACTTTTTGTGATTTCCAAACGAACATAGTCGTAAATCTTGTGATGTATTTCTTAGATGGGCCGGAAGGAGTGAAAGAGCGGAAGGAAAAATAACAATTGTCAAACCTCCCATGGCCAATCTGTTAGAACATCATAGAATTCGCGGTAACAGACTCTTGACTGTTCAACCGTAATGGAGATAATTGACAGTTCAACCGCAATTGAACAGTTCAATTTTTTTTTTTTTATATATAAGAGTTGGTCAATTGATAAGCCTATCCTTGCAACTTTAATGGGACAAAAATATAATGTCAAACATTACGAAATGCATATCCTTGCAACTTTCAACGCTTACCCTCGTTGTCGTTTAAAAAATGTGACAATGAATAAGTGCCATTTAAAAAACTGAACTTAAGGTGTTTGATGGTGACAATGGATTTAGAAAGCTTTGGTTGAAATGTTAAAAGCAAGTTTATTAAAAACTTAGATCTTTCTTAAAAAAAATATCTTTTCCACTTTGATGGTGACAATGGATTTAAAAGGCTTTGGTTGAAATGTTAAAAGCAGGTTTATTAAAAACTTAGATCTTTCTTTAAAAAAATATCTTTTCCAACAGTGGAATTCCATTATACTTAAATCCATAAAACTTCTTTACATCACCCAAGGTGTGTTGAGTTAAAGAGATGGCAAGCTTGAACGATTTTAAGAGGACAAAGTCATATGATGTTGACATTCAAGATAAGAGTGGATACTTTTAATAATTATAGTTAATTAAAAAAGTAAATCCATTAAACTTCTTCTTTATATCACCCCAGGTGAGTTGAGTTAAAGAGATAGCAAGCTGGACCGATTTTACGAGGACAAAGTCATATGATACTGACATTCACAAATAAGTGTGGATACTTTTAATAATTATTATTAATTAAAAATTAAAAATTAAAAACATTGTAACTTGCACTACACCGTTATTGTCAACTGCTATCAATAATAGTAATATACATCCTATTGCTACCATTTTTATTGACATGGCATTTCCCCGTCCTCGCTGTGCGCGTTTACGAAATCGTGCATTTAATTGAAAGTTTGTTAGCTGGTCCTAGATCGGAGCAGAGGTAGTAAAAAATTAGGGTTCTTCTCTCGTTTGACATATTCTTATTATTAAGAAAAATATTTTTAAAATGTTATATTAAAGTAAATTAATTACTAAAATTTTAAAAGAGGAGAATTAGTAATATTAATAGGAGCAATAGATCATGAATTTTTATTACTAATTAAAATGATTAAAGAAGAGGAACTCAAATAAATAATAGTAGGTGAGCTTCAAAAGATATTTCAAGAATTTTATTTGCTTATTTTTATATGAAATAATGAGTTAGTTTAGAATTAAAGAAACCACAGTAGATACTTGTTCAGGATTGATCATTAGTGACCCCCTTAAGGCCTTAGCATTTCTTTGATTAGTAGTACAAAGAAAGATTCTTTGAAGAGGGAGATTCAAAGGAAAAGCTATCATGGACCTTTTAGGTGTGCCTTGAGTGAGAAGGATAGAGAATGGTTATATTATTTACTTTCTCTTTTTTCCATTGTTTACAAATTTTGATGTTGACTTTTAAAATATATGAAAATGTATTGGATAGTTGCATTAACATTCAAAAAGATGATGAACTACTAAAATGATTATTTTTAAGCTAAAGCATTTTTTACTCTATAGAGGATTGGTTTTATCATTATTTTTTTGAATTTATGGCTTTGAAGGAATAATATGTTTTTTAAAAATAAATCTCAAAATCATGCTCATGTTTGAAATTGTATTATTCCTCTCACATTGCCCATGTGTGAAATCATATTATTCCTCTCCCATCAATGTGAATAGATATGGTGTTTCCATCATAGGAAGTCTCAAGTATGGAAAAAAGAGAATAACCTCTTGGTTGTAGAATTTTAATGTATATTGAAGAGTCATATGTGATAATGGAGTTATCACAAAGGAGTTACTCTGGTCAATGGTAATATCAAGTTGGCTACAAATAATGTTTATCAAAATCAATTTTGATGGTGCTTCTAAAGGTAATACAAAAATGTTGATGGAGATGATGTCTTTAGAAATAATCAAGGTAAAAAAAAAATTATATACCTAAAATCATATGGCACTTCAACTAATAACTTTTAGGATGCTAGGGCACTTCTTATAGCAATTAAAATTACAATTGAGGATGGAAATATATTTCAATTGATTAAATTCATAAATTATTATTATTGCTATGAAGAAAAATGGATGTGAGAGTTGAATAAAATAAAATGACATTATTGTTTATGTTCATAAACTAGATTCAATTTTCTAGAAATATGAGTATATATATAAGGAAATAGGGTTATAGATAATTAATACAATAGTGGTGTTGGATTTTGCTTTGAAAATATTCAAATTTTAGAAGGCACCTAGCTAATTGAGGATTTTTCTCTTAATAAAAACAATGTCAAAGGAACTAGTTCTAAACATATAGCAATTTGAGGTCCGAGCTATAGACCAACTGGTTCATCCAAACCTTATAAGGGGGACGAAGGTCCAAGGTTCAAATCTCGGGCCTCGTTCGACTGAATGCTTGGCCCTTTCCTAGTGCTTTTAGCGGTGTAAAAGGTTTAAAATTATTGTGGCATGGCGGTTATAGGGGCATAATGTGCAAAGATATGTGTGGCGGCTTCCAGGGTGGACAACATAGAATACTGTGGCAGCCATAAAAGTTGGACAGCCTGCCCAAATTCATGGTGGCTACCGATTCCACTATGTTAAAAATAATAATATATATATAGCAATTTGAGGAATATATATATATTGAATTGATTATATGTGATTGAAATTAACCCCACCATTATTATATCATGACCACATGGTGGTATGACAATGACCTTGGCAATTGTGAATGTATTGCTTGTAAATATTCAACCTCGATCATTTATTTAAATGTTGAAGAATCTAACTAGTTGAAATAATGCCATTTGATAATATGAAGAGTATATTCGATAGAAAGAAAAATATTTTTTTTTTTGATAAAAAGGTAAGCTTGCAATGGTTTAATTAACCTAAAATAAATATAATATTTTATTATTTTGAAGGGAGTGGACCCTCATAGAATCCACACTTAGCTTATTAAAAGGTAATGGTTATTATATTTTAAGCTATAATAATATTTTTTTATTATTTTGATAGGGTTTCTTTATTCCTACAAATTTTAGCAATATAACTTTCATATAATGGTTGTAACATATATATTATAAAACAACCATTACATAATTATTGACCCTTTTATTCATATTGATTGTATTATAATATACTATGAGCACATAAGCTTGGTGTAGGTCTCACATTTTCTTTTCTTAGAAATCCAGTAAGTGTTATAAATGAAAACAAAAAGCAAGTGTGAGTGGGAAGTAACTATGAGCAAGGATTAAATTCCACATTTTCTTGTTTCATGTTTATGGAAAAATTTAAAACTTCAAAAATATTATGATAAATAGCTAGGTACTATGATATGTATGTCACTTTTAAAAGTCCTAATTGGATTTAAGGATGATCTAGGTGGGTGTAAGTATGCCCTAGTTCAAATTATGAATAAATTAGGATAATATGAGGATCAAATACATTTAAAACCCTATAAATGTAGTAGATATTATACTAAAAGTGGTTATGAAGGATGATATGATCAAGCATAACATTAGGAAAAATAATGATTGATATCCAATGGTTTAGAGGGGAAAGATACATTATATTTAAGAGCATGGAGTAATAATTTCCTATGTAGATACAAACTATATAAATGATTCTAATGTGGGTATTACAAATGAGGAGGTTTTGAAAAATATTGGTAGCACTCAAGGGGATTTCATCTAGGAGAAATCAATTACTAAGGAGTGAAGGCATGTAATATATTCCTTGTATGTGTTGCCATAGATATTTCGAAATCTTTGCCATATTTTATTAATATTAAATCTAAATTAAAAGAATAATATCAACATATGGATTATAAAGAAATTATATTCGTATGACGCATATGTTATAAACTACAGATATTTGTAGGAAATTCCAAAGTGAAAATGCTAGAGAATGTGATGGAAAATTTTGGGCACAAGATAAATTTCTATTTGAAGCAAGAAAAGCATACCAAGGTAAAATATGGAATAGATCAGGGATTTTCCACTCTAGAGAATGTGGTAAAGAAATTTCCTCTACATCATCAAATGATAAATTTAATTATGGATTAATTAGATAAGCCATTACAAAAATCAAATAAGTACACAAGGAATGAGAAATTACAATTCATAATTTCAATTTTAGGAGGAATAAAAGGTGCAAAGGAGATGGGGTAGTAAATGTTATGTAAAGGAGGTAAGAGATGTCAAGTTTAATTCAAGCAAATCATCTTCAGTCTCCTCAAGTAGTATAAAATTATATTCTTGTAATAAAATGAAAGTAGTGTAGTGTGTATCCCTTGTAATTGAGGGCTTTAGGAATAGCATAATAAAATATTGAATATATATCATAAGAAATTAATTACTATAGAGGATCATATTTGCACTTTAGGATCTCTAGGCAAATATTTGAAGTTTTAAGTACTATGGAGAATCATTCTTGCACTATAGAGTTTTCAAAATATGAAAAAGAAAGTATTGGTGAGGTTATATTTTCCACATATTATTATTTATGGAAACACAAACCTTTAGATGAAAACTCTCATTATGAATATCATGAAAAAACATAAGAGATTTAAAGAAAATAAGTATTTTTGGGAATGAAAATTTGAGAGAACAACCCTCAAACCAAGAACGAAGAAAAAAGTAAACTAATAGATATATTGATTTCAGAAACCAAAAAAAAATATTACTAGTGTTTACAAGAAGTGGGCCTAATTCCAAAAATAAAATAAAAAGAGATCATGAAAATGATATCGTGAAATATTATGAACATGATTAAGATCCATAAAAAAGTGGCTAATGATTAATATGTTGTTATAGTCCCATGTTTATTTGAATATATGAAACATAATTAAGGAGGAAGATAAGGATGCATTTCAAAAACATTTGAAATATGGGAATTATTTGGAAAATTATTCTATAGGAGCATTTATAGCTATTACAACAATATGGTATAAATAGAAATGGGATGGTCAACTGCTAGAAGCAAAAATAAATGTGGTTATATGTTTATTTTGTGTGAAAGATAAAATATAAAATTTTGGGTTTAAAATGTATATGCTCCAACTATAACCAGTCCTCATGATAAATGTTAGATATTCCTTGGCATAGTTTTGAGCAAAGGAGGAAAATAAATACAATTCCAAAATGTGACAAGAGATAATTAATATAAATAGAATTAACCAGGATACTTATATCCAAGGAAACCTACTTTCTAATTATTATATTGTATTGAAAAATGTGTCATATTGGTCCTAGACATCTAAGGGGAAATGAATTAGGGAAGGGGATAGAGCTACAAAATTAATAAATACTATAACCAAAGCAATTTTGTTAGAAATTATAGTTCGACTTAAAGTCTAAGAATGAAATTGTAAAATTTAATCCTCTGTAAACTTACAAGAGATCAATGTGCAATGCAATTATTTATTTTTTATGTCTATGGACCTATAGTTAATATTTTCATGGTGAAAACCTAATTTTTAATTAATGTAAAGCCTTCATGTTATGTTTTCTTAGGCTAATATGATTATTTAATTTTTATTTTTGGGATTTAGACATGGCATTAATAACCCTATTACAAATATTTATTCTCATTACTGAAAATCATTCCCCAAAATGCAAAAATATCAAATCATTGTTAGCGTAGCATTCTGGTTAATTACATTATTAGCTAATTGTTAATATTGTTGTATTGTTACAACTACTATCTATTCATGCCTAGTTAGTTTCATATTCATCATACTATTCTGAGGTGTCGAATGTGTTACTTAACCAAGCATTATCAATGAGAATGTTATTTGTTTGTTTGATATGGTATCAGATCTCGGAGGAATCATGGTTTGAATAATTTGAGGCCAAATAGGGTAAACCTATCACTATTGTTGATGACAAAACCTACAAGGTTTAGGGAGAGGATACAGTTTCAGTCACTCTTCCTTATGGCAAGTTTTATATTGACAAAGTCCTCTATGTTCCAAGATTGACAAACAATTTGTTGTCAGTCATACAAATTTTGGATAAAGATATGGTTGTAAAATTTCATGTTGAGGATGGCAAGAAGTGTTGTTCTATTACCAGGAGGGGTAAGAACATTGTAACAACTTCATATAAGCATGACTTATTTTTCTTAGATGTTATCTCTACTCCCTATGTATCCATGACAGTCTCTACAAAGCAGGCAACTTCCCTATGGCACAAGAGATATCGGTATCTTAGTTCTGACTACTTAATTGAGATAAGTAAGTATGATATGGTAAAGGGTCTTCCTTCTATTTCTTCCACATTTTCAATGTTCTCTGACTACTTAGCCGAAAGCAACATAGAGTATATTTTTATAAGAGCTCTACAAGAGCAAAGAAACCTCTAGAGTTGATTCACACCGATCTTTATGGTCCTTTCACACCAAATAGTTGTGGGGGGAAGAGGTATTTTTAGTTGTTTGTAGATGACTACTCACAAAATATGTGGGGTTTCTTTCTCCAACTGAAATCTAAAGCCTTTGGTTTCTTCTAACAATTTAATAAATCTGTTGAGAAGGAGTCAGGGACTTCTATAAATACCTTCTACTTTGATAAAGGGGGAAGTTTACCTCTAAAGAGTTTTTTGTATTCTTGACTGCACATGGAATCATGAGATAGTTAACTACTGCTTATACTCCACAACAAAATAGAATTGTTGAGAGAAGGAACCATTATATCATAGAAATGGTTCATTGTATGCTCACAGGAGCTAGTCTTGGGCAATAATATTTGGTAGAATATGTCACCATTGTAGTATATCTATTGAATAGGGCACCCAAAAAGGCCCTAAAAGGAATGACTCCATAGGAAGCATGGAGTGGTCAAAAATCCTCCATATCTCATCTTCTCATTTTTGGATGTAAAGCTTGTATGCACATACCAAAAGAGAAGATAGATGAGAAGAAATTGAAGTGTATTCTTCTTGGATATGATGAGCACTCTAAGGGTTATTATTTGATTGATCCTTTGGCTAAGAAGATTCATGTTAGTAGAGATGTTGTTTTTGATGAAGCTTTCACTTCACAAAGCACATTTTATGTATACCTAGATCTTGTGGAATCTAAAGATGAGAAGTCCTCTTCGTCACCAAATACTAGAGGTCCTTATACTTCTTCATAGTCTTCATCACCATAGAAGAATAATCCAAAATGGTATACAAGTACAATCAGGTACTCAAAGTTATCCACTCCACCAGATTTGACTTTGTATAGAACTCATATTCGTAGCATGGATCGACAACAAAGAGCACCAACAGAGACTACTAAGGTTGATGATCTTTGTAAATATTTTGAGGAACTTTCTATAGATCTAGAGAGAGAAACAGAGGATATGGATTTTAATGATAACAAGGTGTTTATCTCTTCAATGAATTAACATGAACCTGCTTCGGTATATGATACCCTTAGTGAGCCACGATGGAAGGCTGCTATGGATGTTGAGTATAAGTCTCTAAAAAAGAACAAAACTTGGGACCTTGATGATCTACCACACAAAAAGAAGCCCATTGGCTACAAATGGGTGTACAAATTCAAGGACAAGGTAGATGAGACAACTGATAAGCATAAGGTCCATCTTGTTGCAAAGGGCTATGCGCAAGGTATTGACTATGAGGAAACTATTGCACCTACTACTCAGATTACTACCATTCGAGTTATTTGTGCTATGGCAGCATAGTATGGATGGAAAGTTCACCAAATGGATTTTAAGAGTGGTTTTCTAAATGGTGATCTCCAAGAGAAAATCTACATGACACAACTTGAAGGATTTGAAGTGGAAGGCCAAGAGCAGAAAGTCTGCAAGTTGGTCAAATCCTTATATGGTTTAAAACAAGCTCCTCGATATTGGTATATTAAAATGGATAATCACCTCTTGCAACATGGATTTAAGATATGTTCGTTAGATGCAAACCTCCATTTAAAGAAACAAGGTTATGAGATAGTGTTGCTTGTACTCTATGTTGATGATTTGCTCATTATAGGGAGTTCAGAAACTATGATCTCTACTGTGAAAATAGACTTGTGTAAATATTTTGAGATGACAAATATCAAACTTCTCCATCATTATATTGGTCTAGAAGTGAACCAGAAGGAGCACTACATCAAGGTGTCTCAAAAAAATATGCCAAGATATTGCTAGAAAAATATTGCATGACTGGTTGCAAGTCGATGGCAACTCTGATGGAATCAGGACTTCATTTATCATGATATGATTATTCACTTTAAGTATATGGTACTCTCAATAAACAACTGATTAGGAGTCATATATCTAAAAAATACTAGGCCAGATATCATATTTGTTGTCAACTATCTTTTGAGGTTCATGCAGGAGACTAAGACCACTCATTGAAAATAAAAAAAATGTGTTCTTCACTATGTCCATGGCACAATGGAATATGGCCTAGAATATAAGAGGAATGACAAATTCTTCTTACAAGGATACACGGAATCTGACTATACTGGGTCATATGATGATTGTAAATCAACTTTAGGATATTTATTTCATCTTGGATTCGGTCTTGTCTCTTTGTACAACAAGAAGAAAAATGTGGTTGCTATCCCATCTATAAAAACAGAGTATCACACCACACATGAAGCTATGTGTTAAGTGATATGGTTGTGTCGCATTTTGACAAGTATGGGTCATCCATAAAATATCCAATACACTTATTCTATGACAAATAGGGTGTTTTAAACCTTGTTAATAATCTAGTGCATCATGAGAAAACCAAGCACATTGATACACAATGTCATTTCATTCGAGACAAAGTTCCACGACACCAAATTCAGCTTCAGTACATTCCCACCGATGCTCAAGTTGTAGAAGTTTTCACTAAGGCACTTGCACATGTCAAATTTGAATTGTTTTGCAGCTCTCTATGTATTGCAAAATAATGTAATAAATGGGGGATGTTAGCATAGAATTCTGGTTAATTACATTATTATCTAATTGTTAATATTGTTGTATTGTTACAACTACTATCTATTCATGCCTATTAGTTCCATATTCATAGGACTATTCTAAGGTGTCGAATGTGTTATTTAACCAAGCATTATCAATGAGAATGTTGTTCATTTGTCTGATAATCATTGATCAATAAAAAATATTCCACAAAGTTAATCCACATAATGAAACAAACATAATGTTCCTTAAGGAAGGAAAATGCCACATTATCTCCCAAGATGAGAGCATAACTTATTCATATAGATGATATCCATGGTGATTACAATGATAATATCCCTTATTTATATACCTATCTTCTAATTCTATTAATAATGACTCATTATTATAATGTAATATAATAATATAATCATCCTTGGGTTATGTATGACCCATGCCAACTAACCAATATACCCACATAAAATATACATATTTTTAGGTACCATAATATTCCACCCTCCTTAAATATCTGTTGTCCTCAAAATATGATAAGAAACTAAATAATATGATATTCTAAGAAATACTAACAACTAGTACCAATATTGATCATCCATACATCCAAGTGAAATATTTATTAGTGGTGGTGTTTTATGATTTCCAAATACCATTCTACCACTTGAATATCCATAATTTTTTTGTTAGTTCTATGCTTTTGCTGCTCTACTCTTATATTTTGAATAATTCGTTCTATTGTTCCATGTTGTTGTTGCACCTCTATGAAATATAGAATCATTATGCTTTTTTTCCAATCACTACAATATTAGATGCCTTTATGACCCATGTAGATCCATAATATTGATGCGCTAATCGATACCTCCAAGATTATTTCTTCTTAGGGTGGTGTGACTGGTGATATGCTACAACCTTTACCTAACATTTCATTTTCTTTGGTTCTTTAGCATTTTGTTTTTCTATTTTAAATTATTCATCTTATTCTTCTCTCTTGTTCAATTCTCTTGTTGCATCCTTGTACACTTTTTACAGATATACCATTATGATCCAAATATACTTTTTAGATTAACTTAGATACTTCTCTTGCATTTAAAAATCTAAAGATATAGCTTCCTCATTCTTCTCACTATCCTCATTAACATTTTCTTCTCTCTCCTCAAGTAATTTTATTTCTTTTTCATTGTCTTCATTCCATTTCTTGAAAAATTCCCACTCTCCTTTTATTTCTCTCATTTTGAATCCGTTGTTTCTTTCAATGTCTTTGATGACACCCATCAAGTTATATATATTTTTATCCTCTATATAAAGCTCTCTTTTTAATCGCTATTGTTATTTTTAAGATATTTTTATTTCTTATGCATAAAATTTGAGTATATCCTTCATAGTTTCTATCATTTTCTATGGTTCCTAATGACTGAAGAATGCATGCTCCAATTATCCCCAAGGGTACCAATTTTTATTTTTAGTCTTAAAATTAACAACTATATTTTAGCTTCCTTTTATAAAAGTGTAGTAAGGTGGAATTTCCAATAAGGATCAATAAAATATAGAGAATTAAAATATGTATGTTACTATCTAGCATAAATATTATCAACTCCAAAAAAACTTTTGAAGTTGCATGAGATCACATCCATAAAAATGCAAACTAGGATTTTAAAAAAATATGTGTCTCCTTGCTAATTTGAAGCTAAAATTCAATCTAAATGTCTAGATCTACAATTTTTCATCAAAACAAAATAAACTATAGCTAATTTGCTTGACCTAACTAACAAATTAATTCTTCCAACAAAATTTATGATTAAAAAATTTATCACTATCCTTATTCTAGATGACTAATTTCATAGGGTTATATCTCCCTCAATACTACCCAAATTCCTTTATATGAACACTCATTTTAAAGCTCTTAAAATTATGCATAAAATGGTCCAAAATTGATTCTATATTGGGCAACCCTTCACAAAGATATAACTCTTAGTAGATTATATCTTTTCTTCACATGGTTGTACATCCCTTAGTATTACTTAGATTATTTCATATGACCAATCATTTCAAATATTTTCCAATTCTACATAATTTGGCACAAGAGTTATTTATATTGAACAACATTTTGTAAACATATTACTTTCACAAACTAAGATATTTGTTGAATTTTTTTTCCCTAATACTATAATCCATAAAGTTTGGAAGGTCTGACCCATTGGAAAAAACACTCTCTTGGTATGGTGGAGATCATTGTTTGAATCCTTTAGGGCTCATAGAACTAGAGGATATGTTGTACCAACATCATCGACTACACTGAAAAGTTTATGTGATGCAATTAGAGGTTACATTGGTAGCAAGGAGAAAAATTCAATCCATGATGATGCAATATAACAAGTTACTGATTCCTCTAGTATACATAAAAAATATATAATCCACTAAAATCAATTCCTACTTTACCAAAACCATTTCTCTATTGCCACTTACTAAAAAGCTTTATTCTCATTAATAAAATCGATTCACCAATATGTAGAAATATCAAATTATTCATCCATAAATGATATTTCACAAAGATAATCAACATAATAAGATAAATATCGACAATGCCCTTAGGATAGTATAATACCAATAATACTCATTAATAAATGACAACTCCACAAGATATACCAAGATGAGAGCACCACTTAGAGTGGGAAAAGTGTCATAAGTCACTTCATGGGTAAAGACGATTATAGTAATACTTCATATAAATTATATGCATGATAACTATAATGAGAATATCCGTTCTTTATATACCTCTCTTCTAATTCTACTAATATTGACTCATTATTATAATGTAATTTAATCATATAATCAACCTTGGGTTATGTGTCCCATGCTAACTATCCATAATACCCTTATACAATATAATATCATATTTCCATATACATATTCCTAGGTATTGTTTAGATATTTTATTAATAACAATGATTACATAATAAAGCCATTCTCTTGAGATATAATTTATTCAATAATTGTCATTAAAAATAAATTTTATTTTAGTCTTTTGGCTTGAAGATGATAATTTTTGCAAATGATTATATTATGGTATGATGAGGTAAAGTTTAAAGGATCATATATACACAAGTTTTTTCAAATGATTTAAATAAAGATTTGGAATTCCAAAGTTTTTCTAACATATTTAAATCAAAGGAGGAAACTAAAGACAAGCCCAAAATGTTATAAGAGATAATTGAAATCAATAGAATGAACAAATATAGTTAATTCCAAGAAAAACTACTTTCTAATTATCATAATTTATTGAAAAATGAGTCATGTTGGTACCAAAAATTTAAAGAGAAATAGATTAAAGAAGGGACAAAAATATAAAAAGAATACATGCTACAACAAAAATAAATTTGTAAGTTATAGTTTGACTTATTGGCCAAGGCTGAAATCGTATAATTTAATCTTGTGTAAGCCTGCAAATGATCAATGTGCAATACAATTATTTATTGTTTATGCCTATGGGCCCATAGTTAATATTTCCATGGTTAAAACCTAACTTTTAATTAATCTAAAGCCTTTATGTTATATTGTATTAGGGTAAAATGGTTATATAATTATCATTGTTGGGATTTATATATGAGCAACCATTTGATCCATTGTATTAGAGTGTTATAATTCTTACCTATGAATAATATGACGATTGTTGGTCATAAAATAAACCATTTAGTTCATGTTTTCACTCTCTATGTTTCATTATTTTTCCTTTTAGTATAAGATTTGATTAAATATATTATTTCTATTTTATTTTTAAAATTAGTAAGAATCCAACATGCTATCAAAGTAGGTTTGTAACACATTATTTGGTGATGCAAATGGTTTATTTAGAGCCTCCAGTTTTCTTCATCTAAAATGACTTGGATATTCAAATTCATTTTAAGCATGAGGAAAGGGGAAGATCATATTTTTCTATTTGACTTTATTCTAATTCCTTTGAGAATTCATGCCTACTCTAATTTCTATTTTATTATTATCGTATCGATATCCTTTTTGGTATAGATTCAATATTTTTATCATAACGGTAAAATAATTTTGATTTTGGAGGAATATCTTATCTTCTACATGGAGAGTCAAACATTATTGCTATTTGATTTCAAAACAATATAAAAAAAAAGGATTGGTGTAAAATAAATACACACAAAGCAATACACACAATATATGAAGGTGTCTATTAGGGTCCAAAAGTGACCTCTTGCACTTCTCGAGTGTCATGACTCCATCATAATTATAGTTTTAACTCTATGCCTGTATTGAGTGAGTGCATTTGGTGCCTTATGCCTTGTGTAGGGGTGCTAATACTAGGAAGTATAGGGGAGCATGGGACGCGACTGCACCAAATAAACTTTAAGGTTTTTTACCCAAGGTTGGATCCTTGCTTTAGATGTGATATTCTATGCTTATATTTCTTCCTTCCTAATCTAGTTATACTCCATTAGATCTTCAAATTCAAGGGAAAAGAGAAAATATAAAGAAAATAGTAAAAGAAAATTTGTAAAGGAAAGTAGGAAATAACAAGAAACATAAACTGTAGAAGGAAAATGAAAGCAAAAAAAGATAGAAAAACAAATTTTATCTAGCCTACACTATAGGTGGTAATGCACCAAAGATATAAGAGCATCCCCAAGCCCCCAAAAGTTGAAGTGAACATATGCAAAATTCCTGATAGTTTAGGATGAACATACGTCTCCTAAAAAAAGTAGCAAAATAGAAAACCCACACCAAAACATGGATAGATATTTCATAAGTAGTCATTAATTCTTATTAGTGTGAAGTTTGAGTTACATATATGTAGAGAGAATAGGTTTAAAAACTCTCTAGTAATTTATGCAAGGCTCGATCTAGTATGGAACACAAGGAAGAATGAAAAAAGGCACCCCTTAGAAGAATGAAAAGATCTTGATGCTTTACAAGGAGAAGAAGAGAGATTTATAAAAATAAGGAATAAAATCCTCCCAAAATTCATGTAGTATTTCAAAAATTAAAATTAAAATTTGCCTAGGCTAGTTGACATCAATGTTGAATACTTTGGAAGCTTTGGATATCCATAGCTAGATATGGGTGTAGAAAATATCCTTGATTAATCTTTTGAGATCACTCATCATTAATGCCTTAGGTCATATGTCTCCCCTTGGTTTGTCCTCCTTATTATTGCTTTAAATATTCAAATTTAATTTAGGAAATTGTGTTTAATCATGGGGTGCCAAGTCCAAGATCAAATCATCACCCTTTCCCTCATGTCTAGCTGCTATCAAATAGTCTAGTAGTTTCATTGTTTGAAGCTTGGCTCATCTACACTCATGGTAGATTTCTCTAGTGAAGATATCAATGCATTCCATGGAGTTCATGTGTGTTTTCTTCTACTTAAAGGGAGATGATGCTCAAATTTTGGTGTCCTCCACTTTTTCCCTCTATTGCTCACTTGCTTGTCCTTGAGGTTGGACTTTGTAGGGGCCAAAAAATTATGAAGCATAGTCAAGGGATAACAACTCAAAAATTCCAAGATGATAAGATTTGGGTAGTCCTTTGGACCTTAAACTCTCCTTAAGGAAAGGAGAGTTTCGATGGCCTTATTCCTATCAGGTCATTCTAAATGATCCCCTTCACTCCTCCCATATGGTCACTCAAGAATTTGGAGAAAATAAAGGTCATGGATTCTCTTTGGTTGGATAGGAGAGTTGCTTAAAAATCCTAGATGTAACAGAGCCTTATCAAAACTAGTGTCTCATTAGCTATAAAAAAAAGGGCTTCACAAATACTTCTTTCATCAAATCTCACCTTAGTTATCACTAGAAAAACCTGATGAGTAGTTATGAATTGGTTTAGTGGTTCAAGTAGGGAATACAATTAAAGGATATTTTTGGCTCAAGATCTATCAATAGTGGTTGCTCCTCCTTGACTACACTCTAGATAGTCTTCTAGTTTTGGTTACTTCATCAATAGTAGAGGTGATTACCCTCTTCATCTTGGTTTTAGGTGGATGCTCTTGATCAAAATTACCTTTTATAGGCGAGATTTACCCATAGTAGTGAATATTTACTATAATGGTGAATCACAAATGAACTCTTACTAGGAGTTAAGGAACCCATAGGAAGATACCTTATCCATTAGGTATGGAGTCTAAATTGGGCAAATTTTAAGGCTTCTACAGTAGTGGCATGTGTTTGAAGAGGGAAGATGTTGAAGATATATTTTCTTAGAACATTGTGGAGACTATGAGGCAGTGTACCTTATTTATAGGCCACCTCAATGGGATGCCTCTTGAGATTCATTTCCATCCTACTCATTGGACGACAAAAAATGGTCATGCAAAGACTTATTCTGTAACACCTAATATTTGGGGATGTCATCATCTTCCAAGCTTCCATCTACTTGGGTGTGGTGGCTATACTTCAACTGATCAAAAGGTGTTGTACTACTCTTGAGGGGGTTTTTAGGAATTCCCCAATCTAAAAAACTTGATCCTTTAAGCTTGTGTTGCTTTAATACCCCTACTATGGGTTTAAATTTGCTTGTGTTATGCATCGGTTTGGTAGGCCTGTAAATAGATACAAATTTTTTATATGTATAAAGTCCCTTTGGGGTGATGGGTCTTCCCTAGAACCAATCATTTATTACATAGCATTTTGATTGAAATCTCTTACCAGCTCAGCCTCTCAAACATCCATGTTGTATCGCTTCTTCTTGTAGTCTAGGTGCCTTGTTTAGTCAAGTTGGGACCTCTTTTCTTCTTCGAATAGGACCTTGGAGGTGGTACCCCATTTGTTCTCACTATGTATTGAACTCTTAGGATAGGTTCCCATTTTTCCTCGGATCTACCGATATTTTAGAGCTTCTTAGCTCTTTGACCTTCCTTTAATTGTTGATGAGGATCATAGGGGAAGCCATAGTGGTATTGCAATTGGAGGTTGATCACCAAATTGGGTCCTTCACCCACTTGATTCACTTCTTCCCTAGCTAGCCACTGGCATGTCTTTAATGCATGTGCCACCATTCTAGGTAAGGAGAAGATAAGGATTGTGTCTACTATGAATTTTAGTTGAAACCCAAGATATTTTGAGGAGGGAATGCATACATCAACCTTTTTCAATCCTTTATAAAAACATATATAATAAACCTGATGTCCAAATGTGAGATTTTTTTTATGAATATAAACACTGAAGTGTAAAAGATATAGGATGAGCATAAGAAAAGGTGAAAGTTTATATTGGCCAGTGAACATAAATTTTTAGCGTTGAAGAATTCATTTTTTTTGTTTCTATTATACATTACCCAAGATAATGTCGAGTAAAATTATGTAAATGGCATCCTCGAGGTGTAAATACATGACAAGGACGCAACAGAGAAGAAAAATCGGAAGACCATATACAGTTCTCACCGATTGTAAAAATGTAATTCTATGTTTGGAAGTAAAATAAAACAAAGGTGGGAGGTTATCGTCACTTGTGTAGAAAACAAGTTATGTACCTACCTCTGACTTTTTGTTAATCAAATCGTGGTACTTCTGTCAATTTGACATTTCCCTGTTCTTGAATAAAATACTTCGTCTCTCAAATCACGTTGTCACGATTTCTTTTACGATTAATGCTTCTTTGGCGTGTAATGAAGGTGCGAATCTTATCATATATAAATTATATTTTTATTTCAGTAGCAGGTTAAAGGAGGCGGTGAATATTCTTTCCTTGTTTGAGAAGTATTTTTAATATTTTTAATAATTCTTAAAGCATCGTAGAAGTTACAACCAAAACATTTAAGTTAATATAACTTTAAATTTTTATAAATAACTAAGCTCAAATCATATGGAGACTTATTGCCTTTTTTAAAGAAGATAAAATAGTTCTTTAACAGAACATGTTTAAACGGTTTAAGATAATCCGTCCATGCATCGGAATCTATATGCTATTACACTATTATAATCTCCTAGTAAGCAAAGAAGACAAGAAGCTGGAATAGGAATCATGAATAACTTTGAAAAATGTCTTTCTACGATTCCTAAGGTTTGTTTTTTCTTATCTCAAACTTGGCCAGAGTTTGTATGTCCTGCTAGAGTGGTTACCGGAATGCAAGAGAATAGCTGGTGGCAAATTTATTCAACCTAGTCACTTTTGGTAAACTTCGTCAACTAGTCATTCAGTACGGTAAATTTAGGGTAGTGCAAGCATTATTTATTTGAGTGGGTGAGGCTTATCACTGTAAAAAAGTATAACAAAGAGTGTTGGTTGTGGTTGGTAAGGGTACGATTACCACTCCCTCTTGCGGATACACAAAAAAATCCATTGGATCTAAGGGTTTCTTTGGTATCGTCTTCACCAATAATTAAAGTTTTAAGGGTCAGACAGCGCAGGAGAATACCGCATAATACTGTGGCAGCCATAAAAAGCTGCACAACCTGCCTGATTTCATGGCGGCTAAGGAGGTGTAAATTGGTTCTTCCAAACCTCGTAAGGGGATCGGAGGTCCAAGGATCAAATCTCAGGCCTTACCGGATTGAACGTTTGTCCCTTTCGTTGTGCTTTCAGGGGCGTAAAAGGTTCAAAATGATTGTGGCATGGTGGTTATAGAGATGGACTGTCGCGGAGATCTGTATAGGGGCGGACTGCACGAGATCTCCGCTTGTCCCTTTCCTGATACTTTTCAGCTACCTAAAAGATTTAAAATGATCATGGCTTGATGGTTATACGGGCCAACTATGCAGAGATCTGTGTAACAGCTTCCCGAGTAGACAACTTAAAATACTGTGGCGGCAATAAAACATGGCCATAAAACATCAGTTGAATTAGTGGGAGCCATTATGTAAAATAATAAAAAAAATTAAATAAATAAACGGAAGGCAAACGTTCAATCACCTCCATTATAAGAAGTCTCGCTAGTTGTCATTTGTCAATATGATTTAAAAGGAAGCAAATCCTCCTATTTGAATCCATTCCTCATTCCTTATGTAGAGGCAACCGCTCTCTTGGTTTTCTGTGCTTGTTATCATTGTGTTGGTGTACTACTTCTTGCTCCTGTTGAACGTGTTGATTGGGAGAAAGAAGGGAATGGCTGGACTTCCCCTTCCTCCGGGACCTCCAGCTTGTCAGTTGGAAAGAAAGCCCACCGTGTCTTTCTCTGTCCTTTCTTAGTATTACGGGCCGCTCGTGACACTCTATCTTGGCATGAAAACTGCTGTAGTCGTCTCATCTTCTGCGACGGCAAAGGAAGTTCTCAAAACCCACGATCACGAATATTTCTTACCACAAATCATCAATAGCTTTTGGTAAGTATGGACCTCGCTGGCGGTTTCTCACACGTATTGTCAGCACTGAGATGTTCACTTCCAGGCGACTAGAAGGTCTGCAACACCTCTGAAGAGATCAAGTATTTCAAATGACTCGACTAATATTCGAAAATAACAGCATGGAAGAAAGAGCATAAATATAAATATTCCGCATACTGTATTCTACATGGGATTCAATCTGTTAAGCAAAAATAATCTTAAGTACGACCTTGTACGTGTTAATCCGGACTGCGCTCCGGACATGGGTGAAGCCGGACTGCGCTCGCCAAGTCGGGGATCCAGGTAAAAATTTTTACTTGATGTTGCACTTGCCTTCTGACATATGTGACGTCTAACAGATCCGATCGCCGCAGAAGTTAATGTTAGTTCGACGATTGGTCAGAAACCCTAGTTTAGTGTCTATCAGAACCTGTCAGACGATAACCTCTATCTTCCTCTCCCCGCAGCTATATAAGGCAGTTCGGGTCTTCAGACAAGTAGAGGAGAGTGGGGGAAATTTGGAGAAACAGATAAGAGAAAAGAAGTCATTCGTAGAGCAGCAGAGGAGATCGTTTCAGTGAGCAGTGTAGCTCATCTGTTTAATGTCCGAGCAACAAACTCGACATTTGTTTTCCCTCTTAGTTTATCCTGCAACTTTAGTCTGCAGATGTTTGTATTTCCTCAATTGTGGACTTTTGTAACCCTCGTCTTATAAGAATAAAGTTTGATGTTGCTTAAGGCATCTGTAGGGTTTGCGGTTATCCCTGTCTATGTAAAATCTACTATTTTTTGTATAAATGCCTCAGAGCATTTTTTATTTTTGTGTTCTACAATTTTGAACTCAGATCTTGAACATTGCATTTAGATTCGGTGTTTCTCTCCTCTCGTACAGTTCTTGCCAAAGCCAAACAAAACATTGATGTAGCCGCGCAAGCCTCCGGACGACAAAAATTTGCAAGGCAAATATTTGCCTAAGTCTAGAGTTGTCCACCTGACTGCATAGCGAAGTCAGACTTCGTTGTCTTTGACCAACGCAGTTGGGCATTGACCAGCCGCTCCCTAACTTAGCACTTTTTTTCGTGCACAGCCCGATTGCGCACATTTTTCATGCGCAACCCAACTACGCACATTACTCCGTGTGCAACTCGACTATGCAAGTTTTACTTGTGCAACCTGATTATGCAAATTTTGAGAGCATAGCCTGATTGCATAAATTTTGGGAGCGTAACCTGATTGCGCAATAATCGGAAGCACAGCCCGACTTAGGCTGCGTAGCCCAATTTCAGACCCTCCCTTTGCCTTGTGCTCCCACTCTCGACGATGGCATAAATTAAAAATAAAACTTCAAATTGGTATCAGAGCCACTAATCCCTTGACATGAAGATTGAAGTAGAATGGCTTCTAGTAGCAACAACTTGCAGTTGTAGATCCTGCGCTTCAATGGCAAGAATTATGATTACTAGAGCATCCAGATGAAGATCCCGTTCGGATCTCAAGGGTTGTGGGAGTTAGTCAAGATGGCTACCTAGAACCGACAAATGCAATAGCATTGCCTACCCTCTCTCAAGTAGACAAGACCTATTAAAAGAGAACACGAAGAAGGACCAGAAGGCCCTCTTCTACATCATGCAAGCAGTCAAGGAGTCCATCTTCTCGTGGATCGCATAAGCCACCAAGGTGAAGCAGGCTTGGGAGATTCTGGCTAGCTCGTACCAGGGCACCAAAAAGGTAAAGTTACTAAAGCTATAGATTCTCAAGACAGAGTTTGAAAATCTACAGATGAGTAAGTCTGAGTCCATGAGTGATTCTTCACCTGGACGATGGACATTATCAACCAGATGCGGTTGAATGGAGAAATTATGCAGAGCCAAAGAATTATGGAGAAAATTCTCAAAAGTCTACCTGTCAAGTTTGACTTAGTTGTGATAGCAATCAAAGAGTCAAGGGATCTGACAACCCTCTCGAAAAATGAGCTCATGGGTTCATTGTAGCCACATGAACAGAGGCTGAGTCGTTCATCTCGAACCTCTTTGGAGAAAGCATTCAAGGCTTAGGTCTCATTTTGAGATAGTGGCAGACAAGATTCCCACCATGGAACCTCTAGTTCTCACAGAGCAAGAGGCAGGGGTAGGCATGGGAAAAGCAACAAGCAAGGAGGATGGTAAAACCCTAGCGAAGGAGAGACCAACTGTAATTTCCATCAGCAAGGTGGAAGAGGCAGTTCAAAGAATCAACAAGCTAGATCTGGTCAGAAGGACATGTCAAAGGTCCAGTGCTATTTCTATAAGAAGTTTGGCCATTACATATCATAGTGCAAAAAATAGATGGACAAGGAGAACCAACAATAGGACCATTACAAGGACGAAATCAGAAATGCGATAGGAGAAAACATGTTGTTGACTTGCAATATTGAGGAGTTCCAGAAGAATGTCTAGTATTTAGAAAGTGGGTGCAACAACCACATGATGGGGAACAAGGAGATGTTCTCCCAACTGGATGAAAAAGTCTATTCTAAGGTGAATATGGGGAACAACAACAAGGTTCTCATAATGGGGAAAGGAAAGATCCTCATCCGCACCAGGCATGGTGAACGAAAGCAGATCTGTGACATCTAATATGTGTCTGGCCTGAAGCTTAAACTACTAAGCATTGGACAGCTCGTGCAGAAGGGACATACAATCTAGTTCATAGATGAAGCTTGCACCATTAGAGACAAGTCGCATAAGAAGATTTCTACCGTGTCCATGAAGAAGAATAAAATGTTTCCACTACATATTTAGAACAAATCATTGATGTCTCTAGTGAAAGATGCTACCAAGTTGTGGCATCTAATATTTGGTCACCTGAACTTCAATGTCTTGAATCAACTACACAAGAAATAGATGGTGAAGGTTTTACCCATGATAGAGCAGCAAAATCAAGTTTGTGAGGGCTGCTTAGTCGAAAAACAACATAGGGATTCATTCCCTTTTAGTCAGTATTGAAGAGAATCATAGCCACTGGAGCTGGTGCACTCAGATATTTATGGTTTGATGTAGACCAACATGTTTGTTGGCAACAAATACTTCTTAACGTTCATAGATGACTTCAACCGAAAGACTTGGATCTATGCCTTCAAGTTGAAGTCAGAAGCATTTTCCAGATTCAAGGAGTTCAAGTCTCTAGTGGAGAAACAAAGTGGATATCATATCAAGACTCTCAAGACAAATGACGGAGGTGAATACATCTCCAATGAATTCCATAACTACTACAAGCAACATGGAATTCGAAGGTAGTTCACTATCAGATACACGCCATAGCTGAGAGGAAGAACCGAACCATCATGGAGATGGCACGAAGCATGATGAAGGCAAAGAGATTATCGCATGAATTTTGGCCAGAGGTTATAACATGTGCAGTCTACCTACTAAACATATGTCTCACAAAAAGCGTGAAGGACAAAATCCCTCAGGAGGCATGGAGCGGTGTAAAGCCAAGTGTGGCTCACTTGCGTGTGTTCGGGTGCATTGCATATGCACATATTGTAGAAGAGAAACGGTATAAGTCGGATGATAGAGTTGAGAAGTGCATTTTCACAGGTTACAGTGAGCAAGCGAAGGCATATAGGTTGTATAAACCTATGACAAAGAAACTCATCATCAGTCATGATTTGTAGTTTCTTGAAGATGAAGCCTAGAAGTGGAAGTCATAGATTGGCCAGTCAGAGCTAGCAATAGTAGAGTTTGTTGACTTGTAAGAAGGAAGTGTGCAGCCACCTACAACCTCCAACAATAGTAGCGATGCTAGCAGTAGCACAACCACTTCATCTCAGTCACCTCCATGTGCAAGTATAATCCAGAACCTGGTGACGCCAATGAAGACAAGGAGCTTGCCAAAAATCTACGAGGCAACCCAAACCCATGTAAATGAAGAGTACTCTGACTTTACATTCATTACTAAATTTGATCTAGTAGAGTTTGAAGACATAATTCAAAATCAAAAGTGGGTGTAGACTATGGACGATGAGATTGAAGCCATTGAAAATAATGATACATGGCAACTGACAGATCTTCCCATAGGGAAGAATACTATTGTGGTCAAGTCGGTGTATAAGACAAAGTTTAACTCCTATGGATACGTTGACAAGCATAAAGCCAGACTGGTGGCAAAGGGCTACAAGAAAAATTTAGGCATCAATTACCATGAGGTTTATGCGCTTATAGCCCAACTTGACACAGTTAGGATGATCCTAGCATTGGTAGCCCAATAGGGTTGGAAGATGGCAGATGGATGTCAACGGAGTATTGGAGGAAGAGGTCTACATAGACCAGCCACCAAGTTACAAAATTGAAGGTCAGGAGGGCAAATTCTTGAAGCTGAAGAATGCCCCGTATGGTTTGAAGTAGGCACCTCGAGCTTGGTACAATCGGATTGACAGATATTTTCATGAAAATGAGTTCGTAAAATGCCCATATGAGCACACCCTATACATGAAGACAAATTATGTAGGTGAGCTCATAATAGTTTGCCTATATGTGGATGATTTTATTTACACTGGCAACAACATAACACTATTTGACCAGTTCAAAACAACCATGAAGAAGGAGTTCGAGATGATGGACTTAAGACTGATGAAGTATTTTCTTGGCATTGAAGTTGACCAATCGGTAGATGGCATCTTCATTTCTTAGGGTAAGTATGCGAAGGATGTCCTGAAATGGTTCAAGATGGAGGATAGAAAACCTGCCATCACACCTATAGCCATAGGTTTGAAGCTGAGCAAGCTAGATTCAGGGAGGAATGTAGATCCAATGTTGTTCAAGAGGCTAGTTGGCAGTCTAATGTATTTGACTACAACTCAGCCAGATCTGATGTTCGAAGTCAGTCTGATCAGTCATTTTATGGAGACTCTAAAGGACACACACTGTCCAGCAGGCAAGAGGATCTTGCATTATGTCAATAGGACACAAAATAATGGCCTATTTTTACACCAAATAGGACCAGTTGGAACTGGTGGGCTTCATAGACAGTGACTAGGCTGGCAACATCGACGATCGAAAGAGCACCTCCAGGTATGCTTTCCATATTGTATCAGGAGCAGTCTCATGGGCATCCAAGAAGCAACCCATTATTGCATTGTCCACATTCGAAGTAGAATAAGTTACTGCCATGTCAGCCACATGCTAGGCAGTTTGGCTACGAAGAGTTCTGAGTGAACTGAACTATCCTTCAAAAGGTGCGACAACATTTTTTTGTGACAACAATTTAGCCATTGCACTATCAAAGGATCCCGTGTTCCATGGATGAATGAAGCACATCGATATTCGTTATCACTTCATCAGAGAGTTGGTGAAGTCTAGAGAAATTCAACTACAGTTTTGCAGACCCAAGGAGAAGTTGGCAAATATTTTCATGAATCCTTTGAAGGAGGAAGACTTTAGCATATTATGAGAGCATCTTGGAGTCAAAGCGCTTGTGAAATCAGGCTTAAAGGAGGGTATTAGAAATATTAATCCTGATTTCATGCCTCTGCAAAACTGCACTTCGAACTTGGATGAACCCAAAATGTGCTTGTGAAGTTGGGGATCCCAATAAATTTTTTGACTTGACGTCACACGTGACTTCTAACAGATGTGATGTCTGACAAATCTAATCGCCACAGAAGTTAATTCATGTTCGATGATAGGTCAGAAATCCTAGTTCAGTGTCTATCAAAACCTGTTAGAGGATAACCTCTATCTTCATCTCTCCATAGCTATATAAGGTAGTTCGGGTCTTCAAATAGGTAGAGGAGAGTGGGGGAAGTTTGGGGAAACAAGAAATAGAAAAGAAATCATTCACAGAGTAGCAGACGAGATAATTTCAGTGAGCATTGTAACTCATATAAAGTTTGCTATTACTTAAGGCATCTGTAGGGTTTGTGGTTATCTTTGTCTGCATAAAATCTACTATTTTTTGTACAAACACCTCAAAGCATTTTTTATTTTTGTGTTCTACAATTTTGAACTCAGATCCCAAGCATTGCATTTAGATTCAGTGTTTCTCTACTCTTGTACAATTATTTCCAAGCCAAACAAACCATCGTTCTAACTGCATAAGCCTCCAGATAGCAAAAATTTGCAAGGCAAATATTTACCTAAGTCTGGAGCTGTCCACTCGACTACACAGCGAAGTCAGACTTCGCTACCTTTGACCAGCACAGTTGAGCGTTGACCAATCGCTCCTCGAATTAGAATTTTTTTTTGTGCATAGCCCGATTGTGCATGTTTTTCGTGCGCAACCCGACCGCGCCAGTTTTACTTGCAAAATGTGATTGCATAAATTTTGGGAGTGCAGCTTGATTGCACAAATTTCAGGAGGGCAGCACAATTGCACAAATTTTGGGAGCACAACCCAATTACACAAATTTTAGGAGCACAAACTGATTGTGCAATAGTCGTGAGCGTAGCTTGACTTTGGCTATGTAGCCTAATTTTGTGCCCTCCCTTCGCCTTGCACTCCCAATCCCGAAAATGATGTAAATTAAAAATAAAACTTAAATACAATCCAAACAATCCAGCTCCTATAGAGTTCAACAATGATTTTAATGCAGCAATGATGTTTGTGGGTACACCCAGTTTGTTAGATTTTTTCCCATTTTTTGTGTGACTGGAACATCAGCGCGTGTGTCGTTTGGCATTGAAGCAGAATAAAATCAGCAAAAATGTTTGTTCAGCATGAATAAATCCAGAAAGCTTCTTTTGTCGCCATTTTGGGAGAAATAGAATGCGCAAGGTTTTTTTTTTTTGTGCAATATTAATTTTTTGGGGCGCAATAAGACAAAAGTAACTTTTAAATGTCTTTTCATAATAAGACAAAATGTCTTTCAAAAGATATAATGATGAAATGGATTTTTGAAGGAGAAAAAGGGTGAAACTCCCTTTCTTTGGTCAAAATGGTCAAAGGGTTTTTTGATGCACCACTTGCCCCAAATAATATGACAACTTAAACATGCACAAGTAAATATATTTTATATTAATAAAATGAGATGCTTACACTGACGCTTAAAATATGTAGCTTCAACTTCTCAATATTTGAGGTCTTCCTCCTTTGGATTTTTGTCTCTTCAACCACTCCTCCTTTCTCTTCTTTCTGCTCTATGCTATACATTGTTACATTCTTCTATTTGATTGTCTTCTCCTCTGCTCTCCTTCATTCTCTCTACACTGTTGTGCACTCACATATTTTTCTTAAATGCACCACCATCGTATATAGTCGGGCGTAAGAGAGGATAAGGCTTATATTATGACAGGGGATAAGGCTTATCATCGAATTAAGGTTTTCATTGAACAATTAATTGTTTCTGCCGAAATGGTAATAACTATGCACACAATAAAAAGCGGTGCTCAGATTTTAGCAATAAGATTTGTCTAAGATTTTTTCATGCATCAAATATGGTTTAATTTTTTAACATCCTCCTTTAAACCAAATTTCATAAAATATTTGATGTCAAGCTTTTACTTTAGCCTGTTGAAGTCCTCATCCTACAAAGGTTTCATGAAAATATTTGTTACATGCTCTTTTGACCTACGAAATAGTAACTCAATTTCATTAGCTTTCACTAGCTCTCTGATGAAATGGTAGCGGATATCGATATGCTTCATCCTACCTTGAAACTCTGGATCCTTCAATAGTTCTATGATAGAATTATTGTCACAAAAAATAGTTGTTACCCCTTCTAGTGGATGATTGAGCTTGCCCAAAATTCTCCTTAGCCAAATTGCTTGGCATGCGGCTGAAGTGGCGATAACATGCTCTTCCTTTATAGTGGACAATGCAACTATTGGTTGCTTCTTTGAGGACCATGAAACTGCTCTTGATCCAAGATAGAAAGCATACCCAAAAGTACTCTTTCGATCATATGTACTCCCAACCCAATCGCTATATATGTAGTTAATCAGTTCAAGCTAGTCTTTTCTGGCATAGAAAATTCCATGGTTTTTGGTCCCATTGACATTCGTACTATTCTTTTCCCTATCTGCAAGTGAGTATTTTTTTGTGCTTCCATAAATATGCTAATCATAATCACTACAAACATTAGGTCTGGTCTAGTTGTAATCAAGTACATCAAACTTCCAACTAACCTCTTATAGAAATTTGTATCAACATTGCTACCACAATCATTTTTGCTCAATTTCAGACCTATTGCAACTAGTGTGATAGTAGGTTTTTTGTCCTACATATTAAACCTCTTTAAGACATATTTTGCATACTTGCCCTAAGATATGAAGACGCCATATATAGATCGGTCAACTTCAATACCAAGAAATTATTTCATCAGCCTTGAGTCCATCATCTCAAACTCCTTCTTCATGGTTGTTCTAAACTGGTCAATTAGCACATTGCTATTGCCAGTGTAAATAAGATTGTCTACATACAAGCAGACTATCATCATCTACCCCTCTACATTTATCTTCATGTATAGAGTGTGCTCATATGGGCATTTGATAAACCCATTCTCCTAAAAATATGCATCAATTCAGCTATATCAAGCCCTGGGTGGTTGCTTCAACCCATACAAGGCCTTCTTTAGCTTCAAGATGTTACCTTATTTTCCTTCCAACTCATAGCCTAGTGATTGATATATGTAGACCTCTTCTTCCAACACTCCATTCAGGAAGGCAAACTTGACATACATCTGATAAACATTCCAGTATTTCTGGGCTACCAATGCCAGAATCATTTTGACTGTGTGAAGTCTTGCTACAAGCACATACAACTCATGATAGCCAATCCCTAATTTTTGCTTGTAGCCTTTTGCCACTAGTCTAGTCTTATGTCTATCTACTTCACCTTGGGAATTAAACTTCATTTTATATACCCACATGACTCCAATGGTCTTCTTCCCTGTTGGAAGATCCATCAACTACCAGGTCAGATTCTTCTCTATGGCCTCTATCTCATTATTCATAGCTTGCACCCATTTTTTGATTTTGAATTGCTTCTTCAAATGAAATTGGATCACACTCATAAAATAAAGCAAAATCAGTATGTTCTTCATTTATTTGATGATGGATTATTTCATAAATGTCTTGCAAGTTCCTTGTCTTCATGGATATCCTCAACTTGGAGATCCTTCTTACAAGTGGAGGTTTTTGTGATGATGAGGCAGTGATGCTACTAGATCTAGTATTATTGCTTTAAGCTACAGGATGATGCACTTTGTTTTCCTCCATGTCCTTAAACATAATAATTGCTTGTTCGGGCTAGCCAATATTTGATTTCCAGTTCCAGGCTTCATCCTCTATGAACTTCACATCTCGGTTGATAATTAACTTCTTCATAATACGATTATACAACCTATATGCCTTTGAATTTTCACTATACCTAGTGAAGATGCATTTCTCTACCTTGTCATCCAGCTTCTTTCTCTTCTCATATGGAACATGTGCATATGCTATGCACCAAAAAAATCTTAAATGAGCCACACTAGGCTTCTAATTGCTCCAAGATTCCTGAGGAATCATGTCCTCTTTGTGAGACACCTATTCAACAGATAAAATAAACAACATATAGCTTTTATCTAGAACTCATGTGCTAAATTATTTACCTTCAGCATACTTCGTGCCATCTCCATAATGGTTATGTTCTTTCTCTCTACAACACCATTATGTTGTGGTGTGTATCTGGCTATGAACTACCTACGAATTCCATTTTTCTTGGAGAAACTATGGAATTCATTAGAGATGTATTCACCTCCTCCATCTGTCTTGAGATTCTTCACATAATAGCTACTCTATTTCTCAACCAGAGCCTTGAAATATCTAAATTTATTGAAATTTTATGACTTTTTCTTGATGGGATATACCCATGTCCTCTGAATGAAATCATATATGAAATTTAGGAAGTATTTGTTGTCGGTAAATGTGCTAGTTTGCATCAAACCGCAAATATCATAATGTACCAGCTCTAATGGTTATGAAGATCTCAAAGAATTCCCTATAGGAAATGCATCCATGTGCTTCTTTTCAACTAAGCAACCTTCATAAACTTGATTTGGTTTCTCAATAAGGAGTAAACCCTTCATCATTTATTTCTTGTGTAGCAAATTTATGCCATTGAAGCTCAAGTGACCAAATCTAAGATGTCACAACCACGTAACATCTTTTACAACTACACTTAATGAAATAAATTATTTATCCTAAATATATAGGCAAAACATCTTATTCTTTATCATGGAAATTATTGCAATTTTCCCATGCTCTTTGAATCTGATGGTACAAGATCCATCCTTAAATTAAATAGTGTACCCATTTTGCACAAGTTGTCCAATGCTCAACAAATTGTGCTTCAATCTAGACACATAATATACATCAATGATCTGCTTCCTTTCACATTGCCTGGTGAAAATAAGGATTTTTCCTTTTCCCATGATAGGTACCTTGATGTTGTTCTCCATATTCACTTCAGACTTGATTGTTTCATCAAGCTATAAGAACATTTCTCTATTCCTAGACATGTGGTTATTGCACCCATTATCTAGATACTATGTGTTCTTCTAGCTCTCCTCAGTATTTTAATTTCACAACATATTCCCAAAAGCATCTCTACACTTTGAATTTTTAGATTCATTTGTGTAGTAGGCTTGCTGCTTATTATCCTTGGCCATCTTCTTTCTACACTCAAAAATATAGTGACTAATTTTATTGCAGTAATAACACTAGATTTTAGATTTATCATAATTTTATTAGATCCTCATTATTGATTTTTGTCATTGCCTCGTTGTCCTTCTTGATAGAAGTTGTAGTTGGTCTCTCCATCATTGGATTTTGACCTTCCTCCTCACTTGTTAACTATTCCATGATTGCCTCTACCTCTTCCTCCTTGGGAACTAGAGGCTCCTTGTGAGATTCTTCTCTACTACTATCTCATAATGAGAACTACATATTGAACACTTGCTTCAATAATGATTGAGATGACCGAATCAGTCTCTACTCATGTGTTTGTAGAGAATCCATGAGCTCATACATAGAGAGGGTTGTAAAATCCCTTTATTATTCAATTACTATCACGACTGAATCAAACCTAGCTAGTAGGCTCCTTAGTATCTTCTCCACAATCCTCTAGTTCTCCACATAATCACCATTAATACCCAGCTGGTTGATAATACCCATTATTTGGGTAAAGAAGTTGCTCATGGACTCTGACTCACTCATCTATAAGTTTTCAAACTCCCTTCTCAGCATTTGCAATTGGACCTTCAATTTGTTGGTGCCTTGGAAGGAGCTGCAAATAATTTCCCATGCTGCTTTCGATGTGGTTGTTACTACAATTTACAAGAATATTATGTCCTTGACTGCTTGCATTATATATATTAATGCCTTCTAGTCCTTCTTTCAGTTCTCCTTTAGCAAGTCTAACTCTTCCTAGGAGAGAGCACTCATGGCTACTACATCTGCTGGTTTTGCATAACCATTCTAGACAAGGTCCCATAGCTCCTGAGACCTAAATAGGATCTTCATCTAGATGCTCCAGTAATCATAATTTTTGCCATTGGACCATGGTATCTGTAACTATAAAGGGTTGTTTTCAGAAACCATTGCTTCTTATTATCCACAAGAAGTATCTAGCTCTGATACCAATTTGAAATGGAATAAAATCTACAAAAATACTTGTTCAAGACAAATAAATCCAAAAAGAATCATGACGTTGTTTGGGAAAACATCATGAGCCTTTGTCTTTGATGGTACAAGATCCATCCTTGAATTATGAGTAAAATATTTCATATATGGAAGTGAAGATTTATGAGTGTGAGGTGTCTTATGTATAAGTGAGAGTTTTGAGTATGAAGTATTGAGTTTAGGAGTAGGGAGTCATGAGTAATCATGAGAAAATTTGTCACTATGTAATACATAAGATTTGAAAAAAATATGAAAAGTTGTATCTCCCATGAGTTTTAGGAGATCAAAGGTCAAGATTCATGTTCATTGAAGAGCCTCATGAAAATTATATATTATAAAAAAATCTTTGTGTTATGTAATGAATGAATGAATGAAGAATTGAAGAAGCATTTATATATGCATGCTTTTGTAGATAAATTATTTCAATAATTATTTATTTTTAGTGTGCAATATTATTATGATAAAATGAGTTTGTCATGCGTGAGATTATTTGATCCTGAGAATTATTAGTTTATAAGTTCTTTTGGTCCATTTTCTAACAAGACCTAAGAAACTATGAAGCTCAATCAATGAATTTAAAGTAGATCAATATTTGATGACTTGGATATTCTCTAGGTGGACATGAAATCCATGCTTATTAATGACAAATCCTAGATGTTGTAGGTATTTTTCACCAAATAAATGATTCTTTAGGTTTATATGAATCTTATGTTAATGCAAAGTGCTAAAGACTTGATTGAAATATTATAGGTTTTAATCACATGTACTATAGAGCACAATAATATCATCCATGTAGACAACTATAAATGAGTCAATGAATGGTCATAATATGTCATTATTCATACTTGTGTATGTCATAAGTACCTTACTAAGGATAAAGGGTGTGACCAATTGCTCGAGCATATGTTCTTTAGACTTTAAGTCTATCTTCCAAATATTTATTGTCTCAATTAGGATGTAATGATACTCAAATTTGAGGTTAATCTTGGTGAGGTATTTGACACCCCTCATCTACTCTAGGAGATCATGTCAATCATAGCAATAGAATAATTGTTCTTCATTATAATCTTATTGACCACTTTCAAGTAAATATAGAGTTATCAAGAACCATATTTCTTATGAGCTAACATGATCGAGATTCCATAGGGTAAAGAATTGGGTCTAATATGAATTTTCTATATCAAAATCTAAATTTTATGCTTAATATTATCATTATCCATAATGTAGTATCGATAGATTCATGCATTGGAAAAAGGCACCACTCATATAAAATAAGTTAAATGTTTGATTTACTAATGAAGAGGGACCCATAAATATGATGTAAAGACATCACTATAAGTTGAGACAAGTTGGTCCATCTGGTAATGTTATCCCTAATATGCATATAAAATATACCTAGAAGTGGTTTATATGAGGTTCTTTTCATTTTGAGTCATGACCATAAATAACATAAATATCCTTATTTGATTGTTATATTTGATATTGTTTGATATTAAATAGGGATAGTTTAACAAGTGTTGCCACATCTAGAATCCTATAGTGCCATGAAGTGTGATGATGATAATTCATGGTCTAGATTCATAGACAACATGATGTTACCGCATGAAATATTACTTGATAAAGGAATCACACACATCAAGAAAAATAATGTCTCATATTATGTCATCCCTAAAAATCTTCATGGCATAGGTGAGACACCAATTCTTTGTAATGCAAATGGATTTACCTTGATGAAGGCACGTGACATTGTATGGTTGAGGATGTTGTGTCATGGGTACATTCATATTTTTAACTATATTTATCATGGTCAAGTTCTTTTGGATACAATTATCCATAATGAAGTATAGAATTTCTCCTTTTGAAAGCACAAGGATACAGAAGAAAAAAGGAAAGCGAATATGCGAAATGCAAACAGAACCGGACTTAGTGCTAAATCCTAGAAACTTGAAAGCGCATGAAAAGAGGGACAAGCATGAGTGAATAAAAATGAAACAAATGTGAATAAATAAGACAGCCATTTTTATTTATATGTTTCACAACTTGGTTACAATGTGCATCCTCCCATTCCAAGGGCTAGAAGCGTTTAAGCGTACGTTCTCGTTACATCCATGGGCTCCTTTCCTTCTTTCACGTGCCCACATGTAAAATGGGTGGACCAAACATCATCGTCACTTGTGTTGATGAGTCTGGACTCCTCAATTCTCCTTTGATGTCCAAACCCTATGTTCAAAAGAACAAGAAATGGTCAGTAGCACCTGCGGATGAAACAAAGCATGCAATCCCCAAGCCTACGATAAGTGAATGAGAAAAATGAATTAAACTATGACTAAAACAGATCCAAATGCTCTAAAAATTTGACAGAGGCATCAAGACATCACCAGGAAGGCTCTGCAAAAAGAACATTTAGGAAATTCCTCACCGATTTGAATTTGCTCTGGGGTGGGACGAATTCACCTACAACAAAACGCCAAAAAGGTACTATCAAAATGTCCTACCTAGGAAGCTCCAAAATACCTGCAAACTTGGGGTTAGCTAATTGTGAACATTTTGGGAAGACCCAGATGGTCAGATTTTCTCAATTTAGCCTCCATCAATGGGAATTTGATGATGCTACCTGTAGGTTAGTAAAAGCAAGCAAAGATAGAAATATGGTCAAAATTGTTCAAAACGAGACAAAATTCAAATGGCAACCTATCTAAGCATCATAGAATTGAATGTAAAAATGAAATAAAACAAGTCTACCACAAAATTCCCATCACTTTGAAAGGGGGCGATTAGGATTGTGGCAATGTGGGAGGGGGCGCCCATGGGGCAGGCCACCCGTCGTTTGAGGCCTGATTTCGGAACCAATCCACTTGGGATGGGTCCAAAACCTCTTGTGTGGTATTTTCGACAAATTTCGTGGGATATTGTGGCCAAATTTCAGGTTTTGGGCTCGAGATTCTTTCTCCCAATAGTCACCCAATGACCTCCCCTCTAAAGTAGATCAAGGATGTGAAAGGCGCAAATCCAAAAGGTGTGAGTTATGTAAATAAATTGATAGTACTTCGTTGCTCTAAAAATGTTCATTCTCTGTATATTTTGGGGTGAGAAAACTCACCAATTTATAGACCTGGAGGTCTCTTGAAATGGGCATGCAGAGGCGCCACTTGGCAATCATGCATTCCCAGGGGGAAGGAGATTCCTCCCCGAATTGGGACTTCATGACTGACCTTGCAAATACCTCTAACGCTCGAAAACAGTCACCCATACTCCCATGCAATGAAGGAAGTGTTGAGTGGCGGATCTGAGCTGCCATTTGTCAAGATTTGACTTTTTGCCCGTTAAACCTACAATTCACCCCACCCTGGAGCGAATTCAGAATTCATCCCTGGGTGGGGTGAATTCCAATTTGAATTAGTTCCAGGGTGGAACAGATATTGAGCAAAGTGCTTGAAGGTGCTACCCTTGGGGCTGTGTGTGTCAAAGCGATTAGTGTTCACAGTCACATAATCATATTGGTGTTATTTTGGTGTCTATAGATGCCCCTTTTTGGGATGCGCTGTGCATATCGCAACGTTGAGCAAAAATAGATAACCAAAGCACTAATGATTTGGGTTTTTCAGTAACCTAACCAACTCTTGATGCCCCAAGTATGGAAAGGGCATGCATTCTTGAATCCTTGCTTCTGACGAGCGAAGGAACTCAATTCAAATGTTAACCTTTTTCGGTGAGGTGACACTTGATCTTGGACATTGATCGGTCATGAATAGGCAAAGGGCGCAACCTTTTTCTATGAGAACCTTGAGTTCATGATTCACAAAATGCCAAGTGATTTGATCAGGTTGTGATTATTGCTTGTTTACTGCCCCAAGCAGGAGCGTAATTGTCTTTGTCAATGATTCTTTGAATGCATGCCATTTTCCTTAATTGGGTGTGTATTTGTTGATTGGTGACTAAGTGTGACTACCCCCTCAAGCGACGAATCGATGAGGGAATGACCTTCATGAGAAAAGTGACGAGTCGCTTGACCCAAGATGACTTGTGCAAATGTGCCCTTAGATGTTTTAGCATTAAGCACATGCAATTTTCTGACATTTAGACCTATTTTTGGTGGGTGTTAACCATTTTTGCGATGCGTTTTGGAGCTAAAATTGGCAGAAATCCATCCTCCCGTGGAGCGGTCCGGCTATGGTAGCCTTCGTTCGGCAATGTTATTACTATTTTTGGGTGGGTTTTTGACCCTTTTGTTGACGCCGTTTAGGGATGAAATTCTTGAAAATTTGTCTTCCCGTGGAGCGGTCCAGCTATGGTAGCCTTCTTAGGGAATAGGATAGCGAGGATTTGTGACCTCAACATCTATTTTACATGCCCGAAATGTCAAGTGCCAAAGCACTCTCATCGGGCAAGTTTATTAGCTATTTTGGTGCATTTTTGTTCAATTTTTGTTGTTTTTTGAAATTTTTGCCCTGAATTCATTTCGGGGTGGGAAAAATTCTAGCTTAGTATTCGTACTAGGGTGGGATGAGTGCTATCCAGAGTGCTCATCCCAGGGAGGAATGAATAAAATCTCAAAAGGCCTATTTAAAGGCCAAAACTAGGGTTTGGGCTCATTTGTAATTGAATTTTCTTACGATTTGGAGCTCTAGGGAGGAGGAGGTTAATTCTGTGAAGTGAAGCGTTGCTGAATTTCTCCTGACATCATGAGTGCACAAACCAGATCGAGCGGCAAAGTCGAAGCAAGACCAGTAAATGCTCCTTAGTGTTATTTCTTTGTTTGTTATGTGTTTTAACACTGCAAGTTATTGGTTTGTTTTTATTTGTTATGTTGCTTTTCAAAATTAAAATTGAAACCCTAAAACTGAGCTGAACACAAACCAAGACTTAGCTTAAAACTGAACGAAAAACGTAGTTAAAATCTAGGTGAATTTTTTTATTTATCTTGCTTTAAACTAAAACTCTAGGATAAACGGAACATAAAACCCTAGTTTTTTAGGTTGAGCTTGTCAGTTTTAAAACGTAGGTGAAAACCCTAGGTTAAAAAACTATTATTTTAATTTTGTTTTTTTTGTGCAGACGTTATTAATTTGAAACTTAGAATACATAAACCCTAAGACTGACAACTGTAGGTAAAAAAGTTTTTTGTTTTTTTTTGTTTTTATGTTGTTGTCAGTTTTAAACTTAGAGTACAGAAACCCTAAGACTGACAACTGTATTTGCTGAAAAGAAAATGTTTTTGTGTTTTTATGTTGTTGTCCATTTTAAACTTAGAGTACAAAAACCCTAAGACTGACAAATGTATTTGCTAAATTGAAAATGTTTTTGTGTTTTTATGTTGTTGTCTGTTTTAAACTTAGAGTACAGAAACCCTAAGACTGACAACTGTATTTGTTGAATTGTTTTTGTGTTTATTTTGATTTTTTATGAATTTTGTTGTTTTTGAGCTGTACATTGGTAGGCAGTGTTGTATATTCATGTTATTGTGTTGTACAATTTTTTTTTTATATATATTTTTTAGGATTTTAATGTTTTTATGTTGTTTTCTTTTGCAGGTTGTGAAGAGCCGGTATTGTGTACCTACTACTTTTTCTGAAGCATGGGGGTGCTAACTGTGGCTTATTGGGAGTGGCTTGGTGCCCTTGGGATCAAGCAAGTGGCTCAACTGGAGCCTGTGGTCAAGGATCGTGCCTATCTGACAGCCCTGATAAACCTGTGGGATACCTAGACCAACACCTTCCATCTCCCAATAGGGGAGATGACAGTGACCTTGGAGGATGTTTATCGGCTTTTGTGGATTCTGATAGATGGACTATCAATCATAATGTCACTGCATGATCAGCAGACAATTGTGTTGATACGATGCTTCGGGCATGGGGATGAGCTGGGTGTGGAGAGCCTAGTGGAGAGGGCAAAGGTTGACTGCCAGATTGGTGAGATTTTGGTCCGATGGTGGCTGGAGAGAGGGGTGTTGGGACTGAGGCACACAATACTCATGGACCTCATTTCCAACATGCTACTACCTGACTCGTAAGGTGTGAGGTTCCTGTGGAACCTGCTAGATGTGGTCTAGCAGCTGGTAGAGTGTTCGATAGAGGCACCACTGATCATGAGGTGGGAGTAGACATTGCTGGCACAGCTCTATAGTGAGCTGTACGAGGTCCGCTACTAGAGGAAGAAGGGGATTAGCTACAACTATATGTTGTAGAGCTGGGCTTGGCAACACATAGTGGTGGAGAGGCTAGCCGGGTTATCGTGGATGACTCAGACGAAGATGGAGGATAAGGATATAGGCTATGCGGCTCTTTGGCGACGGTCTGAGGAGCAGGGACAAAGTCGGTGGTGGGTAGGTGTCGTAGGGCACTATGCTGATGCCCTCGCTCGGTTGACTCCAGGGGAGGTTTTCTGGCACCCTTATCAGGACTATCTAGCCTAGTCGAAGGCTGGAGAGTGGCTCTGATGGGTACCCAGGGAGCGGTGGCTGATTGGGTGGCATTGGACAAAGCATGAGTTCTTACCTTATAGTCGAGTTACATGACAGTTTGGGGTGCACTAGGGGTTGCCCAGCGAGCCCGTGGTCTATCGACACCAAGGGGATGAGAGGAGTCTGGATCGACCGGTCATCGCACCACTAGGAAAGGATTTTGATACAGTGATCGACCTCCTTGACATGGATGACGTTGGGACTACCACAGAGTATGACCAGTGGTGGCAAATGTGGCGATGGTGGGGAGAGGGGCCACTAGGAGGCACGAAGGTAGCAGCAGTCGACGGGGAGGGTGCCAAGGCACCAGGAGATGATTGGGGAGCTCCGTGGGAGGATGCAGATATGGTGGAGGTGGAGGATGAGGATGTGGATTTTGGGGTTCCAGATTAGCCAAAGATGTAGGATATCACGGAGCAGTGGGAGCCAGAGTAGGCTACTATTCTAGAGATGCCTATGCCTCAGGCGAAGGTGGAGGACACGAATTCTGGGCTACATGCTAAGATTGTGCGGTTGGAGGGTTTGCTATGAAGGCATGATGGGGAGCTAGGGGATGCACTGTAGGAGAGGGATCTCCTATGCATGCAACTGGAAGAGCGATAGAATGCATTGGCTGCCTACCACCGATAGGATGGGGGAACTAATTTTGCATGGGAGAGGGATCTCCTACGGACATAGCTGTCAGAGAGGGATAGAAATTTGGAATGGTGCGAGAAAAACTTGGCGATGTATCATGAGTGGGAGATGGACTCAGTGCAGCAACAGTTGGAGCTGGAGGTAGAGATTAGCTGCCTTGGTTGGTGGGTCCCTACGTTCAATGGAGGTGGATCATTATGCCGCTCAAGAGGGAGTGAGACTGAGCAGTCAGCATCCTATCGGCATAGGCAACTAGATGAGGGGGTGGTGAGTAGGCATGATGCGGGGGCTAGCAGCAGCCGCTCTAAGGGGTCTCACGGGACCCACACCATAGGGGGTAGTTCCCGTCACACCGATCTTGCATGATCATGGTGGCCGATGCCCTAGGCTTGGGGGTTTTTGAGCTGTTGGATTTTGTTGTGGGGTCACAGGACCGGTTTATTATAGCCTGCAAGCATTTTTGATGATATATACAAATGACTTTATTTTATTTATGCGAGTGATGATTTGATTTTATGCATGATGAGTGATGAGTATGGATGCATGTATGTTAATTTATTTTGATGGATGCATATGTTATGATGAATGCAAATGTTTTTTATTTATATGTGATATGCAAGATGGAATGGATGAATTGAATTTGTGTTGTTTAGCGAGAGCACCATAGACTGTTTAGACCTTTGTGTTTTGGCGAGTGCTGATGGCGATGCGAGCATGAATGATAGTGCAGTTGGTTTAGAAATGTAGCTGAGGTTTTCTGAGACTTAGACGGTTTTAACTCACTAGCCATGACTTTACTTTATCTTATCGGACTTTTGGACAAGGTATGAATTGGACTTGTCTTTGACCAAGTTATTTCACATCCCTATGTGTGCAATTGAGTTCATTTATGTGGTATTGGTCAGGATACCGCCAGTTCCAGATAGGCTGTCAACCAAACCTGTATTGAGGATCACCTAATTATCTCCACTAACTCTATTGTTGTATTTAGCTAGATTAATCTACGGTGCTATCTAGGATACCATAAGCTAGCTCATCCACATGCAAACATTGATCTGTACATGATTTAATGTGACAGATATATCATCATGCGGGAGGTTTACCACCAGTGACCGATAGGCTATCCACCAAATTGGTACTGAGGTTTGCCTCATGACCTATCATAGTGCTAAGAGTTCCAAGGATTCAAGTTTGAATCCCTTCTTTTCTTCAATTGTACTGGGATACTTGCTCTTTTGTAGTGATAAAAATCACTATTTATTTTATTTTTATTTTTCTTTTGAGCAAGGGATTTGAATTTCAAGTGATGAGAATCACTATTGTATGTGCCTTTTGATGTATGCACTTTGGTGGTGATGTCAAATTTTTGGAGTTTTTACTTTTTGCAATATTTTTATGGTTTTTGCAACTTTTTGAGAACTTGGGATTTTTGGGGAATTGGGTAGGGAGGAGGCTTGTCCTTTTGCCAACTCTCAGCATTCCTGGGGTCATTCGTACAGGGGGATGACCAAGATAATCATTTCGATTATGGTGACCTTTATTGTTGTGCAAGTTTCATATTTCATTCACACAACTTGGGAATTTTTATGTGTTTTAATTTGTGTTGGGACGCTATGTAATAAGGTGTGATCCAAGTAGAACTCTACCTTTGTAATATTTGTCGGACTTGGTACAAGTTGTGGCTAGAAAGCTATATAGCGACTGAAGGATAAGAACTCTTGATACATTAGAAGACCACTAACTCTGGTATGGAAAAAAGAAGTGAATGATGTTTCTATTTGATGGACTGCTTATAAAAATGGAGAAATGTGGAACAAGATGGATTGTCGGTGTAATTACAGTCTATGGTGCCTTTGACTTGTAAGACCACAAATATGCAATGTATGGATGTGATGCTTAATGCAGCTACATATTTTTGTGTTTTTTATGGATTGATTTTTTTTTGTGAATATGGAGATGATATGTAAGAAGAGATTTTTAATGGTGTGATGAGTTTGAGCATGCCAGGAAATGAGATGCAAATTTTTATTTATTTTTGATGATTTTACTGTTTTTAATTTTTTTTTTTTTTTTTGACCAAGTGATTGTGGGAATCCTTGGAGCTTTTTGAGATTGACCAAGTGATTATCAGAATCCTTGGAGCATTTTGAGATTGACCAAGCGATTGTAGGAATCCTTGGAGCATTTTGGGATTGACCAAGCGATTGTCGGAATCCTTGGAGCATTTTGGGAATTGACCAAGTGATTGTAGGAATCCTTGGAGCATTTTGGGATTGACCAAGTGATTGTAGGAATCCTTGGAGCATTTTGGGATTGACCAAACGATTGTAGGAATCCTTGGAACATTTTGGGATTGACCAAGTGATTATAGGAATCCTTGGAGCATTTTGGGATTGACCAAGCGATTATCAGAATCCTTGGAGCATTTTGGGAATTGACCAAGCGATTATAGGAATCCTTAGAGCATTTTGGGATTGACCAAGCGATTGTAGGAATCCTTGGAGCATTTTGGGATTGACTAAGTGATTGTAGGAATCCTTGGAGCATTTTGGGATATGGCTATTTTAGATATGGAACGGTCGCAAATGACTCATGTTCAAGGGTTCTAGTTCCTTGATTCTATCAAGAGAGGCTAGCCGATACATCCCGGGTCCTATTTTGCTATCAATTACATATGGACCTAACCAATTTATCATGAACTTGTCTCTTAGATGGGATGGAAAACTAGAGTTCTATTGGTTTTCCTTCAAGACCAAATCACCAACTCGAAAGTCCCTCAGGTGAACTTTCATGTTGTAAGCTTTCTTAAGTCACTCTTGATAGATACATAAATGCTCGAGAGCATTAAAACATTGTTCATCAAGCAAAGTAACTTGGTCTAGCTAGGCCTATCATGCAGTGTCATCATCGATGAACTCTTGCATTGATATGCGCAAGGAAGGAATTTCCAACTCAAGAGGCATGACTGCCTCGGAGCCATACACGAGCGAAAATAGAGTTTCCCCAGTGGGTGTCCAAATGCTAGTGTGATAAGCCCACAGGGAAAGTGGTATTTGTATGTGCCAATCCTTATGACTATCTACGACTGTATTTTTGAGGATGACAACTAGCATTGTGTTTGATGCCTTTGCTTGCCCATTTTCCTGCAGATAATAGGGTGTCAAAAAACTATGCTGAATTCTATACTTTTTGGTCAAAGCACGCACGTCTTTGTTCTTGAATGATGTCCCATTATCCGAGATTATTTTGGATGGAATACCAAAATGACATATGATGTTATGCAAAATGAACTCCACAATGCGAGGTCCTGTCATAGAGGTAAGTGAAACTGCTTCCACCCACTTGGTGAAATACTCTGTGGCCGTTATGATAAACATGTGATGACCTGATGATGTAGGGGAGATCTTTTCTATTAGATGTAAGCCCCATTACAAAAATGGCCAAGCCGACTGGATCGGCTGCAAGGCTTGGGAAGGTACATGTGTCAAATTAGCATGGTGTTGACACTTCACGCACTTCCTTACATATGTGCAACAATCTCGCTCTAAAGATGGCCAATAATAGCCCATGCAAAGAATGCACTTTGCGATGGCCATACCCCTAAAGTGGCTACCACACGTACCATTTTGCACTTGGGTGGTTGCCCAAGTGGACTCTTGCTGGTACAAGAAATGAAGGAGGATTCCTTCGTAGCTGTGATGGTACAAAATGTCTTCTAACAAGACATACTTAGCTGCTTTCTTCTTGAATGCTCATTTTGTGGCATGTTTCAATCCAAGTGGGAGATTACCTAACTTGAGGTAGTCTCTGATGGGTGAGTACCAATCCTGCTAATTGAAAGCCTCGATAGTATGAACAACCAATCCCTCTTGAAGTTCATCCCTAGCAAATGCTGAGTGGAAGAGAACTTGTAAGAATAGCATTGTGTTGCTATTAATGGGAGTAGGGAAGAACAAGGACCCCTAGTTGGCATGTTTCAGATGATTGTGGATTCGAGAGAACTTATCTGAGGATGGTTCAATCTGGATCATGTGGATTCCTGGCATCAAGTCAGAGCTTGCACGCTCCATTGTGGATTGTGATAGTGTTTTGACTTGAATGGTTGTCATGTCACCGAAAAGGTCTTGCGGGATTAGTGACCCCAAGGAGGCCATAGTATCTGCAAAATGATTTGATGACCGAGGGAGTGCCTCGATTTCGTACCACTCAAGCTTCGCTAGGAATTTGTCGACAAGGGCTTTATAAGCCTGTAGAACTGGGCATTTGCATTGGAATACCCCTTTGACTTGGTTGACAATTAACAACGAATCACCAAATATATTTAGTCTTTTGATGTTCATGGTGATTTTTTTCTAAAGACCTATGAGCAAGGCTTCACATTATGCATTATTGTTGGTGCATGGAAGTCTAATTTAAAGGACAGGGGTATGGGAGCCCCTTGTGGTGTGAAGAATACAATTCCTGTGCCACCACCTTGCTCACATTTAGAACCATCAAAAAATAGGGTTATGTCGACCTGTGACTCATGCTCATCAGAATCTGGTGATTCTGAGACATGGAAGACCCCATCATCGGGTAGTTCTATGACTAGAGGTTAATCGTCTTTGAGAGGAACCTCTGCTATTTGATCGGCTATGACCTATCTTTTGATGGATTTATGCCCAATAAACTCTATGTCAAATTTTGTCAACAACATGATCCATTTTGCCGTGTGGATACTATGATAAGTATGACTCATCATGTACCGCAATGGATTCTCCTTAGACACAACATACGTAGTGTTGCTCAGCATGTAGTGGCATAGCTTTTTGGTAGCAAACACCACTGCCAAGCAGAGTTTCTCGATGTATGCATAGTTAAGTTCATAACTGACCAAGGTGCGGCTAAGATAGTAATTAGCTTGTTCTTTGTGAAGTTAATTCTTCTGGGTGAGCATGGCACCCAGTGCCACCTTAGTAGCTAAGATGTATAAGTAGAATGACACTCCTAGTCTAGGTGGTGCCAATACTAGTGGTGAAGCCAAGTATCATTTGATGTCGTCAAAGGCTGACTGGCACTCGTCATCCCAGTGAAATACTACCCCTTTGTGCAATAATTTGTTCATGGGTCGAAACTTGTTAGATAGTTGCGCTATGAAGCACTTAATTGACACGACATTTCCTTGTAGACTTTTGAGCTACTTAATGGTAGTTGGGGGAACCATTTCAAGGATTGCCTTGACTTTGTTTGGGTCCACCTCGATGCTTCACTTTGAGACTATGAAACCCAAGAGTTTTCCAGATGTGACGCCAAATACACACTTCTTGGGATTCACTCTGACTTTATGCTCCATGAGGCAATCGAGGATCTTTCTTAAGTCATCAAGATGATCTGGGTGCAAAAGAGACTTGGCCAACAAATCATCCATGTAATCTTCCAAAGTTTTATGCATGTAATCATGGAAGATGTACATCATTGCACGTTGGTAGGTGGTGCCAACATTTTTAAGGCCAAAAGTCATAACCTTATAACAAAATGTCCCCCAAGGCGTTGTGAACACATTTTTTAGTTGGTCCTCAAGATTGATACGAATTTGATTGTATCCCGAGAAACCATCCATGAGGGATAGCATTTCGTGACCTTATGTAGCATCTACCAATGCGTCGATGCTTGTCAAATGGAAATCATCCTTAGGACTCGCTTTGTTTAGATCTCAAAAATTAGTGCATATGCGAATCCTCCCATCAGGATTTTTGAAGGGCACATGTTGGACAGCCATGGCGGATAATCCACGTAGATGACAAATTATGCATCCAACAACTTTTGCAATTCATATTTGACCATCAAGGCCACTGTTGGGTGCATCTTACGTAGTTTTTGCTTAACTGGCTTGACTGTCGGATCAAGCGTTAGATTATGCGTGACTAGCTACGGATCTAGCATTGACATGTCTCTGTATGACCATACAAAAACCTCCTTCTTCTCTTTGAGAAGGGAAATGTAGTTTGCTTGCTCTTCAGTGGATAAGCTTACCCCCAACTTGATAATTTGTGGATTCATTGGATCCAAGCTGATGTCTACCTCAGTCATCTCCTCGACCAACATGTGGGATCCATCCTCCAATTGATGTGGAGTTGGGATCAAATGGATATCATTTTTTGAGTTTAAATTCACGTTGGGAACCTCAGGTTCTTCTTTAGCATGAAAGATATCCTGAGTTTTCCATGGGGTAAAATGAAGCATTTTACCGAAAGGCTAGTACTCATATGGGGATGGAGGTGAATTGACATGATCCTAGTCAATGGCATCTCTGTCTATATGCAAGGACCATGCTGGATCAGACAGATTGCGGATGGGGGCAGTTAGGTCAATGGAGATCATGGGTGTGATGACTCGAACACTCTGGATGTTCTCTATGCTCCAGATCTGGCTCTAGAGGTATTGGCATGAATGGATAAGCCCTATGTGATGATAGGAGGATAGGGTCTACCCTCGAAACTGATATCACCCTAGGGTCTCGGAGTGGAAGGTGCTCTTCGTATACCTGGAGTGACGGATCCAACACTTGATCCCACCTTGTTGGGTCTACATACCACTCGTGTCCTGGCACTATGCCCATCTGTTTAAATATGTCATTAATCTTCAAGGGGTATGGTTGTGGCCTCTACCGCATGTGATTAAGATATGTCATTTTTGTTTCATCTTTGTAATCACTATCGGAGATCCAAAAGCCCTCGTTGGCTCCGATAACTATTTGGGGCATTACAGGCTCATCCTACTCGAGAAAATTAATCTAGCCCCATTGTGGTTGTTACACTCTCTATGGGGGGACCTGATTCTCTTGATGTAGCATTGGATCGCTTGGAGCCTCTAAAGGGAACATTTTCAAGAGGCTCTCTTGACGGTCATTCATAGGAATCACTTGTGAGTGATCACTATCGGATTCGAAGGGATCATATGATGTTGGTTCATATTCTGATTCATCCTTCGAATATTCCTCTTGACACTACTTATACCTTCCTTGAAAGTGAGTCCCCGAACTTTCGCCTCTCTCTAGCAAAGGAGAAGGGTTATTGAGGTTAATAAGGGTGGTTGTTGACCATGGGAGGTAATCTCCCAATGTATACATTGTGTTTGGGTTAGCATAAGGATCTAATGCCAATCCACCCTTGTTGCCTATCCCTAGGCCTTGCATGTTTTCTACCAAGATGTCCAAGGGCAGAGGGTGGTTGAACCCTACTCCCGACTTGTCATAAGGCATTTGGTATCTTGGCTGGCAAAGGACACGCACTCCTTGCTCATACCTACCTAGCCTATATCCATGCCAATTGCATTGGCCAAGATATCTTAGAGCAAAGTCCGGGTTAGACAGATAGTTGACATCTTCTGCAAAAGGCTCTTCATCTTCGTCCTTTTGCATGCATGGCTCAATACCATGATCAAGGCCCCCATACACAAAATTTGTCTAGTTTGGCGGGTATCCTAAAGGAACAGTTGTACCGATGGGGAGGCAAGATCTCCCCATGTCTTGCATGGACTCTAGCATGGTCATTGCTACAACATTTTGCACTAGATACTCCCCTAGGCCTGTACTGGCCATTTCAATAATAATTTTTGGTGATTGAGAGGGAGGGAACGAAAGCTCTTCCTGAGTCCACTCCATGTTGGGTGAACTAGGAGCCTCAACTTCCATTGTGCTAGGCATCTCTTCGATAGAGATGGTTGATATTGTTGGCAGCACCTCTTCTAGGGGTTGAGCCTCTTCTAGGGTTTGCTTCCCTTTGTCCTTCTATTTAGCCATGATAGGTGGCATTGTTGGTGAAGGACCGGACAATGAAGATGCACCTGGCTAGGGTTTTGATGGATTTTTCACCAGTGGTTCTTACGACATCGAACCTTGTCTAGATGGATTTAACTAAAAATCCAAGTGCATCAATGGGAGGGTCTATTACGACATCAACTGCACCGCATTGCAATATTTGAAGGGTTCTAAGTCCGTCGGGACTACATGTACTTCCCCTTCAAATGTATACTTCAAACATTGATGAGCTATCGAAGGGACACACTTCATGTCCCTGATCCATGGCCGCCCCAGCAAGATGTTATAAGCCATATCACCTTCCAAAATATGGCACAATGTAGGTATCGTCTTTTGTCCTAGTTGAATGGGTAGGACAATTGTGCCAACTATCAAGCATATCACATCATTGAATGCTCATAGTGTATAGGTGGAAGTCGTGATGTGAGATGCTGGCAACTTCAGATGTTTCAATGCTATTGTGGTAATGAGTTTATCAGACGAGCCAATGTCTATAAACAACCTCTTATATGGGATCCTGTTGACCCATGCAATAACATGCATGGGTGGATCTGCCATGTCATCAGATACTGATTTAACTTCATCCTATCGAAAGGTGATGACTGGCTCCATGCATCGTTTGACATGTCCCACAAAATTGTTGAAGGAATTTTCTTTGTGGGGCTGCAACTCGATGGCTTTCAATATCTCCATTTGAGCTTCCCGATGGGGTGTTGATTATTGTATAAGCTCGTATATGGAGAGCCTAGCCGACGTGGTCCTCAAAATCTGTGTGAGTTTGGTCTGAATCATGGCCGCGGGTCTAGGCAGAGGTAGCTGCATAGGGTATTGTTGAGGTTGTGACATCGATGGAACCTCTCTTGTGGCTGCCTCAGGGGCAACTCCTGGGTATCTCTTGTTCCTAGTTACTATGCTTATAATTCCTACATACCCTTGCATGGGGCAATGTTGTTGCACCTCATTGACTTGAAGGGGTTTTTCCTATGCCTCATGGGCAGGAAAGGGGTCATTGAAAACTCCCATATGTTGGTTTTTTGGTGCTACGGGGTTGTCCACTGCCAACGTCTTATTGTCAATCAGGTCTTGTATCAATCCTTTGAACTTCCAACATGCATTCAGGTCATGTCCCCTCCACTTGTGGAACCTACAATACAAGTCCTCCCGATATCCCTTAGGCTTGGGAGCGTTAGGATCTATGGTTTGTATCTCTGGAAGGTTGATCAAGTTCACCACTGACAGACGATCAAATAAGGAGTCTCTAGACTATGTATAAGGTGTGTACTATTGCCTAGGATGATGCTACTAATTTTGCTCCTGCTTCTGGTTTTCTCTTTCATAATTATTAGGAGGCACTTCCTGATAGTTAGCCTTTGAGGCTGTATTTCTTGTTCAGGCTTAGGGACATTTATAGCAACTTGATTAACTGTAGCGGGTTTTTGTTGCATAGTCCCTATTTTTGTATTCTTGTTCCATTCTTTCTTATTAGGTTTGGCAATCTCGCCATCCTGTATCTTGATTTCTTCAATAATTCTGGCTTGCACCAGAGCTTCCTCTAAGGTGGCATATTGTTGTAGCTGCAATAGCACAGAGATCAATCTCAAACAACTTCATGAGAACATTTGTGTAAGGTCAAACATAGGAGGGAGGTAGGGTAGCTTGGAAATCAAAGTCCTCCATCGATTCTCGTAGGCCACCCTGGTCTCTTCCTCATACTACCTGAGGTTGGCTAGGTCACTTAGTGATGCCTTCTTCTTGGTGTTAAAGTCAAAGCATTCAAGGAATGCATCCACTAACTGATCCAAGTTATTGATGCTGTGCTTCAGCAACTGAGTGAACCAATCCGAGGTAGGGCCCACGAATGTGGTTATAAATGTCCTTAGCAACAATGCATCATTGTCTTGAATGCCAAAAAATTGACTTAGGAATCTGGTCACATGCTCTTGGGCATCCTATTCACCCTTAAAAATTGCCAACTGAGGCAGCTTAAAGTGTTCGAGGTAAGGGGGTGTGCAGGCACTGACGGATGCACAGGATGACTATGAAGTTGGCATAACATGGGCTTTTGGGGCCCAGAAGCTTTGGTTTCCATAGAATCCAAGTGATCTTGTAGTGCTTTGTATGCATCAGAATATTTAATCTCTTCCTCTTTAGTTTGCTCCCATTGTGGGTTGTGGGAGACTTGAGGCCTATGGGGGGTTGGCTGGATAGCAACCCCTCTACCTTGGTAGGGCATTTCGGCCCACTTTGCTTCTTGTTCATACTCCTCATAAACTTTTTGAAGAGTCTCTGGGTGAGACCTGTGACCCTAGGTGGGTCCCCATGAAGGGTACCCATCGTTGTTCTGGGAAGTGGCCTCCCTTTCAAGTCTAGGGGGTCTTAGAGGCAAAACTTGATAAGGTCGCAGAGACCTATCTCGCACCAAGGGATTATGCCTCTCATATGGTTATGCTCTTTGGGTGTGAGGGGTTGGAACCCTCTCAGATAGGTTATGAAGCAACTCATCTATTTGGCACTGAATGCACTCCTTGCTAAGGCAGTATAGACGCTCTAGCTACTGCTGATCTTGCTCAAGCTGCATGATCTAGGCTTTGCGGGTGGCATGTCTGGTGACTACCAGGTCAATTTGCTCTACCATCTTGAGCCTTGGAGGCCTGGATGCCTCTCCTATGAATTTACCTCGGTCCTGATGATCTGAGATCTTAATGGTTTGCTTCCCTCTGTCGAGGTTGGTGGCATTTACTTGAGGCTCTGGCCTCAGTGGGTGACCATGGTACATAGCGGGTGTAGAAGTGCATGACTCCCATGCAGTACATTACTCTAGAGGAATGTAATGGTCTTCCTTGTGCTCCCTTTTGTATGTGTGAAAATGGTGGGTGGAGTTAGCTCGCACTGTTTGAAGAGCCCTACGCTCTGGGGTTTGTCTATTGGTTCTAACAGTGATGGGGGGCAAAGGAGGGATGCCATAGTCATGTGGCATCTCCTCATGGACACTATGTCACTCTAGTGTTTCATCGCATGGTGGCCACTCATATCAAGCTTCTAAGGGAGCTTTTTTGTCTATGTTGTGTGCCACGTGTAAGGATTCTTCTTGAAAGGGGCTATGATGAATGGGCATGTACCCCAAAGGGGTGTCTCTATAGTTCCACCTTGACATGGAATGACATGGACTCTCTTGTGGGTCAGGCCACCAAGGTGGTATGACCAAGTCCTTAGGTCTGTATTGGAGGTGACTTGTGCCCCCTTGTACACTTTCTGCAGTTGATTGGGCTTGGCTACGGGTGTACACCATGGTGTTTCTCTTCTACAAGCTAAGCAAATTTTTATCTCTTTTATGATTTTTTATGCTACACTTAAATAGAAAAGAGCACACACATACACAAACAGTGATTATCTCGTTTAAAGATTGAGAGTGCATCCTAAACCTGGTTTAGTGTGTTTTGTTTTGTTTTGTTTTTTTTTATTTTTGAAGGTTTTTGTAAATAATTTTTAAATGCAAAATGAAGGCTCTTATGACTCCCAAAATTGGTCGCCCCTTCGATATACCATTGCCAGTCCGATATACCAACCTCTCTATATACTCGCCCTTACGTGAGGGAAACTATAGGTACGTGAGAGCAGATGGTACGTAAAACATAGGTGGTACAGAAGGGGAATCACCCTATTTATGACACCTACCATAGAAGACTTATCCTCGTGCACTCACCCTAGCTACACTTGATTAGATTTCATCAGGATTTATGTCTAGCAACAGTAGTGATCAGGGTTTATGAATGCAAAATTCAAGCCAAGGTGGTGATGAAATCCACCGTTGGTCTTGATCAAGGGCTGGGGTTTTACGACCAGCTCCTTGGTGTTTAATTTTCCATGTGGTGTGTGGGGTTCCTTTTATTTTGCATTAAACAAAATAAACATGCAGCAAAACTTTTTTCTATGCACGCAAAAAAAAAAAACTAGAAAAATTGAAGACAGAAAATGACAGGAAAAGTGCAGAATTCTTACCTCTTCTCTGCTCGAATCTGTTGGTTCTGAGTTTCTACCAAAAAACCTCACTGACTAGAATTTGTCCTAGGGTGGAACAAATTACAGGACTGTATTCATCCCAAGGTGGGATGAATTCCCATTTGTCCCTGGGTGAGACGAATTACAGCTCTGTATTTGCCCCCTGATGGAACGAACATCAGTTAGTGTATGAAAACGTGATACCTGCAAGCAAAAACAAACAAGTTTGGATCAGCTATCTGATCTTAAAAATATAGGACAAGGTCCCACCATGATCTCCACTAAAAGCACGAGGATACGGAAGCAAAAAGGAAAGAGAATATGTGAAATGCAAACAGAACCAAACTTAGCGCTAAATCCTAGAAACTTGAAAGCACATGAAAATATGGACAAGCATGAGCAAATTAAAATGAAATAAATGTGAATAAATAATACATCCCTTTTTATTGATATGTTTCACAACTCGGTTACAATGCGCATCCTCCCATTCCAAGGGCTAGGAGCATTTAAGCGTACGTTCTCGTTACATCCATGGGCGCATTTCCTTCTTCCGCCTACCCACATGTAAAATGGGCGGACCAAACATCGTCGCAACTTGCGTTGATGAGTCTAGACTCCTTTCTGCTCCTCTGATGTCCAAACCCTACATTCAAAAGAACAAGAAATTGTCAGTAGCACATACGAATGAAACAAAGAATGCAATCCCCAAGCCTACGATAAGTGAATGAGAAAAATGAATTAAGCTATGACTAAAATAGATCCAAATTCTCTAAAAATTTGATAGGGTCATCAAGACACCACCAAGAAGGCTCTGCAAAAAGAACAGTCAGTAAATTCCTCACCGATTTGAATTCGCTATGGGGTGGGACAAATTCACCTATAACAAAACATCGAAAATGTACTATCCAAATGTCCTACCTAGGAAGGTCCAAAATACCTACAAACTTGGGTTTAGTTAATTGGGGGTATTTTGGGAAGACGTAGATGGTCATATTTTTTCAATTTAGCCTCCATCAATGGTAATTTTATGATGCTATCGGTAGGTTAGTAAAAGTGAGAAAAGATAGAAATATTGTCAAAATTGTTCAAAACGAGACGAAATTCAAATGGAAACCTATCTAAGAATCATAGAATTGAGTTCAAAAATGAAATAAAACAAGTCTACCATGGAATTACCATCGATCCAAAAGGTGGCAATTAGGATTGTGGCAATGTGGGAGGGGGCACCCATGGGGCAGTCCGCATACCGTTTGAGACCTGATTTCGGCACCAATCAACTTGGGATGGGTCCAAAACCTCTTGTGTGGTATTAGAGGCAAAATTTGTGGGATATTGTGGCCAAATGTCAGGTTTTGGGCTCGATATTCATCCTCCCAATAGTCACCCAATGACCTCCCCTCTAAAGGAGATAAAGGATGTGAAAGGCGCAAATCCAAATGGTGTGAGGTATGTAAATAAAATTACAGCACTTCATTGCTCTAAAAATGCTCCTTCTTTGTATATTTTGGGGTGAGAAAACTCACCAATTTATAGACCTGGAGGTCTCTTGAAATGGGCATGTAGAGGTGCCACTTGGCAATCATGCCTTCCCAGGGGGAAGGAGATTCCTCCTTAAATTGGTATTTCATGACTGACCTTGCAAATTCCTCTAACACTCAAAAACGCTCACCCATACTCCCATGCGATGAAGGAAGCATTGAGTGGTGGATCTGAGCTACCATATGTCAAGATTTGACTTTTTGCCTGTCAAACCTGCAATTCACCCCACCCTGGAACGAATTCAGAATTCGTCCCTGGGTGGGGCGAATCCCAGTTTGAATTCATTCTAGGATGGAACAGATATTGAGCAAAGTTCTTGAAGGTTCCAAATTGATCTTTGACCTTCCAAAACTACCATGAGAGTGGTTAGGACCATTGTTTAACCTCTGGGGGCTGCCCTTGGGGCTGTGTGTCAAAGCGATTAGTTTCGCAGTCACATAATCAGATTGGTGTTGTTTTGGTGTCTACACCTTTCACCCATATATTTTTCTGAAAGATGTATTCATTTTCATATTTTTTAGTTGGCTACTATTATGCTATAGAAACATTGGCATCAGGATCATATTCCATGATTTATTTTTCTTTATCCCATGTTAAGGAGGAAGAAGAGTGCACTTGTTTATATGAAGGTACACGAGTTGGTGATTCAATTAATAATTATTGTATCATGAGACTCGTAATGACCATGAAATTTACTCTTATGATAAGCACATCACTTATTATATTACTTTGGATATTTTCCAAGATGATTTTGTCATATTTGATTTTAATTTTAGGTATTCATTTTTTCTTGTTAGGTTATGACTTCTTACTAAGGCCACTTTTCTTTTAGACCACCTTATCCCTAAAATTTACCTTTATATTTGTTATATAATGATACACGTTTCCTAGTGTGGTGCTGTAAAATAAGTATTTTCTATCTTGATGTACTTATGCAGGCCTCTTGATACTCAAGTATCTTGTATTTTTTTTATTATGTGCAAAGCTTTGCTAAAATGTTATAAAAAACATTGGTGTAATATTTGACATATTTGTCTCTACATTGTAAAAGTTATTTCTATTTGAGATATTGTTCATAATAATCACATATTAGGTATTCATCATCCTTGACATCTTCAATGAATTCTACCCAAATGAGGTTGATGACATGTTGGACATGTGCATCCCAGTAGTTTAAAAAAATTATGGTAGCTCTTAAGAGGATAAATATGATCTTCATCATTAGAAAATTTGTGGACTTAAAAGTACTACTACAATTGATCTAACCATTTCTCCATGACTTTTGCATCAATATCTCCTTCAAAAATAGCAATACCAAGGTTTACTTAAAATCTGAAGGGTATTTCACTTTTAATTATCCTTCCTAATTGAGGAGAAGAGAATAATTGGCAACAAAGATTCATTACACAATTTCTACAAATTGGTCAAACATTTTTGTTCTCTTAACAATATTTCATCTAATATAATTTATATAAAATCAATTGTCTTTGTCTCATTAGACTCATTGTTGGACTAATCGTCGCACCTTGGGGATTTGACATAGTGGACTAACTACCACCCTGGTACTATCCATCGTATAAGGTATTCAAATACAAAGATTGTATCAGACACTAATACCTTGAGGTTTTGGTGTAATGGCAACTCTACAGTTATAAGATCTTTTGGTGTGACAAGTAAGATACATGGATGGATTACCTAGTGTGATTCTACTCTTGTAGTAGTCTGCTCTCATTTTAGCTTGTATACAACATGATCATTGAATATGCTATGATAACATTGATCCAATATTGTGGAACAGTTTAATCATTATCATGCTAATGGATAGGAGGATGAGAACATAAAGACATATCCATCAATATTCTATACTATTCAATAATAATATTATACAATGATATCTATAGAAAATATGTGCATACTCTTCTTCCTATTATTTATTTTTTTATATGGAGATAAATGAAAATACTTTTTTCATATACAAATATAATATAAAGGAATATTAAATAAGGTCAAATGATTCATTTTCCAACAATTAGAAAACTTGAACAATAATAACAAAAACTACTAACTATTTGTATTCTAGTGGCACCATAACTAAAGATGTTACTATGGATTTTGGCACTAATAATGCTATTGGCACCATACTAGTGATGGAAAACAATGGTACCATGACAATAACATCGTTATATTTTAGTGTGGCTCTTAGATGGAATGTTGGCGTTGGTGCTAAGTTTTTTGGTATTAAGTTTGGACATTGGTAGAAGGCTTTGGCTATTAGTACTTTTTTGTAGGATTATTTTTCAAATCATAAGAAACACAATTGATCTCCAATTAGAGGCAAACCCTTTACTAAATTATTTAATAATTAGCTTGGTTAGGTCTTAATTAATGATCATCCCCAAGGATTTCCTCCTTTCAACATTTTTATACATCATGTGAAGTCATAGCCAATAATAATTCCATATAAGTTTGGAAAACTCTATTGATAAACCATCCATTCCTTATGTTTTTTTTGGTGGGCATAGAGAAGAGGGTATCCTTTCACACCATGTATAGAGAACTATTTAGCGAGGAGATTGTCTTTTCATTTAATTTACAAGAATACATTTAACAATTAATAGTTATTTTTAAAAATTGCTTTTAAAAATATCTCATAAAAATTACATCATGACCACATATTGGTATTTTATAAATATTTAAAAATTATATATAGGAGATTTGGTTACATCCACATTATTTTTAGTAAGTCTAAGGTTCAAACACTAGGGGTTGCATACCACCTCATTATTTTATAACTCGACGTGAAGAGGACCATCGATAGTTTGGGATTCATATCATCATAATTAGTTTGACACAAACTTGAAGGGTTTAGGGCAAACTACTACATTTGCAAATAGGCATGTCCCCAAGGTTTGAACCTAGGTATTTTCTGGGTAAGTACCTTATCACAGATACAATTTCCAATAACTGTAGTTGATTGAAAACATTTAAAAATGAATCTCTTTCTTATCGTTTACTTAAAATTTAATAATTATTAATATATATGTAGTGATAAACCCCTAAAATCAACGCATAAGGTTGAACAGTCCCCAAACCATGATCCCTTGTAAGGGTGATAGCTATGCTTATCAATAGGTGATTAATATACAACCCCACACACATTATGGTTTAAATCTTAAACCTCTCAAAAAAGAGCCCAACCTTGAACCATTGCGCTATTATATTTATATTTATTTAGATTTAATTAGTGTGATAAACTCCTACAATAACATCTCCATCCATATAACTTCTTATTTTTAATAATAAAATAAATTATTAAAAATATATGAATATATTAAACAATATAAAAATACATCACTATTTTCCTTGACTCATCCTATTCTATAAATAATCTCAATAATATATTGAAACTAACACAAGACAAAATTATTTGAAAGAGGTAGATACGGTTGTTGACTATTCATTCCATTGGTGGGGCATGGACTAATTTAATGCCTACATCAAATGTACCATATTCTTTGGGGCTAGTTTAAGAAGACAAAATTATTTGAAAGAGGTAGATACGGTTGTTGACTATTCATTCCATTGGTGGGGCATGGACTAATTTAATGCCTACATCAAATGTACCATATTCTTTGGGGCTAGTTTAAGAAATTGCCTCGGATGTAGATTCTCAAGATCTTTAGCTCCCTTTTAGGTGCACTATTTTCTTTTATAATTGAATTATTATTCTTTTAGCTTTGAAGTTGAAGAGCGTATAATAATAATTGTTTGTTTTGTGATATATTTACTAAGAAGAGATTTAGTTTCAAAATTTTAAGGTATGTCTATTGAAAAGGTAAAAGGTAGTAGTTTTTTCTAAATACTATGAGTGCACGTTAGACCAACAATATAAATCTCGAGTAATTGGTGATCCCGTCATGTCATGTCAACAATAACAAGGTGGTATAAGCTTGCAGGAAGCAACCCCTGCACTTGTAATTAATAAAAATAGTGTGGATGTAACCAACTACCTTATATTAAAATAAGGATAATAATGTTTCGGGGATAGTGTAACATTTCGGCCCTTGCACTTGTAATTAATAAAAATAGTGTGGATGTAACCAACTACCTTATATTAAAATAAGGATAATAATGTTTCGGGGATAGTGTAACATTTCAGGCTTTGGCTCTTCTTTAGGACATTTTAGGCTTTGGCTCTTCTTTAGAAGGTTTAAGGTTCAAATTGTAATGTGAGGGGTTGGGTGTGTATGACTATGTGTGTGACATCTATTGATAAGTTTAACTATCATACCTATTAGAGGTCATGGTTAATATAGGAATGCCCAATCCTCCACGTTGGCAATAGAGGTTTCTCACTTTAACCTTAAAAAAAAAAAATTAAAAAAATAATAATAAATGGTATTACATTAATCTTTTATATTTTTTAGTTCAAAGAAAATTTAAATTAAAATCTTATATATATATATATATATATATATATATATATATATATATATCATCTTTAAATGATCATAATATTGATAAATAATATAATACAAATAAAGATTAATTAATAGCATATTGGTTTTTTTGTTCGGATAAATAGTTTATGTAGCCCACATCAAAGTTCAAATGAGACCAAATAATTAATTGTGACCAAATTAATGTAAAAGGAAAAATATAACCCTTTCAAAATCTTACTTTAAAAATATATATCATAATATAAATAAGATCCATTTCAATTTTAAATAACCAATTAAAATATAGTTTAAAAAATTAAATACAAATACATCTTTTTAAATTATCATAAAACCAATTTTATAAAGAATTAGAACAATTTTATAGGTTTTCAAACTCCATTAACTTGAGTTGTGAGAGATATTGTAGTGATATGTCTTTGGGTTTTCATCCAAGAGAACCAAGTTCAAAATTCAACACAAAGAAATAAAAACCACTTTCAAAAACCCATATTTTTACCTTAAAATTTTATCTTTCAAAAAACAAAATCTTTAATCTAAAATTTTGAATCCCAAAGGGATATCGTAGTAATAAATATTTAGGTTTTTATTCAAATTTCCAAATTCAAACCCGAATAGGAAGGAAATAAGATTTCTTTTTCAAAAACGTGCACTTTAGCCTAAAATTTCCGATGACCCAAAAGTATAGGCTTTGCCCTCACATTTCTAATGCCCCAAAAGGATACAATTAATAGCATTGAAGTGTTTGTCTAAGTTCAATTCCTTGAATGATTGGTTCTGCACTTACCGATAAACTACTCCAATTTATTTTCCTAAAACATCAGAGTCTATTCTTGTTCCATTTTGAAGTATCGTTAATTTCTTTTTCATGAAACGCACTACAGATTATAGAAATTTTTAAGAAAAATCAAACTTAGTGAATGCATCAAGATGGCCCACAATATTAGGGATAATATTCATATACAATGTTGTTTGCTTAAGATGAGCACTTAACATTAGTATATGACACTGTTTTCTATGCTTGCTAGGTCATCAGATAAAATTCATATATAAATACGTGCATATGAGTGGGACGTTTTAAGGTTGAGTTCTTCCTTACCCAAAAAAAATATATATATGTTTAAATATTAAAAAATAAATTATTTAAAAATTACATTATGTTTTTTTAATTTTTAGGATTGAAGGTTTTTAATTTAAATTTTAATAAATAATGTGAGATTATTTTTTTTATAATTATGTAAAACAAGGATATATAAGTTTATGTACACATAATAAAAATATTATTATGATCAATGTCAAAAATGGAAAAAAAAAAAAATCAGTTTAATGAGACCATCATCGAGGAGGATATCCATAGCAACTGAAGTCTCCTCCATTAAAAGCTTAAGAGCCCAGTTAGCTATGGCATATGAAGTCTCCTAGATCAAGAACTACCTATCACAAGCAATCACATAATAGATTTAAACCTTGTCTAGTACCATGTTAGATTTTATAATGTTTTAAAAAATAATAGAACCAACACATTACCTAGTATTCTTGAAAAGATAATACACAAATTAATACATATAGTATATGGGTGTTTATGGAGACTATACAATCTTACTGTAAAAAATATAAAATAAAACTGCAATACATAATGAAATGCTTAGTATAATGATGTATTTATATACATATAAGTAATATTTAAGTCAATATTCAATGACCAACCTTAAAGATTAAAATAATTAAATATTAAAAAACAAATACCTCTTTCAAGTTTTATAAGGCCCTAAAGGAGTTATATATACAATGCAATACAAAATTTGGTTGTGTCCTCGAGTGATGTTTAACCACCGCCTATTCCAACAATATAATATGACCTTATTCTATTCAATAATATAATATCTCATATTAAGTGACCATCCTTAGTGTAGAGGGGAACAATTTGCCCCTAATAGGTTCTAGTAACTTTTAAATAATCAAGATACTTCAAGAGGGATATTTATCTAATTGTGTACAATCTAATATTTGACTTTTGTGTGTTATATCTACTAGAATCTAAAGTCTAAAATATATTTTGTGTTCATTTGTCTTTATTTTATAAAAAGGAATCATGTAATATTTTATTCATATTATAATATAACTTAACTTATTCATGAGATCAATATGTTTTTAATGGAACTTGGGTGTATGTAACAATTTAGTGAATGATATTGGGTGATGTTACAGAGTGAGTAAATCATGACTAGTGGTTAATTAAGAACATATTGCATCAGTGGAAAGGTGAGGTCACTTTAAACCATGTGATAATTTAGAAGGTTTACATTTAGAAGAAGTAATGCTTAGCTCAATTACTCATGTATGAGATGAGAAGAAAATAGTCTTTAGCATTCGAAGGAAGCAAATATATTTTCATATATTTTTACATTCACATATTTATTTTTTAGGAAGTTGAATATTTTTATAAAACTTTTATTTAAACTATTTACAAGATGCTTCATAAATACTAATCGATTTGAATGGAAATTATATTAATTTATTATTATTTTTGTATATACTTATAAACATAACATTATATTATTTGTTTTGTAATTATGATTATAAGATTAAATTGATATAATAATGTATTTATCAAATTTTAAGTACATATCATGTTAAAAAATACTTAATTTGATATCAAAAAGTGTATTGACCCATGACCAATACATGACTCCCCACAAGTACAACTTATTATATTGCACTTACCCCTTAGAATACATCATATGTCATGCAATATTGTAGCACATTAAGATTAATTTACCTCTTATTCCAATTTAATATTGGGGGTGAAAGCATTTCAGTAATTATATCTTTAGAATGCATCATATATGCTATGTTTGGTTTGGAAACAAAGTGTTTCCATTATCTAATAGAAATATCATTAAAAAATTATTAAGTTTTCTTAGTATTTAATTATTATTTTTACTTATGGTAATGGTTCTACTTTCTACATTTTATTAAGGAGATCTAATATTTGGTTAAAACATAAGATAGAAGTTGTAGGTAAGGTCACACACCAATCCAAGGTAGCGCCCTTATAGGTCCCTAGTAAAGCTTTAATTGTATTAGGATCATTATCTACCAAATCACTGACTATACTAACAAATAATTATATAAACATAATAACATTTGGGTATCATCCTAATAAAGTTATGGATCATGTGAGATTCCAAGTATGAAGAATCAAATGTTTATTCTTTCATTAGATATTTTCCCTCTATATTTGTGAAAATAAAATCTTTGGCTCCTATCTTGAGAGAAATTATGGTGGATTGTTTTACTAGACCATTTTGTAAATGGTATTTGGATGTTTAGTTTTATTTTTTTAGTTTGTAGACTTCTAAAAATACCCTTTAAATATTCTTCTAATAAATAATAAAACGTATTTAGTTTTATCATGACAACTCATTAATGGTCATAGGAATCCCTTGATTATTAACTTGTTGATCATTTCTACTATGCACACTTTTTTTCCATTTTTCCTATTATGAATATATTTATCTTAATTTTTTTGTTTTCATAGGTCTTAAAAGGGTGAATTTGAAATACTATTTACACTTATAATATTATTAGAACGATGGAATATTAGTTCTAAAATTTAGATATATTATGATACACAAATTATTCTCTTTCGAGAATATTACCAAAGTATTTTAGAGGGAATTGACGATCCTCTTTCCTTGGAGAAGAATTCATATTCTCTCCTTCCTCTTTACCATATTAATTATTCCATTATCTTTATGTTTATCATTTTATATTATCATTGTCAATGAAGTTATTTTTAGGTGCTTTTATGTTCATATTATATTTAATAATTTTATTTATTATTTTCTCGCAATACAAATATTTAAGCTAATATTTTTTCTTGTATTGATAAATTGACAATAGAATAATGTATATATTTTGCCTATTCATAAATATTGAGTGAAATATGTTAACTTTTGATGATATAAATTTATTCAAAAGCAACCACAAGATCTAGAATAAATATGCTTTATGAAATATATCATAATGGCAATATTTAAAGTATATAAAAGATCATGAAAGACTTTTGCAAATACTAAAAGAACTGTCATTAATAAATCCTGATGAAAAATACTGAAAAAGCTCTTTTATAAAGATATACTAATGCATGCTATGAGCATGCTCTTTTTAATGCCTATTATAATTCTTAGTCACAAATATATAATAGTATGTGACTCTTCATTTTTCTACTCTAAGTACACATGTGCATTCTACATAATGAACACTTATGCACATGCATACCTAACTACAAGACACTTGTGCATTTTCTACACATTATTATATTCTATAAAATATAACTCACACTCAATCCTAATCCAAATATATACCCAAGATGGTACATTAACATGTACCAAATAATGTAATATATTCTAACACCCCCCTATATTACATTATTTGGGATGAAATTCTCTTGATTTGCATAGATAATATCTGAATTTTTGAAACTTATTCCATCCTAGAGCTTTTGTAAATATATCTTCTAGTTTTTCTTGTATAGGTATATGCTTCAAATTGATATAATGATTCTAAATATCATCTTTGATGACATGGCATTGTGCTTCAATATGCTTAGTTAGTTCATGTACAACTAAATTTTTGATCATATTGAGTACTCCTTGATTATCACAATGTATTAGAGTTGGAGTTCATTTGATTCCCATGCCAGATAATATATATTTTAGCCATAAAGCTTCACAATTTTTATCTCTTACTACATGATATTCTAATTCAATAGATGATTGATCTAATGTATGTTATTTCTTATTGTATCCAGATATTGGTCTTGATCCAAGATAAAAGAAAATATATCCTAAAGTAGATTTTCTATCATCAGTAGAACTAGCATAATAAGAATCAGAATAACCCTCTAGACAAAAAAATTTAACATTCCTCAATTAAGTTAGTCCATAATAAGTATTCTTATTGATATATTGTAGTATTCTTTTTGTAGCTTTCCAATGACTCTCTCTTGGATATTTACATAAAACGTGAAAGATAATTTACAACTTAAACTAGATCAGGTCATAAATTTGTTAAATATGGGAAACTTCCAATTAATTGGTGATACCTTGTAACTAAAACCAAAGGTGTTCTATCATTTTTGGATAATTTAAACTCATATTCCATAGGTGTATCTTTAGGCTTAAAATCCTTCATTTTATATTTTTCAAGTAGAGTTTTTGCATATTTTGAAAGTGTAATTATAATATTATTTGTTAAAGTAGGTTGTTTACCTTAGCTCATGTTCACCTAGAATATGTGTTTCCTTTTTATTTAGTTATTCCATGTATTTTTTCTACCCATTTATGTGTGGATATTTCATTTATATTATTTAGATATTATGAAATGTTACATATTTATTTCTTAGATATTGTGGAGATATTTTTAGGTTTGACTATTCCTAGGTGTTATGGGGATATTTTTAGGTATATTTGGAGGGTTGAGATTCTCTCTTTCCATAGCGATTACAAATCTATGGACCATATTACATATCCCTTTTGTACGATGGATATTTGTGTTTATTTTGATCCTATTGGTATGGTTTTTCATCCTTACCTTTATAAGTAAGGAACCTTATAATTTTATATATATAAAATATGATATTGTTGCTCCTTGTTTTGCATATCTATTTGTAAGCTTATGTTGTCAATTTGCTTTCATATTCTTATTTTTTTGACTGAATGTGGTTTTTTGTTAACACCTGATATCCTTACATCTTGGAATGATCTGATTATCATTCCTTTCTTGGAATTAGAGCAATAAGTGTTGTAATCATCCATTTATGAGTGTTGTGTAGTTTTTTTCTTAAAAGTTCAAAGATAGGTGTGGAAGCTTTAGTTTTTGTGATTGGGTCCTCAATCGATATTTTGGCCATTTTTGTGTCTCTTCTTCCATATTTAGATCATAATCAACCTCTTGAACTCTCTTATTCCCATACAACAACAAAATAATTCCATTGGATCTATATTAAGTATTTTTTTACGCATTTCCCTTTTTTTGATAAGGTCATCAACATGACCCATTTTTGTATATTTGTATATATCTTATAATAGAACATGATTTTTTCCATGAAAAAATTGTAAAGGTTTGTAGATGCCTTCATATGATATGTGCCCAAAATTTCAGATTATTTGGATAAGTATACTTCAAGTTATCACAAGTTTACAAAAACTTGTATAGATTAGTAATTTGCATATATCTTCGTCAAATTTTTGAATTTTTTTTAATTTTTTTTACAAAATCTATAAAATCAGCTAGACCTACACATAAAATTTCAGCTCATCTGGAGCTGTATTTTGAGCATTACAATAATTTACTATTTTTAGTAAACTCATTATTTTGTGTCAAATATTTTGTGTTTCTTAGTAAAATATTTTTCAGGACTATAAAACCATGTTTCTAATTTGTCTCTAAAATTTTAGATTGTTTAGATCTATATTTAGACATTTATGATGATTTTATGATGCACTCTAAATATATTACATTATGAAAAGGGTTTTGCACTTGAACCTTGTATATGGACTATTGTTATAAAGTCCCATATTCTACATTCTTGTAAAGCTAATAAAATAATATTTTGGGGGGTTGTCTTGGTGCTAATTTATGCATCATATTTGTATTATTTTTCTCTTTGGTGATTTTTGTAGAATGTCTTCTTCATATTCTTCTATATTAGATCAATGTGAGCCATTAATAATACATAATTACCACACATGAATATCAAGAGTGGAAACAATCATAAAACGAAAAGTATTATAAGATTTAATGTTTGAATAACAACCAATGTTCACTAGAGAATATGAAAAATTTCGGCACTAATGCAAATTAGATGAATTTGTGGGTTTGATAGAAAATTATGTAAGTGATAGTCTCTTATTAAGTTTGGAAATATGTGACTCTCCTTTCAAATTTTAGGATAAATTAAAAGGATTATTTGGTAAGGTGGGTCACATAAGAGCCATGTAGCTTGAATTTGAGATCACTTCTCTCAATCCTGAAGATTTTCCATCTATTTTAGATTGTCTTACTAAGTTCAAGCACCCGTTGACATAGTTAAGTGAGAGTGGGAGTGATAATAACTATGAAGAGTGTGTTTACTTGATCTTGTCCAAGTTGAAAGGTCCATTCCAAATATTGGCTTCTACATTTTTCTATAGCATGGATGCCTTAGGTACCACATTCAAAATACCTAATTTGGAGTTCTTTTGTGAAAGCCTTACTAGAAAAGAATCCAAATTGTATAACATTGAGTATTCCACCTCTCAAAAGGTATCAGTAGCATCTAGTTCTAAGGGTAAGGGAAAATCAAAATGTAAAACTAATTATTCTCCTTCTCCATATCAAAGTGCCCCTAAACCCAAAGAATATTCTAATTCCAAGAATAGATCTAGCCTTTCATGCTCATTTTGTAAGGGGAATAGTCATATAGAAACAAAGTGTTGGAAGAGAATGCAAGGCTTAGAGGATGCAATTAGAAAATAAAATATCTCTATCTCCACTCCACCTCCTTTCATTAAGAATGGCAAAGCACTTAATATTGTTGGGGGACCTCACTCAACTATTACAGATAGTTAGGTTATAGTTTCATGTTCTTCTCACTAAATGACTTCTTCTAAGGAGTTGTTTTTATCTCTTGGTTTGAGTTATACTTCCAAAATTGAGTTTGGAGATTCTTCCTTTATTTCTATTAAGGGAAAATGTGGCATACAAATTGATGGTGGTCACATCTATGATGCACTATATTTTCCTGATATCAATACAAATATACTTTCCATTTATAAAATTTTTCATTCTAGTCAAGGTAAAATTATGACTTCCTAAAATCTGAATGCATAAGGATGGCATACCAGATATGATGCAAACAAAATATATAAGGTACAGATTCTAAGTCCTATGAATACGGTGAACAAATGCATGAATGAAATGATATAGAAATGAGATGTAAGAAAAAAAAAAGTGGGGCCTCTTTTATTAATGTTTCTTTTAATCCGATTACAATACGTCCCCCATCTAGGGCTCAGATTGTTTGATACATTTCATTACATCAATGGATGGTATGGTTCCAGTGTCTTTTGCATGCCCACATTCGAAATGGGTGGGCCAAAAGTTATCACTGCTTGTATCCATGTGTTTTTGTTCCTTGATCCCCCTCTAGTGTTACTAGCGGTGAGATCCTGTGCATAGAAAAATAGCAAATAGTTAATAGCATATGCGGATATAAGAAAAACATGTGATCCCCAAAGCCTCTGGCTAGTTGATATATAAAAGAATGAAACAATGGTCAAAACATGTCATAATGAATTCAAAATTTTATAGAGGCATGGATACATCATCAAGGACACATTACAAAAAGAATATTTAGGAAATCATGCACAAATTTCTAATCGCTCTGGGGTGGGATGATGGGGACTATCACAAAATGTGCAAAAGCAACCTTGCAAATGTCATGTCCATATGTATCCAAAACTCCTAAAAACTTGGGGTTGGACTAAAAGGGACATTTTGAGATGACCCAGAAGGTTATATTTGACATATTCTATCTATATTGTCCTATATCCGAAGGCCCTCCCTGTAGGTTAGTAAACGCACAAAATGATAAAAACAAGGTCAAATCATGTCAGAAAGCAATGAAACATGGACAAAAATATAAGTACATCAGATACAACATAATGCAAAAATAATAGTAAAGAAATCATGCACATATTTATAATAACTCCAGGGTGGGGAGATTAGGACTACAACAATGCAAGGGCGTCCAAGGGTAGGACACCCATCGTTTGGGGCTTAGTTTTGGCACCAATCCAAGTGGGATGGGTCCAAAATATCCTATGAGGTTGTGTAAATGAATTTGGTGGGGGATTGTGGCTGATTTATTGGGTTTTGGGTCTATATTGCATTCCTAATGTTCACCCGATAACCTCTCTTCCAAAAAAGAAATTAGGGATGTAGGATACACAAAGAGGAATGGGGGGTATAATTTGGTAGCACTCTATTGCTCCAAATTCTCTAGCTCTATCCTTTTTTGGGGTGAGGAGGTTCACCATTTTATAGACCTTAGGGTCTCCTTTGCATGCGCATGTGAGGGCACCACTTGACTCACCATGCCCTTTTAGGGTAGAGAATATTCCTCCCAGATTTAGGGCCTCCATGATCAAGGCATGCTTGACTAAAGTCCATCTCTCTGATTTGAAACTGTTACTCACAATTGTATGTCTTGAAGGAAAATTTGGATGGTGGATCTGGGCTATCATTTGTCAAGGCTTGACTTTTTTCCAGTCAAATCTGTTAATCATCCCACCCTGGAGCGATTGCTGCTAATCATCCCACCCTGGAGCGATTGCTGCTAATCATCCCGAGGTGGGGCGAATATGATTCTAATTGTCCCAAGGTGGGACGAATAGGGAGCAAAGTGCTTAAAAGGTGCCAAATTGACCATTGTTTAACCTCTGGAGGCTACCCTAGGGGGTATGTATGCCAATTCGGTCAGTTCTTGTAGTCACATAATCGGATTGGTGATTTTTTGGTGTCTACAGATGCCCCTTTTTGGGATGCATTGTGTGTGGCAGAGTGCTGAGAAAAAATAGATGACCAAATCACTTAATGATTAGGGTTTCTTAGTAACCTAACCAAATTTTGATGCTCCAAGTATGGAAATGGCATGCATTCTTGAATCCTTGCTTCTGATGAGCTAAGGAGATTAACTCAAGTGTAACCTTTTTTAGTGAGGTGTACTTGATCTTGGACATTGTTTAGTCATGAATAGGCAAAGGGTGCAACTTTTTGTCTGAAGAACCTTGTCTTCATGCTTCCAGAATACCAAGTGTTTGTTTAGCTTATGATTATTGCTTGTTTGCTACCCCAAGTAGGAGTGTGATTTGTCTTTGTCAATGATTCTTTGAATGCATGCCATTTCCTTGATTGGGTGTGTATTTTTTGATTTGGTTACTAAGTGTGACTACCCCCTCAAGTGACGAATCGATGAGGGAATGACCAAAATGAGAAAAGTGACGAATCGCTTGACCCAAGATGACATTTGTAAGGATGCCTTCAGTTTTTTTTCGTTGAACGTGTATTGTAGTTTTCTAGCAATCAGGCCTATTTTTGGTGGGTTTTAACACTTTTTGCGATGCCGATTGGGGTAGAAATTATCAAAAATCCAACTTCCCGTGGAGCGGTCTGGCTATACTAGCCTTCTTAGGGAGTAGTATAGTGATTATTTGTGATCCTAATGGTGGTTTTTCATGCCATGAATGTCAGGTGCAAAGGCACCTTTGTTTGGCAGATTTATTGCTATTTTTGGTGCATTTTTTAGATGCAATTTTTGTTACTTTATTTCTTGCTCTGTAATCATCCCAGGGTGGGACGAATACCAATGTTGTAATCATCCCAGGGTGGGATGAGTGCCAGCTAGAGTGCTCATCCTAGGGTGGAATGATTATAGGCCTAACAGCCTATAAAAGGACCAAAACTAGGTTTTGGGCTCATTTGCAATATTTTTTCTTGGCAATTTGGAGAAGTGAGGAGTGCGAGTGTGTGTAACGGAGCGCTACCAAAATTTTACGGACACTATGAGTGCAAGAACTAGATCTTCGAGTGGAGGAGCTGAGGTGATACTGGTATGATGTTCCTTCTCCCTGCCTATTATTCATTTTTGTTTTATATGAAGTTAAAAACTTACATATAAATGTTTGTTTGCGGTATTTTATTTTTATCCGTATATCAAGTTGAAAACCTAATATATGATTTGTTTTTATTATTTATTTTGTTTTGTTTTGCGTTAATATTAAGGTTGAAACCCTAATATTATTTTTATATTTTTATATTATTTTTTTTATTTTGTTCTCATTAAGGCTGAAACCTTAGTATGATTTTTTGTTTTATTTTGTTGATTGTTCATAGATTAAGGTCAAAACCCTAATACACAACTGTTATATGTACTTTGTTTGTGATTGTGTTTAGGTTTAAAACCCAACACATTGTCATTTTATTTTGTAGTTTTTTTTCATGTTAAGGTCGAAACCCTAGTATGATTTTTTTGTTTTGTTTTGTTTTTTGTTCACCTTAAGGTTGAAACCTTAGTATGATTTATTTTGTTTTTTTTTTTGTACAATTATTTTTATGTTTGTTGTCGTTGCTGGAAAGTTTATTGTTAATGCTTCTATACTTTTTTTGTTCTTTTTCTTGTTGTACTTTGTATGTTGTGCTTTCATTATACAATTATTTTTCTGTACTTTGTTGTTCTTCAGTATAGTTTTATTGTAATGTTTTTGTTTATATTAAGTATGTACTTAATATCTTTTGTTTTTAATTATTTTTTAGGTTGTGAAGATTCGATACCACCAGCCGACTATTTTCTCTGATGCCTGGGATGCCTTGACAGTTGGGGATTAGGAGTTCCTTGATGCCCTTAAGCTCAAGCACGTGATGCATCTGGAGCTTGTGGTGGGGGATTGGGCATATTTGACTACCTTGATCAATCTATGGGATCCCTACATCGACACTTTTCATCTTCCAACAAGGGATATGACTGTGACTTTGGAGGATGTGTATCAGATTCTACAGATTCTGATAGATGGACTGCCTATCTAGATGACCCATCGGGACCAACAGACAGCAGTACTGACATGGTATTTTGGTTGGGCAGGGGAGAGGGGGTGGATAGGGTGGTGGAGAGGGTAGAGGCTAACTGCTAGATAGGCGGTATTCTAGTGCGATGGTGGCTAGAGAAGGGCATATTAGGGGTGAGGCATGCTTTGCTCATGGCCCTCATTTCCAATATGCTTCTTCCTGACTCCTTAGGTGTGAGTTTCCCTTGGAACCTACTGAAGTTGGTTTTCACATTGGTGGAGTGTCCTACATCAGATCCACTTATTATGAGATGGGGTCTGACATTACTGGCATAGCTATACGATAAGATGTACAAGGTTTGCTACTAAAAGTGGAATGGGATCAGGTGCAGCTATCTCTTGCGATGTGGGGGGTGGCAACACATAGCTATGGAGTAACCACAGGGTTTGCCTTGGACCACCCGAGGTGAGATGGTCGATCGGGATAGTGGATATACCAATTTATAGTGGCAGTCAGAGAAGCATGGACAGACTCGATGGTGGGTAGGTGATGTAGGTCACTATACTGATGCCTTCTCTCATCTAATGTCAAGGCATGTGTTATAGTAGGTGTATCGAGACTGTCTAGCCTACATTGAGGTTGGAGAGTGGCTTTGACATGTGCGTAGGGGTAGATGGTTGATTGGGTGGCATGGGATAGAGTAGGAGTACTTTCCATATGTTTGGGTGATGCGATAGTTTGGGGTGCACCAGGGATTACCTGGTGATCCCTTGATCTATTGGCATCATGATGACAAAAGGACGCTAGGATGGCCTATCATTGATCTACTAGGCAAGGGGTCTGATGCAGTTATTGATGTACCCAATGTGGACAATGTCTGGGTAACTACAGAGTATGATCGATGGTGGACTATGCGGCGATGGTAGATTGAGGGGCATCTAGGAGGCACAAATACGATAGTAGCTAGAGTTTGGGATGCAGAGGGATCAGGGGAGGGTTGTGGGGCTTCACTCAATGATGTTGACATGGTGGAGGTTGATGACTTCACTAGAGATGGAGATGATTTAGGGGTTTCAAAGTAGCTGGATGTACATGATGTCCCAGAGCAATGGGTGTCAGAGTAGCAAGCAATCCCTTAGGTGCACATGCCTTAGGATATCTAAGGGGATGTGGATTTTGGGCTTCATGCTGAGATAGCATGATTGGAGGGTCTCCTCCAAAGACAGAATGAGGAGCATAGACATGCTTTGGTGGAGATAACATAGGAGAGGGATCTCCTATAGGCTCAGTTGGCATAGCGGGATAGTGCACTAGCTATGTATCACTAATGAGATCTATAGTGGGGTTGGTATTGGGTAGAGTTAGAGACCGAGGTTGTTCGTCTTGATAGACAGTTGCCTGTGCTCGATGGAGGTGGTTTGCCACGTCGTACGAGAGGTAATGAGACTGAGTAGTCTGCATCCTCTCATTGCAGGTGGTTGGATGAGCATAGCATTTGTGGGCAAGGTGCGTAGGCTGGCAACATCTACCTTAAGAGGTCCCATAGGACCCATACTACTGGGGGTAGTTCCAGTCGCACCGATCCTGCATGATCATGGTGGTCAACTCTCTAGGCTTTAGGGATTTTTGAATTTTTGGATTTTTGTCAGGTCAAAGGACCTGCTTATTGTAGCCTGAGGGCATTTTGACCTGATATATATACATGACTCATTTTTGGTTTGGTGATATCCTTGTCATGGTTTATTGTTCTTTTATCCACATTTATTTATGTTGATGTATGCATATGCTATTATGCCTGTGAATGATTTTAACTATATGATATAGATGTATGTATAGGGAATGGATGGAATGATTTGTTGGTATGTAGGCGGTGGCACCATAGACTGTATAGGATTTATTGGATTTTTGTACTATGTGATTGCTTTATGGAATAACTTTGCATTTTTAATTTTTGTTTTGTATTTTTTTATGGTGATGTAAGTAATGAAATATACAATAATTGTTTGAGAATGTAGTGAAGGTTTTTCTGAGACTCAAATGATTTAACTAAATATTCAAGGCTGGACATTATCTTACAAGATTTTTGAACAAGGTACGAATCAGACTTGAGTTTGAACAAGTTATTTCACATCCTTGTGTGTGTTATTGAGTTCATTTATGTGGTATTCATAAGGATACAACCAGTGCCAAATAGGCTGTCCACCAAACCTGTACTGAGTATCACCTAATTAGATCCACTAATTCCTTTTTTGTATTTAGTAATATTAATCTACGACACAATATAGGATACCATAAGCTAGCTCTTCCACATGTAAACATTGGTCTACACATAAGAAAAAGATAATGTGATAGAAATATCGTCATGTGTTTAGGATACCACCATTGCCAGGTAGGCTATCGACCGAACCCGTAATGAGGATCACCTAAATGGTTTTTCAGATGTTGAGAATTCCAGAGATTCAAGCCTAGGCGTCTTTTGGTTGTTCAATTTGTTGAGATAATTGCTCTCATATATAGTGATGAAAATCATTGTTTATTTTTCTCTTTTTTTTCTTCTCTTGAGAAAGGGGTTTGAGTAGTGGTGATAACCATTGTTATTTTTTTATTTTTGTCTTTTGAGGATGTAGATTTTGAATTTTGATTTCAAAGTTGAGCTTGTGGGATTTTGGCTTGTGAATGGCATTGATCCTTTTGGCCTTGGGGATGACTACCCATCCTTCTCAAGGGCATGTAGTATGAATCCTTACGACTTTGGGGATCAAATGTGTTTGGGATTTTTGATGGTGAGCTTTTGGGATTTTGCTTTGTGAATGGCATTTGATCCTTTAGGTCTTGGGGATGACTACCCATCCTTCTCAGAGGCGTGTAGTACAAATCCTTACGCTTTTGAGTACCAAATGTGTTTGGGATTTTTGATAGTGGTGAAAACCACTATATATTATGTGGAATTGGATGGGGAGGAGCTTTTACTTTTTTCAATTCTTAGCATTCTTGAACCATTCACATAGGGGGATGAGCAAGGTAAAATTTTTGCTTAAGGTACCCTAGAATGCTTTGCAGGTTTCATATTTCGTTCACACAACTTGGGAATTTTTATATGTTTTGAAGTTTGTGTTGGGATGCTATGTAACAAGGCATGATCTAAGTAAAACTCGACCTTGTAAAAATTGATTTGAATTTGTACAACATTTGACTGGAAATCTAAAGATAGTTGACTGACGAAAATCCTAAAGACATTAGAAGACAACTGACTATAATTTGGGAAAATGCAAAGGGCATTATTCTTGATGGATATTTTACAAAAATGGACTAATTTTGGAAAATGATGGAATTGCCGAGTAATTACAGTCTATGGTGCTTTTGACATGTATGACCAGCATATATGCAATGTATGTATGCGATGCCTAATGCAGCATTTTTTTTTGTGTGTTTTGATTTTTAAGAATATGCATGAAAGTGAGATGTAATTTTTTTTGTTAGTTTTGATTATCTGTTGTTTTTTAATATTTTTTATGGACTGTTTAACCCAAATGGGTGTGGACCAAGTGATTCTTATAGATCCGTGGAGGTTTTGACCAAAGGGATTATAGATACCTTTGGGGTGTTTTGGATGACCAAGCAATTGTGGGAACCCTTGGAGCTTTTGGTTTGACCAAAGGGATTATAGATACTTTTAGGGCATTTTTGGTTGACCAAGCGATTGTGGAACCCTTGGAGCTTTTGGGTTGACCAAAGTGATTATGGATACCTTTGGGGCATTTTGGGGTTGACCAAGCGATTATGGGAACCCTTGGAGCTTTTGGTTTGACCAAGGGGATTATGGATACCTTTGAGGCATTTTGGGTTTGACCAAGCGATTTTGGGAACCCTTGGAGCTTTTGGTTTAATCAAAGGGATTATGGATACCTTTGGTGTGTTTTGGGGTTGACCAAGCAATTATGGGAACCCTCAAAGCTTTTGGTTTGACCAAAGGGTTTATGGATACCTTTGGGGCATTTTGGGGTTGACCAAGCAATTGTGGGAACCCTTGGAGCTTTTGGTGTGGGCGATGGCTCTCTAAATGTTGAATGGCCTCAAGTGACTAATGTTCAAGGGTTCTAGTTCCTTGATTCCTTCAAGAGAGGCAAGCCGGTATGTTCTAGGTCCTATTTTACTATCGATTACATAGGGACCTAACCAATTTTCCCTAAAATTTTCCCTTAAATGGGGTGACAAGTTAGAATTTTGTTAGTTCTATTTTAATACCAATTCACCAACCAAAAAGTCTCTCAGGTGAACTTTCATGTTGTATGCTTTCTTAAGTCACTCTTGATAGATACGTAAATGCTCGAGAACACTGACGCGTTGTTCATCGAGTAACATAATCTAATCTAACTGAGCCTATCATGCAGTGTCATCATTGATGAACTCTTGCATTGATATGCGTAGGGAGGGTATTTCCAACTCGAGAGGCATGACTTCCTCGAAGCCATACACTAGCAAAAATGGAGTTGCCCCAATGGACGTCCGAATGCTAGTGTGATAAGCCCATAGGGAAAGTGGTATTTGGATGTGTCAATCCTTATGATTATCTGCGATCATATTTTTAAGGATGGTGAGTAGCATTTTGTTTAACGCCTCTGCTTGTCCATTTGTTTGCGGATAATAGGGTGTTGAAAAATTGTGCTGAATTTTGTACTTTATTGTCAAAGCATGCACATATTTGTTCTTAAATGACATCCCATTATCCGAGATGATCTTGGATGGAATACCAAAATTACATATGGTGTTATGTAAAATGAACTCCACAATGTGGGGCCTAGTCGTAGAGCTAAGTAGAATTGCTTCCACCCACTTAGTAAAGTACTCTGTGGCCATTATGAGAAAAGTGTAACAGCCTGATGACATAGGGGAGATATTTTTGATGAGATCTAAGCCCCACTATGAAAATGGACAAGCTAATTGGATCGGATACAAGGCCTGATAAGGTACGCATGTCAGGTTAGCATGGTGTTGACACTTCATGCACTTTTGCATAAACGCACAACAATCTTGCTCTAAAGATGGCCAATAATAGCCCATGTGAAGAATACGCTTTGTGATGGCCATACCACTGAAGTGGCCACCACATGCACCATCATGCACTTGGGTGATCACCCAAGTTGACTCCTGCTGGTCTAAGCAACGAAGGAGGATCCCTTTGTAGCTTCGACGATACAATATGTCTTCTAGCAAGACATGCTTTTCCACTTTTTATTTGAATGATCTTTTTGCAATGTGCGATAATCCAAGTGGGAGGCTACCTAACTTGAGATAGTCTCTTATGGGTGTGTACCAATCCTTCTAATTAGAAACCCTGATGGTATGAATGACCGATCCCTCTTTAATTTCATCCCTAGCAAAAGCTGAGTGGGAAATAACTTGTAAAAATAGCATTATGTTGCTATTAAGAGGGGTTGGAGAGAACAAAGACCTCCAGTTGGTGTGGTTTAGACTATCATCGATTTGAGAGAACCTATCTTGAGATGGTTTATTCTAGATCAGGTGGATTCCTGGTGTTATGTCAAAGCTTACACATTCCATCATGGATTATGATAGCATTTTGACTTGAATGGTTGTCATCTCACCAGAAGGGTCTTGTGGGATTAGTGACCCCAAGGAGGCCATGCTGTCCACAAAATGATTCGATGATCGAGGGAGTGTCTCGATGTCGTACCATTCAAGATTTTCTAGGAATTTATCCACAAGGGCTTTTTAGGCCTACAAAATTGGGCATTTGCATTGGAATACCCATTTCACATGGTTGACAATTAATAGTGAATCACCAAAGATATTCAAGTGTTTGATGTTCATGGTGATGGTTGTTTGAAGACCTATGAGCAAGGCTTCATATTCAACATTTTTATTGGTGTACAAAAAATCAAGTTTAAATTATAAAGGCATTAGAGCCCATTGCGGTGTGAAAAAAATGACTCCCATGCCACCCCATTGCTCACATCTAGAACCATCAAAAAATAAGATTATTTTGGCCTGTGACTTAGGATATTCAAAATATGGTGATTCTAAGACATGGAAGACCCCATCATCGGGTAGATCTACGGTTAGAGGATGATCATATTCAGGAGGAGCCTCTGCTAGTTGATCGGTGATGACTTGACCTTTGATGGACTTTTTTCCAATGAATTTGATGTCAAAATCCATCAACAACATGATCCATTTCGTCGTGTGACTACTGTGATAAGTATGACTCATGTACCTCAATGGATTATCCTTAGACACAACATACATCGTATTGCTCAACATACAATGGCATAGATTTTTTGTGGTAAATACCACCACCAAGCATAGCTTCTCAACATATGCATAGTTAAGTTCATAACTGACCAGGGTACGAGTAACATAATAATTATCTTGTTCTTTGTGTGGTTCATTTTTCTAGGCTAGCATGGTGCCCAGTGCCACCTCAGTAGCTAAGATGTATAAATAGAATTACACTCCTGGTCTAGGTGGTGCCAATACTGTCGATGAAGCTAAGTGTTTTTTGATGTCATCAAAGGTTGATTGGCATTTATCATCGCAATGAAATGCTACCCCCTTGTGTAATAATTTATTCATGGGTCGGCACTTGTCAGATAACTATGCTATGAAGCGCTTTATCGACATGACCTTACCCTGTAAGCTTCTAAGCTAGCTGATGGTGGTTGGGGGAAGCATTTCAAGGATTGCATTGACTTTATTTGGATCTACCTCAATGCCTCGTTTTGATACTATGAAACCCAATAGTTTCTAGATCTGATGCCAAATATGCACTTCTTGGGGTTTAGCCTAACCTTGTGTTTGATGAGGCAATCAAGGATCTTGCATAAGTCATCAAGATGATTTTGGTGAAAAAGAGATTTGGCTAGTAGATCATCTATATAATCCTCCAAAGTTTTATGCATGTGATCATGAAAGATGTATTTCATAGCATGTTGGTAGGTGGCACCAATGTTTTTAAGGCCAAAGGGCATGACCTTATAACAAAATGTATCCCAAGGCATCATGAACACCATTTTTAGTTTATCATCAGGATTGATGCAAATCTGGTTGTATCTCGAGAAACCATTCATGAGGGAAAGCATTTTGTGGCCTACTGTAGCATTTACCAATATGTTGATGCTAGGCAAGGGGAAATCATCCTTAAAACTTTCTTTGTTTAAATCTCAAAAATTGATGCATATGCAAATCCTCCCATTAGGCTTTTTGATGGGTACCATGTTGGACATCCATGGTGGGTAATCTACACAGATGACAAACTATGCATCCAATAGCTTTTCTAGCTTGTATTTGACAATTAAGGCCACTATTGGGTGCATCTTACGTAGCTTTTGCTTGAATGGTTTGACTATCAAATCAAGTGTTATATTATGCGTGACTAGCTGCGAGTCTAGGCCCAACATGTCTTTGTAGGTCCATGCAAAAACCTCCTTCTATTTGATAAGGGTAATGTACTCGGCTTGCTTTTTGGTGAATAAAATTACCCCCAGATTGATGATTTGTAGATTCATTGGATCAAAAATGATGTCTACGTCAATTTTTTCTTTGACTGACATGTGGGATCCATCCTCCAATTGGTGTGGAGTTGGGATAAGGTGGATATCATTTTCTAAATTTAGATCTACATTGGGAACGTCTGGTTCCTCTTCAACATGGAAGACATCATGAGTCTGTCTTGGGGTGAAATGGAACATCTCATCGCAAGGCCAATACTCTGATGGGGATGGTGGTGAGTTAGCATGATCTCAATCTATGACATCTAGGTCTAGATACAATGGTCATGTTGGATCGACTGGGTTGTGGATAGGGGTAGTTAAATCAATGGAGATCATGTTGATGGACTGATTTTGGTCTCCATTACCGTGTGGGTGTTGATTCAAACATTATTGGTGATCCTTGTGCCTCGGATCTGGATTTGTGGGTATTAGCACAAAAGGATCGGCCCTATAGGGTCATTATGTGGGGGGTGCTCCTTGTATGCCTGAAGTAATGGATGAAGCACTTGGTTTAAATGCCACCTATGCCTTGGTCCCATATTTAAATGTTCAAACATATCATCTATGTCTATGGGGTATTCCTATTGCCTCACATGGTTGAGATATGCCATATCAGTATCATCCTCATTGTCGTTATCGAAGATCCATAGGCCTTCATTGGCTCTTACAACTATGTACCCCTCTGGTTGGTATAGCCTCCCACTAGGCATTTCTTGATAACTTGGCCTTATGGCTAGCATGGGAGGCTCATTTTGTTCAAGCAAGTTTATTTGGTCCCTTTTGGGCTGTTTTGCTCTCTACGAAAAGGCTGGATTCTCTAGAGGTGGTAATTTCCCAATTGGAACAATAAAGGGGAACATTACCATGAAGTCCTCCTGATAGTCGTCAATGGGTGTCACCTACGAGTGATTGCTATCAAACTCAAATGGGTCCCAAGGTGCTACCTCATAATCTGACTCATCTTCTAAAGAGTTCTCTTGATTTTTTTCATAGCCTTCTTGGAAGTTGCTTCTTGAAAATTCCTCTTCCTCGATCAAAGGGGAGGGGCTATTGAGGTCAACAAGGTTTGTTGTTAACAATGGGAAATAATTCCCCAATGTGTATGTAGTGTTGGGATTGGCATATGAATCTTGTGCCAATCCATCCCTGTTGCCTAGCCTAAGCTTTGCATGGTTTCTACCAATATGTGGAGGGGAAAAGGGTGGTTGAACCCTGCTGATTTATCATATGGCATATGGTATCTTGGTTGACAAAAAATGTGCATTCCTTGTTCGTATCTACCCAATCCATATCCATGCCAATTACATTGGTCTAGGTATTTCAAGGCAAAGTCCAGGTTGGACAGATAGTCAACATTCTCAGCAAATGGCTCTTTGTCCTCTTCCTCTTGTATGTAGGGTTCAATGTTGTTCTCAAGGCTCCCATATACAAAATTGGTCTGATTTTGTAGGTAACCTAAAGGGACGATAGTGTCGATGGGGAGGCAAGGTATCCCCATGTATTGAATGGATTTTAGCATGGGTGTTGCCATAATGTTCTGCACTAGGTGCTCCCCTAGGCCCGTATTGGCCATATCAATGGTAATCGTCGATAGTTAAGGGGGATGGAAGGGGAGTTCTTCTTGAGTCCACTCCATGTTGGGTGAATCAGGTGTCTCAATTTCCATTCTATTGGGCACCTCCTCAGTAGATATGGTTGAGACTAATGGTGGTATCTCCTCTAGGGGATTCTTCTCGTTGTCCTTCAATGTGGCCACCATAGGTGACATCGCTGGTGAAGAGACAGATGATGAAGATGGACCAGGTCGGTTAGTTGGGGGACTCAATAGTAGGGATGTAGCCAGAATCAGACATCGCACGGACAGATTCAGCTGAAAGTCCAAATGTGTTGATGGGAGGATTGATTGTGACATCAGCTGCATCGCATTACAAAACTTAAAGGGCCCTAAGTCTGCTGAGACTACATGTACTTGCCCTTCGTATGTGTACTTGAGGCATTTATGGGCTATAAAAGGGACACACTTCATGTCCCTGATCCAAGGTGGACCTAACAAGATATTGTAGGCCATATCACCCTCAAGGATGTGACACAACGTAGGAATGGTCTTTTGTCCTACTTGGATGGGTAGGACAATTGTGCCAATCGTCGATCATAACACATCATTGAATGCTCAAAGAGTGTAAGTGGATGCCATAATATGGGATATTGGCAGCTTAAGGTTTTGAATGCCGTTGTCATGATTATGTTGTTGGATGAGCCAATGTCCACCAACACCCTCTTGAATGGAATCCTATTGACCCACATGATGACATGCAGGGGTGGATCCACCATATCACCAGTCACCAATTTTAGTTCATCTTCCCTGAAGGTTATGACTAGTTATGTGCATTGTCTCACATGTCCCACAAAGTTGTTGAAAGAATTGGGTTTGTGGAGTTGTACTTTAATGGATTTGAGTATCTCCATAAGAGCCACCCAATGGGGATATTATTGTTAGATGAGATCATAAATGGAAAGCCTAGCCGACATGGTCCTTAAAATTTGAGTAAGCTTAGTCTGAATCATGGCCATTTTTCTAGGTGGGGGAGGTTGTGGAGGTTGTGGCGTTGATGGAAAATCTCCTGTAGCTATAGTGGGTGCAACCGTGTTTGGGTATCTTTTGTTCCATGTCACAATGCTTATCATCCCCATGTATCCTTGCATGGGGTAGTTTTGTGTTACCTCATTCACCTATAAAGTCTTTTCCTGTGCATCATGGGCAAGTAGGGGGTTTTTGAAGACTTCCATCTATTGGTTGTTCAACACTATGGGATTATCTACCACAAGCATTTTATTGTCTATCAAATCCTGCACTAAGTTTTTGAATTTCCAAAAAGTGAAGATGTCGTGTCCTTTCTATCGATGAAATCTACAATTTAATTCTTCCTTATAGCCCTTGGGTTTTGGCATGTTGGGTTCGATGGCTCAAATTTTTGACAAGTTTATCAGGTTTGCCACAAAAAAGCGGTAAAAAAATGAGTCTCTAGACTCCATGAATTGTGTGAATTATCGCTTAGGGCGATGTTGTTTATTTTTCTCTTATTTATGATTTTCCTTTTCATAGTTATCAAGAGGAAATGCCTGATAATTAGCCTTTGGGGGATGTATCATTTGTGTAGGCTTTGGAATATTTATGGAAACCTGATTGATCGCAACGGGTTTCAGTTACATGGGCCCAATTTTAGTATTTTTTGTCCACTCTTTCTTACGTGGTTTGGCAATCTCACTGTCTTGTATTTTGATCTCCTCAATTATCTTGGCTTGCACCAAGGCTTCTTCGAGGGTGGCATATTGCTGCAGCTGCAATAGCACGGAGATCGACCTTATGCAACTCTTTGAAAACATTTGAGTCATGTCAGCCATGGGAGGGAGGTAAGGTAGATTTGAAAGCAATTTCCTCCATCAATTCCCATAAGAGGCTATGGTCTCATAATCATCCTACTTAATGCTAGCTAGGTCACTTAAGGATGTCTTCTTCTTGGTGTTGAAGGTAAAACATTTAATGAACGCATGCACTAGTTGGTCTAGATTATTGATGTTATGCTTCGACAATTGGGTAAATCAATCCGAGGTAGGGCCTATGAAAATGGTTATAAATGTTCTCAAAAGCAATGCATCATTGTCCTGAATGCCAAAGCATTGACTCAAGAACCTTGTTATGTGCTCTTGGGCATCCTCATCCCCTCAAAAAATTGCCAATTGAGTCATTTTGAAGTGGTCAGGGTATCGGGGTGCCGACACTGAAGGATGCATAGGGTGACTATGGATCTGGCATAAGGTGCATTTATGGGGCCTCGAATTCTTGGTCTCCATAGACTCTAATTGCTCTCGCAGTGCTTTGTATGCATCAGAGGATTTAATTTCCTCTTCTTTGGTTTGTTCCCATTATGAATTGTGAGGAACTTAAGGCCTATGGAGGGGTAGCCGGGTAGTGCCCCCTGCCTTGGTAGGGTGTTTCATCCCGCTCTTCTTCTCGCTCAAATTATTCATAGGATTCTTGATGAGTCTCTAGGTGTGACCTATAAACATGGACGGGTGCCCGAGGAAGACGCCTGTCATTGGTTCTAGGAGTGGCCTCCCCCTCAGGTCTAGGAGGTCTTGGAGGCAATGCTTGATAAGGTCGTGGAGACCTATATCATACTAAGGGGTTATGCCTCTCATAATTTTTGTCCTATGCATGTGAGGGGTTAGAATCCTCTCATGCATAGTGTTCTGGAGTAATTCATTTTTCTGGCATTGAATGTGCTCTTTGTTAAGATGATACAGTTGTTCTAATTGCTGCTAATCTTGCCTAAGCTATGTGATTTGTGCTTGGCAAGAATATTTTTTGGAAAATGCCAAGTCAATTTGTTCCACCATCCTAGGTCTAGGATGCCTAGATGCCTCCCCTACACATCTATATCGGTCGTGGTGATCCAAGATCTCTATGGGTCAATTTCCTTTATCAAGGTTAGCGACATTCACCCGAGGCTCTGGCCTCAATAGGTGATCTTAATAATTAGTAGGTGTGGAGGCACGTTTCTCCCACACGGTGTATTGCTCTTGAGGAATATACTGGTTTTCCTCATGCTTCCTTTCATACATGTGAAAGTGGTAGGTGAAGTTAGCTCGCCCTGTCTGAAGAGCCTTGCACTCTAGATTTGGCCTATTAGTTCTAATAGCAAGAAGGGGGTGGAGGGGAAATGATATAATCATGTGGTCCCTCCTTATGAACTCTATGTTGCTCTAGTGCCTCATCATGCAGTTGCCACTCATAATGAGTGTCTAAGGGAGCCTTCCCATGTGTGTAATCCTCCTAAGAGGGTCTATGCTAAACAGGAGTGCCCCTCAAAGGGGTGCCTCTATAGTCATTTTTTGTAGTGGCATAGTGGGTCAGGCTTCCAAGGTGGTATAACCAAGTCCTTGGGGCTATAACGAAGGCAACTTGTACCTCCTTGTATACTTTTCATAGCTTCTGCCCGTGATTGGGCTACGGGTATAAACCATGGTGGTGGTCTTTCTAGAAATATATGTATATTTGTATCTCATTTACAAAAATTTTATGCTATACCAAACAAACGAGGACCACACATGCAAAGAAATTATTATCTTGTTTACATATTAAATGTGTGACCTAGATATGGTCTAATGTGTTTGATTTTTGTTATGTGAATCTTGTAAAGGAAACTGTATTATTCATGCAAAATGAGGGCTCTTGTATCTCCAAAATTGTCGCCCCTTCAATATACCATTATCGGGCCATTATACCAAATCTTTCAATATACCCACCCTTACATGATGGAAACTATTGGTACATGAGAGCAAAATAGTACGTGGAACATAGGCGGTACGAAATGGGGATCGCTCCATTTTTGACACCTACCATAGAAGACTTATCCTCATGTACAAGGAATCACCCCCGTTACACTTGGTCAAATTTCATCAAGATTTACATCTAGCAACAATCACGATTAGGGTATATGTATGCAAAATCCAAGCCAAGCTGGTGATGAAATCAAGTGTTGGGGTATTAAGACCAACTCCTTGATTTTAATTTTATTAGGTGGTGTGTGTGGTTCCTTCTAATTTTATAAAGAAATAAAACATACATAAAAAGATGATTTTCACTAATGCAATGCTTTAGAGTATGTTTTATCTTTCAAAAACCATTAGTAGCAAAAGGAAATCACCAATCCTAACTAGAACTAAAACCTATGATGAGGACTTGCCACTTGCACAAGTATCATGCAAGCAAACCAGAGAAGAATGCATTCCTAATCAAGTTCCTTCCATTTAATTTACTCTATGTTTTTATATTTTTTATTTTTTTATTGCAAGAAAGGAAAGCAAACTACTTATCCTTTCTATACAAGTGTCTAAAATTAAAGTAAAGAAAATAGAAAATAGCAAAAATAGAAAGTAAAAAAACATAGAGGATGTGCAAAAGGCCTACCTATTCTCTGTCTAAACCAGATGCTTCTGAGTTTTTGCTTAGAAAATGCACAGATTTCTAATCGTCCCAGGGTGGGACGAATAGTAGGTCTATATTCATCACAAGGTGGGACGAATACGTATTCATCTCAGGGTGGCACGAGCAATAGTCCAGTGCCAAAATGCATAACACCTACAAAGAATCCAAAAAAATTGGATCAAAAACTTGATCCTAATAGTAGGGGCAAGGTCCCACAATGATCACCACTAAAAGTCATGTTAGTCTCACAATGACACTCAGAGGGGGGGTGAATCAATGTAGCTATTAAAACTTAAATCTTCAACTCTTAATTCTGAAACAATGAAAACTTAAATCCAATAAAGCAAATATAACAAAAGAGCATCACACAACACAAGATGTACCGAGGTTCACCAGTTTTGGCTACTCCTCAAAAATTGATTGTTTGGACTCCCATCAAAATCTAGCATTTGCAAAGCAACAACTTTACACTCAAACTACCAGCACACACTAGGAGGAGCACCACCCTTGATTTATCTACAACAACATAAAGGAGCACCAACCCCTGATTTATCTGCACCAATAGAAAGGAGCACCAACCCCTAATTTATTTGCACCAACATAAAGGAGCACCAACCCCTGATTTATCTACACCAACATAAAGGAGCACCAACCCCTTATTTATCTACACCAATAGAAAGGAGCACCAACCCCTGATTTACCAGCACCAACTGGAAGGAGCACCAACCCCTGATGCCAAGCACCAACTTGGACTTCTGTTATGAAACTAGAATATTTATATAAAGATGCCTTCGCTTATACAAGACCCTGACTGGTCTATTGCTAACCCAACCTTTTTCACTATTCACCAAAATATCACACACACTTAAGGCTCTGCTTACTACACTTTTACATCCCTCTTATAGCCCTCTTGTTGTGCTTATTACTGCATTCTTATGGCTCTCATGGCTCTTCTTAATGCTCTCTTACAACACTCTTCCAACCCTCTTTTTGCAGCACTTTCACTCTATTTTAGCGGCACTTTAATTCTCCACGCAAACCTCATTTTATAACAAAGTTTTGACTCTATTTTTAACTTCCATATTTTCACATGCAACCCATAACTAGCCCTGTAACTATCATTCTGACTTTAGTTCATTGTTCTTATTTTAGTTGCATGATTTTTCTCTGTAACTGCACCTGTAACTGTCGTATCGACTTTAGTTAACTCTTCTTATTTTAGCTGCATGATTTTCTTCTGCAATGGCCTATGTAACTACCGTATAACTTTAGTTAACTTTCACATATCTTATTTTGGCTAGGTTATCTTCTTAGCTTGTGCCAAAGCGACCTATCATGAAATTGTCCTCTTCTCATATTTCACCCTCGAAAACACAACATGTCGCGATATCGTGACACTTTCGCCTCCTTGCTACTTTACTTGGTTTGTACCTGTGAAAACACAACATGTCACGATATCGTGACACTTTCACCTCCTTGCTTCTTTTCTTGGCTTGTACCTACGAAAACACATGTCGTGATATCATGACACTTTCACCTCCGTACTCTTCCTCTTTACTTTTGTCGCGATATCATGACACTTTTCCTTCTCTGCCTTCCTTCTCTTTTCAAGTCACAAAAATGCGACATGTCGCGATATCACGACACTTTTTCTTTCTCTTCCTTCCTGCCCTTGTCGAGTCGTGAAAATGCGACATGTCGCGATATCGCGACACTTTCTCTCTCGGAATCTCTCTCTTGCAATATGTCACAAAATCATGACACTTTTTTTTTCATACAATCTCTCTTGCAATATATCGTGAAATCATGACACTTTTTCTTTCGGACTCTCTCTCTTGCAATATGTCGCAAAATCATGACACTTTTTATTTCGTACAATCTCTCTTGCAATATGTCACAAAATCGTGACACTTTTTCTTTTGCACTCTCTCTCTTGCAATATGTCATGAAATCGTGACACTTTTTCTTTCGTACAATCTCTGTTGCAATACGTCGCAAAATCACGACACTTTTTATACTTGCATTTTACTCTTCCAACATGTCGTGAAATCATGACACTTTTTCTTCCGTACTATCTCTCTTGCAATACGATTACACTTTTTCTACTTGCCTTTTTCTCTTCCAACATGTCGTGAAATCATGACAGTTTTTCTTGCTTGCGCTTTCTCTTCCAACATGTCATGAAATCATGACAATTTTTCTTGCTTGCGCTTTCTCTTCGAACATGTCACGAAATCGTGATAGTTTTTCTTGCTTGCGCTTTCTCTTCGAACATGTCATGAAATCATGACAATTTTTCTTTCTTCTCAACATGTTGTGATATCGCAACAGTTTTTCTTTCATGCTCAACATGTCGCGATATCACGACAATTTTTCTTTCTTCTCAACATGTCACGATATCATGATAGTTTTTCTTTCTTCTCAACATGTCATGATATCATGACAGTTTTTCTTTCTTCTCAACATGTCACGATATCATGATAGTTTTTCTTTCTTCTCAACATGTCGCGATATCGTGACAGTTTTTCTTTCTTGCCCAACATGTCACGATATCGCGACAATTTTCTTCCTTGTGTTTTTCTTTTGATTTTTAGCATATGGGCCACTTCGATCTTTTGAAAAATCACTGTACATACTATGAAGAACCTCTTAGCTCCTGTCCACTGCATCAACCGATTTGTCTGACTATGTTGACAACAATGACAATACTGTTGCTACACCTTGCTCAATAATCTCCCCCTTTGGAATTGTTGGCAACACACATGCAATTTTCTGTAATTATTCTCCCCCTTTGACAATAATACCAAAGGGCTATTGTAGACTCCCCCTGAGTCCATGCACAACATTCTCAGGCACAAATTATTATAGTTAGCAAAAATTAAAAACATGAGCAAAAATATAATCAAATATATAAATGCTCCCCCTAAGAATGTGGTCCTGATAGCTAGTCAGTTCTTGGGAAGCATGACCACTTCCAATTTATTATGAAGGTACTCAAAGAATTTCTTGGGCAACTATTTGAAGATATCTACTACTTGCTCTATTGTTGGAACAAAATCCAACTTAACCTCACCTTTTGCAAATTTCTCCCATGTACAGCATGTTGTCGCTGCAATATATTCTCCCTCTACTATGAATAAGGAGACTGACTCTTGTTTCTTACTGTTCCACGTGACCAACCTATCTCCAAGATAGAGTGCACCTCTACTGGTACTATTTCTATCATCTACACATCCTTGCTCAACTTGCAACTTTGTCATCATGGGAGTGCTAACTGGCTTACACTCCTCCATTGTGAACTTTTTAGCATCTCTATCACTAAAAAAAATTATCAGAACTGTTATAATCCATAACTTTGAACAATTGCAGTAAGAACCATCAAAAGTATAACACTGACATATACCAATACTACCAATGGTGACAACTCTCAATTTAATCACTACCCTTCACGGTACCTCCACAAACAACTACATGAACTGAAACACACTTTGACAACTATATGACAACTCCCTCTGCATACTTTCCTTTCATCCTCAGATAACCAAACAAACACATAGGAGCAAAAATAACCTTTAATATTGCTCCCCTTGAGGATGTGCTACCTGGAGTTTCTTAGTGCAATAGAGGAGTAATCTCCTTCAGTCCAAGGAGACACGATTTCCTCTCTTCTTTCTTTCTCCAATCTTTCTTGAACTTGGGCTTGAGTTTTTCAACTACATCCCTATTTTGAACCTTTTTATGAACTTGAACATTTCTCTTGGGTGGTTGTCTCTTGTGCATCCTTGATGGATGATTATTTTCCTTTCTTTGATGCACATGATTTCTTCCTTGTCTATGTTGCATTATTTGTGTCTGATGAAATCTACTGTCTTACCTTAGATTAGATACAAAATTTCTTGGACAAAACCTTGCTATGTGCCCATGACCATTACATTTAAAACATTGCACATGGTGTTCAACAGATGTATTTCTACCAACATAACTCTTTGATCTATTATTCAATCCACAATACATTACCTTGTGACCATAATGGTTGCATCTAAAACAATAGCCATTACAAGCATTATTATGAATAAAGTGAGAGTGATAGAACCTCTTTTATTGTGGTTGCTTTGTTGTAGATCTCCTTTGAGATTTTCTTCCTTTTAAAGTTTTAGCTTCAAACTTTTCTTGCTTTGATCCTTCAACAGTGGACTTCTTCTTCTCTACAAATTTAGAAGATGAAGGTTGTTAAGATTCATATCTAGGACCAAGCTTACACAAGGGGCTTCTTTGATGCCTTATCATTTTATCTAGCAACTCTGTGCTCTTCTCAAATTTGAGATTTGTATTGGCCTCTTCTAGTTGTTTCCTCAATAAAACAATCTCTTCTTCTTGTTTGCCGCAAGCATTGCTTTTATCATCTAGGTGTGACTTCAAGGCTTCTTATATTTTCTTGGATTTATGAATTTGCAAGAAGAGATCTTCAATATTATCCCCATATTCTTCCAACTTCTTGGAAAACCTTTTGTTTTTTTTCCTTTCTATACCCAACTCTTCAAGTGTAGCGATCAACTCACCTTCTAGATATACTTCAGCCTCAGCCTCAAGTTTTTTATTACATTCCTATTTTTCCTCTGTTTTTTCTTCTTCGAATGTCATGAAACTTTAGAATACTCATTGTAGCTATCTTATGATGAACTGACATTCTTGGAGATGAAACTTTTCTTCCTGAAGTTGTCGTTTCTAAAATTTGGTTTTTTCTTCCAGTCACTTCTTTCTTGGTGCAATCTTCATCACTTTCATCCTTCTCATTAAGTGGACATTTAGCTACAACATGCCCAAAACCTCCATAGTTGAAACACTTAAATGGTAGCTTTCCTCTATATTTTCCTTTTCCCCTTATTAATTTCTGAACAAAGTTTGCTTCCATTTCATCTGATGTCTCTTCTTCCTAAGATTTTTGTTTTGCTTTTATATTTTTATGTAATTTAAAAGCAACTTCTCTATATGTGGGTTTAGTTTTTCCTATTCTCATCTCATATGCAGTCAAATAACCATGCACATCATCCATACTAAAAGTATTTAGATCTTTAGCTTCTTCTATTGCTGAAACTTTAGAATCAAATCTTTGGGGAAGAGATCTTAGTACCTTTTTCATGATGACATCTTTCATTTCCTCGCCGAGTCCTCTAATCGCATTAATGATTCCATTAACTCTCAACATGCATGCCTCTATGTTCTCATCATCATTCATATTTAATGCTTCAAACTAACCTTGATGCATTTGTAACTTGGCCTCCTTGTTCTTGCCATATCCTTCATGAATGCTCCTTAGTTTTTCCCACACGTCTTTTGTCATTTTATAACTCAATATTTATCAATTTGATGTCTACCAAAAAGCACATGATAGCATTCTTTGCTTTAGATCTCAAATAGTTTCTTACTGGCAGCATCGGTTGGAGGAGTGGTGGGTATTGTGTATCCACTGTCTACTGACTCCCAAATGTCGTATCCCAAAGCACACAGATATGTATGCATCCTGAGTCTCCAAAATGCGTAATTAGTTCCATCCAACAATGGTGCTTTGTTTGATGAGAAGCCTTCACCACCTGCCATTGTCTCACTTCCAAGATCACCTCAACCGATTAAGCTTGTTCAGGAACTTGGCTCTGATACCAATTGTTAGTATCACAATGACACTGAGAGGGGGGGGTGAATCAGTGTAGCTCTTAAAACTTAAATCTTCAACTCTTAATGCCAAAACAATGAAAACTTAAATCCAATAAAGCAAATATAACAAAAGAGCATCACACAATACAAGATGTACCAAGGTTCACCAGTTTTGGCTACTCCTCAAAAATTGATTGTTTGGACTCCCATCCAAATCCAGCCTTTGCAAAGCAACAAATTTACACTCAATTTACCAGCACACACTAGAAGGAGCACCAACCCCTGATTTATCTGCAACAACAAAAAGGAGCATTGTATCGCTCCAAATTTTTCACACCCTTACCTTCAAGGTATAGGATCCGAGCCCGGAAGGTGGATGTGAAAAGGATGGGACAATACCTTAGACTGAGAGGCCCTTTGAAGGTCCCGCCTCTCGGGGGAGGGGTACTAAGGTGATTTTTCGACGGATGGTGGGGTTCACCAGGAAACGTTTAGTGGCAATCTCCACGCCTAGGTTGGGAATGTGTTTTATGTGTTCAATTTTATCTTTAATCATTCAAATCCTAGGTTTGGCCAAATGAATCTAAATTGTTCTATATGAAATGTAGATTTAAATGAATACAGAAAATAAAATTAACAGAGAATACATGAAATATACTAGATTAAAAAATAAATATCTGATCCGGATGTCTGATGGAGGTTCTGATTTTTGAAGCAGTCAAGATCACCTCTAATATGATAGGATCATCTACGATCATACAAGATCATCTAAGATCTGACGAATTCGTCAGAGACCTGTAATCAGAGAAATAGATACAAAATACCAGAAATGCAACTATTCCAACAAAGGGCAATGATGTAAAATGACAATATAGATACTAAAATGATAATTACGAATAGAAATTCAAGTCAATTATAGTATTCTAATGACAAATTATGATCTTATCATGCACTTAAGCTATATGGGTGAACTCCAAAATGTAGAATAGCAGAAAATAACAATAAATTGATCTAAATGCAAAATGAAACAATAGACAAGAAGAGAAAAATGCAAACTCTGGGCACTAATTGCCTCCAATGTTGATTGTAGTTGAAATCATCTATAGAGTGTGAAATCATCTCGAATTTGGGTGTGATTGTTCGAGATCATACAAGATCGTATGTGATGATCTGAGCTTGCTCTGGCTGAAGAATGACAAAGTTCCTACAAGAAAATTTGAAAAGGGACAAAGGCAAACAATAGTCTAAGACATTCGAAGGTAAATAAAACTCAAAGTACAAAAAAAATTAGCTAGGGGAATGTCAAGGGGAGGGCCTAAGATTAAATAGGCATATTAAATAGGTTGGGAGGTTGGAGATCATCCCAATTTGGGAGATCTCCAATGGGGGAAGTCTCTAACCGTGCAGACATGCTTTTGACCAGGTTAGAGACGTCATTGAAATAGAAGCTAATTATGAAAAATCAGTTTTGGGACGAAATCATCTAGACGTTCTGCTCCAGACGAATTCGTCCGATCTAAGGCAATATCGTTTGATCGATGACGATATCGTCCAACGGTCACAACAAATCCTAAAAATGGTGCAAAAAATGAGGAATGCAGTTTAATAGGCGGTTAACTGGTGGTTCGAGATTAAAATTTGAATTTGAATTATTACTAAAGTAATTTTAATTATTTGCTAAGGTTTACTACACCAATTTTAGGGTGCTACAAGCACCAACCCCTGATTTATCTACACTAATAGAAAGGAGCACCAACCTCTGATTTATCTACACCAACAAAAAGGAGCACCAACCCCTGATTTATTTGCACCAACAGAAAGGAGCACCAACCCCTGATTTATCTACACCAACAAAAAGGAGCACCAACCCCTGATTTACCAACACCAACTGGAAGGAGCACCAACCCCTGATGCCAAGCACCAACTTGGACTTTTGTTCTGAAACTAGAAGATTGACATAAAGATGCCTTCGCTTATACAAGACCCTGACTGGTCTATTGCTAACCCAACCTTTCTCGCTATTCACCAAAACACCACACACACTTAAGGCTCTGCTTACTGCACTTTTATGGCCCTCTTACAACCCTCTTCCTATGCTTCTTACTACATTCTTATGACTCTCATGGCTTTACTTTATGCTCTCTTACGACACTCTTCCAACCCTCTTTTTGTAGCACTTTCACTCTGTTTCAGTGGCACTTTAATTCTCCACGTAGACCTCATTTTATAACAAAGTTCTGACTCTATTTTTAACTTCCATATTTTTGCATGCAACTCGTAACTGGCCTTGTAACTGTCATTTTGACTTCAGTTCATTGTTCTTATTTTAGTTGCATGATTTTTCTTTGTAATTGCACCTGTAACTATCATACTAACTTCAGTTAACTCTTCTTATTTTAGCTGCATGATTTTCTTCTGCAAGGGCCCCTATAACTATCGTATAACTTTAGTTAACTATCACATATCTTATTTCGATTGGGTTCTCTTCTTAGCTCACACCAAAGCGACCTATTGTGAAATTGTGACACTTCTGCCTCTTTGTCCTCTTCTCGGATTTTGCCTGTGAAAAAATAACATGTCGTGATATCATGACACTTTCACCTCCTTGCTACTTTACATGGTTTGTATCCGTGAAAACACAACATGTCGCAATATCACAATACTTTTGCATCCTTGCTTCTTTTCTTGGATTATACCCATGAAAACACATGTCGCAATATCGTGACACCTTCGCCTCCGTACTCTTCCTCTTTATTTTTGTCGTGATATCGTGACACTTTTCCTTCTCTGCATTCCTACTCTTTTCAAATCTCAAAAATGCAACATGTCACAATATCTCGACACTTTTTCTTTCTCTTCCTGCCTGCCCTTGTCGAGTCGCAAAAATGCGACATGTCGCGATATCGTGACACTTTTTCTCCTTTGTTCTTTCTCTTGCCTTTGGGTCATGAAAACGCGACATGTCGCGATATCACGACACTTTTTCTCTCAGACTCTCTCTCTCTTGCAATATGTCATGAAATCATGAAACTTTTTCTTTCGTACAATCTCTCTTGCAATATGTCACAAAATCATGAAACTTTTTCTTTCAAACTCTCTCTCTTGCAATATGTCATGAAATCACGACACTTTTTCTTCTGTATAATCTCTCTTGCAATATGTCACGAAATTGTGACACTTTTTCTTTCGGACTCTCTCTCTTGCAATATGTCACAAAATCGCAACACTTTTTCTTCCGTACAATCTCTCTTGCAATATGTCGTGAAATCGTGACACTTTTTCTACTTGCCTTTTACTCTTCCAACATGTCGTGAAATTGCGACAGTTTTTCTTCCATACTATCTCTCCTGCAATATGTCACGAAATCGTGACACTTTTTCTACTTGTCTTTTTCTCTTCCAACATGTTGAGAAAACGTGATAGTTTTTCTTGCTTGCGCTTTCTCTTCGAACATGTCACAAAATCACGATAGTTTTTCTTGCTTGCGCTTTCTCTTCGAACATGTCATGAAATCGTGACATTTTTTCTTGCTTGCACTTTCTCTTCGAACATGTCACAAAATCGTGATAATTTTTCTTTCTTCTCAACATGTCGCGATATCGCAACAGTTTTTCTTTCTTGCTCAACATGTCGCGATATCACAACAATTTTTCTTTCTTCTCAACATGTTGCGATATCGCGACAGTTTTTCTTTCTTCTCAACATGTCGCGATATCGTGATAGTATTTCTTTCTTCTCAACATGTCATGATATCATGATAATTTTTCTTTCTTGCTCAACATGTCACGATATCATGACAATTTTCTTCCTTGTGATTTTCTTTTGATTTTTAGCATATGGGCCACTTCGATCTTTTGGAAAATCACTGTACATAATCTGAAGAACATCTTAGATCCTATCCACTACATCAACCGATCTGTCTGATTGTGTTGACAATAATTACAATACTACTGCTGCACCTTGCTCAACAAGCCGAATGCAGAAGGATGGCATACCATATATGATGCAAATAAAATAGATATGGTACAGATGCTAAGTACTACGAATGCGATGAACAAATGCATGAATGAAATGACATAGAAATGATATGTAAGAAAAACAAAGTGAGGCATCTTTTATTAATGTTTATTTTAATCCAGTTACAATACATCTCCCCTCTAGGTCTCAGAACGTTTGATACAGTTCGTTACATCAATAGATGGTATGCTTCCAATGTCTTTCGCATGCCCACATTCGAAATGGGTGGGCCAAAAGTTACCACCGCTTGTGTCCATGTGTTTGTCATTCTTTGTTGCCCCTCTGGTGTTCCTTGTGGTGAGATCCTACACATATAAAAATATCATAGTTAATAGCATATGTAGATATAGAAAAAACATGCAATCCCCAAAGCCTCTGGCTAGTTAATATATAAAAGAATGAAACGATGGTCAAAACATGTCATATTGAATTCAAACTTTGAAAAATTCATGGAGAAATCATAAAGAACATGTTGCAAAAATAATAGTTAGGAAATCATGCACATATTTCAAATCACTCTGGGGTGGGACGATAGGGACTGTCACAAAATGTGCAAAAGTGACCTTGCAAATTTCCTACCCATAGGCCTCCAAAACTCTTGAAAACTTGGGGTTAGACTAAAAGGGGTATTTTGAGATGACTCAGAAGGTCAGATTTTTCATATTCTTTCTAGATTGTCCTGGATCTGAATGTGCTCCCTGTAGGTTAGTAAACACACAAAATGATAAAAACCAGGTCAAATCATAAAGCAATGAAAATTGGACAGGAGAATAAGTACATCCAATAAAACATAATGCAAAAATAATAGTAAATAAATGATGCACATATTTCTAATCACTTTGGGGTGGGGCAATTAGGACTACAGCAGTGCGAGGGGTGCTCGGGGGTAGGACACCCATCGTTTGGGGCTTAGTTTTGGCACCAATCCAAGTGGGCTGGGTCCAAAAACTCCTAATGGGTTGTGTCGATGAGTTTGGTGTGGGATTGTTGTTGATTTATTGGGTTTTGGGTCTATATTACATTCCTAATGTTCACCCGATAACCTCTCTTCCAAAAGAGAAATTAGGGATGTAGGAAACACAAAGAAGAATGGGGGGTATAATTTGGTAGCACTCCATTGCTCCAAATGCTCAAGATCTATCATTTTTTGGGGGTGAGGAGGCTCACATTTTCATAGACCTTAGGTTCTCCTTTGCATGCGCATGCAAGCATGCCACTTGTCTCACCATGCCCTTTTAGGGGAAAGAAGATTCCTCCTTGATTTAGGGCCTCCATGATCAAGGCATGCTTGACTAAAGTCCCTCTCTCTGATTTGAAATCGTTCCTCACAATTGCATTCCTTGAAGGTGATGTTTGGTGGGGAATCTGGCCTGCCATTTGTCAAGGCTTGACTTTTTTCTAGTCAAACCTGTTAATCATCCCACCCTAGAGCGATTGTTGCTAATCGTCATGGGGTGGAGCGAATAGGATTCTAATCATCCTAAGGTGGGACGAATAGGGATCAAAGTGCTTAAAAAGTGCCAAATTGACCTCTAACCCTCCAAAACTGATTTTGGAGTGGTTAGGACCACTTTTTAACCTCTGGAGGCTGCCCTAGGGGGTATGTATGCCAATTTGATCAGTGATTGTAGTCACATAATCAGATTGGTGTTGTTTTGGTGTCTACACTTTCACACCACAAATATCTGAAGTTAGAACCTTGTTAGAGCCTTATTCACTTGTTGAAAAATGTTTTGTTGATCATAGTTCAATACTATATCACTTTGAAGTTTTTTATGACACTTCCTCTCTAAGGACATGCTTGGTTGCTCATGCAAATTTTGAAAGTAAGCTTTGGCATGAGATATTTGGACATCGTAAATGCAGATATTTGAATGAGTTAAGCACTCATGGTATGGTTGATGGTTTACTATAGTTTATTGTCTTTATGGAGTTTATCTTGGATGTGCATTAGGGAAATAACATCAAGATTTGTTTTCTAAGGGTAATTCAAAGAGAGCTTCTTCACCACTTGATCTTGTGCATAGTGACTTGTTGTTTTTTCCTACTCCTTTCAATGGAGCTAAGTATAGACTTAAATTTATTGATGATTTATTAAGGTGTACTTGGGTTTATTTTCTCAAGTACAAGAGTGATTTCTTTTCACACTTTAAAGTCTTTAAGGCTTTTATCGAGAATCAATCTTCTAGCTGCATAAAGAAGTTCCATATTGATAATAGGAGGAGTGCATTAGCAGAGACTTTTCTAAATTTTTTGTAGCCCATGGAATTGTTCACCAAAATTTTGTTCCTCATACTCCATAGCATAATGGGTTAGCAAAAAAGAAGAATCAAACTTTGAAGGACATCACTAGCTACACGATGCATTCCAAGAATTTACCTCCTATATATTGGGTAAAAGGAGTTAATTATGTGAACTACATTCAGAATCATAGACTGTATAAAGAACTTGAGAATTTGAATCCAGAGGAGGCTTGGTCTAAGACTAATCCTAATGTCTCATTTTTTAAATATTTGGGAAGCCATGCTCAGGTATTTTTTCTAAAGAAGAAAAGGAAAGCCTTAGATAAGAAGAGCAAACCCTTGATATTTGTTGGGTATTGTGAAGACATGAGAGCTTATCGACTTTGGATCCTAATACTCATGAAGTTCTTTTTTGAACTCATGTTAAATTGGATGAGTGCTTCTGTTTTCATGATTCTTCATCATCTTCTTCTTCTTCTTTACTTCCATCCAAGAATTATTCTTCACTTCATCCTGAGGATCTCTTATTTTAGGAGTAAGTTTAGGAGGTAGTTGATGAGGTTATGGATATAGACTCGGATAAGGATCATATTCCTACTAATGCTATCACTATACCTATGTGGGATCATACCATAGTTTCTAATGCAACACTTTTCATATAGAATCCACCATCCTCTAGATAAAATCATGCACATTCTATAGATTTTAAACTTTTGTATCAAGCAATTTTTGGGGATCCATAATATTTATCACAGTCTCATGGGATACAAGAGTGGTATGATATGATGATAGATGAGTACTCTTCTTTGATGAAGAATTATATTTGGGATTTTTTCTCTCTTCCTAAGAAAATAAAGTTGGTTAGGTGTAAGTGGGTATACTAAATCAAATATGTAGTTTATGGGTCCATTGACAAGTATAAGGACTCTCTTGTCATGAAGGGTTTATCACAAGTTGAAGGTATTTATTACTCAAATATTTTGCACCCATCACCAAGATGGATTCTGTGCACCTTGTACTTTCTATTATTGCATCATAGGGTTGGCTAGTGTACCAGATGGACCTAAAGAGTACCTTCTTGCATGAAAATTTGTAGGAGGAAATCTACATGGAGTAACCTACTATATTTTTTCATGACTCTTATATTGTTTGTAGACTACGAAGATATCTCTATGGTCTCAAACAAGCCTCACAATTCTGGTATAAGAATATGGATTATTTTCTTTGATCTACTGGTTTTATTTTTTTCCACTCATATCCTATAATGTGTATACAACATGTTGGAGAGGATATTATTATACTTTTCATGTATGTTGATGATTTTATTCTCATTGATAGTTCTTATTCCCACATTTATACTATTCAAAGGGGTCTCTCAACATAGTTTGATATGATAGATCTAGATATTTTGCATTTTTTTCTTGTTTTACAAATTTCTTAGTAAGATTTAACGATTTATTTGAGTCAACAAAAGTACATCCATGATCTTCTTTAGCATTCTGGTATGGCTTATTGTAATCCATACCCCTCTCCTTTCTAGTATGGGGTCTCTCATACTTCCTATTGCACCACTCCTCTGTGATACTACCTTGTATAGGTAGTTGGTTGGAATTTTGATGTACTTGACCCATACCCTGATAATTCTTTCATAGTTATGCTTGTGTCTCAGTTTATACATACCCCTCGTAATAGTCACTAGAAGGTTTCTAAGATAATTTTGTGATATTGTAGGGCACTCCACACTTTGGATTACACTACACCCAAGGTTTTACTCAATTGGTTAGATATAATGATTCATATTGGGTAGGTTTTTTTTTATTTTAGGCATTCCACTTATGGCTACATTTTTTATCTTAGCTCTTCTCTAGTTTCTTGGGAATGTAACAAGCAACAAGCTATTGTACTTTTATCTATAGAGGTAGATTATAGGGTAGCAGTCATAGAGAATTAGAAGGTTATTTGGCTATGATAGTTATTGACAAAGTTTGAATTCCCATAGGATTCATCAACTATACTTTGGTGTGACAACCAAAGTATAATTCACATTTCTTGCAACCATGTTGAGCACCAATAAACTAGGCATATTGAGATTCACATGCAGTTCATTCACCATCACATTCAATATGGATTTCTTTGCTTGGAGTACATTCCAAATCAACAGTAGGTTTTCAACATCTTTATGAAGCCTTTTGAATCACCTCACTACCTTGAGTTGTGTGGAATGCTTAGGTTTTTAAAATTTGTCCTTGGGGGTGTTCATGAGGACATATTCCTTCTTCTTTCTCTCTCTTTTTAGCAGAATGGTCTTTTTCCATGTATTTTTTCCTTCTTCTAGTTGAATATTTCTTCATGAATATATTATACACGAGTCCCTGAATAGGCCTTGTTTTTGAAACTCATACTATGGACATACCACTTTATTCTTTGGCCCCTAGCTTCACTTTATCGGGGGTGTTATAGTAGGTTGTTTACCTTAGCTCATGTTCACATAGGTAATTTATTTCTTTTTTATTTAGTTATTCCATGTTTTTTCCTCACCCATTTATTTATGGATATTTCATTTATATTATTAAGATATTATGAGATGTTTTTTTTTTTTTTTGAATTTACATGGTGGAATCGTTAGCCACCACGAATTCAAGCAGGCTGTCCAACTTTTATGGCCACCATAGTATTCTGCGTTGTCTGCCGTAGAATCCACCACACAGATCTTCGCATAGTTCGCCCCTATAACCACCATGCCACAATAATTTTAAACCTTTTACGCCGCTAAAAGCACCAGGAAAGGGATAAGCGTTCAGTCCGATGAGGCCCGAGATTTGAACCTTGGACCTCCCCCCCTTATGGGGTTTGGATGAACCAATTGGTCTACACCTCCAACCTTGAAATTATGAGATGTTAGATATGTATTTCTTTGATATTATGGGGATATTTTTAGGTTTGACTATTCCTAGGTATTATGGGGATATTTTTAGGTATATTTAGAGGGTTGATATTCTTTCTCACCATAGTGGTTACATATCTATGGACCATATCACATATTTCTTTTATACAATGGATATTTATCCTTAGATTGATCCTATGACTATGGTTGATCATCCATACCTTTATAAGAAGGCACATGCATTGTACTTGTTCATTTTTTATATATAATATATGATATTGTTGCTCCTTGTTTTACATATCTATTTCTAAGCTCATATTGTCAATTTGATTTTAGATTCTTATTTTTTTGGTTGAATATGATGTTCTGTTAGCACATGAGATCCTTGTAGCTTAGAATGATTTTATTATAATTCCTTTCATTATCTTCATTTTGATGAGTTTTCTAGACCAAGACAATAATTCAATAGTCAATATATCATTTCAAATGCATTATAAGGATATTTTATCTCACTTATTAGTTTTCTAGAGCTTCTAGTAATCACTATATCATCAATATACACTATAAGAATTAATATATCATTTCCAATTCTCTTTGTATATAGGCTTGTATTAGATGTATTTTATTTGAAGCTATGTTGTAACAAATGATTATTAATTTTTATATTCCATGCTCTAGGAGCTTGCTTTAGAACATATAATAATTTGTTTAATTTATTGACCTCATGGTATTGACATTTAACAAAAAATCCTTTTTGTTGTGATATGTAGGTCTCCTCTTCTAAGTCACCATTAAGAAAATAACTTCTTACATCCATTTGATGAAGCTTCCAATACTGATGAGATGCTAAAGCACATACTATTCTGATAGTAGTCATTCTAATTATTGGTGCAAATGTTTCTTTAGAGTCAATTCCATCTATTTGAGTATATCCTTTGGCTACTAATTGATATTTGTACTTTTTAGGTATCCCATTTGTTACTTAATCTTGTAATCCTATTTGAAACCTATAATTTTCTTTCCTGGAGGTAATTCTACTAAATTACAAGTTTTATCCTTTTGTAGTGATGAGTATTTAGATTCTATAGCTTCCTTGCAATGTGAATGATTCAGATCTTGAAGTGTTGATATCGGCTCTATTGTAGTGCTTAGTAATCTTCTATTCATTCTACTTTGAATATAAGTTTCAGGTCTTCTAGTAGTAAGATTTAGCATTTATTCTAAGTTTGATTCCCTTAGTGTTTTTCTAAGCCATCTTAGTTCCTTCCTTTGAGATATTATAGGAGTGTTTGTACTCACACTTTCTCTATCCTATAATTTTTACTTTGTATCTATGTTTACCAAGTCTTTCTCTAAAAAAATTAGAACTTTTGTATAATTACTTTATTTTTTAGTTTCACTCTTGATTTTTCATCAAAATATACATCTCTACTTATATATACTTTCTTTGTACTTGGATCTATTATTCTATACCTTACAAATTTATCATCATAGCCAAAAAATCTATCAATCATAGTTTTTTAGCTAACTTTGTCCTTTTCTATTTTGAATTATGCATATAATCTTTGCATACAAATATTTTTTACTTTTTAATATTTGATTTTTTTCCTAACCATTCTTCTTCTAGTGTAACATGATTGAGTATTCTTATAGGTAATATATTTTGTAATTATACTATTTTTTCGAATACTTCTACTTAATATTGATGATCAATATGAGCTTCTTTTAACATACATCTCACCATTTCTATTATAGACCTATTTCTTATTTTCGTAAATCAATTTTTTGTGGTAAAGGTGTTTTAGTGAGTTCTCTTTTAATTCCATTTTCTTATAGAAATAGATTAAATTAGTTTGATACAAATGCAACTCCTCTATCTAAACAAAAAATTTGGGTAGTCTTTCTTGATTCTTTCTCTTCTTGAAGTTTGAATTGTTTAAAATGACTAAATGCTTTTGATTTGTACTTGATGAAGTATACCCATATTTTTCTAGTATGATCATCAAAAAATAGTTGAAAATGCTTGTCCTATAATACTACTAATATTCATAGGACCACATAAATCTATATATATAAATTCTAATGATTATTGACACCTATATTGATGAAGTTCAAAATGAATTCTATGTTGTTTTCCAACTAAAAATTATGTACAAATAGTTGATTCCTAAGATAAATTTGATATCTCTTCAACCATTTTATATTTTACCATTTCATTTATAGATCACACACTGGTATGTCCTAAACATTTATACCATAGATATGATGTCTTAGCTAATAAGGATAAATGTGTAGTAGTACGCAAAATAAATATACTACCTTTATTGGAACCTAAATCTCTCATTTTTCCTTTTTTAATGGTATGACATTATTTTATACCATTGATAACTTTAAATTCTACTTCATGTCTTGATAATGAGTTGATAAACTGAGTGAAGATTGGCAGTTAATCCAATAACACATAACACATTGATAATTATTTCTTTTCCATTTATTAGATTGACTAGAACATTTCATATTCCTCTTACTTCATAATTTTTACTATCTGCTATAGCAACTGGTTTCTAACTTTTTATTATAGAGAATCAAACCATTGTTTATTTCTAGTCATATGTTTGCTTGCTCTTGAATCTATGTACCAATAATCCATAATTTAATTTTTCTAGTTTGTATGAAGTTGAATACCTTATGAATCCCTATTTTCAAATATATAATTGAATAAATTTCAAGAAACATAATTTGATGTTGAAGTCCTTATGGCTCCCAAATAAAAAATTTAGAAGTTTTTAAAATATGTTTACAAATTTTATAACCCTAATTTGATTTGGGAATCCTTATCTCTCCAACTTTTAAAAATATTTTCAAATATTAAATTTCTTTACAAAGTTTAGTATTCAATTTATAAATCTTCCCAAACTTTAAATGTAGTTCCCTAAGTTTCTCAAAATTATTTTAGGGTTTCTCAAATATTTCCAAAAATATTAAATCTAATTTCTAAGGTTTTTAATTTCACTTTTAATCCTTATATCTCCATGTAATTAATCTATAATTAACTAGATTAATTTATTAACCAACCTTAGAAAATAATCCTATTTACTCCTTTTAGCTCCTAACTTAGAAAAATGTTCAAAAAAATAAATAAATCCACTCTTACCTATGTATCAAGCATGCAGATCATAGTCAATGATAGTTGACCTACTTCTTGAAGTTTATTCCCTCCTTGAAACTCTCCTTTGCTACAATGCTCATTGAAAATTCTCTTTCTCACTTCTTAGATGTGTTAGGTTTGGACTTATTCCATGTAATTAATACATGTAGGAAAACATTTCACTTTGCTTACATGATGGTTGGTTCTCCTCCTATAATGAGAGGTGGCACATAGATTCTTTACATGCTTATGAATGGTGTTTCTTATTCCTAGGTGTTATAGTTTTGATTCTCTTTCCCTAGAAAATGGTCTCTTGCCAATGCTCCAATGATGGCACTCCTTCCAAGATATTTCAAGTCTTAGACAAATGATTTCTACTTGATCTTTTTTCTTGCCCTACTATTGCATGGTTTTAGAAGCTAAATTACTCTTTTATGTTTATCTTCCCTTGAGTGACTCCTCAATGGTTGAAGGTAAACGACTCTTGGTGTGTTTGCAATGATACTTGAGCTTCCAAAATTTCCTTACGTTGGTGCTTTGGTGGTTCTTCCTTGCACATTAGGCAGCTCTTCCTCAACTTTGGTGGTGTTCCTTTTGATCTACCTTCTATGGCTCCTTATTGGTAGAATATTATTTATCTCTAATATGGTTTGTTATGTCCACAACTAGGCTAGAACAACTATACCTTTTCCTATCTTTAAATATCTTTTATTCTCTTTACTTTTCTCAATTGGATGACGACTTATTCACTATAAATTTTTCGAAATTTTGCTATGCTCATTAGTGCCTTTTGACTCTTTAAATCTTACTCTATCTCTTATTTGATCTCCTATTATTCCAATAAATATTATTTTTGAGAAACTTTTAACTCCATAGTTTTTTGATGTATTTTGCAAGTTTTGAAACAATTAAAGTACCTTTTGAAGACTTGTATTTCAAAACCATGTATTGAGCATAATATTTTGAGCGCTTCTCTATGTATTTGAATCTCCTTAGCTTGCTAATGCTTACTTCCTTAATAGCATACTCATATTATTATTATGATTTTAAATTTAAAAAAACCTTCTTTATGCTATATTAACACACTAATTTGCAAGCTTCTAAAACTCCTTCTTTAACTAAAAGATAATAAAATTAGATTTCTTCTTTCTCCTTATTTGAACTCTTAATATATGGTACCAAATAAACTTAATCAAATCAAATTTTCATTACACTAAAATACTATTTTAAGCACCTAATTAAAAACCTCTTTGGTTGTATTTTGTAGTTCATCTCCTCTCCTTTCTTGATATTCAAACTTGGTATTCTATACCTTCAAATTTGCAACCTTAGCTTACTGTCCAAAATAAGCTTGTATGCTATATCAAGTTTGTAAAATTTGTAGCTTTAGTTTACTGTCCAAACTCATCAATTTTATAGCTTCAAATACTGAAAAATTCTCCTTTGTTTTGCTGTCCAAAAACTCTCTCAAATATGTCACTAACATATCCAATACACTGTCTTCTTTTGCTATCAAGCCTTCCTTCAGTTTTTTGTTTTATAACCCTTCAAAATCTGTTGCAAAAATCAGCAATTAGTCTCTTTGTAAATCAGCCTTTAAAATCTTTATGGCTATCCTAAAAAAATATTAAATCTATGGCCACTTTCTCAATAATATGAATATCTTGAGGTCTTGAAAATTACTTTCTCAAATTTGGCAATTCCAAATACTTCTTCCTTTTGGGCTTGTCAGATGGTGACAATTGTCTCAAATTTCTCTTTTTAGGAGATTCTCCTACTTGCAATATTCTTCAATGGCCACTTCTTTGACCTCTTTCTACAAGCACTCTTATCAAATTCCCTTCTGGCTCTGATAGCACTGTTAAATTTTGATGATATATATTTAATGAAAAGAAACCACAAGATCCAGAATAAGCATGATTTATCATATATATGATAAAGGAAATATTCAAAGTATATAAAACTTGTGAAATAATTTTAAAAATACTTCAAAAACTACCATTAACAAATACTCATGAAAAGTATTTAAAAAGTTCTTTTATCAAGATCTACTAATACATGCTATGAGCATGCTCTTTTTCAATGCCTATTATAATGCTTAGTCACAAATATAGAATAGTATGTGAGTCTTCACTTTCCTACTCTAAGGACACATGTACATTCTACATAATGGATACTTTTGCACATGCACACCTAGTTACAAGACTCTTGTGCATTTCCTGCACATAATTATATTACATTAAATATAACTCACACTCAATCCTAATCCAAATATGTATCCAAGATGGTACATTAACATGTACCAAATAATGTAATATATTCTAACAAAATCTCAAATAGGCTGACAAACAAGAATTTTCCTTCATAAGGGTTGTTTATATTAGGTTCACCAAATATGTTTCTATAAAAGTTAGACAACCCTAGAAATACAATAAGCCATAGAGTTTAGATTCACTAGCATAAGATAAATTCAAGTGAAAGCAATTGGAATTATAAAAGTAAATAATATTAGGTTGGAACTAAGGCTAAGTCCATATAATATTTAATTGAGTTGAGTTTTTTAATATGATTTTAATTTGCAATACATGAAGCCCATAATTTGTTGAAAGTCAACCCTTTAGATAGATTCATGTAGGGTTTATGTTAAAAACTTAAAACCCTATGCTCTTTTTTGTTTAGGATAGAGTTATTTTTAAGAAATAGATTGAAATCCTAACAAAAAATATAACACTAGCAAAAACCATGTAGTTATAACTTCTAAATAAATACTTGTAGTGTTTTTATATATATAAAATTTTATTTATCATAGATTTGAGGAGATGTTTAAGTGAATTTTACAAAAATACATTAAAATTGACAACAAAATCATCTTAAATCCCTATAGATATTTGTTAAATGGATTTTTGTTTTTCATTAGGATTGATGACAACATTTTAATATGTATCAATTTTTTTTTTTAATAATTTGAATCTATCTAATAATTTATTAAATTCTTCCACAATCATAAAACAACTTAAATATTTTTATGATAAAATTAAGTTTTACCTAGAATATGTTAAAAATGTTTTGTTTTATGAGTAGCAAGAAATTTTTTTCAAAAAAATTAACTTGTATTGTACCAAAGACATCGGAATATGTCTAATAAAAATTTCCTTATTGGTTTTTTGGTCTCATCTATGTAGGTCATCGTCTACTCTTATTCAATTGAACTCTAATTCTACCTCCAATGTCTCAATATATAGACATATAATACCATATCCTATGTAAATAAAATGATTTCCACAATAAAAAGTGTATACATTAGGCTTATAGAAAATATTATACTTGATTGATTATTTGATGCAATATGTGTCCCTTTTCTCTATCACTTTATGTGATGAAAAGTGGCCTAGTGGTTTGTCTAATGTGAATCTTAACAAAGCTTTTAAGCGTTCACTATCTTGTAATATTTAATTGAACAATGAAAAATATGTTTTAGTTTACAAAATGGAGAGAATATGTACTGATATGACAATTTTATACAAATATCTTAAGTTAGATTGTGTGTTGTTTATAAATTATAAAATTATTCTACTTACATAATTATATAAGACATAAAATTAAACTTATGGATAGAATATATGTCAAAAGTATTTTTATTCATTTTTTATGATTCCTCCTAAAAGATATTTAATAAAAATAAAAATATAAAAATATTTTTTGAAAAAAACATTGAAAATATAATTTATTTCTAGGTTGCAAACACCATATGGTGTACTAAAGATGAAAAATAATGAAGATGTAGTAATGAACATAAATAGGAAGCCAAGTATTCATATGATAAATTTATAACAAAAATCTTAAGTTATTTTCCTATTTTTTAAAATTTAATTTTTTTTAATAATATATAATTAATAATAGTTTTATTATTGGGTTGTGGCTATAGTCTTTATGAAAAAGGTGTAAACACTAGGTGTATTCAAGTGATTGAGACTAACAATCTATAGGTTGATAGATTGTTAGTCTCTTCAATATATGAGGAATCCTCATTTTTTTTTTTTTAAGAGAAAAACTCCTTACGGGGCCGCGTTGGTCTGAGAGACCACAAACAAGGGGTTCTATACCATCAAAGTCACCCGGGAGTCACACCGCCCGCACCAACATTATCAATTGGATTTTATGTACCCAATTCAGCTTTTTGGTAGGGTGGAGATTCAAACCTGGGACCTCCCGTGGAGGATTGCCCTCTCCTCTCCAACTCACCTACAACACCTGGGTATATGAGGAATCCTCTTAGGTTAGAATAAATATCTCTCAAATATATTTGGGTTCTTGGGTGGATGAACCTATGCCCTCTATCATAATTTTACAAGATGAATTTAGATTGGATCTGATTGATAACAAAGCCCAAAAAATTATCTATAAAATTAAGGGAAAAATACTAGGCCTAGAGGAGATCAAATGATACATTAAGGATTGGTGGACCAGTACAAAAATTTAGGTAACTCTCCTACCCAAAACTTTCTTTTTTGTTTTTTTTCTAATTTAGTGGATAGAGATAGGGTAATGGATTATATATATAATTGGTTTTTCAAACAAAGGGGTGTCTATATAAGACCTTGGAATCCTAATTTCAATCCCTTTACAAAAGAAGTTAATGGCTTCCTAGTCTAGGTGAATCTTTATGCTCTCCCTATGGAGTTTTGGGGAGAGAAGATATTCACCAAAATCAGTAATATCATTGGTGCATTCCAGTATATGGATGCCAAAACAAAGAAAAAATTTGTTCAGTAAAATTATTATGAGTAAATCAATATTGGATGTTTGACTTTTCGAGCTTCAATCCTTTACTATCTACTCAAGAAAATGGGAATGAAACCAAAATATTGAATATGAAAACTTCTCCCTAACATGTTATGGTTATCACCAATATGGCCACTTAAATAAGATATGTCTAATCATTCAATCATGCTCTAATTGCTCCTTGGTGGAGGAGAAGGTCCTACATGCAAATGATTTGAAACCTTTAAATATCTCAATTCAAAATAAAGAAGCTCATCCTCTAGATGCACCAATTGTGTAGCAAAAATCATGGAAGTAACAAAAGACTCAACCCCTGAAGAAGAATTTGAATCAAATCATTGATAGAAGTCAAATGGTTACTAAAGATCATCCAAAGAAAAATATTAACATCTCAAATGGTATTCTTAAAGCTAATTATGAAACAATCGGTGACGGTTAGTTTTCTAAAAATTAAGATCTTACATAATGTGTTACAACTATATATTATCTCAGGAGCTTGAAGTGTAAAATTACAGTCTCAAATCTTACTACTCTAAAGGACGAAGAACCATTCCTACAAAAGAAAAATTATTGAAATAATTTTCTCTTTGATGGATGATTGTTATGTTTGTTTTCCTTTTTTGTTGTTAGTTTTAAAAAATTCAAATCTTGATCTTTTCTATCAAAAAATTCATAATATGAATAATATCTTTGATAAAAAAGCAAATATAAATATGCTTTAATTAACTTGTTAAAAATTTAACTAAAAAAATGTAATATTTTGTTTTTGTAATTGGAGTGGAAGAGAAGGTTCTACATGCAAATAAATGGAAGATCGTCCAGCGTGAAAACGAAATCATTTGCTATTCACCGCATGTCTTCTTTCCAAAAAACGACAAAGAAAGTTATTATACAAAAATACCGAGGTCAGAGGAAAACAAGATTCGAAAAGCACACCAGCAAATCCAAGCCAAAGATTACACCTTCAACGCTTCGTCTGTTCGTGGAAGTCCACTGTGGCTGAGGGCCCGGCGATTGGAACTCGCGATCTCCAATATCTCAGCAACGGCGGTGGCTTTCAGTATCTGCAGCTACGGATAAAGGTCAATAGAATTCGACGACTGATTTATCAGCAACCGTAAGTAGGTATGTATGTGGAACTTTATAGCTTTCCGATAATTTAATGCTATCATTATTCTTTAGCAAACTGCGCTGCGGTAATCATGATCTATCATTTTATATTAATATGACAATAACGGCGCCATTTAATGCTATCATTATTCTTTAGCAAACTGCACTGCGGTAATCATGATCTATCATTTGAGCCGTAAGTAGGTATGTATGTGGAACTTTATAGCTTTCCGATAATTTCTCTGTTAAATATTTGACAGTAACGGCGCCATTTAATGCTATCATTATTCTTTAGCAAACTGCACTGCGGTAATCATGATCTATCATTTGAGCGTCGTTTGGCAAACTTAATACGCGGAATTGGAAAGAGGAGTGTGTACATCCTGTTGCGGAAATTTTGTAGTTCATTATTATATTCACTGTGGATTGTTTTTGATATATTGTAATGGATGTTAATATATTTATATAATATTTTATTAAATAGTTGTAATTTTTAGTTAATCGCTTGTTTTAGTTAAAATATTTTAAATGTTTACAATGGTTAATAAATTGTTTTAATTTAAATATTTTAAATATTTTTCTTAATTTCAAATTTTTAATAAAAAAAATTGTTTAAGACGACCTGTTTGCTTCCTACCCTATCTGCGTAGAAACGCCTCTCGGCGTAATTAACCCAAAAGATGAAAAAGAAAAAAGAAACCTCTAATCACCAGTATGAAATTGTGCAACTTGCAGTTGAGAGACATTTTATAAAAAGGAAACTCGTTGATGTTAATGTGCACATGTTTAATTCTTTATGTGATGTTTTTTTTAAGTTAATTTATAATGGCATATTTTTGTTGTAAAATTTCATTTTATATTAATATTTATTATGCTGATTTAATATGTAGAAATGTTTAATTATTTAACATGGATTTGTTTGTGGGAGTGATTAGTTTATAAAGCTTGTTTAATTTTTTTATTATTTGTACAAATCTTTGAAAACTTATCTTTTCATTACAACCTTTTATAATTTTTTTGCTATTTAATTTTTAAAAGAATTTGAAAATATATATAAATCTATATAGATTGGATAATGTACTATATAATTATTTTAATTAAAAAATACAAATAAATTTAAATAATAAGTATATATTGATTAGTATTTGTTAATAAAAAAGTTATTTTAAAACAAATAAGATGAGCTTAAATAATAAAAAAATTAGACCTAAAATAGAGAGCAAGGTTTAAATCTTATTAGTTAATAATAAGATAATTGTCAAAATGATATTATATTAAAACCATTCTATCCCTAATTCATAATATAGGATGAATATTTTCACTTTCATATTATTAATTAGAAAATAATTTTAATTTTAAAAATTAAAATGCATATGATTGAAAAAGGTAGCAGTGTCAAGGTAGTAATTGGCATTATATTAAAACCATTCTATCCTTAATTCTATCCCACTCTGACATTACCATTGTGTGATGGTTCATGAAATTTCATGAAACAATTCCAGGAAGGAGGCCAGTTATTGATGCTATGAGGAGATGGGCTTTAGCAATATGGAGACCTCTCGTTCTTTTGAGATTGTGGCCATTCCAAGAAATCTCTTTCATATCAAGCTCAACTATGAGGAGGACTCTCAAGTCAATTTTGGAAGGGGGGCTATGGTTTTTTGGCAAATGAGGTTTATATCTACGCAAATGGGGCTCAAATTTTAATGCTATGATGCATAGACCATTAATATTATCCGATTGTGGGTCAATTTGTTAGAATTTCTACTTCATCTATGGTATGAGAGCATATTTTAGGCTATTGCTAAGAGAATAAAGGATTTGATTTCCTTCAATCAAACTACCAATTCTAAATTTCTAAATCTCTATGCTAGAATGTGTGTGATGGTGGATATAGATCCAATTCCAAATCTGTAACACTGTATGCTAGAAAGTGTGTGATGGTGGATATAGTGAAGGATCTGTCAAGTTCTATTGAGATCTTTTCTAACCTTGGTACCTAGGTTCAAAACATTGAATATGAAAATAAATCCTATGTTTGCTAGGAGTGTGGAAAGGATGGGCACCAAAATAACTTATGCCCCCTGAGTCCTAAAGCTTCAATTAAGTCAACGGTTCATAAGAAGAACAGTGAGAAGCTTATTGAAAAGTGGGTGCCAAAGAGGGACCTTAAAAAGTTGAAATGAAAATAACTTGTTCTCATTTCACAAGTTGGGCTCAGTGAGGAGTTACAAGAAGAAGCCCTTATCCCATCAAAGTTGTTTGACAGAGATGAGGAGTTGAACAAGGTTCATGTGAAGAGAAGGGAGGTGATCTCAGTAGTTGGAGAAATTGTTCAACTTTCCAACATTTGGGAAAATTGCTCAACTTCCCAAGGCCTCCCAAGACCTCGCTGACAAAGACTATCGACAAGTGATTTTGGTTTTTTTTTGTTGTTTTATTATTCAGTTATCCAACCCAAATCTCATCACCTTTCTTGGATGATATGGATGCCCTTCTGTTGTTGTTGTAGATCTGATCCATTTTTAGGCAAGAAGACCCATTTTTAATTTTTCTTGGTTCTCTGAGCGCCCCTTCTCGGTTTACAACAAAACTATTCTATTTAGAGAACCCTTTTCATTTTCTATTTTGTTTTGAAAAGGGAGAAATTAGGCCCCTCGAAATCAGACTTTATAGGATGCAGTTCAATATTGCATTTGGAGATCCATGTTCTTCGTTTTGTGGATTTTTATCCAATTTGTTGTATTGTAGGTTTTTGACTTTGTTTAGTTTTTTACTTGTAAAATGTAATTTATTCTGTCTTAGTTTACTATTGTATTTTACTTTTGTAATGATTCCTTGTAACTATACTTTGCTCCATATATGTATGTTGGTCACAACTCTTGCATTTGGGGATTCATGTTCTTCATTTTGTGGATTTTTATCCAATTTGTTGTATTACATACTTTTGACTTTGGTTAGTTTTCTACTTGCAAAATGTTTTTTATTTTGTCTTAGCTTATTGTTGTATTGATTCTTTGTAATCGTACTTTGTTTCATATATGGATGTTGGTCATAACTTGTTGTTCTTGTTTGAGCTTATGATGTGGCCCAAGCTATTACTGATATTTTTTGTGTCAAGGTTTAGGGTCCTATTCAAAACCTCTCTTACTATGTAATAAATAAAAATACATATATGATTTTAAATATTTTTTATATTATTTTAAAATATATATTAAATGAGGAACTCAAAACTTATTATATAAAGATGACTGGAAAATTAATAAAAAAATACAATTACTTAAATTACTATTATTATTAAATATTAAAAATTTACACTTAAAATTTTATATATTAATATTAATCATATTCATAAATATAAAATTTAGATATAAAATAAAAAGTTATGTGAATCTTAGATTTCCTCCTATAAACCTAATAAAATATTAATCAAAATAATTTTTTAAATGTCTGAGTGGTCACTTCAACCAAAAAAAACATATATTCCATTTATTTTTAATAAATATACATTAATCAATCTCTTTTTAACTTGAAAAATAACACATTCCGGAAATGCTCGTCCATCATCTTCCTTTTTCACTCTCAAGGAAATTGTTTGTTGTAGTCTAGTTCATTTTGGTTTTCCCTTCTTTACAAAAGGAAATTCGCCACTAACCTCGTTTATACAAAATCTTAGCGTGGCTGGGTGACAGGAGGCAAAATTTATCCATTCTCTTAATACATTCCCCACCGGAAGTTCGTAAAAGTTTTCTGATGTTGTCACGGTCAAGGGATAATGAAGTTCGTAAAGTTTTCTGATGTTGTCTCGGTCAAGAGATAAGACTTGAAATAACCTATAAGTATTAATTATTAATCAATAAGTGAGAAAAGAATGGATAAGACCTGAAAAAACCTATAAGTATTAATTATGAATCAATAAGTGGAAAAAAATATAGAACATTAGTTTAAGTATTTAAATTTTAAATTATTAGTAGTTAGAAAGAATAAGTTAGTAATAGTTAAATATTTATAGCTTAGCTGCCCCACTTAGAATTAAGTTTATAAGTTTAAAATATAGAGAAGGAAGTATTAATTATTAATCAAGAAATGGGAAAAGGATAAGACAGTTGTTAGATTATTATTTTAAAAAGTTTAGGGTTTAAATTAATAGTATTCAAAAGGAATAAGTTAGTAGCTAAGTGTTTACAGGTTAGCTGCCCTCAATTAAAACCAAATATATAAGTTTATATTATAGAGAAGGAAGTATTAACTAATAATCAAAACTTGGGAAAATGATAGCACAGTTGTTAGAGTATTAATTTAGAAAATCTAAGGCTAAAATTATGAGTATTCAGAAAGAATATGTTAGCAGCAGCTAATTTTTTACTAGCTACTCAGTTAGATAGAATATCAGAATACAATTAAGTTTATTAAATCTGACAAACTAAATTTTATAATAATACTTAATAATATTTTAATTTTTTTATTTAAAAAATTAATTAAGTGGAGGCCTTTTCTTCAGCGTTGAAGGAATGTCTTTTCTGCTGACTCTTTTTACCATAGACCGTTTAACGACAACAGTTTCCATGAATATATGGGTGGCCTTCCAAAGCTGGAATTTAAAAAAAAAACATTATCTGTCAATAGGAATTTATATGATGGTTAAAAAAATTTATTGACTTTTAAATTATGGTTTAAAATTTTATCTGTTTTTCAATTTTTTTTGAAAGATAATAACAGACTTTGTATGTTCTATAAAGTAAAAGGATAAAAAAAAACTTATCTATTCATAAAATTAACACTTATAGTAATAATCATGAAATCACAATCTAGAATCTAGCAAAAACACAACTAAACAATCACTACATTTTTCCATTCAGCCACCAACACAGAACAAAATCAAAGAAAATGTCTATTAGCTGTAAATTTAAGAAAAAAATCACCTTTAAAGTTGTGCGATTGTGAAAACTGAAACACTTATACAAAGGTAGAGGTACAAATTTAATGTTTTTTCATTGTTTATAACTATTAAACTACATGAACGCTACATTAAAGCTAATCATTTTTTCTTTGTTTGTAACTGTCAAATTGGACGAACCAAACAAAACTGTAGATGAATGAACAATAAGGAATGCTATAGATAAATGATAAATCAATATTTACAGTTACACATTATAAAATAAATTAATGCAATTATTATTTCAACCATCACTATATGCGGCCGCCCACTTATTTATTTGTTTTAGTTTTTCTTCTTTTGTTTGATCGCGAACTTATTCAAGCTGTAAAAGACACGCCTATTTTCAAACCCTTAAACAAAAAGCAAAATTTAATCGGGCGATATTCCCTTTATAAATACATCGTCACATTTACTCACCCCACCCTCGGTACGCGTTAATGCAATTCTTGTGTCCGCTGGCAATCCCCCTTTAAATACGTCGTCACATTTACTCAGCCCACTGTAGGTGTTAATATACGTCGTCACATTTACTCAGCCCACTGTAGGTGTTAATGCAATTCTTTTCCCCACTGGCAATCTGCCACACCCTTAAACAACGTGTCAAATTTCAGGCCTGCTTCGAAGAGAAGCAACACACCGCAAGACACCAGTTTAACACACTAGTTTAACCCTTTGTACACTAAATTTGTGCAGTACGAGGTTGGTACGTAAGTGGCCCGTACCGTGAAAGTTAATGCTATTTAAACAATTTATTATCCCTAATGCGTTTGCTCGCAGGAAATCACCCACGTGTAATTTATTGTAGTGATTTGTCCGCTCTGCGTAACCGTCTCTCGTGTACAATTTATGTTGGGCGGCGGATGAAATTTTATCTGGAAGTTCTATAAAGTCACGATCAGACTGTGTTTTTTCACATCTGTATCCTCTCTTTTGGTTTAGCCTGTATTTCTAGGTCTCTATCTTAAATTAAGAGTCATGGTCTGCAAGTCCTGCTGCCATGACCAGAAGAGAAAGGTCTTTGGTCACCGGAAGAGGACTGCATATTAAAAAGCTACGTTCTAAAATACGGCCAAGGATGTTGGAGTGAAGTTCCCAAACTAACAGGTTTCGTGTCGTTTGAGAAAACTTTTTTATTTCCCCTCAAGTCTCAAATCTGTTCAATTGAAAATTTGCAAAGGAATAATTATCTTTTGACCATAAATTCCTCAGGTCTTGAGGGATGTGGAAGAAGCTGCAGGCTCCGGTGGATTAATTACTTGCGGCCCGGCGTCAAAAGAGGTGACTTTTCTCCCCAAGAAGAAACGATGGTTCTTAACGCACATGCAATTTATGGCAACAGGTAATCGATCCTCAAGATCCTCATGTTTATAACATATGGCATTTTCCATTAGTGACATCCTACTCTTCTTAACATAATTGTATATCATATAGGTGGTCTCGGATTGCATCCATGATTCCTGGGCGTACGGATAATGAAGTGAAGAATTTCTGGAATACGCATCTGAAGAAGAAGCTCAAGATGTATGGAACAAATCCAAATGTCCACGGACCTCCTCAGGAAATTTTAAAGGAGACCAGCACAAACACTACTAGCACGCATAGGAATTGCACTTCAAAAGGAAGGCTCAAATTGGAATCTTCAACTTCGGGAATACCGGTGGAGCTCACGACGGTGATAGAGTCGCGTTTCAAGTCCCGAAACTTGTTTTCGGGACACGGGTGTCCCGGAGTTCTTTTTCGGGACACAGTAGTCCCGAAACTTGTTTTCGGGACGGAGTGGTTTACCGGAAACACCTATTCGGTACAAAGGGTTCTGAAATTGTTTTTTGGGAGAGTTTCGCACTAAATCCCTTTTTGGGATAAACAATTTTCCAAAATCCTTGTTGGGATGCAATTTTGTGAAAGGGGTTTTGATTCGTTGACCGCAGTCAATTTTGGAGCGGAGCATTTTAGGGAGTTTGTGAATGCTTCAGCTTCACCTCCTCGTTCTTCTCATGAGCTTTGCTCAAATCTGCACTGCAGTGCATTGCTTCATATTTTTTTGAAAGGCCGTACCGCCTTGGATAGTTAGGCGGAAGAGAAGATTAGGCTTATTTTCTGACATGCACCAGGAGGCTTATCTTTTGATATGCACCAGGGCTTATCTTCTAACATGCATCAAACAAAAATCAGGGTTTCCTTTCAATCGCAACTACCAATATTAAATGCGCACGCTAGAAACTTATGGCAATCGGATGTTAGGAATCTACAATTATTTCGGCGATAAGATCTGTCAAAGATTTTACAGGTGTGAAATCGAGTTTAATTTCTAACATCTTCCTTCAAACGAGATTTCACAAAGACTTTGACGCACAACATTTCCCTCATCCGGTTGAAGTCCTCCTTCAAATATTTTGTGAACATATCTGCTACCTACTCTTTTGACCTGCAAAACAGTAACACAATTTTGTTAGGTTTCATCAACTCTCTAATGAAGTGGTAGCGAATATTGATGTGCTTGGTTTTGCCATGAACACTGGATCCTTCGACAGTGCTATGGCAAAATTGTTGTCACAAAAAATAGTTGTTGCCCCTTCTGGGGATGATTCAGCTCACCCAAGATTCTTCGCATCCATATGGCCTGACATGCGACTGACATGGTGGCAATATACTCTACCTCAGTAGTGGACAACACAACTATCAGTTGCTTCTTTGAGAACCATAAAACTGCTTTTTATCCAAGATTGAAAGCATAGCCGAAAGTTCTCTTTCGATCATCTATACTGCCAGCCCATCGCTATCGCTGTAGCCAACCTGTTCAAGTTGGTCTTTTATGGTATGAAAAATTCCATGGTTTTTGGTCCCATTGACATACCGCAGTATTCTTTTCCTTTCCTGCAAGTGAGTATTCTTCGATGCTTCCATAAACCTGCTAATCAAACTCACTGCAAACATTAGATCTGGTCTGGTTGCTATCAAGTTCATCAGACTTCCAACAAGTCATTTGTAGAATGTTGTATCAACATTGTTGTCACAATATTTTTTGCTCAACTTTAGCTCTGTTGCAACTGGTGTGATGGCAAGTTTGTTGTCCTCCATATTAAACCTCTTTAGGGCATATTTTTCATACATACCCTAAGAAATGAAAATGTCATCTACAAATTGGTCAACTTCAATGCCTAAAAAATATTTCATTAGGCCTAGTGTAAATTAGATCATCTACATACAAGCAGATGATTATCATCTTTCATTCTACACTTGTCTTCAGGTATAGGGTGTGCTCATATGGGCATTTGATAAACCCATTCTCCTAAAAATAGCCATCAATCCAATTGTACCATGCCTTGGGTACTTGCTTCAACCCATGCAGGGCCTTCTTCAATTTTAGTATCTTACCTTCTTACCCTTACAACTCATAGTTGGGTGGCTAGTCTATGTAGACCTCCTCTTCCAACACTTTGTTTAGGAAGGTGGACTTCATTTTTTTTTTACTATGTCAAGTATCACTACAGGTACATACACCTCATGTTAGTCAATCCATGATGTTTATTTGTAGCCTTTCACCACCAACATGGCCTTATATTTATCAAATTTTTATTGGGAATTAAACTTCATTTTATATACCCATTTTACTCCAATGGTCTTTTTCCCTACTGGGAGATCCATCAGCTGCAAGGTCAGGTTCTTCTCTATAGATTATATTTCCTCATTCATAGCCTTCAACTATTTTTTATTTTAAATTGCTACTTCAAATGAAATTGGATCACACTCAAAAAATAAATCAAAGTCAAAATGTTCTTCATCTATTTGATTTTGGGTTACCTCATAAAAATATTGCAAGCTCCTCATCTTAGCTGGTGTCCTCAAGTTGAAGATCTTGTTTACAATTTGAGGTGTTTGTGATGATGAGGCAGTGTTGTTGCTAGCTCCAGTATTGCTACTTGAAGCTACAAGCTGATGCACTTTGTTTTCTTCTTCCAAGTCCTCAACCTCGATAATTGTTGGCTCAGTTTGGCCAGTCTTTAATTTCCAGTTCCAGACTTCATCTTCTAGGAACTTGACATCCCAGCTAATAATCATCTTCTTTTTCATAGGATTAGACAACCTATACGCCTTCGACTCTTCACTATACCCTATGAAGATGCATTTCGCTACCTTATCGTCCAACTTATTTCTCTTCTCATCTGGAACATGTGCATATGTTATGCACCTAAAAATTCTTAAGTGAGAAACATTAGGCTTTTGTTTGCTTCAAGCCTTATGAGGAATTTTGTCCTTCACACTCTTTATGGAACACCAATTTAGAAAATAAACTGCACAACATACAAATTTTACCTATAGCTCATGTGACAAATTATTTGCCTTTAGCATGCTCCATGTCGTCTCCATGATTGTTCTATTATTCCTCTTTGCAACACCATTCTATTGTGGTGTCTATCCAACAATGAGTTGTCTATGAATTCTATTTTGCTTGTAGAAATTATGGAATTCATTGGAGATGTACTCACCTTCTCCATTTGTTTTTCTAGTATTCACATGGTAGTCACTGTATTTCTCAACTAGATCCTTGAACTCCTTGAATTTACCGAATAACTCTAAATTTTTATTAATGGGATATACCAATGTCTTCTGATTGAAGTCATAAATGAAATTTAGGAAGTATTTATTTCCAGCAAATGAGCTAGTCTGCATAGGACTGCAGATATCAAAATGCACCAACTATAATAGCTCCAAGATTGTCCTGTAGAGAATGCATCCCTATGTTTCTTACTGACCAGACAACCTTCACACACTTGATATGGTTGCTCTATGAGGGGTAAACCCTTCACCATATGCTTCTTGTACAGTAATTTTAGGCCACTCAAATGCAGGTGATCAAATTTGAGATGCCATAACTAGGTAGCATCTTTCACAACTACACTTAATCACATCAAAAATTAATTTTGAATTTGTAGGAGAGACATATTTTTATTTGTCATGGACACATTTGTAATTTTCCCATGCTCTTTGTCTCTTATGGTACAATATCCATATTTAAATTGAATAGTGTAATCCTTCTGCATAAGTTGTCCAATGCTCAAAAAATTGTGCTTCAACCCAAGGATATAGTAGACATCTTGTAATTACTTTCTTTCACCTTGCATGGTGCAAATGATGATTTTTCCTTTCTCCATGATAGGCACTTTGTTGTTGTTCTCCATATTCACTTCAAATTTGATTGTTTCATCATGTTGCGAGAACATATATTTGTTTCCAAACATGTGGTTACTGCACCCATTATTGAGATACCAGATATTCTTCTAGCTCTCCTTCTCAATACTTCAAGTTAACAACACATTCTCTTAAGCATCTCTACACTCCGCATTTTCATTTTTGTTTGTGTAATGGGCTTGTTGTTTATTATCCTTGGCCATCTTTTTTCTACACCCAAAAATATAATGACCAAATTTCTTGTAATATTAACATTGGATCTTTGATTGATCATACCTCTGATTAGATCCTCCTTGATAAAATTTGTCATTACCTCTTCCTCCTGATTGATGGAATTTGCAATTGTTCTCTCCTTCATCGGAGTTTGATCTTCCTCCTCGCTTGTTACCTCTTCCACGCTTGCCTCTACCTCTTCCTCCTTGAGAAATAGAGGCTCCTTGGTAGGATTCATCTATTTAGTTATTGTCTCAAAATGAGACCTATATCTTGAAAACTTGCTCCAATGAGGACTGAGTTGAGCGGATCAACCTCTACTCATGTGTTTGCAAAGAACCCATGAGCTCATCTACAAAGAGGGTTGTCAAATCCCTTGATTCTTCAATCGTGATCACTACTAAGTCAAACCTAGCTGGTAGTATCCTCAATATCTTCTCCATAATTCTTTGGTTCTCCACATTCTCGGTATTCAATCTCATCTGGTTGATAACATCCATTATTTGGGTAAAGAAGTCATCGATGGATTCTGACTCGCTCATCTACTAGTTCTTGAACTCTCTCATCAACATCTGCAACCACACCAACTTCACCTTATTGGTGCCCTAGAAGGAGCTGGCTAAAATTTCCCAAGCCTCCTTCAATTTGGTTGTTGTTGCTATTTGCAAGAAGATTGTCTCTTAAACTATCTGCATTATGTAGAATAATTTCTTTTGGTCTTCTTCCAATTCTCCTTTAATAAATCTAACTCCACTTGGGAGAGTTTTCATGGATGTTGTGTCTATTGACTTTGCATAGCCATTTTGGACCAGGTCCCATAGCTCCTGTGATCTAAACAAGATCCTCACATGAATGCTCCAGTAATCGTAGTTCCTACCATTGATCCGTGGGATCTGCAACTACAAAGGGTTGTTGCTGAAAGCCATTACTTCTTATCATACAATAGAAGGTGCTAGCTCTGATACTAATTTAATAGAGTCACGTTTCAAGTCCCAAAACTTATTTTTAGGACACAGGTGTCTTGAAGTTCTTTTTCGGGGCACAAAACTTCTAAATTTTTTTTGGCACATGGGAGTCCCGAATATTTTTTTCGAGGAGTGGTCCCGAAACTCGTTTTTGGGACAAAGTGGTCCTAAAACGCATTTTCGATATAGAAAACTCTCAAAACACTTTTTTGGGATAGAAATTTCTGAAACACCTTTTCGGGATAAAGGGTCTCGAAATTGCTTTTCAGGAAAGATTCACACAAAATCCCTTTTCGGTATAAACAATTCCTGAAAATCCTTTTCGGAGATGCAATTGCACGAATGGGATTTTGACTCATTGACCATAGTCAATTTTAGGGTATTTTCAATTTAAAAACACTATTTTCCTAAAAATGCTTTTCGGGGTAAAGTTTGAACGAAGAAGCATTTCAAAGAGAACTTAGAGAAAAAAATAATTTATATTAACTAAAAAAACAACTAACTTTTGTTGTAGTATTACAATACAAAACCGCTTATTTCAATAGAAAATTTACAAGTAATCATTGTAGGATATACTCAAATAGGGGATTATGTGAATGCTTTAGCTTCACCTCCTTGCTCTTCTCCTCTGCTCTACCAAAACCTACACTATTGTGTATTGCTTCATATTTTTCTAAAAGGTCGTATCATATTATATAGTCGGGTGGAAGAGAGGATTAGGCTTATCTTCTGACATGTACTAAGGCTTATCTTCTGACATGCAATAGGGCTTATCTTATGACATGCACAAAAAAAAACTAGGGTTTCCTTCCAATCGCAACTACTGGTATTAAATGTGTACATTGGAAACTTATGACGATCGTATGTCAAGGATATGTGATCAAATTTGGGTGATAAGATCTGTTAGAGATCTTACAATTATGAAATCAAGTTTAATTTCTAATAGATGATAGTATATGACAAGAGTTTGATCAAGTCAATGATTGGATTTGTAGATGTCAATTGTAATTCTATTTTCGAATGCCTGGCTAGAGAGAGTTATTTTCTATGTGTTATGTTTTCAAAATGGTGGAATTCACCGCAACATGAAAAGTCCAAGAAAAATGTAGATTTCCATATGGTGTAGATGTCATCACAATCTGCAATAGAGTTAGAATTTTCCAGTGGTAAAAGTTTCCATCCGAGGTTCCATTCTGTGTCTCAATGCCCCACTCACATGGAAATAGAGCATATTATCAATTCAAAATTCACCCCAGGAGTGTGCACGACAAATTTTTCCAGTGGTGGTCCAAGTGAAAGAATTTCATGGGATTTACCTTCTCGATGGTCTATGCAATCTGATAAATGCATCTTTTCCAATAATTTTTCTACTTCTTTGAGAAATACAAATACAATTGACATTACTAAAAAATGTGGTAATGTCGGGAGCATGAGCATATCCAAAGATATCAATATGCAACTAGATGACGATCCTAAGTTATTTGAAAATTATGCTTCCCTAGACTTAGATTTTTGTTAAATAAATCTTGGATTCATCTCGGTCACAAAGGAGAGCTTCCTTTTACTTCAAAATCTAAACATGTCATCCATAATTTTCGTATTAACTATAATTCAAATGTAGTATATTTTATTTAGGGAACAAATTTCGAATATGATTCACCCCAGAGAAAATGCCAGCTATTGGACACTAGACAGTGCAAAATCATGTGAACTTGCTTAAACACTCTAATGAAGGCTTAAATATTTATTGTTTTGTTACAATATTTGTGTGATTTATTTGCCTTCCTAGCAAGATTTGAAAAAGCATAGTTGAAAAAGCATGTGTTCATATCATATAAAAAGGAGAAAAACATGCTACAAAATTCAATAATTTCAAGCATCATAAGGTTACCTTGAATTTCATCTGAATCCTTCTTTCGCCACATGCCCTTATGATAATAATAATAATAATAATAATAATTCACAAGTTGCTATCTAGTATTATGCTTACAAAGCTACAATATACAATACCCTCTACTCCTTCAACTAATGTTGCAACAAAGAATTTGTTCGAGAATGATTCAAAATATAAGAATACTATCATGTGTGGATTAGCTGACATTGAACTGGTATAAGTTATGGGATGCAATACCACCAAGGAAATTTGGAATAAGTTGAAGAGCATTCATGAAGGAGATGATAATATTAAGGAAGCTAAGTTGCAGAAACATAGAGCACAATTTGAAGGGCTAGAAATGAATGACTATGAGAATATAGAGGCCTAATTTTTAAGAGTAAATGAATTCATCAATGCTATCATAGGACTTGGAGAGGAAATCAGAGACTCGATAATCGTAAAAAAATTATTAAGATCTCTTCCTCAAAAATTTGATTCTAAAGTTTCTACTATAGAAGAAGTAAAGGATTTGAATAGTCTTACTATGGATGAGATGCATGGTGTTAGGATCCTATCCTAACATTAATTAATAATCTTAATAATAATAATATATTATATCCTATGGTCATAATAATAAAATAATATAATAATAAATAATATAATAATTAATTATATTATTTATTATATTATTATAAGATTAGGGTTAGGAAGCATTGCAACCTTTCACCTATAACCCTAGAGGGGTATAAAACATTGTAAGAACTTATCATTCAATCATCCATGAATATGAAATATAATACAATTTATTGAAGGGACTTCCCGACAATACAAAAGGCGATTCTCTTAGTTTTAGGTCTATTTATTATTTATTTATTATTTTATGTGCTAGGAACCCTAGGTTCCTACCATCTGGTATCAGAGCCGTATGGATCCAACCATATGGGACATAAATATCAAAGGAATAAAAAATGACATTGCAGACATTAGAAGAATGATTGAACAAAAACAAAATAAACAAATGGAACGTTCTGATCGTATTATACAATATTTAATGGAAATGCAAGAGGAGACCCTAGCCATGGAATCCCAGGAAGAAGAGGAGCCCATAGCCATGGAATATGAGGTGGAGGAGAAGCCCATTGCCATGGAATCCCAGAGGGTACTCATTGCACTTCCCAAAAATATTCCAAACCCTAAATTAATTTTTTTGAAAAAGCCCAAAGCCATAGACTTTCAAATAGTTCGGAATACATTCCCAAAAAAATTTAATGAAATCCCTAAAATTACAAATATTTTTATGAAAAAATTGCATAAAGATAAAGTCTTCCAAAAGTATTGTTTTACAAATCTGCATTCGGTCAGCCATCAAGGCAGAAATAAATTTAAAATCACCCTAATTCAGCAAACAAATTTGTTCAAAGGTATCTCCAAGGATGTTTACAATGTTTTTTTGAAAAATCTCATTAAAACAGAGGAAGATACAAAAGTTTCTATAAATTTCAAAAATAAAACCACCATGATGGAAATACAAAATGTTGATTATCTGTTGGTTTTATGGGGCAGTGCATTGCTCTCATCTATACGCCCTCCACCATGGCCACCTCCTCTTCTCTCCTAACATAAAAATATAGTTGTGGTCTCCTCTCCAATCATGGATTAAAACTTGCAGGGCAATATAATTACGAGTTTTACTATAAACTGGCCTTGCAAAAAAATCAAAATGTACAACCAGTTTACATCTGGAAAGAAGGAGCTTTTTCATACAACTTATTTTGGATATGTCACTCATGAATTGTGTTCAATATCACAGTCATTTCCAGACTATATGAGTATGCAGACGTTGATATATGATATCAAAAACATGTTCCACTCCATGGGGAAGGGGAACATAAAGCCCATCTGCATATGATACTGCCTGGGTTGCATGAATACCCGCCATTCACAATTCTTCCCAACCGTAGTTTCCACAAACACTACAATGGGTTGTCTCCAATCAGTTAACTGATGGTTCCTGGGGGGAAGAATATTTTTATTTACTATATGATAGACTTCTTTGTACTCTTGCATCTGTCATTACCCTCAAAATATGGAGAGTTCAGGGAACCCAAGTGCAGAAAGGCATAGACTTTGTTAACAACCAGACTCAACAGTTCAATGAAGCGAAGGATTGCAATATGCCACTTGGATTTGTCATTTTATTTGCTTCTATGTTGAAAGAGGCTCATAGTTTAAGTCTGGGTATTTCCCATGAACCATTGTTTATCAAGAGAATATTTGCAATGAGGAAGGATCAACTAAAAGGGATTAACATTTCGGCCTTACACAGTCTACCTACGTCGTTTCTTTTTTACTTGGAGGGCCTGCACGAATTTGTCGATTGGGAAAAAATTATGGATCTTCTCTCCAAATATGGATCTATAGCAGGCTCACCAGCATCCACAACTTGTGCATTTATGCACACACGAGACGGAAGATGCCTGGATTTTATAGCATCTGTCGTCAGAATCTTTGGAGACCATGTACCTAGCTTTTATCCTTGTGATCTCCGTGAACGTCTTCGTGCCATTGACACCGTTGAACGCCTGGGAATCGGTCGCCATTTCGAAAGGGAAACCAAGGATGCATTGGATTATATATACAGACATTGGACACCGGAAGGAATAGGAAGGAGAAGACATGATACTATTGCGAATATCAATGACCCAACTTTGGGATTTCGGATACTGAGACTGCATGAATACGATGTATCTTCAGAGGTTATTTCAAATTTTATGGATGAGAATGGAGAGTTCTTTAGTTTTTCTGATAAAACACATAGAGACCTCGAAGGCATGCTAAGCCTCTACAAATGCTCACAAGTAGCATTTTCGAAAAAAAATAATAATAATAATAATAATAATGAAAGAAGCACAAGCCTTTGCCGTAGTTTACTTGCAGCAAAATCTAAAGCAGCTAAACCATTTCTGAAAAGTTCTCGTTGAAGAGGTCAAGTATAAACTAAAATTTGGGTTTCACCAGAGTTTGCCCAGAATGGAGGCAAGAACTTATATCGATATCTGTGGTCACGAAAATGAAGTGTTTTTAGGGAAGACTTTGTATAATGTGCCCTCAAATATTTGCAGGTTGCCATATGTTAACAATGAGAAATATGTGGAGCTGGCTAAAGTCGACTTCAATGCAATGCAATCTATACACCAAATGGAGCTCCAGCAAGTGCACAAGTGGTGGATAGATTGTGGTTTTAGGAATTTGAAATTCACCCGCGAGAGGCATATTGAGATATTTTTTCACAATGGCGGCTAGCATGTTTGAACCTGAATATGGCAGAGGTAGAATGGCCTTCGCAAAAAATTGGTTGCTTGCTTGTTGTTCTCGATGATCTTTATGATAAGTATGGTTCTCGTGACGACACCATGTTACTCAATGAAGCATTTGCTAGGTGGGATCTCAATACATTGGACGGCATGCCTGATCACATAAAAGTTGCTTTCTTGGCTTGTACAATACTGTGAATGGGCTAGCAGATGAAGCTGGTGACCTTCAAGGACGCGACATGCTCCAGTACTTTAGAAACTTGTGGAAGATCCAGCTTGATGCTTTCAGCAAAGAAGCAGAGTGGTGTAAGCAAAAATGCATGCAGAGTTGGCATGAATACCTAGATGTCTCCAAAATATCAGTTGGATTTGCTACGGAGATTCTCACATTAATCCATTTAATAGGAGGAGTCGTCACTGATAACATTCTGTGCCAGATTGATGAGAGATCCAAATCTCTCCATCTTGTGTGCTTGACTGCGAGATTGATCAACGATACCAAAACGTATAAGGTGGAAGAAATCGTTCTAATTTACACAGTCTATGAGGTGGTGCTCGAACTCATTAAAGGAGATAATTTTTTATTAAGGTTCAAAAGGAGCTAAAGGTGAATTGTATAAAGTTTACTACTCCATTGGAGTCAAATTAACCTACTCCCTTAGTAAACCATAGAGCAAGTACTATTCCAAGGTGGAATATTTGAAGAGCATATACTTACACACTACAATTCCAAGCTTTGAGGACAAATCTTGTTTTAAGGAGGGTGGAATGTTAGGATCCTATCCTAACATTAATTAATAATCTTAATAATAATAATATATTATATCCTATGGTCATAATAATAAAATAATATAATAATAAATAATATAATAATTAATTATATTATTTATTATATTATTATAATATTAGGGTTAGGAAGCATTGCAACCTTTCACCTATAACCCTAGAGGGGTATAAAACATTGTAAGAACTTATCATTCAATCATCCATGAATATGAAATATAATACAATTTATTGAAGGGACTTCTCGACAATACAAAAGGCGATTCTCTTAGTTTTAGGTCTATTTATTATTTATTTATTATTTTATGTGCTAGGAACCCTAGGTTCCTACCACATGGCTCTTTGATTGCTTATGATATGAGAATAGGGAAATCTAAATCTATTGATATAGAAGCAACATTTAAAGCTCAAAATAATATCAAAGCTAAACCAAAATCCGATGAATATGAAATGTTAGATGAAATGGAAGCTAACTTTTTAAGAAAGCTAAAAAAGGTAAATGAAAATACAAAGGAAAATTACCGTTCAAATGCTTCAACTATGGAAGTGTTGGACATTTCGTAGCTAAATGTCCTTACAATGAAAGGAATAGCAATGATGAAGGGTCACATAGAGAAATATGGCATAGGAATAATATGTCAAATTTCAGAAAAGGTAAATCAAAGAATAAAAGTTTCATCTCCAAGAATGTCAGTTCATCCGAAGACAACTCTAGTGAGAACTTTGAGGAAGAAACAAGCGAATATCTTTTCATGATAGTTGAAGAAGAAATTTTGAAATAAGAAGAGGAATTTAATGAAGAATAAATAGATGTAGAAGTTAATCTGGAAGCAGAATTGATTGTAGCTCTAGATGAATTGAATGCAAAAATAAAAATGCATAAAAAAACTTCAAAAAATCTTGAGGATGAAAATGACATCATAGGAACTTTGAAGGTGCAAATAGAATAATTCAAAAATATCTCTGAAGATCTTGAAGTGAAATTAACCATGAAAGTAAAAAATTACAACAAATTATAAGAAGAGATTATTGGTTTAAGGATGCAGCTACAAGATATGAATAAAAAAAATAGCTCTTATCACAAACGTGAAGAGTGTTCTATGAAGCTAGATAATATCATAAAGAACCAGAAGACTACATGCATAAAATTTGGTTTGGGCTTTGAAGAGGGAAAATGGTCAAATGGATCATAGATTAGCAAAGTAAAGAAACCACAAGAATACAATAAATATGATCAAGCAAAGACAAATCTAGTGAGAAAATAAAATGATCCGAGGCGTGAAAAGAATGTACATAGTGATGGCTTCACTAATGTTCAAAGGAGAAGAAGATTCATGACGCCTGCAACTACATGGCAAAGACCGCAAACTAGGTTCAACTATTTCTTTTATGGTTACTATTTTAAATGCAATGCTTATGGTCACAAAATTTCATATTGCAAGTTTAATGTTGCACCAAGAAATTTTGTGAGTAGAAATGTCTTTGCACCATTTATGGATTACTCCATGTAATGTTATAAATTTTATAATTTTGGGCACATTGTAAAATATTGTAGAAGTATGTTTGCATATAATCCCTTTTAAGATAGAATATTTCAACTAGATGCAATGAGACAAGACAGAAAAATATCATAAAATCATAAGACGATACAAGAACCTAAAGCAAAGGACATACAAGTTTGGAAAGAGAAAGAACAACCAAAGGAAGACAAGGAATATTTAATTGTATAGACAACATTCAAGGCACATAATAAACATGCACCATGTATACTTGATAGTGGATGTTCTAGTCACATGACCGGGGACAAACAAAATTTGAAAAATTGTAGCCATATGAAGGTGGTTCGATCAAATTAAAAAATAATGATGAAGCTAAGATAGTTGGAAGAGGCACGTTTAATATTAGCAATGAAAACATCAAGTTAGTAGAAGTCTTGTTTGTGGTTGGACTAAAGTATAATCTGTTGAGCGTGAGTCAAATTTGTGATAGAGGTCATGATGTGATTTTTAAAAGGTAGGGATTTGAAATAAAAAAGGAAAATAGTGGTAAATTGATAGCAGTTGTAACAAGAACATCTGGCAATTTGTAAAATCTCACAGATACCTTAGAAGGATCTTGCTTTCTTGGACATGAAAATGAAAATTAGTTGTGGCATAAGAGACTTAGTCATATTAGATTTGACAATTTAGTAAAAATCATCTTGAAGAAAGTGGTAAGAGACATTATTAGCATTTCTAAGCCATCAAATAATATTTGTGCATCATGTCAGAAAGTTAATCAAACTAGAACATCTTTCAAGGTAAAAGAACATTATACTAGAAAACCATTGTAGCTCGTGCATACTAATTTGTGTGGGCCTATGAGAACTCAGAGTATAAATGGTGACAAATACTTCAAGTTGTGCATATATGACTATTCCAGAGTGACATGGGTAGTATTTTTTAAACATAAATTAGAAGCTCTTGAAATGTTCAAAATCTTCAAAAAATAGTTGAGAATCAGACTGGCAGAAGAATTAAATCCCTAAGATCAGACATAGGAGGTGAATTTATTTTAGAATATTTTATAGAGTATTGTGAATGTTTCACAAGATATTTTTTTGCTGCTAGGACACCTCAGAAAAATGACGTGGAAAAAAAAATAGAGCAGTGCAGGAATGGCTAGAACAATGCTAACTGAGAGCAAAGTAGCTGACAGGTTCTAGAAATAGGTAGTTCATAAAATAGTTTACATTCAAAACATGTGCATGCTGAGACAAAATGAAAGCAAAACTCCATATGAGATGTGGTTCAGTAGAAAAGAAATAGTGAAATATTTCAAGTTATTTGGCAGTAAGTGCTATATCAGAAGAACCAATTTTTTTTTGGTAAGTTCGAAGATAGAGCAAATGAAGGTATTTTTCTTGGTTATTCAACAAAAAATAAAGCATATAAATGCTACGATAAAATGCTAAGAAAATTTATTTACAGTGCTAATATCAAAGTTGATGAAAGGAGAGATCTATCAATAAGCAATGAAGAAAAAATTCCTATTTATGAAGAGACAATCGAAGGAGAAAAGGAAGAGAATAAATATGAGGAGACAAAAAGTGAATAAGAAGAAGAAGAATTGGATAAAGACGAGAAATCCAAATGAGCAACATGACAAAAAGACCATCCCCAAGAACAGATAATTGGAGAACCCGAATATGGTGTTCAGACAAGAAGAAGAATAACCAGAACTTACTCTCTTTTGTCTAACACAGAGCCCAAAAATGTTGTAGAAGCAAGTAAATATGAAAATTGGGTAAAGGAAATGGAAGAAGAGTTGAATGATATTGAAAAGAACAACTTGAGAGCTAGTGCCAAGACCAATGAACAAGAAAATGATTGGTACAAAGTGGGCATTTTTAATCAAGATTAATGAATATGGATAGATTGTAAGAAATAAAGGAAGGTTGGTTTGCAAAGGATATGAACAAGTTGAAGGTATTGATTTTGAAGAAAATTTTGCACCTGTAGCCAGGCTAGAAGTAATAAGGATATTTATTGCATTAGCAGTTTAAAAAAAAATTAGATTTTATCAAATGGATGTAAAGTCAACTTTTCTGGATGGTAAGCTTGAAGAAGAGGTATACATTGAGCAACCATATGGTTTTCATCTAGGATATGATCCTAATATGGTTTTTAGGTTGAATAAAGCATTATATGGTTTGAAGCAAGCACCTAAAGCTTGGTATGCAAGGCTATACACCTATCTCTAGCAGTAAGGTTTCAAGAAAGGTATGGTGGACAACAATTTGTATGTTAAATCTAAAAAATATTATCAAATTATTGTTGTCGTGTACGTAGATGATATCATTTTTGGAGGCTGAAAGGATGAGTTATGTAAATATTTCACCAATAAGATGCAAAATGAGTTTGAGATGTCTATGATTGGTGAGCTTGTTTATTTTCTTGGTTTGCAAATTAATAAATTAGAAAAATGCATATTCATTTCTCAAATCAAATATATGAAAGAGATGTTAAAGAAGTTTACAATGGAAGATTGTAAACCAATTAGTACTCCCATGACAACAGGTTGTAAATTGAGCAAGGATTATAAATCACCACCTATAGATCAAACCATTTATAGATACATGATTGGGATATTATTATACTTGATTGCTATAAGACCAGAAATTTTGTAGCTAGTGTGTATGGTGGCAAGATTTTAAGCCAATCCTACGGAAACTCATGTTACAACAGTAAAGAGAATTTTTAGGTATCTTAAGGGTATAATGGAGTATGGTTTATGGTATTCTAAAGGTAAGGACTTCACTCCTATTGATTATTTAGATGCAGATTAGGCAGGTTGTGTAGATAACAGGAAGAGTACCATTGGTGGTGCATTTTATCTTTGTGACAATCTTGTGGCATGGAATAGCAAAAAGCAAGAATTAGTTTCCTTATCCACAATAGAAGCAAAGTATATTGCAACAACATCATCTTGCACACAAGTATTATGGATGAAAGAAACCTTGAAATATCTTGGCATTCATTCCAACGATCCTATTTCAGTTATGTTTGACAATATCAATGCAATTAATATGTCAAAGAACCTAGTTATGCATTCCTACACAATGCACATAGCTATCACGTACCATTTCTTGAAAGAAAAAGTTGCAGCAGGAGAGGTCAAGTTGGACTTTGTTCCTACGATAGAGAAAGTAGCAGATATCATCACAAAACCATTACCCAAGGAATTTTTTGAATATCTTCACAAAAAAGGGAGTGGTTACACTTCCCAAGCACTAGACTGTTATCGAGTGCACATTCTCAAGGGGAACAATTTTTCAATGTTTTATCTTTTTGATCCTATTTGCAATTATTGTTTGGTACTAATTTTTATCTGAGAATGTTGTGTATGGACTTAGGGGGAGTTTGCAACATCCCTTTGTCATTGTTTTCAAAGAGGGAGAAGAGTTACAGGAAAGTGCTCTTGTGATGTCAACAATTACAAAGGGGGAGATTGTTGAGAAAGGTGTTTTCATTATTGTCAACACACTCAGTTGGACTTGGTTGGTCGGGTGGTAAGGTGTTCGGATCTTTTGAGGACATATTTGATGCTCGAGTGAAGGTGTTGCAAGTGGTTTGTGCTAAATTGCAATAGTTACAAAAGTTGTTATAAGTTGCAAATGTTGCAAATATTGCTCATAAGTATTGATGGACTGTGTTGGATAGCTCGACATAGTTTTGAGCATGTCAGCAAGTCAAGAAATAGGCTAGGATAGTTTTTATGATGTTAGATCAGTGTTTAGACCAGTTGGTTGCATTGTCAGTACCTTGTTGGACAAAATTGTAATTTATGTGACGTGTAAAATTAGCGTCGAAGGCCACTTTGTCATAGGTATATTAAGCAATCTATGAGGAATCAGACTTTGAAATTTTTATTGGAGGTAGTAAGATGTACCAAGAGCATAGGTTTTAAATTATAGTCAAAACAAAGATATGAGGAGGAAACAGTAACAGTTGCAAACTGGCTCTGGAGCATTTTTTGCAGTTTTTGGCAGTTTTAGACATGTATCAAAACTACATAAAAGGCCATTTTATTGGAGGTACTGTGAATAATCCGTGAAGATTTAAAAGCTGAAATTTAAACTTGAGGTATTCAATTTGACCAAGAATACATGTTTCAAATTTTAACCTGTTTGGAAATTTGAGGAGGATGTTATGACTTGCAATTTGCCCTGTCATCACTTTTTGACAGTTTTGAAAACGAGAGTTTTCATAAAGATAAATCCAAATTTAGTGGATTGCATTGATTGGAAGATATGCAATTAGTATGGTAGTTACAAAAAGTAAATTTTTTTGACAAGTGTGTGTATGTGTAATTAAAGGTGTTACATTTTTAAAGGGGTTGGAATCTTTGAAAGCTAATTTTAGACAAGATTTTTAATGGGGAGTTTTTACCTTTTGCATATATAACCAAAGAATCTTGATATAAAATGCATGGAAGAACAAAAAGTATAGTGCACAATAAGTATAGTGTGAAGAGGGTTTTGTTGAGTTTGTGACGAGGGTTTTGTTGAGTTTTAGACAGAGGGTTTTTTTTTGTATGCAAAGAATAGGGATTCAGATTGTCAATGGGCTCAGAGTGTGAAATGATCAGCGGAATTTTTTGGTGAGTAGAGTGTATACAGAGAGATTTAGTGTGCCAGACCACTCAGGGTCTTATTGTTGAGGATAAAATTCTTCTACCAAATCTTTGCATTTTTTCCTAGTGGGTTCTTGTCAATAGGGGTCGATGCTCCTTATACTAGGTCTTGCTAAATTCTGGGTTGGTTGGTGCCATTCCCTGCAGTGGGTGTTGCAAAATTATTGTAATTACCAAACATTTCTTAGGCTAGATTTGGATTGGAGTCAAAAAATTCCATTGGCACAATGGTTTTCCCACATCATATTTCTACTATAAATTTGATGTTATGTGATGAATGTTTGTGTGATTGCTTGTTTTGATTTGATTATGAAGTTGGATTAAAATTTTTAATACACACTAATTCACACCCCCTCTAAATGTCACGCTTAGTTCAATAATTGGTATCAGATCCAAGTTCTTGAATAGGCTCAATTAGCTAAGGTGATATTGGAAGTGACACAATGGCAAATGGTGAAGGCTTCTCCTCAAACAAATCACCATTATTTGATAGAACCAACTACATTATTTGGAGACTCAGAATGCAGAAATATCTTTGTGCTTTGGGATACGATATTTATGAATAAGTAAATAGTGGATATACAATACCCTCTACTCCTTCGACTGGTGCTACGACAAAGAAACTATTTGAGAATGATTCGAAAGCTAAGAATGCTATCATAAATGGATTATTTGACAATAAACTAGTAAAAGTTATGGGATGCAAGATCGCAAAGGAAATTTTGGATAAGTTGAAGAGCATTCATGAAGGAGATGACAAGATTAAGGAAGCTAAATTGCAGACACATAGAGCACAATTTGAAGGGCTGAAAATGAATGAATATGAGAATATAGAGGCTTACCTATTAAGAGTAAATGAAGTCATCAATAATATAAGAGGACTTGGAGAGGAAATCAAAGACTCGGTAATCATAAAAAAAGTATTAATATCTCTTCCACAAAAATTTGATTCTAAAGTTTTTGCTATAAAAGAAGAAAATGATTTGAATAGTCTTACTATGGATGATATGCATGGCTCTTTGACTACTTATGAGATGAGAATAGGAAAAGCTAAATATACTGATAGAGAAGTAGCATTTAAAGATCTGAAGAATATCAAAGCTGAACCAAAATCCGATGAAGATGAAATGTTAGATGAAATGGAAGCTAACTTTGTGAGAAAGCTGAAAAAAGGTAAAGTAAAATACAAAGGAAAATTACCGTTCAAATGCTTCAACTGTGGAAGTGTTTGATATATCATAGCTAAATATCCTTAAAATGAAAGGAATAGCAATTATGAAGGATCACATAGAGAAAGAGGGGACAAGAAGAATATGTCAAATTTTAGAAAAGGTAAATCAAAGAATAAAAGTTTCATCTCTAAGAATGTCAGTTCATCCAAAGATAGCTCCAATGGGAACTCTGAGGAAGAAATAATCAAATCTCTTTTCATGGTAGTTTAAGAAGAAAAGTTGAATGAAGAAGAGGAATTTAATGAAGAAGAAATAGATATAGAATTTAATCTAGAAGCATCATTTGTTGCAGTTCTAGATGAATTGAAGGTAGAAAGAAAAAGGTATAAGAAAACTTCAAGAAATATTGAGGATGTAAATGAAATCATAGCAAATTTGAAGGTGAAAATCAAAGTGATCGAGGGGCCAACAATTGCATTCATCAAAACTCACAATTTTCATTCAATATTTTCATTTTTTTATTTTATAGTTTACGGTAATAGCCCGTAGGATTTACATTCACTATGCAATATTTGGCTTTCCATGCTCTCTCATTACATTGTCTGGGTTTTTTTATAGAGGACCCGACCCTATATAGTTATGGAATAACAATTACAAAACCATGGCCGTAGCCATTAATATCCCACATCTAGAAGAAATCCACTGCCTCGGCAGTCCTCTCTCTACACTCTACCAAAACACCATCGCTCTAAACAATCATCGTAGCCTTACTATTCAGAGTTCTGTCTATAGATCAATAGCGCTACAGCCTTCTATGTCAAATCTGTAGGTCGGTCTTCCATCTCCATGGATCCTGGTGCAAACTACCTCGTTTGATGATCTGTCTACACTACCCAGGACCCCAAGCTTGCCATGCACCTAGTGCAAACTGCCTCATTCGATGATCTGTCTACACTACCCAGGACCCTAATCTCATATGGAAGAAAAACAATGCAAGCAGGGCCAAGATGGCCCTCTGGCCTCACAACTACAACCCTGCTGCAGTTCTTCGACCCTTGGGCATGTCTTTGCTTTCCCATTTTATAATCTCTGGTGTGACTCTTTGTCTTCCAACTGGTGGCCCTTCGCTTCATTTTTGCCATGACTACTCATCTTTGTCGGTTCCATAATTGCATTTCGCAATGGTCCTTGTAACTGCCTTCCCCTTCCACTCGAGTAAATGTCACTTTTCCCTGTAACGGCTTTGTAACTGCCATTATGACTTATGTTTGCTTTCGCCTTCTTTAATCCAATTGCATGCTTATCCTCTATGCCTTCTCTCTCTTCTACGGGTCACGAAACCATGACATGTCATGAAATCATGACATCTTCCTCTTTCGCACTTCATCCTAAATTTGGGTCATGAAATCGTGACATCCTTGGCACCCTTTCTTCTCCTAGGGAACCTATCACAAAATCATGACAGTTGGCCCTATTGGATTCTTTCTCCATTTTGTGTCATGATATCGTGACACATTTTCTATCGTGATATCGCCACAGCTTCACCTCACTCACTTCTTTGCTTCACTTGTGCCACGATATTGCGACACATTTCTTGTTGCGATATCACGACAACTTCTCCTCACTGGATTCGTTCTCCACTTGTGTCATGATATCGCTACACATCTTCTGTCGTGATATCACGACAGTTTTCTCTACTGGCTCCTGTCTCCACTTTATGTCGTGATATCACGAAACTTTTTCTATCGTGATAATATCACAACATATTTTCTCCTTGTCTTCTTCTTCTTCTGTCGTGATTTCGTGACATGTCACGAAATGACGACGTCTTCCCTCCTTAGCCAATTTTTCAAAAATGGCTCTGCTTCCACTGGATGCTCCTGCATCAGATGTCACTAGATGCTCCTGCATTAGACACCTGGGGTTGATGGAGAAGTGACCTTCACTTCTGCACTGTTCTGTTGCATAGGGACTCAACTCTTTCTGATCAACCCACTCTCTCTGTCTTCTCACCATTCTTCCATAGATCCTGGTGCAAACTGCCTCATGTTTGGTGAATCTGTTTACACACTTAGGAACTTCTCACTCTGATACCACCTAATCGAGGGGCCAAAAATTGCATTCATAAAAACTCACAATTTTCATTCAATATTTTCATTTTTTTATTTTATAGTTTATGGCAACAACCCATAGGCTTTACATTCACTATGCAATCTCTGGCTCTCCATGCTCTCTCGTTACATTGCCTAGGTTTTTTTATAGAGTCCTCGACCCTCTGTAGTTCTAGAATAACAATTACAGAACCATGGCCGCAGCCATTAATCTCCCACATCTAGAAGAAATCCACTACCTCCGCAGTCATCTCTCTACACTCTGTCGAAACACCATTGCTCTGAACAATCATCGCAACCTTACTATTTAGAGTTCTATCTATAGATCAACAGTGTTGCAGCCTTCTGTCTAAAATTTGTAGGTCGGTCTTCCATCTCCATGGATCTTGGTGCAAACTGCCTCATTCGACAATCTGTCTACACTACCTAGGACCCCAAGCTTGCCATGCACCTGGTGCAAACTGCCTTATTCGGTGATCTGTCTACACTACCCAGGAACCTCAAGCTCATCTGGAAGAAAAACAATGCAAGCAGGGCCAGGATGGCCCTCTAGCCTCACAACTACAACCTTGCTATGGTTCTCTAACCCTTGGGCACGTCTCTGCTTTCCCATTTTATAATATCTGGCATGACTCTCTGTCTTCCAACTGGTGGCCCTTCGCTTCATTTTTTCCATGACTGCTTGTCTTCGTCGGTTCCATAACTGCATTTCGCAATGGCCCTTGTAACTATCGTCCACTCCCATTCATGGCCGCTTTTCCCTGTAATGGCTCTGTAACTATCGTTACGACTTCTGTTTGTTGTCACCTTCTTTAATCCAACTGCATGCTTCACTCTGTAACGGCCCCCTGAAACCATCATTTTGATTTCCATTAACTGCCACCTGTCGCTCTGTAACGGTCCCTGAAAATGCAGCCTATCGTGATTTCATGACATCTCCTTCCTCTTCCTCTTCCTCTTCTCTTTCGGTTGTGATATCGTGACATACTTGGCACCCTTGCTTCTCCTAGGGAACCTATCATGAAATCACGATAGTTGGTCTTGCAAGATTCTTTCTCCATTTTGTGTCGCGATATCGTGACACATTTTCTGTCTTGATATCGCGACAGCTTCTCCTCGCTCACTTCTTTGCTTCACTTGTGTCGTGATATCACGACACATTTCCTGTCACGATATCGTGACAACTTCTCCCCGTTGGCTTCGTTATTTGCTTGTGTCATGATATCGCGACACATCTTCTGTCACGATATCATGACAGTTTTCTCCGCTGGCTCCTCTCTCCACTTTATGTCACTATATCGTGACACTTTTTTCGTCATGATATTGTGATATATTTTCTCCTTGCCTTCTTCTTCTTCTTCTATCACGATTTCACGACATGTCGCAAAATCATGACGTCTTCCCTCCTTAGCCTATTTTTTGAAAATGGCTCTGCTTCCACTGGATGCTCCTGCATCAGATGTAACTGGATGCTCCTGCATCAGAAAGAATTAAGAAATATATCTGAAGATATTGAAGTGCAATTAACCATGAAAGTAGAAAATTATAGAAAATTAGAAGAAGAAATTATTGGTTTAAGGATGTAGCTAGAAGAGATGAATAAAAAAATTAGCTCTTATCACAAATGTGAAGAGAGTTCTATGAATCTGGATAAGGTTATAAAGAACCAGAAGACTACAGGCATAAAATTTGGTTTGGGCTTTGAATAAGGTGAATCATCAAATGGATCAGAGATTACCAAAGCAAATTTGTGAAGACAGAAGAAAAGAAACCACAAGAATACAAGAAAGTTGATCAAGCAAAGTCAAATCCATTGAGAAAAGACAACAAGCCAATGCATGAAAAAAATGTAGATAGTGACGACTTCACTAATGTTCAAAGGAGAAGAAGATTCATGATGCCTGCAACTTGTAGACACCAAAACAGCACCAATCCGATTATGTGACTGCAAACACTGATCGCTTTGACAAACACAGCCCCCAGGGCAGCCCTCAGAGGTCAAACAGTGGTCCTAACCACTTTCATAGCAATTTTGTAAGGTCAAGAGGCAATTTGGTACATTTAGACACTTTGCTCAGTATTCGTCTCACCCAGGGACGAATACTAACTGGAATTCGTCTCACCCAGGGACGAATTCTGAAATCGTCTCTGGTAGGGACGAATTCTGAGTTTAACGGGAAAAAAGAAGAATGGTGCCAAGTGGCAGCCCAGGACAGTCAGTTGATGACTCCTGCCTCGCACGCGTGTGTGGGTGGACAGATAGGCCGTTAGAGGACTGTCACAAGGGCAGTTATGAAAGCCCAAGTCATGGAGGACTCTCCTCCCTCATGGGAAGACATGACCGCCACATGGCACCTATGACCAACACATGGCGCTTATGCTTCCCTCTCAAAAGAGACCCCATGGGTCTATAAAAGGTGGGACTTTTCTCACCCAAAATGGACAGATTGGAGGCGATTTCAAGCAACGAAGTGCTGTCCGATTGAATACCCACTTGCATCCTTTTGATTCACCTTCTCACATCCACTAATCTCTTTTGCAAGGGAGGTTATTGGGTGGCTTTTGGAAGCGTGGATCCAACCCAAATCCAACATTTGACCACCTTACACCACCAATTTGCAGACATCCCAATCCTAAGAGGTTTTGGGCCCATCCCTAGTGGATTGGCGCCAAGATCAAGTGCCAACGGTGGGAGGCCCACTTGGGCACCCCCGCACTTTCTAAGTTTTATTCCAAAAGCATTCTAGATTATTGTTTCAGGTTGCATCTCATGTTATTCTATTTGGTTAACTCATAGCTTCAATTTCATAACATTTTGATCAGATTTTATCATGCCTTTTGTCGCTTTGTTGTCCTACTAACTTGCAGGTGGCGATATCAAATTCTCGAGGATAGAGGCCAAATTGGGAGAATCCGACCATCTGGGTCATCCCAAAATGGCCCCAATTACATAACCCCTCTATTTGCAGGTGTTTTGGAGGTCTCGGGATTCGACATTGGAGCAGTATCACTTCGGCTTTTCCAACACAGTAGAATTCGTCCCACCCAGGGACGAATAGCAGTCAGAATTCGTCCTGCCCAGGGACGAATTCCAGTTGAAGGCAGATTGGCCGACTGTCTCGATGGCAGTGGCCCTCTGGTGATGTCTTCTGTCCTCTGTCAAGTTTTCAGGCCATTTGGACTCACTTTATCCACTGTTTCATACAAATGTTTACATGCATCTTTTGGCGATTTTAGAGAACAAACACTTATTATTTGCAGCAGGTGCTACTGACATCTTCGTTGTTTCTTTGTTCGTAGGAGGAGCAGCAGAGGTCAAGGACTCATCAACATCAGCGGCGGCATCATCTTGGCCCGCCCATTTCAAGTGTGGGCACGCGGAAAGAGGAACCTTAAGTCTCGATTGTAATCAAATTCTTTTAACGCTCCTAGCCCCTGAAAAGGGAGGAGGCGTATTTGTAACAGAGATCAAGAGAGTTTAATGAAAGGGCTGTGTTTTCTCCATTTGCTTGTATCTCATTTCAATGCGTCTCTTTCATTTCATGCATTCTACATTTCTAGGACTTAAGCGTATTTGATTTTGAATGCATCGCAATTAGTGTTTCCTTTGCCCGAAATCTCGTGCTTTCAGTGGCGATCACGGTGGGACCCTATTCCCTGGTTTTTAAGATCACAAAACTGATTAAATTTTTGTGTTTTGTGCTTGACAGGTACATTTTTTTGTTGCAGACTGCTATTCGTCTCTCGATGTGACGAATTCTTTATTGTAATTCGTCTGACCCTGAGACGAATTCAAATTCGTCTCTGGCAGGGACGAATTCTGTTCTGAAATTCGTCTCACAGAGGGACGAATTCTCGCCTGTAGATTTTCAGAGCAAAAATTCAGAAGCAACCGGTCCAAGCAGAGAAGAGGTAGGGATTTTTATAATCTCTGTTAAATTTTTCTGTTTCTGTTTCTGTTCCTTTGATTGTTTTCATTTTATCCTGCATGCTTAGGGAAAGTCATTTATGCTTGTTTCATTTTCGCTAAATAAAATGAATCCCACACACTTCACGCAATAACTTTAAACCAAGGAGCTGGTCGTAAGACCCCAGCCCTTGAGCAAGACCAACGGTGGGTTCATCACCACCTTGGCTTAGCTTTGCATCCATTTCCCCGATTGTCAACTGTTGTTAGGCGTAAATCCTGATGAAAGCTGACCGAGTGTCGCTGGGGTGATTCCCATGCGCGCGAGGATAAGTCTTCTATGGTAGGTGCCATTAACAGGACAATCCCCCTTTCGTACCGCCTACGTACCATGTACCTTCTGCTCTCACGTACCTATAGTCTCCCTCTCGTAAGGGCGGGTATATAGAGAGGTTGGTATATCGGCCTGGTTGGTATATTGAAGGGGCGACCATTTTGGGAGTTATATGAGCCTTCATTATGCATTTAAACGTTCTTCAAAAACATTCAAAAACAAAACAAAACATCAAAATGCACTAAACCAGTTTAGGACACACCATTAATCCTTAAAAGAGATAATCACGGTTTGTGTATGTGTGTGTTCATTTCTCGCTTAGTGTAGACAAAAAAAAAATCATCATAAACAAGAGATAAAAATCTACGCATTTTGTCATTTTCTCCAAAAGCTCCAAGGATTCCCGCTCCCCCCCCAAAGGTGTCCATGAACCCTTCACCAAAACACCCCAGCCCAAAAACACCCCAACCCCACAACTTCCCCATCCAACATCACCTTAAACTAACTCTTTCCCAAACCCCACCGACTCATTTCATTTTTAGGGTTTTTAGAGAGACATCGCAATGGTGTACACCCGTAGCCAAGCCCAATCACGGGCGGAGGCTATGGGGAATGTCCAAGGAGGCACAAGTCACCTCCGTTACAGTCCCAAGGACTTGGTCATACCGCCTTATCGGTCTGGCCTACAAAAGAATCCATGTCAGAATCCTCGATGGGGTATGCCCATTCAAAACAGCCCCTTTCGGGAAGACGCTTTACATGTAGACCTTGATGTAAACAGAGAATCGCCTTCTGAGGTTAGACATGAGTGGCCACAGCGTGATGAAGTGCTAGAGAGGCACACTATCCATTTGGAGGGACAACGTGGATATGGCGTCCCTTCTTTACCTCCCATCAAGATAGAAAGACAAAATCCAGAGCGTAGGGCTCCTTACACAGGGCGAGCTAACTCCGCCCGCCCCTTTCAAACCCATGAAAGGGAGTACGAGGAAAGCCATCGCATTCCTCGAGGACAACAAACAGCGTGGGAACCTTGCGTTTCCGCACTTGCTAGGTATCATGATCATACATCGAGGCCAGAGCCTCGAGTAAATGTCGCCTACCTCGACAGAGGGAAGCGACCCATTGAAATTTTAGATCATCAAGATCGAGGCAAACACATAGGAGAAACATTCAAACCTCCTGAGCAAAATAGGGTAGACCAAATTGACCCGATAGTCGCCAGACATGCCACCCGTCAAGCCCAAATCATGCGGCTTAAACAAAGTCATCGGGAGATAGAGTATCGACACCGCTTGGATAGAGAGCGCATGCAACGCGAAGCGGATGAGTTACGCTATGAACTACCTGAGAGGGGGCCAACCCCTCGCACCCAAAGAGCCGAACAATATGAGAGGCATAATCCGTTGGTGCAGGACAGGTCTCCACGACCTCGTCAAGCTTTGCCTCCGAGACCTTATAGACCCGAGAGGGAGGCCACTCCCCGAAACAATGATGGGTACCTTCAGCAAGGACTCAATCAGGGTTATAGGTCTCGCCTAGAGACTCCTCAAGAATTTTATGAGGAGTATGAACCAGAAATAGAATATGCTGAAACTCCCCATCAAGGCAGGAGGGCTGCCAATCGGCCACCCCTCCATAGGCCTCCAGTCTTCCATAACGCACAACGGGAGCAAACAAAAGAGGAAGAGATAAAATCTTCCGATGCATACAAAGCGCTATTAGAGCGTTTGGAGTCTGTGGAGACAAAAACTTCTGGGCATCAAAAGCCCACGTTACGTCAACTCCGCAGTCATCCAAGTGCATCCCTCAGTGCCAACACCTCTTTACCCCGAACACTTCAAGTTGCCTCAATTGGCAATCTTTAAAGGTGAAGAGGACGCACAAGAACATGTCACAAGGTTCCTAAGTCAATGCTTCGAGCATCCAAGATAATGACGCATTGTTGCTTAGGACATTCATAACCACATTCGCAGGCCCTGCCTCGGATTGGTTCACACAATTACCCAAACACAACATAAGCAACCTAGATCAATTAGTAGATGCGTTTCTTGAACGCTTTGCCTTCAACACAAGGAAGAAGGCATCACCGAGTGATCCGGCTAGCCTCGAGCAATTTGAGGAAGAAACAATGGCAAGCATACGGGAATCGATGGAGAGCTTTGCTTTCTAAGTTACCCTACCGTCCCCCTATGTCTGATCTCACACAGATGTTCGCAAAAAGTTGCTTGAAATCGATCTCTGGGCTATTGCAGCTACAGCAATACGCCAGCTTAGAAGAAGCTTTGGCACAAGCCAGAGTTATAGAAGAGATCAAAATAGGCGAAGGCGCAATCGCCAAGCCTAAAAAGAAAGAGTGGAATAAAACCACTAAGACCGGGACAACGCAATCACAACACGCTGCGGTTAACCAAGTTGCGATAAATGTTCCCGCGCCTGTGCAAGAAATGCAGCCCCAAAAGGCTAATTACCAGGCAGTGCCTCCTGGTTATGAAAGAGATAATAGAAGGCAGGAGCAGAATCAGCAGCGTCGCCCTAGGCGACAATTCACCCCTTACACGGAGTCCAGGGACTCCCTATTTGACCGCTTGTCAACGGCAAATTTAGTCACTCTGCCGGAAATCCAAACTATAGACCCTAACGCTCCTAAGCCTAGGGGATACAGAGAGGAATTGTATTGTAGATTCCATAGGCGCAGAGGACACGACTTGAATGGATGCTGGAAATTCAAAGAATTAATCCAAGATTTGATCGACAATAGAACATTGGCCGTGGACAACCCCATAGCGCCAAATAATCAACAAATGGGGGTATTCAAGGACCCTTTGCCTCGCCCACGAAGCACGAGGCAAAACCTCTCCAGATTAACGAGGTGCGATAGAATCTTCCCATGCAAGGATTTGTGGGAATGATGAGTATAGTGACAAGGAACAAAAAGTACCCAGCAGTTGCCCCCGAGGTAGCTACGAGGGAAGTTCCGACAACATCGCAGCCTCAACAATGCCCAACGCAGTTGCCTCCGCCTAGACCCGAGGTCACGATACGGACCAAACTCACGCAGAGTTTGTGGACCACATCGGCTAGGCTGTCCATTTACGAGCTTATTCAACAATCAAGCACCCCATAGGGAAGCTCTTATGGACATTTTAAAAGCCATCGAATTACAGCCTCACGAAGCAAATTCTTTCAACAACTTCGTGGGACATGTGAAACGATGTACGGAGCCGGTCATCACCTTCAGAGAAGATGAAGTCAAAACAATATCGAATGACATGGCAGATCCACCCCTGCACGTTATCGCGCGGGTCAACGGGATCCCGTACAAGAGAGTGTTGGTAGATACCGGCTCATCCAAGTAACATCATTACCACTGTAGCCTTAAAACATTTGAAGTTGCCACCTCTCACATCACAGCCTCCACGTACACACTGCGAGCTTTCAACGATGCAATATGCTCGACAGTCGACACAGTTGTTCTGCCTGTCCAGGTAGGACAAAAGACAATACCTACATTGTGCCATGTGTTGGAAGGCGAGATGGCTTATAATATATTGCTAGGGCGGCCTTGGATCAGGGACATGAAGTGTGTCCCTTCGATCGCTCACCAGTTCTTAAAGTATGCTTTTGAAGGAGAAATACATGTAGTCCCAATGGACTTAGAGCCCTTCAAGTATTGCAATGCGGTACAATTCATGCCTCAATCGACCCTCCCTTCAACGCATTTGGATTTCCAGTTAAATCCATCTAAACAGGGTCCAATACCGCAGGCACCACCGGTGACCAAATCAACAAAATCCCAGCCGGGTGAGCCTTCATCATCTCGCTCCTTCATCATCAAAGCCACCTGTCATGGCCAAAAATAAGGACAAGGGAAAACAGATCATGGAAGAGGCTAAGCCCCTAGAAGAGGGGTTGCCCACAATTTCAACGGTATCAACAGAAGAAACACCTCACACAACAGGCGGAGACTCCTAAAATGCCGAACATGGAATGGACTCAGGAAGGACTCCCGTTTCCTCCCACCCAATCATCAACAATCACTGTTGAAATGGCCAGTACGGGCCTGGGGGAGTATTTAGTGCAAAATGTTGTGGCAACCCCCGCATTGGAGTCAGTACAGGACATGGGAAGACCTCGCCTTCCCATAGGGACAGCTGCTCCTCTAGGCTACCCACCAAACCAGACAAATTTTGTGTATGGGGGCCTTGATCATGGTCTTGAACCATGCAAACAAAAGGAAGCAGACGAAGAGCCTTTTGTTGAAAACATCAACTATCTGTCAAACCCAGAATTTGCCCTAAGATATCTCGGCCAATGCAATTGGCATGGATACGGGCTAGGCAGATATGAGCAAGGGATGCGGGTCCTTTGCCAACCAAGATATCAGATGCCATATGATAAGTCAGGAGTAGGGTTCAACCACCCCCTACCCTTAGACATCTTGGTCAAAAATATGCAAGGCCTAGAAATAGGCAACAAGGGGGGATTGGCACCAGATCCTTATGCCAACCCAAATACAGAATATACATTGGGAGATTACCTCCCATGGTCAACAAACACCCTTGGCAACAGTAGTAATCCCTCTCCTTTGCTAGAGAGAGGCGAGAGTTCGGAGATTAATCCTCAAAGAGAACATCAACGGCTTCCAGACATCTTTTTGAAGCTATTCCCCTTAGAGGTTCCAGCTGAATCAATACAAGTGTCAAGAGAATCGGGTCCCTCCACCAAGAGGGGAACAATCGCAATGGGACCGGATCAACTTGCTGGAACAAGGAGAGCCCTCAACGTCGCAAGCAACAGTTGCTGAAGAGAATGAACATTTTTGGGTCTCCGAAAGTGATTCAGAAGATGAGACTGAGATGGTCTATCTCAGACATGCGCGACGGCATCACCGCCCTTTAACTCATGAAGATCTAATGGGACAGATGGGCATACTACTAGGGCATGAATGGTGGGTAGACCCAGCAAGGTGGGACCAAGTATTGGATCCATGGCTCCAAATCCACGATGAGCACCGTCCACCCCGAGATCCCATCATGACATCAGTACCGAGGGAAGACCCCGTCCTCCTATCAACACATAGGGCCGATCCATTCATGCCCGTACCTCCAGAGCCAGATCCAGAGCGCAAAGACCATCAAGCTGGGGGTACCTCTATCCCTTGAAGAACCATAATCCAAACCAAAAAGCTCCAAGGATTATCGCAATCACTTGGTCACCCCAAAAAGCTCCAAGGATTATCGCAATCACTTGGTCACCCCAAAAGCTCCAAGGATTATCGCAATCACTTGGTCACCCCAAAAAGCTCCAAGGATTATCGCAATCACTTGGTCACCCCAAAAGCTCCAAGGATTATCGCAATCACTTGGTCACCCCAAAAAGCTCCAAGGATTATCGCAATCACTTGGTCACCCCAAAAAGCTCCAAGGATTATCGCAATCACTTGGTCACACCAAAAAGCTCCAAGGATTATCGCAATCACTTGGTCACCCAAAAAGCTCCAAGGATTATCGCAATCACTTGGTCACCCAAAAAGCTCCAAGGATTATCGCAATCACTTGGTCACCCCAAAATGCTCCAAGGATTATCACAATCACTTGGTCAAAAATAAAAAATAATCAAAAACAACAAAAATTTGCATCTCATTTCTAGGCATACTCAAATTCATCAATCGAGAGCTCTTCTCGCACCTCATATTCATATTCACAAAAATCAATCCATCAAAAATACAAAAATATGTAGCTGCATTAAGCATTGCATCCATACATTGCATATTTGTGGTCGTATAGGTCAAAGGCACCATAGGCTGTAATTGCTCTGCTAGTCCATCTTGTTCCACACTGTTCCATTTTACAAAAACAACAAAAACACCATGCATTGCTTTTACCACACTAGAGTCAGTGGTCTTTTAATGTATCAAGAGTTTTCGTGATTCAGTCATCATTTTGCTCTTTAGCCACGTAATGTATCGAGTCAAACAGATTTTACGAAGGTAGAGTTACACTTGAAATACACCTTGTTACGTAACATCCCAACACAAATTAAAACACATAAAACAATTCCTAAGTTGTGTGAACGAAAGATGAAACCTGCACAGTAATCCAAGTCACCAAAAGCGAAACGGTTATCTTGCTCATCCCCCTGTGCGAATGACCCCAAGAATGCTGAGAGTTGGCAAAAGGACAAGCATCCTCCCTACCCAATTCCCTAAGAATCCCTAGTTCTCAATAGTTGCAAAACATCAAAAATTTGCAAAATGTCAAAAATCAAATATTTGACATCTTACAAGTGCACACATCAAAGGGCACAAACGATAGTGATTTTCATCACTCCATATCCCCAATCCCTTGCTCAAAAGAAAAACAAATCAAAATAAACAGTGATCTTATCACTACAAACGAGCAAGTATCCCAATACAATTGAAGAAAAGAAGGGAGTTGAACTTGAATCCCCTGGAACTCTCAAGCATTCTAAAAGGTCATGAGGCAAGCCTCAGTACCGATTTGGTTGATAGCCTATCGATAACTGGCGGTAAACCTCTCGCATGATGATATATCTGTCACATTAACTTGCATACAGATCAATGTTTGCATGTGGATGAGCTAGCTTATGGCATCCTGGATAACACCGCAGATTAATCTAACTAAATACAACAAAGGAGTTAGTGGAGCTAATTAGGTGATCCTCAGTACAGGTTCGGTTGAAAGCCCATCTGGCACTGGCGGTATCCTGATAAATACCACATTAATGAACTCAATTGCACACACAGGGATGTGAAATAGCTTGGTCAAAAACAAGTCTGATTCATACCTTGTTCAAAAGTCTTGTAAGACAAAGTACAATCGTGGCTAGTGAGTTAAAACCGTCTGAGTCTCAGAAAACCTTAGCTACATTTCTAAACCAACTGCGCTACTTTTCATCCTTACAATACCATCAAAAAATACAAAAAGAAAAAACCACATGTATACATACAAAGTCATGCATCATAGCAATCGCATAAAAACGAAATAAAAAGCATCCTAAAACAGTCTATGGTGCCATAGCCAAACATCACAAATTTCATTCATCCATTTCATTTGCATATCACATAAGAATAAAAAACATTTGCATTCATCATTTGCATAAGCATTCATCAAAATAAATAAACATGCATAGTCATTAGCCATCATGAATAAACATCAGATCATCACATGTACATAAACAAAATAAAACCATATATATATATATATATATATCGTCAAAAAAATGCCCGCAGGCTACAAAACTGGTCCTCAGACCCAGCAATCATATCCAAAAACACAACCTAAGGCGTCGACCACCATGATCACGTAGGATCGGTGCGACGGGAACTACCCCCCATGGTGTGGGTCCTATGGGACCCTGTAGGGCGGCTACTACCAGCCCCCGCATCATGCCTGCTACCGCCTCCCTCATCTAATCGTCGACGACGAGATGATGCTGACTGCTCAGTCGCACTATCCCTCGTCCGACGTGAAGATCCACTGACCGAGGGCTCAGGTAGCCGCCCACCAAGGTGGATGACCTCCCTCTCCAAGTCTATCCGGTGCCGACACCACTCTGCCTCTCGTCGATGATAGTAAGACACCGCATCATCGCGCTGTGCCAGAACCCTATCCCGCTCTGCCAGCTGGGCCCGCAGAAGATCCCTCTCCCTCCCCCATCGCATCCCCCAGCTCCAGATCCCGTATCCGTAGCCTCGTCAGTCATGCAATCTCAGCGCATACCTCAGACTCCATCTCCTCTATGTCTGCTTGACGAACAGGACCCTCTGGAATAGCAGCCTGCTCTGGCTCCCACTGCTCCTCCACATCCTGCATGTCCGGCTGATCCGGAGCACCAAAATCAACATCCTCATTCCCCACATCCACCATGTCCGCATCATCCAACGGACCTCCCCAATCATCCCCTGCTACCTCAGCACCCTCCACTACCGCCTTCGCGCCTCCTAGTGGCCCCTCTCCTCTCCATCGCCGTAGCACCCACCACGAGTCATACTCAGTGGTAGTCCCGACGTCATCTACGTTCGGGACGTCAATCACCGCATCTGACTCCTCGCCCAATGGCACGGTGACCGGTGGATCTAGAGCCCTCTCATCTCCCCAGCGTCGATAGACCACGGGCTCACCAGGCAACCCCTGGCGCACCCCAAACTATCGTGTAACCCGGCTATATGAGAAGAACTCATGCTCGGTCCCGTGCCGCCCATCAACCACCGCTCCCTACGTACCCGTTGGAGCCACTCTCCAGCCTCCGGCCAGGCTGGACGAGTCTCGATAAGGGCGCCAAACCACCTCCCCTAGAGTGAGCCGAGAGAAGGCATCAGTATAGTGCTCTACAACACCTGCCCATCGCCGACTCTGCCCCTGCTCCGTAGACCGCCGCCACAAAACTGCATAGCCTATCTCCACATCATCCATCGTCGCCCGAGTCATCCATGGTAACCCGGTCGGCCTCTCAACTGCTATGTGCTGCCAACCCCAACACTGCAGTAGATAACTGCAACTGACCCCCTTCCGCTACCGACAACGGACCCCATACAGCTCCCCGTAGAGCTGTGCCAACAATGTCTGTCCCCATCTCAAAATCAGCGGTGCCTCTATCGGGCACTCTACCAACTGCCACACCAAATCCAGTAGGTTCCACGGGAACCTCGCGCTTGACGAATCAGGTAGAAGCATGTTAGAAATGAGGCCCATCAAGAATGCGTGCCTCACTCCTAACACCCCCCTCTCCTGCCACCAACCAACCAAAATCCCGCCAGCCTGGCAGTCCACCTCGACTGTCTCCACTGGGTTCGTTACACCCAGCCGCTCCCCATGCCCAAAGCATCTCGTAAGTACAGCAGTCCGCTGATCACGCGGCGATGTCCTAATAGGCAGTCCATCTATCGGAATCCGAAGCAACCGATAGACATCCTCCAAAGTCACAGTCATCTCCCCTGTCGGGAGATGGAACGTGTTGGTCCGTGGATCCCAAAGTTTGATCAAGGCCATTAGATAGGCCTGATCCGGGACCACAGGCTCCAGTCGAGACACCTGCTTGAGCCCAAGGGCATCAAGCCATTCCCAATCATCATCAGTCAGTGCACCCCGCGCCTCAGTAAAGGCGGTAGGTACACGGTACCGGCTCCTAACCTGCAAAAGAAAACAATTCAACAAAAAAAATTAAAAATCATGGAAAAGAACTGTACAGCAATAACAAAAGCAAAAAATCAAATAAAAACAAAAACAAATCTTCAGTTCCAAGGTTTCTAATCTTAACTAATTAATTCAAAAACAAAATAAAAAGAAAATTCAAAAAAAAATATATACGTCTTAGGGTTTTACGTTCCGTTATCCTAGGGTTTAGTCGTAAGCAAAATTATTTACCTAGGTTTTACGTTACGTTTAATTGTACAATAAGTCTTAGTTGTCTTCAATCCAGTTTCAGGATTTAAGTTTTAAAACACATTTTGAAAAACAACATCACAAAAACAATTAAATAAAACAAGTGCAAATTTAAACAAAAATAAACTCTAGGAGACACTTACAGGTTTCGCTTCGGCTCCGCCGCTCGAACCAGTTTGTGCACTCATGATGGCAGAGAGAATTCCAGCAGCGCTTCGCTTCGCAGAATTACCTCCTCCTCCCAGAGCTCCAAAATCGCAAGAAAAAAAATGACACAAATGAGCCCAAATTCAAGTTTTGGCCCTTAAATAGACCTATGAGCTGGAATTCATCCTTGACTGGGACGAGCACTCTGGTTAGCACTCGTCCCACCCAGGGACGAATTCTACAGCTGGAATTCGTCCCACCCAGGGACGAATTCAGGCCAGAACTTCAAAAACATCAAAAAATGATCAAAAATGCACTAAAAACAGACAATAACTTTGCCCGATAAGAGTGCTACTGCACCTGACATCCAGGGCATACAAAATAGACATTGGAGTCACAAATTATCACTATCCTACTCCCTAAGAAGGCTACCATAGCCGGACCGCTCCACGGGAAGACGGATTTCCGATAATTTAATCCCCAAATGGTGTCACAAAAAACAACAAAAACAACAAATAAACGCAACACAAAAACACAGCAATAAGCATTGCCGGACACAAGTGCTCTTGCACTTAACCTCTAGGCAAAGAAATTCGATGTCGGGGTTCAAATTGTCACTCTCTTACTTCCCCAAGAAGGCTACCATAGCCGGACCGCTCCACGGGAAGATGGGTTTTTGATGATTTCACCCCATTATGGCATCACCAAAAGGGTTAACACCCACCAAAAATAGGTCCAAATGTTGGAAAAATTGCACATTCTTAAACGGTAAAACATCTAAAGGCACCCTTGCACAAGTCATCTTGGGTCAAGCGACTCGTCGCTTTTCTCATGAAGGTCATTCCCTCATCGATTCGTCGCTTGAGGGGGTAGTCACACTTAGTCACCAATCAACAATCACACACCCAATTAAGGAAAACGACATGCATTCAAAGAATCATTGACAAAGACAATTACGCTCCTGCTTGGGGCAGTAAACAAGCAACAATCAAATCAATCAAACACTTGGCATTTCGTGAATCATGAACACAAGGTTCCCCTGAGGATAAAAGGTTGCGCCCTTTGCCTAATCATGACTGATCAATGTCCAAGCTCAAGTCACACCTCACCAAAATAGGTTAACACTTGAAATCAAACTCCTTAGCTCGTCAGAAGCAAGGATTCAAGAATGCATGCCCTTTCCATGCTTGGGGCATCAAAAGTTGGTTAGGTTACCAAGAAACCCTAATCATTAGTGCTTTGGTTATCTATTTTTGCTCGGCGCTGCGCTATGCACAGCGCATCCCAAAAAGGGGCATCTCTAGACACCAAAACAACACCAATCCGATTATGTGACTGCAAACACTGATCGCTTTGACAAACACAGCCCCCAGGGCAGCCCTCAGAGGTCAAACAGTGGTCCTAACCACTTTCATAGCAATTTTGTAAGGTCAAGAGGCAATTTGGTACATTTAGACACTTTGCTCGGTATTCGTCTCACCCAGGGACGAATTCTGAATTCGTCTCTGGTAGGGACGAATTCTGAGTTTAACGGGCAAAAAGAAGAATGGCGCCAAGTGGCAGCCCAGGACAGTCAGTTGATGACTCCTGCCTCGCACGCGTGTGTGGGTGGACAGATAGGCCGTTAGAGGACTGTCACAAGGGCGATTATGAAAGCCCAAGTCATGGAGGACTCCCCTCCCTCATGGGAAGACATGACCGCCACATGGCACCTATGACCAACACATGGCGCTTATGCTTCCCTCTCAAAAGAGACCCCATGGGTCTATAAAAGGTGGGACTTTTCTCACCCAAAAAGAGAGATTGGAGGCGATTTCAAGCAACGAAGTGCTGTCCGATTGAATACCCACTTGCATCCTTTTGATTCACCTTCTCACATCCACTAATCTCTTTTGCAAGGGAGGTTATTGGGTGGCTTTTGGAAGCGTGGATCCAACCCAAATCCAACATTTGACCACCTTACACCACCAATTTGCAGACATCCCAATCCTAAGAGGTTTTGGGCCCATCCCTAGTGGATTGGCGCCAAGATCAAGTGCCAACGGTGGGAGGCCCACTTGGGCACCCCCGCACTTTCTAAGTTTTATTCCAAAAGCATTCTAGATTATTGTTTCAGGTTGCATCTCATGTTATTCTATTTGGTTAACTCATAGCTTCAATTTCATAACATTTTGATCAGATTTTATCATGCCTTTTGTCGCTTTGTTGTCCTACTAACTTGCAGGTGGCGATATCGAATTCCCGAGGATAGAGGCCAAATTGGGAGAATCCGACCATCTGGGTCATCCCAAAATGGCCCCAATTACATAACCCCCCTGTTTGCAGGTGTTTTGGAGGTCTCGGGAGTCGACATTGGAGCGGTGTCAGTTCGGCTTTTCCAACACAGTAGAATTCGTCCCACCCAGGGACGAATTGCAGTCAGAATTCGTCCTGCCCAGGGACGAATTCCAGTTGAAGGCAGATTGGCCGATTGTCTCAATGGCAATGGCCTTCTGGTAATACCTTCCCCCCCTCTTTTTTAGGTCACTCTAGATTTTTCCTTTTTTGGTAATTTTTTACACACTCCTCTTTTGTTTTAGAAGAAAAAAACACTTATTATTTGCAACGGGTCCCCACAACTTTTTGTTGTTTCTTTGTTCGCAGCGAGGAGCAGCGAGAGGTTAAGGACTCATCAACATCGGCGACATCATCTTGGCCCGCCCATTTCAAGTGTGGGCACGCGGAAAGAGGAACCTTAAGTCTCGATTGTAATCAAATTCTTTTAACGCTCCTAGCCCCTGAAAAGGGAGGAGGCGTATTTGTAATGAGAGATCAAGAGAGTTTAATGAAAGGGCTGTGTTTTCTCCATTTGCTTGTATCTCATTTCAATGCGTCTCTTTCATTTCATGCATTCTACATTTCTAGGACTTAAGCGTATTTGATTTTGAATGCATCGCAATTAGTGTTTCCTTTGCCCGGAATCTCGTGCTTTCACAACTACATGGTAAAGACTGCAAACCAATTTTAACTATTTATTTTTTGGTTACTGTTTTAAATGCAATGCTTATGGTCACAAAATGTTAGATTGCAAGTCTAATGTTGCACCAAAAAAAAATTTGAGTAGAAATGCATTTGCACCATTGATGGATTACTCCATGGAATGTTATAAATGTCACAATTTTGGGCACATTGCAAAATATTGTAGAATTATATTTGCATCTAATCCTTTTTAGGATAGAATATTTTAACTAGATGCAATGAGACAAAATAGAAAATATCATAAAATCATAAGACAATACAAGAACCCAAAGCAAAGGATAAACAAGTTTGAAAAGAGAAAGAAAAACCAAAGGAATACACAGAATCTTTAATTGTACAAACAACATTCAAGGCACATAATAAACATGCACCATGGATACTTGACAGTGGATGTTCTAGTCACATGACCACGGGAAAACAATAATTTAAAAAATTACAACAATATTAAGGTGGATCAATCAAATTTAGAAAAAATGATGGAGCTAAGATAGTTGGAAGAGGTACGGTTAATATCAACAATAGAAACATCAATTCAGAAGAAGTCTTGTTTATGGTTGGGCTAAAGCATAATCTGTTGAACGTGAGTCAAATTTGTGATAGAGGTCATGATGTGGTTTTTAAAAGGCAGAGATGTGAAATCAGAAAGGCAAAAAATGGTAAATTGATAGCATTTGGAACAAGAACATTTGGAAATTTGTACACTCTCATAGAGACCTTAGAAGGATCTTGCTTGCTTGGACATGAAAATGAAAATTTATTGTGGCACAAGAGACTTGGACATATCATCTTCGATAATTTAGTTAAAATCAGCTTGAATGAAGCGGTAAGAGACATTCCAAACATTTCCAAGCCATGAAACAGTATTTGTGTATCATATTAGAAACATAAAAAAACTATAATATCTTTCAAGGTAAAAGAACACTATAGTGGAAAACAATTAGAGTTGGTGCATACTGATTTGTGTGGGCCTATGAGAACTCAGAGTATAAATGGTGATAAATACTTCATGTTGTGGATAGATGACTATTCTAGGATGACATGGGTACTATTTTTGAAACATAAATCATAAGCTCTTGAAATGTTCAAAATCTTTAAAAACTTAGTTGAGAATAAGACTGGGAGAAGAATTAAATGCTTGAGATCAGACAAAGGAGGTGAATTTATTTCAGAATATTTTATAGAGTATTGTGAAAAAATTGGTATCAGGAGACAATTTTCTACTGCCAAGACACCTCAAAAAAATGGTATTATGGAAAGAAAAAATAGAGCAGTGTAGGAAATGGCTAGAATAATGCTAACTGAGATTAAAGTAGCTAACAGGTTCTGGAAAGAGGTAGTTCATACAATGGTTTATATTCAAAACAAGTGCATTTTGATGCCAAATGAAAAAGAAACTCCATATGAGATGTGGTTTGGTAGAAAAGCAACAATAAAACATTTCAAGGTATTCGATAGTAAGTTCTACAACAAAAAAAACAAAAACAATCTTAAAAATTTCGAGGATAGAGCGGATGAAGGTATCTTTCTTGGTTATTCAACAAAAAACAAAGCATATAAATGCTACAATATAAGGCTAAGAAAATTTTTTGAAAGTGTTGATGTCAAAGTTGATAAAAGGAGAGAACTACCAACAAGCAATGAAGAAAACTTTCCTATTTATGAAGAGATAATCAAAGGAGAAAAGGAAGAGAAGAAATATGAGGAGACAAAAAGTGAATAAGAACAAGAAAAATTGGAGAAAGACAAGAAATACAAATCAGCAACATGGGAAAAATACCATCCCAAAGAACAGATAATTGGATACCCCAAAGCTGGTATTCAGACAAGAAGAAGAATAACCAGATCTTACTCTCTTTTGTCTAACATAGAGCTCAAAAATGTTGCAGAAGCAAGTAAATATGAAAATTTGGTAAAGGCAATGGAATAAGGGTTGAGATAGATTAAAAAAAATAAGACCTGGGAGCTAGACCAGTGAACAAGAACATGATTGGTAACAAGTGGATTTTTTGGAACAATCTTAATGACGATGAACATGTTGTCAGAAATAAAGCAAGGTTTGTTTACAAAGGATATGCACAAGTTGAAGGTATTTATTTTGAATAAAATTTTACACTTGTAGCCACGTTAGAAGCAATAAGGATGTTTCTTGCATTAGCAGTTCACAAAAATTTTAGAGTTTATCAAATGGATGTAAAGTTAGCTTTTCTGAATGGTAAGATTGAAGAAGAGGTATACATTGAGCAACTAGATGGTTTTCAGCTAGGATATGATCCTAATATGGTTTGCAGGTTGAATAAAGCATTATATAGTTTGAAATAAGCACCTCGAGATTGGTATGTAAGGCTAGACACCTATATTTAGTAACAATATTTCAAGAAAGGTATGGTGGACAACAATTTGTATGTTAAATATGAAAAATATTATCAAATTATTGTTGTCGTGCACATAGATTATATCATTTTTGGACGTTGCAAGGATGAGTTATGCAAATATTTCACCAATAAGATGAAAAATTAGTTCGAGATGTCTATGATTTGTGAGCTTGCTTATTTTCTTGGTTTGCAAATTAATCATTTAGAAAAGGCATATTCATTTCTCAAATCAAATATATGAAAAATATGTTAAATTTTTTTACAATGGAATATTTTAAACCAATTAGTACTCCCATGACAACAGGTTGTAAGTTGAGAAAGGATGAAAAATCACCACTTGTAGATCAAACCATGTATAGATCCATGATTGGGAGCTTATTATACTTGACTGCTACAAGACCAAATATTTTTCAAGAAGTGTGTATGGTGGTAAGATTTCAGATCAATCCTAAAGAAACTCATGTTACAACGTTAAAGAGAATTTTTTGATATCTTAAAGGTATAATGGAGTACAGTTTATGGTATCCAAAAGGTAAGGACTTCACTCTTATTGCTTATTCAAATGCAGATTGGTTAGGTTGTGTAGATGACAGGAAGAGTACCAGTGGTGGTTCATTTTATCTTGGTGATAATATTGTGGCATGGCATAGCAAAAAGCATGAATCAATTTCCTTGTCCACAACAGAGGCATAGTAAATTGCAACGACATCATCTTCCATACATGTATTATGGATGAAAAAAACCTTGAAATATCTTGGAATTCTAGCGAGCCTATTTTAGTTATGTGTGACAATACCAGTGTAATTAATATCTCAAAGAACCTAGTTATGCATTCCCGCACAAAGCACATAGCAACCAGGTACCATTTATTGAAAGAAAAGCTACAGGAGAGGTCAAGTTGGACTCTATTCCTACGATAGAGCAAGTAGCATATATCTTCACAAAACCATTGCCCAAGGAAGTTTTTGAATATCTTCATAAAAAATTTGGAGTGGTTACACTTCCCAAGAACTAGACTATTACCGAGTGCACATTCTTAGTGGGAGCAATTTTTCATTGTTTTATCTTTTTGATCCTATTTGCAATTATATTTTGGTACTAATTTTTGTCTAAGAATATTGTGAATGGACTTAGGGGGAGTTTTTAGCATCCCTTTTTCATTGTTTTCAAAGGGGAAGAAGAGTTATAGGAAAATGTTTGTGTTGCCAAAAATTCTAAAGGAAGATATTGTTGAGCAAGGTGTTGTCATTGTTGTCAACACACTTAGTTGGATCTGTTTGGTGTATTGGTAAGGTGTTAGGAGATTTTGAGGATATGTTTGATGCTCGGGTGAAGGTTTTGCAAGTGGTTTGTACGAAATTGCAATAGTTACAAAAGTTGTCAAAAGTTGCAAATGTTGCTCATAAGTGCCAATGGATTGTGTTGGATAGCCGACATAGTGTTGAGCATGTCAACGAGTTGTGAAATAGTTCAGGATAATTTTGGTGATGTTAGACCAATTTTTAGATCGGTTGGTTGCATCATTGGTACCTTGTTGAATGATTTCACACTTTATGTGATAGGTGTAAAATCAACGTTGGAGGCCACTTTGTCAGAGGTATATTAAGCAATCCATGAGGAATCAAACTTCAAAATGTTTATTGGAGGTATTCATATGTACCGAGAGCATAAGTTAAATTTCAATCCAAACAAAGATCTGAGAAGGAAATGGTGACAGTTGCAAAATGGCTTTGGAGCACTTTTCCCAATTTTTGGCAGTTTTAGACAGATATCAAAACTACGTAAAAGGCAGTCTTATTGGATGTACTGTGAATAATTCATGAAGAGTTAAAAATATAAAATTTAAACTCTAGGTAGTTGGTTTGACCAAGAATACATGTTTCAAATTTTAACCTGTTTGGAAATTTGAGGAGGAAGTTATGACTATTGTGATTTTCCCTGTATTCACTTTTTGGCAGGTTTTAAAATGGGAGTTTTGATAAAGATAAATATAAATTTAGTGGATTGCAATGATTGGAATATATGCAATTAGTATAGCAGTTATAAAAAGTAGATTTTTTTTTACAAGTGTGTGTATGTGGAATTAAAGGTGTTACATTTTTAAAAGGGTTGGAATCTTTGAAATCTTATTTTAGAAAAGATTTTTAATGGAGATATTTTACCTTTTGTATATATAACCGAAGACTCTTGACATAAAATACATGGAAGAAGAAAAATTATAGTGCATAGCAATTATAGTGTGAAGAGGGTTTTGTTGAGTTTGTGAAGAGGGTTTTGTTGAGTTTGAGAAAGAGGAACTTTTTTTGTATGCAGAGAATAGGAATTCAGACTATCAATGGGCTCAGAGTGTGAAATGATCAGTGGGATTGTTCAATGAGCAAAGTGTATATAGAGATATTCAGTGTGCTAGACCAGTCAGGGTCTTATTTTCAGGGATAAACTTCTTCTATAAGAGCTTTGTATTTTTTCCTAGAGGGTTCTTGGCAATAGGGGTCGGTGCTCCTTGCAGTTGGTGCAGCTAAATTTCAGGTTGGTTGGTGCCATTACCTGCAATGTGTGCTACAAAAATATTGTACAGACCAAACATTTTTGAGGTTGGATTTGGATGGGAGTCCAAATAGTCCATTGGCACAATGGTTTTCCCATAGTGGGTTTTTGCTATAATCTGGTGTTATGTGATGCATGTCTGTGTGATTGCTTATTTTGATTCAATTTCATAGTTGGATTAAAAAATTTAATACACACTGATTCACCCCCCCTCTCAGCTTCATGCTTAGTTCAACAAGACTTCAGTATTTTAAACATATACCAAAAACATACCACATGCCATTAATTAATAATAATTATTTACAAGTTGTTAGCAAGCATATGGTGCCAATGACCATAGTCAATAATATTAAAATAAATTAAAGTTTAAGTTGAATAATGATGTGATTAAAAAATTATTAAGAAATATTACCAAGGAAAATATTAGTTTATGTCTTCAAGAGTTAGGTGGATCGGTAAGACTTTGAGTACTTACCAAGAAGAGACCTAGTTTCAAACCTTGAGCTATGCCCAATAAGGGAAAAGGTAGTAGTCTGACTTGAGTCCATTGCGTGCACATCAGCTTGACTACTATAGTACCAAAACTCACCCACAAGGGGTATCCCTCACTCTGGACCACATTTACCGAGGAGAGGTAGGGGTTATAGTGGCAGCTTCAATTATTTGACATGTATGCGAAGGCAGAAACATTGTGGAGAATGTATGACCCTGTGCCCAACTATTAAATATGAAAGGATGTTACGATTCCCTTGATTTAAAAAAAAAAACTAGTTTAAAATAATAGTTTTTCTCAAAGACGAAGCTTTGTAAAATTTTGTTAAGAATTTTGAACTGGTTCAAAGGTGGTCACCCAACTCCAAAAAAAAAAATTTGAGCAGTTCATTTTAATCCAAGTCTTCTTTAGTCAATATATATATATTTTTTAATTAGAATGGAAGGATTTTAATTGGTATAATAAACCCTAGAATCTTGGTAATTTTCTCTTTGGCCATTTTTTCAATCCAATATGTCTTATTTATAGCCAAAGATTATCATGTTTTTTTCCGGTTTTATCATTTTATTTACTTCTTACGACAACTGCCTACAAATAGTAAACATTTAAAAAAGAGATGCTAGTGTAAAGCTAAAAGCCTTCCTCCCCTGATGGAAAGAAAGTTTAAAAGAGCCTTATAGCACTAAGAAAGCTCTAAAAAATTTAAACAGAAAGGAGTACAAGTAGTCTAAAGTATAATAATTTTTATAGAGAATGTTGATATATATTTTGAGTATTTAGTCAAATATGATAAGGGACAATAACTTTGTACAATTTGGAGGAAGTTTCAAGATAAACTAAAGATAACAAAAAAGTAATAGGTATAGTATTAGAACTATTAGTCTAACTTGCTTGGTTGTATGTTTTCTAATATGATGTCCTAAGAACAAAGAGATCTCATTCATCTTTAGTTTTTTGCTTTGATTTGACATCTATGTGTAGAGTATTTTCAAAGCATGAGTAAGCAAACCAAATATAAAGGGAGGTTTGGGACTAAGGATATCAAAGATAAATAATAAAGCTATTTTTCTACAAATATCTATTGCAGGTGGATATTCTAATGAACTTTTTTATTCGGTAGAGTTTTAACTATTAAATATTTCGAACAAGTGAACATGAATTAGGTGAATCATATCCCTTTGGATGGTAATGGGTCCCTAGTATGTAGGATCTAAAGTTAGGATTTCAAGTAGTTAATAATGAATTATTTTGAAAAGTAGGAAGATGGGAGAAGGCATAATTTGTGATAGATTCATGGGATCAATAGCCACCATTATTGCTAAATTTCTAAAATTAGAATTAGTAAAAACAACCATGGAAAATAAGGGTTGGATCAAGATTAATAGTTATTTCAAAACTAGATAGGTAGGTGATTATAAGTTTAATTTGGATGAGTGGAAAATTACAATCCCTTCAAAATTAATACCCATCATGACTAAAATATTAACACAAATAATTATCAAAAGTAGAGATGAGAAGGATGAATTAGCCTGGGCTATGTGAGCCTTGAAGTCTACATAGTGAATGATGGATATGATAATATCCTTCTAGAACCTCCTTCTCATGCATATTAGGTTGATGATTAGAGAAATATTTGGTAGTCGAAGGGTTGGCCAAAAATAAACTTCTTTACTTGGTAGTTCATGCATAGTGGAATTCTTACTTTTGATAATCTAAGATGTAGGAGAATCAATGGTCCATACCAATGTGTTTTATGCTACAAAAGTGAAGAAACATCTAATCACTTGATGTTTGAGTACCCATTCATGTTATAAATATGGGAGAGATAGTTTTTAGCTTGTAAAATCCAATCCAATGGGGATTTAAATTAAATTAATATTTGGAAAATATGGAAGAGGGATATATTCAAACTTGAAACTCTTAATATCAGGTGGAAGTTTATATTAGACTTTTTTACTGGCAAGTATGGTTGGAGAGAAATGACATAATTTTTAGAGAAACCTTTTCATCCTTGGATGGCATTTTGTAGGTCATGTGGAGTAAATTCATAGAAAATATAGAAATGTATAGTAAATAGAAAACTTAATATGGTATAGGGACGATAGAGAATGAAGTCAAAGGGATGAAATAGAATTAATGTAAAGTATAGGAGGGTAGGATAGAGCTAGTTATAAAACAACCCTGAAAGGCTAGGTTAAAATTAAAATTGATGTTGTTACAAAAGATAATTTAGGTAGAGCTTGAATTAGAGTGATTTATAAGAATCATGTTGGGACAATGCTTTATTAGGAATTGTAGGGCTTGGGTAGGGCTAGGAACAATTAAGTAGAGACCTTAGCTATCAAATTTACTTCTATCTAGGTAGTAAGATAAGATTATAGAAGGATAATTATAGAATTTGATTCTTAAATCTTTGTAGGAGCACTAGATTGTATGAGGAAATTTGCATTAGATACATGGAGGTTGAGGATTCTTATTACCCAAATTAAGGATACTCAAAAACAATCGAAGACTACCTAGCTAAGATGGGTACTAATGGTTGATCCTAGCTTTAACTTGCATCTTTGATATCCAATTAGCTCCACAATCTATAAGATAACTTCACAAAACCATACAAAAATATGATTAGCATTTGAGGGTCTACTTAGGCGGCTATGTGAATGAGATTGGAGGCACAACATTCAAGTTCCCTTGGTCCTTTTAGTTGACCATTTTAAAAATAAAGTAATTTTTTGATATTTGGGAAGTGAAACAAACACAACAATGCAATGACATGAATTAATATAAAAAATAGAATGCAGAAAAGATAAATTATAGTCAAAATGCAATAGACATAGGTGAACTAGGATTTTGGAGATGCAACCTTACCCCTAGATCCTAGCGAAGCAAATTCCTACCCTAGAAGGGATGGCCATGAATTTGCATAGAGGAAAGTTTGTACTTAGTAGTGACAAAACATGGATTCGTAATAGAGAACTTAACACTAAAATATGCAAAGTGAAATATAAAACAACAAAATTAAATGATCTAGCAAAATCAAAATGAAACAATAAAATATGTTATATGGAAAGAAGTAGCCAAAACAATAGAGGTAGCTATTAAAATGGTAGTTCCCTACTCAAAGATCTAACTCTTATCTACCAAGAATAGTAAACAAAAGAGCAACAACAAAATAATTTATAACAATAGCACACTTGGAATTACTTGAAAACACTTGTTAAAATAATTTATTACAAGAACTCATAAAGAATATTTTATTCCAAAGAACACTTTCACAAGTCTCTTAGAACCTCTCTAAAAAAGGGAATCAAATCCTCTATGTATAAGAGGTTTGGAGAGTGAAAAGAGTGGAAAAATAAAAAGACAACCTTTTTCCAAGATCGATGCCAAAAATTTAGGGTTTTTCTAGGAAAAATCCTATTTTTTGTGAATTCATGCCCCATAATGAGTGATCACGAATTTGGAAATACCAAGAAAACAACAAGAAAAATGGGGGGAACTTGCATTTGATGCTTTTGGAGGCCTTTAAGGGAACTAAGGAAAAATGACACATTTAGATGGGCCAATTTTCCATGTCTACATTTTGCCTCCTCTTTAATGCATTTATGGCTAGATAAATGCATCAAATAAATATGTAGTATGGGAAAAAATGGCAAATACAAAAAAGGGTGACCAGGTTAGGATAGAAGGAAAGTGCAAAGTAGTACCACTCTTAATACTTTAAATATACATGCAAATTAAGATATTACTTGCATTAATACCTTTGAGGCTAGGGTTTCTCTTTGAGTTTTAGAAGGAATACAAAAACTCCTAAAGAAACATGAAAAGGTAAACAAATAAAGTAAACTAGGAAAACAAAAAAGATACAGATAAAGAAGGTAAAGCATGATTAACTAGGTACAAAATGAATGCAACTAATGCAACCTAAAATGAATGCAAAATGAAATGCATGGATGAGTATATGGAATTCGAAGGGGGGCACACAATAGAAGAGAGAGAAACAAAGAAGAAAGACATAAAATCTCCAAAAGTTCAAGAAAAGAGAAAAGAAAAACGAAACCCTGATTAGGATGTATGCTCACAAATGGTTGAATGGAGGCTTCCCCTTACTCGTGGTCATGAAGCTATCTTGTAAGGGTGTTATACTTACAAGGATGGTTAGGTAGAGTGATACTCACTATGGGTATAGTGCTCACTAATGGTCATGGTCAAAGAGATGTACCTAGTAGAATGTATTCTCGCAAATGGCTGAATGGAGGTTACCCCTCACTCATGGCCATGAAGATCTCTGTTGTGGGGTGTTGAGAAATAAGATGAATAAATTACCATTAAGAATACCACCCAATAGATATGTGGTGTTTGTGATATGTTAATGGTAAAAGCAAAAGCATGGTAAAGTTTGTGTGTGTGTACATGTTCTAGAAGAAATATATAAGAAATAAAGATGAAGGAAAAAAGTGTGTATGTATGTGATTTATTTTGAAATTTTATAATTAATAGATATGCGTAAGATAGTGAGTGGTCATAGAAAATCCATACGATATCTATCCTATCTCATGAGGATCCCTTAAAAATAAAAATATCAAAAAGAGAATTGTGAACAAAGTAAAGGATGAGTAGATAAAGGAAATGGACATATACCCTTGTCTTGACAAAAAGAAAGATTGAAAACTTATAATCAACAAGGATATACAAGAAGAACTATATTCCTTGACTTGAGGAGGCTTATGGTCATTGGAGAAACTTTCAAAGTGCAAGTAATATAGGAGAAGAGAAGAGAAGAGAGATGAATGAGTGAATCAGTGTAAAATGCTCCCTCGGTATGGATGCAATGTAGATGGGCTAAACCTAACTAGGTTTCATCATGTGAAATCATGGCAAGGTACCCAAAAATATATGATCAAGCAGTTGTGCAATATGAGCAACAAAACATGCAAATATATGACAAGCAAGAATGCAATTAAAACATAATGATAGGTAATCCATGCAAGATATGACAAGTAGCCATGCAAAATGAGCAGGTAAACAAATATAGCATGAAAACTAAACTAAATGAGGATGCAAGATTATGTATAGTATATTTTATGTGCATTATGTTCATTGGTTATTTAATATATTTACCATATAAAGAAGTTAAAAAATAGGCACTTAAGCTAAACTTGGTTGCAATGATAAAGGGGTTTATCCAATTGGGATAAAATTTACCTTTTAGATATTATGAGCATTGGTGTTCCTTTGGTTTTCTTTGAGGACAAGGTCCCAACCTCAAATAAATGGTTGCAAAATCTCTTATAGTAATATCGCTTGATCCTATTCTAATAGGCTTGCAAATTCTCTAAGGCATGAATGCGCTTTTCATCCAATAGCTCCAATTGGTTCAAATGGTCTAAATAAAACTTGTCATCAATCAAGGTATCTTGCAACAAGATACACAAGGAAGGGACTTCTAACTCAAATGGAAATATTGCCTCAATTCCATAGACTAAGATATAGAAGCACCTATAGGAGTACACACATTGGTATGATAGACCCACAAAGTAGAATAAAGTTGGATATGCTACTCTTGATGAATCTTGCTAACCAAATTCTTCAAGATCTTACCTAAACACATGTTAGATGCTTCAGATTTTCCATTACCCTAGGGATAATACAAATTTGACTATTTATGTTGAATCTTATAGTTAGCACAAAGCTTATGGACATCCTTGTTCTTGAAAGGAGTGTTATTATTAGAAATTATTGTTAGAAATGATTATCGAAGGTATGCTGAATCTACAAAAAAATTGATTGAATATGAACTCGAAAACTTAACTCTAGTCACCATAGCTAGAGGTATGACTTCGACCCATTTAGTTAAATACTCTATCATCATGATGCTAAACTTATGACCATAAAACAATATTACAAAGACAATTGCAAAACTATAGCTTCCTTGAAATTCATGTGGAGAGCCCATGCAATTGCGTAACATCAAACAATAATTTTAAAAGACAATGTTCTTTGGTTCCTTGAATTTTTATAAAAGGAAGAAAGAATATGCCACTGCAAAACAATTTTATTTTATTTTTTCTTTTGCATATATTGACGTGACCATATGAAGAGACATAAAATATTTAGTATCCTTCAAATTCACTTGGAGAGCCTATGCTACCTAGAAAATTCATAGCATGTCTTTGATGTTTTTAAGTTTTTGAAAGTGCATAACATCAGACAACTTTTCAAAGATAATGTTCTCCTTATTCTAAATTTTTATAAAAGAAGAAGAAATATGCCCATTGCACATACATATTACTCTAATTAGAAGTTTTCTTTGTGAAAATCAAATTTAGTGCCCAAGCTATGACTGTATTGCTGTGAAAGCAACCGTAATTGTTTGGCAATGGTAGGAAGACCGCAGTAAAACACCCCTGCAAAACTATCACACAATTAGCCTCGTTTCTACCATTCCTAACTTTATTGTTATCTATAATCAAAGTGTATATCTAATTCAGTAGTTATAGTTCACCTATTATAGCACCCTTTGGGTTGCAGCTAATTTTGATAAAACCTTGCTCCATTTTAGCTTCGTAAAGTGTGTTCGAATTTGTAATGCAAAAAAATATTAATGCCTAAAAATTTATGAAAGGTGTCTTTAGATAATTTGTTCATGGAGAATTGCTTAAGATTAGATATATAGATTAAGAGGTCTTCACAGAGTATTTATTAACTCTAAAATTTTAATGAAAAGTATAGTTAGATAAATTTTTTTAGATAATTGTTTAAGATTAGATATATAAATTAAGAGGTCATAGTGAAGTGTGGATTATGATGTTTATTGTGAAGATTTAAGGACTCAAGTACTCTAGAAAATACCATAAATTAAAAGTATGTGTTATGTGAAGAAGTGAAGGGTTTAAGTTAGTTAAGGATGTGTATAATATTATTTTAAAAAATAAACAAATTAAGTTTAAATATATACTCTACTATCTAAAACAATGTTGTGGCCATGCTTAGCATGATGAAGGGATTGCACCATCAATATGATAGCAGAACGTGCATCACCTTCTTTGTAGACACTGGTTAAATAATTGTGCATTTCAATGACTCTCTGTAGGAGTATCAGTGTTGAAATAGGGTGGATTACATGAGTACTGTGAAAATATTTCAAGGTTAGAGTAAAATAATAAATAATGCTTATGTTTAGATTGATTTCAGTGACTTCATTCATAACTCCTTTGAACCATTCGAAGGAGCCTTGCTCTTGAATAAATTAAATTTTAGGCTATTGACAATGATCTCCAGCAACTATTGTGATACCAAGAATCACATTTTCATTGAAGTGATGACCAGAGTTGCTCGCTAGATGAGCGACACTCGAAGTTGCTTGCTAGCTAGAGCGACTCTTGGGTTCGCTGTCTAGATGAGTAACTCACAGAGTCGCTCGGTAGCAAGAGCAACACCCGGGGTCCCTAGCTGGAAGAGCGATGCCCAAAATCACTCAAAGGCTAGATCCATTCTAGAGCGATTCTCGAGATCGCTAGTAAGTCGAGCAACACTTGGATTCTCAAGTGGAGGGAGCGATGGAAAGTTCCAAACTGCCGCGCTCGATACTTAGACTTTGCTCAAAATAAAATGTACCTTGAAATCGTTGCAACAAGGAGAATAGGCTGCAGTTCACTTGAAATTGAAATAATACCGATATTTGTTTAGGAAATAACAACAAGAGTGGGTTTTCTCGTGTTAACCAGTGAGGGAGTGAAATGCAGGGTTTTCTCACCAATTTAAGCTACAAAGTTCGTAACTTGAGTATTGACCCAAACAAAGATTTATTGCAAAAAAAGTAGACTTATATTTCATTAACAACAACAAAAACATTATAACATAACCTCTACTAAGGGATTACAAACATCTGCAAAACTTGTAGGATAAACAAAAAAATAAAGAAGAACACGAAGTTGTTGTTCGGTTCTATCATAGTTCTGCTACTCTACATCACACTCCTTCTCTAGTCAAAATATTGAGGTTCCCAGTATTTATAGATGGTCATTGAATATAATAGTGGGAAACCTCTCAACAACCTACACGCAAGAATTTACTATGGCATCAAACCACATCAAAGATATTTTTGGAGCAAGCTCGACAATGTTGCCCATTATCGCTTTCCTAGGCATGCGATTCCTAGAGTCACTCCTTTCCTGAGAAACTCACAAGATCACCAGACCAAGCAGGTGATTCCCGCTCTCGCTCCTTGCTTGAGTGACTCTCAAGATCACTATAGCAATCGAGTGATTCCTGGAGTCACTCGTCACCCGAGCGACTGACAACAAAATATGAAATCGGGTTTATTTTTCTAACACCCTCCTTTAAACATGATTTCACAAGGTCTTTGATGCCCAAACTTTCATGCAATCTACCGAAGTCCTCCTCCTTCAAAGGCTTTGTGAAGATGTTAGCTACCTGCTCCTTGGATCTGCAAAACGATAGCTAAACTTTGCCCAACTTCACCAGCTCTCTGATGAAGTGATACCTATTGTTGATGTGCTTCGTCCGTCCATGAAACACTGGATCCTTTGATAGTGCTATGGTGGAATTATTGTCATAGAATACGGTTGTCACACCTTCTGGTGGATGGTTCAGTTCACCCAAAACCCTCCACAACCATACTACCTGGCATGTGGTTGACATGGCGATGACATATTCAACTTCAATAGTGGATAATGCAATGATCGATTGCTTCTTAGATGACCATGACACTACTCCTAATTCGATATGGAAAGCATACCTGTAAGTGCTCTTTCAATCATCAATACTACTAGACCAGTCACTATTTGTGTAGCCCACCAGTTCCAACTAGTCTCATCTGGAATAGAAAATACCATGGTTTCACATTTTATTGACATAGCACAAAATCCGTTTGCATTCTTACTAGTGCATTTCCTTCGAAGTATCCATATATCAGTTAATCAAGTTGACTCCAAAAATCAAATCTAGCCGAGTTGTAGTCAAATACATGAGACTGCCAACTAGTCTCTTAAACATAGTTGGATCAACATTCCTGCTGGAATCCAACTTACTCAGCTTCAGTCCAATGGCAACAGATGTGATGGTAGGTTTGTTGTACTCCATATTAAATCACTTTAGGACATCCTTCGCATACTTACCCTAAGAAATGGATATGCCATCTACTAATTGTCAACTTTGATGTCGATAAATTACTTTATCATCCCTAAGTCCATCATCTCAAACTCCTTCTTAATGGCTATTTTGAACTTGTAAAATAGTACATCGATGTTGCCAGTGTAAATCATATCGTCCACATACATGCAGATGATTATTGGCTCCCGTATTTCATTTGCATTCAAGTATAGGGTGTGCTCATATGGGCACTTAACAAACCCATTCTGCTAAAAATAGCTATCAATCTAGTTATATCATGCCCTGGGTGCCTTCTACAACCCATACAAGGCCTTGTTCAGCTTCAGAACATTACCTTCTTGTCCTTGCAATTCATAACCTAGTGGCTAGTCTATGTAGACCTCCTCCAAAATGCCATTGAAGAAGGTAGACTTGACATCCATCTAGTACACCTTCCAACCCTGCTAGACTGTCAATGCCAAGATCATCCTAAGTGTGTTAAGTCAAGCTATAGGTGCATAAACTTCATGGTAGTCAATCACTAACTTTTGCTTGTAGCCTTTCGCTACCAGTCTAGCCTTATGTCGATCAACTTTTCCTTGGTCATTAAACTTTATTTTATAAACCCACTTGACCCCAATGGTCTTCTTCCCTACTGTAAGATCTACAAGTTGCCATGTCTCATTCTTATCAATGGCTTCTATCTCCTCATCCATTGCCTTCACCCACTTCTCATTCTGACTTTCATCTTCAAATGAAACTGGATCACACTCAGTAAAAAATGTAAAGTCAGAGTGTTCCTCATCTTCATGATTTTGGGTTGCCTCGTAGATGTCTTACAAGCTCCTCATCTTCGAGGATGTCCTCAAGTTGGAAATTATGCTTGCAAGTGGAGGTGACTGGGATGGTGAGGTTGTGCTACTATTGGCACTACCACTACTGCTTAAGGCTACAGGTGGCTGCATAATATTCTCCTCCACATCCATAGACTTAATAAATGTTGGCTCAGGCTGGTTAGTCTTTGATCTCTAGTTCCATGCTTCATCCTCGAGGAACTTCACATCTCAATTAATGATGAGATTCTTTGTCACAGGATTATACAAATGATACGCCTTCACCTACTCACTATACCCTATGAAGATGCACTTGTTTTCCTTGTCATCGAGCTTCTACCTCTTTTCATCTAGAACATGTGCATATGCTATGCACCCAAAAACTCTCAAATGATCCACAATCAACTTCTGACTGCTTCAGGCCTCCTGAGGGATCTTGTCCTTCATGCTCTTGGAGGAACATCTATTGAGCAGGTAGACTACACAAGTTATAGCTTTTGCCCAGAACACATGTGGCAAGTCCTTCGCCTTCAACATACTATGTGCTATCTAAATTATGGTTCTATTCTTCCTCTTAGCTACACCATTCTACTGCGGTGTGTATCTAGAAAAGAGATGTCTTTAAATTCTATTTACCTTACAAAAATTATGGAATTTGTTGGAGATGTATTCACCTCCACCATCTATCCGGAGAGCCTTTACATAATATCCACTTTGTTTCTCCACCAGAGCCTTGAACTCCTTGAATCTAGAAAATGCTTCTGACTTTTGCTTGATGGGATAAACCCATGTCTTTCGATTGAAGTCATCAATGAAGGTCAAGAAGTATTTGTTATCGATAAAAGTTTTGGAATGCATCGGACCACATATATCTGAGTGCACCAACTCCAATGGCTGTGATGCTCTCCAAAATTATCCTAAAGGGAATGAATCCCTGTGTTGCTTTCTAACTAATAAACCCTCATAGATCTAATTTGATTGCTCAATAAGGGGTAAACCCTTCACCATATGCTTCTTGCGCAGCAAGTTCAAACCACTAAAACTTAGGTGGATAAATATTAGATGCCACAGCCAGATAGCATCCTTCACAACTGCACTAAGAGATAACATAGACTCATTCTAAATCTATAGTGGAAATATTTTTTTCTTTGTCATGGACATAGTTGCAATCTATCCATGCTCTCTATCTTTGATGGTGCAGGTTCCATCCTTGAATTGAATAGTGTGCCCCTTCTACACAAGTTGTCCAACACTTAGTAAGTTGTGCTTCAGACTAGGTACATAGTATACATTGTAGATCTACTTCCTTTCATTGTGCCTAGTGTAGATAAGAATTTTGCCTTTACCTTTGACAATGACCTTATTGTTGTTCCCCATATTCATCTCGGATTGGATTGTTTCATCCAGTTGTGAGAATATCTCCTTGTTCCTCGTCATATGGTTGTTGCACCCACTATCAAGATACCAGACATTCTTCTTGCTCTCCTTCTCAATACTGCACGTCAACAACATGTTCCCACATGCATCTCTGGACCCCATATTTTTGGATTCATATGTGTATTGGGCTTGCTATTGGTTCTTTTTGGCCATCCTTTTTCTACACTCAGAGATGTAGCGATCGAACTTCTTGCAGTAGTAAATTCGACCTTTGATTTGTCCTTCTTTTGACCAGATCCACCTTGTTGATGGAAGTTGTAATTGGTCTCTCTGTCATTAGGATTTGAACTTCCTCCTTGCTTGTTACCTTTCTCATGCTTTCCTCTACCTCTTCCTCCTTACGAACTAGAGGTGCCTTGGTAGGAATCTTGTATGCCAGTATCTCAGAATGAGACCTGTGCTTTGAATGCTTGCTCTAGAGAGGACTGAGATGAACGGCTCAACCTCTGATCATGTGTATGCAAAGAACCCATGAGCTCATCTACCGAGAGGGTTGTCAAATCCCTCAATTCTTCTATTGCAATCACTATAGAGTTAAATTGAGCAGGTAGGCTTCTGAGAATCTTCTCCATGATTCTATGGCTCTGCACGATATCTCCATTCAACTACATCTGGTTAATGATGTTCATTTTTGAGGTGAAGAAGTCACTCATGGACTCTAACTCGTTCATTTGTAGGTTGTCGAACTCCCTCCTTAGCATCTACAGCTTCACCTTGGTTTCCTACATTTCCCAGGCTTGCTTTGCCTTGGTTTCTATTGCAATCCGTGGGAAAATGGTCTGCTTGATCGCCTGCATGATGTAGATCAGGGCCTTCTAATCCTTTGTGTTTTCCTTCAATAGATCTTTGTCGACTTGGGAGAGTCCGACCAGTGCTATTGCATCTGCCGGTTCTGAGTAACTGTTCTCGACCAAATCCCAAAGCTCATACGACCCGAGCAAGATCTTCATTTGGATGCTCCAGTAGTCGTAGTTCTTGTCGTTGAACCACGGGATCTACAACTACAAGGAGTGGTTTTCGGAAGCCATGCTTCAATCTCCATTGGATGGCAATCCGGTTCTGATACCAATTTGAAGAAATTAAATTTTATGTTGTTGACTACGATCGCCAACAACTATTGCGATACCAGAAATCATATTTTTATTGAAGCGATGACCAGATTCGCTCGCTAGCTAAGCGACTCTCAAAGTCGCTCACTGGCTAGAGCGACTCTTGGGTTCGTTGTCTGGCCAAGAGACTCACGGAGTCGCTTGCTGGAAAGAGCGACACCCGGGGTCATTGGCTGGAAGAGTGATGCCCGGAATCGCTCTAAAGCTAGAGCGATTCTCGGGGTCTCTAGCAAGTCGAGGGACGCACATATTCTCAAGCCGAGGGAGCGAGGGGATGTTCCAAACTGCTGCGCTCGACACTTAGACTTTGCTCAAAATATAATGTACCTTGAAATCGTTGCGACAAGGAGAATAGGTTGCGGTTCGCTTGAAATTGAAATGATACCGAGATTTGTTTAGGAAATAACAGCGAGAGTGGGTTTGCTCGTGTTAACCAGTGAGGGAGTGAAATGCAGGGTTTTCTCACCAAGTTAAGCTACAAAGTTCATAACTTGAGGATTGACCCAGACAAAGATTTATCACCAAAAACGCAGACTTATATTTTATTAACAACAACGAAAACATTACGACAGAACCTCTGCTGAGGGATTACAAACATCTGCAAAACTTGCAAAACTTGCAGGATAAATTGAAAAACAAAGAAGAACACGAAGCTGTTTTCGGTTCTGTCACAGTTTTGCTACTCTACATCACGCTCCTTCTGCTCTAGTCAAAATGCTGAGGTTCCCAATATTTATAGGTGGTCATTGAAGACAATGGCGGGAAACCTCTCAACAACCCGCACGCGGGAATTTACTGTGGCGCCAAATCACATCATAAAGATGTTGGAAGCAAAATCCGACAATGTTGCCCATTATCACTTCGTTAGGGGTGCGATTCATGGTGAGCAACTCCCAGGATCGCCAGAGCAAGCAGGTGATTCCCGCTCTTGCTCCGTGCCTGAGCGACTCCCAGGATCGCCGCAGCAAGCGAGCGATTCCTGGAGTCACTCATCACCCGAGCGACAAAGGCAAAATATGAAATCGGGTTTATTTTTCTAACAGCTCTTTCGTGACCCAGTAAAAGTAGGCATGTTCAAGAATACGCCCTTTGTCAAATCGGGTTTATTTTTCTAACAGCTCTTTCGTGACCCAGTAAAAGTAGGCATGTTCAAGAATACGCCCTTTGTCATTGCTTCCCTCCGGAATACTCGGAATCGATCTATCGATATATAACTGGATTTTGCACTTACGGGATTTTCTTCTTCGTTTGATTTAAGGGAATGTTGTATTTTTTTTCTAGTTTTGCGCGGAGCTTCATATGGTCCATCGATGTAGAGCTTGGGGAATCTGTAATACTAATAGTGTATGCCCCACTTTATTTTTTATTTTCTATTTTTTTTATTTATGTTATGTACCATACGAGAACCTAAGATGAAAAAATATTCATGTGATAAATTTTTATTCCACTCTCTAATTGTCTTTTTCAGTTTAATGCTTATGAACTAGAGACTGATTATACTTGTGAGAATATTCTCTGAAGTTCTTTACTCTAGTCGCCTAGAGCTCGAATGTGGACGCTTAAATAGCTGTCTCCTGGAGCTGAGGTGATAGAGAACGGATGGTTAAATGACACTCCGTAGGAGTATCAGTCTTGGAATAGAATAAGCAAGAGTGGAGTAGATGAGTACAAAGTATATATGTAAAAATGTGAAAAGATTTCAAGGTTAGAGTAAAATAATAAATAATGCTTACGTTTAGATCGCTTTCAGCGACTTCGTTCATAACTCTTTTGAACCATTCGAACGAGCCTTTCTCTTTCGTGATCCATTAAAAGTAGACATGTTCAGGAATATGCCCTTTGTCATTGCTTCCCTCCGGAATACTCGGAATCGATCTTTGCGCGCTTCCACTTTCCTGACATATAATAATGTTAATAAATAAAGAAAATATATATCTATCTATCGATATATAAGTGGATTTTGCACTTACAGGAATTTCTTCTTTGTTCGATTTAAGGTTGTTTAGGAGAGCTCGCAATGCTTATGAATGGCGTCGCTCCGATGCCCAGCCCCACCAGCAGCAGAATGTCGTATTTTTTGTAGTTTTGCGCAGGAGCTTCATATGGTCCATCGATGTAGAGCTTGGGGAATCTGTACTAATAATAGTGTAAGCCACTCTTGAACAATTCGAAGGAGCCTTGCTCTTTTGTGACCCACTAAAAGTAGGCATGTTGAGGAATATGCCCTTTGTCATTGCTTTCTTCCGGAATACTCGGAATTGATCTTTGCAACAGAATGTTGTATTATTTTGTAGTTTCCCGCAGGAGCTTCATATGGTCCATCAATGTAGAGCTTGGGGAATCTACAATACTAATAGTTTAAGTTGTTTGATTTCACATTTGATAGATCTGTGACAAATTTTATCATCTTCGTTCCATTTTGTAGTAGGTGCATCGATAGTTGCAATTGTTAAATTGTTCGGCGCTTCATATGGTCCATCAATGTAGAGCTTGGGGAATCTACAATACTAATAGTTTAAGTTGTTTGATTTCACATTTGATAGATCTGTGACAAATTTTATCATCTTCGTTCCATTTTGTAGCAGGTGCATCGATAGTTGCAATTGTTAAATTGTTCGGCGATTAGAAAGAAACCTTAGTTTTGAATTTAATGTATATCAGATAGGTACAGTTATTTGCAATTGTCAAGTTTTTTGGTGATTGAATAAAAACCCTCATTTTGAATTTAATGTATGAAGGCTGTAGACCTTTCCCTCATGATCGGTTATATAAGTTGATGAGATCCCGAGAGTTAAAAAAAATAAATAAGAGCAAAAAAGCAGCAACGTTGTGTACAGCAAAAAAAAGGAACAGTAGAGTAGAGAAGCACAGCAGAAGTGCAGAGAATATCCGCAAAAAATATCCTACAAACATGAATATATTTTCAATCCAATGTATGTAGATGTATTTCCGAACAATAAAATAATATTTGCATGTATTTTTGCTTCCTGCAAATATTTTTTCTAACTAAAAGTTGGCTTTTGGTATTATTTCCATTCCGCTTCAGATCTCTTGTAAAATCTCAAGGTGGTTGATTAAGTTTCATTCCGCTCTAAGTTTTTATATTTTTAAACATAATAGATTATATTTCATTGATATTATATAGTTGCATACTTTAATTAATGCCTTTTGTTGGAAAAGTTAAACCAAATCACACGCCTGCAAGCGCTTCGGCGCGAAGCATGTTTAAAATGACTTCGGGAGGTGCTTCGCCGCGAAGCAAAATTAACACGCCCTCTAAAAATACTTCGCCGCGAAGTGTAAATTATTTACACTTGGAGGATGGTTTGCCACGAAGTAAAAACAAATTGCCCCCCGAAGCGGAAATCAGTTGAAGTGGAAATCAGGCGCACAGATCGGGACATTAATTGTCCAAGCGTGCGAGTAGTTGGGATTGTTCGGCGATTGGACAGGAACCATTCCTCGGCATTTATTTTCTGTCAGTCGGTCGGTGAACTTCTCCCGCATTTTGTCCTCATCCCCCGCCTATAAATACCGGGGTCATTTTGTCATTTAGTAAGAAGTATTAAGGGAGGAAGAAGTGGGAGGATAGCGGAAGGAGCAGAGCAGCAGAGAGGAATAGTGAGCAGAGGGCAGCCGCAGAGCTAGGGTTTCGACCAGCAGAGTAGCAGAAGGGTGAAACCAGTAGCCGCTTACAGCCGGAGTGTGGAGCAGCAGTCTCCAAGTAGTTTGTGTGTTTATCCTGCAGATTTCTATCTTGTAGAAGTTTGTAACCCCGACATTACAGTTTTAATATATAAAATATTTATTCTATTGTTTGTGACTCTGTGTAGTATTTTAGCCGCAGATATTCCTCAGCTAGGGTTTGCCCCTAAGTGGAAAAACACCCGTCCGATCCAGAAGGGAGATTTGTTTGTTTGTGCCGAAGCACATTGCGAGACTTAGTCTCCCGAAGTGGAATCCAGCAGCCACTTCGCCGAAGTCGCCGTGAGCTGCAATGCTTCACAGGCTTCCTGCCCAAAGCAGTCACTTCGGGTTGAAAATTCCCGAAGTGATTTCACTTCGGAAGAAAACTGTGCAAAGCAGTTGCTTCGCCAGGATTTTCCCCGAAGTAGTTTCACTTCGGCAGCTTCTTCCTCGAAGTACTTACTTCGGGAGCATTGTTCCCGAAGTAGTTTTACTTGGCACTTTATCCCCCAAAGTAGTTACTTCGGGAGTATTTTCCCGAAGTAAATTTACTTCGGCAAACATTTCCCCGAAGTGCATACTTCGGGAGGATTTTTCCCGAAGTTCCTCCCTCGCGTGAAAACGGTGCGAAGCATTTTTTTTTGTAACGTGATTTTTAACGCAATTCAGAATTTTTTAATTAATTCCTTCAAATTGGTATCAGAGTCATTGGTGTCGTGACGCGGAGATAGAAGCATGGCTTCCGAAACAATTCCCTGCAGTTGCAGATCCCACGATTTAACGGCAAGAACTACGATTACTGGAGCATCCAGATGAAGATTCTCTTTGGGTCTCAGGATTTGTGGGACTTCGTCGAGAATGGTTACCCGGAACCGGCAGATGCAGCAGCACTGGCCGCCCTCTCCCAAGCTGACAAAGATCTTCTGAAGGAGAACCGAAAGAAAGACCAAAAGGCCCTATTCTATATCATGCAAGCGGTTGAAGAGACCATCTTCCCGCGGATCGCATCAGCCACCAAGGCCAAGTAGGCCTGGGAAATTTTGGCCAGTTCGTACCAGGGCACCAACAAAGTGAAGTTGGTGAAACTGCAGATGCTCAGGAGGGAGTTCGAGAACCTGCAGATGAGTGAGTCCGAGTCGATGAGCGACTTCTTCACCCAGACAATAGATGTCATCAACCAGATGCGGTTGAATGGTGAAATTATGCAGAATCAAAGGATCGTGGAGAAAATTCTATGAAGTCTGCCAGCAAAGTTTGACTCTGTGGTAATTGCAATAGAGGAGTCAAGGGATTTGACAACCCTCTCAATGGATGAACTCATGGGTTCTCTGCAGACACATGAGCAGAGGTTGAGCCGCTCAACTCAGTCCTCTCTGGAGCAAGCCTTCAAGGCGCAAGTCTCAGTCCGAGACAACGATAGACAAGACTCCCACCATAGCACCTCTAGTTCTCAAGGTGGAAGAGGCAGAAGTAGGCGTGGGAGAAGTAACAAGCAAGGAGGGAGATCAAACCCTCATGACAGTGAGACCAGCTGCAACTTTCATCAGCAAGGAGGAAGAGGCACTGGCAAAAATCAGCAAGGTGGCTCTCAACAGAAGGACATGTCAAAGGTCCAATGCTACTACTGCAAAAAGTTTGGCCATTACATCTCACAGTGTAGAACGAGGATGGCGAACGAGAATCAGCAGCAAGCCCATTATACAGAGGAAGCTGGAAATGCGGTAGGAGGAAATATGTTGCTGACTTGCAGTGTTGAAGAGGAGAGCAAGAAAAACATTTGGTATCTTGATAGTGGGTGCAGCAACCACATGACTGGGAATAGAGAGATGTTCTCACAATTGGATGAAACAGTCCAATCCGAAGTCAAGATGGGGAACAACAACAAAGTTCCCATGATGGGGAAAGGTAAAATCCTCATCCGCACCCGACACGGAGAAAGAAAGCAAATTTGTGATGTGTATTATGTGCCTGGGTTGAAACACAATCTGCTAAGTGTTGGACAGCTTGTGTAGAAGGGACACACTATGCAGTTCAAAGATGGTGTCTGTTCCATCAGAGACAAAGTGCATGGACAAATCGCAACCGTGTCCATGACGAAAAACAAAATGTTTTCGCTGCAGATTCAGAATGAATCATTAATGTCTCTGAGTGCAGTTGTGAAGGATGCTACCTGGCTGTGGCATCTCAGATTCGGTCACCTGAGTTTCAATAGCCTGAATTTGCTGCACAAGAAGCAGATGGTGAAGGGTTTACCCCTTATTGAGCAACCGAACCAAGTTTGTGAAGGTTGCCTGGTCGGTAAGCAGCACAGGGATGCATTCCCTGTAGGACAGTCTTGGAGAGCATCACAACCATTGGAGCTGGTGCACTCAGACATTTGCGGTCCCATGCAGACCAGCACATATGCCGGCAACAAATACTTCCTGACTTTCATTGATGACTTTAGCCGAAAGACATGGGTTTATCCCATTAAGCTGAAGTCAGAGGCATTTGCGAAGTTTAAGGAGTTCAAGGCTCTGGTTGAGAAACAGAGCGGGTATCAAGTGAAGACTCTCAGAACTGATGGAGGAGGAGAATACATCTCCAATGAATTCCACAACTTCTGCAAGCAGCATGGAATTCGAAGGCAGTTCACTACCAGATACACACCGCAGCAGAATGGTGTAGCTGAGAGGAAGAACAGAACTATCATGGAGATGGCACGGAGCATGCTGAAGGCAAAAAGTTTGCCACATGAGTTCTGGGCAGAAGCTGTAAGTTGTGCAGTTTATCTGTTGAACCGATGTCCCACCAAGAGTGTGAAGGACAAAATTCCGGAGGAAGCCTGGAGCAATCTGAAGCCAAGTGTGGCTCATTTGTGAGTTTTTGGGTGCATTGCATATGCACATGTTCCAGATGAGAAAATACGGAAGCTGGATGACAAAGCTAAAAAATGCATTTTCATGGGGTACAACGAACAAGCAAAGGCATACAGGCTGTACAATCCGGTGACAAAGAAACTTGTCATCAGCCGAGATGTGAAGTTCTTGGAGGACGAAGCCTGGAACTGGAAGTCAAAGACTGGTCAGCCTGAACCAGCAATTGTTGAACCTGTAAACTTGGAGGAAGATAGTGTACAACCACCTGTACCTTCAAGCAGCAACAGTGGTGCCAGCAGCAGCACACCCTCATCATCCCGATCACCTCCACTTGCAAGCAAAATTCAAAACTTGAGGACACCTACGAAGACTCGGAGCTTGCAAGATATTTATGAGGTAACCCGTAATCAGATAGATGAAGAATATTCTGACTTTGCTTTATTTATTGAGTGTGATCCAATGGAGTTTGAAGAAGCAAGTCAGAATCGCACATGGGTAAATGCGATGGATGAGGAGATAGCAGCCATTGAGAAGAATGAGACATGGCAGCTGACTGATCTTCCAGCAGGAAAGAAGACCATTGGGGTCAAGTGGGTGTATAAAACGAAGTTCAACGCCCAAGGAGAAGTTGATAGGCATAAGGCCAGATTAGTGGCGAAAGGCTACAAGCAGAAGTCAGGAGTTGACTATCATGAGGTGTATGCACTTGTAGCCCGACTTGACACAGTCAGAATGATTCTGGCACTAGCAGCTCAGAAAGGCTGGAGTGTGTACCAGATGGATGTCAAGTCTGCCTTCCTGAATGGAGTGTTGGAAGAAGAGGTCTACATAGACCAGCCACCCGATTATGAAATACAAGGGCAAGAAGACAAGGTCCTGAAGCTAAAGAAGGCCCTGTATGGGTTGAAGCAAGCACCCTGGGCATGGTACAGCCGGATTGACGACTATTTTTAGGAGAATGGGTTTCAAAAATGCCCATATGAGCACTCCCTATACCTGAAGACAAATGAAGCAGGGGAGATGATAATCGTCTGCCTGTACGTGGACGATCTGATATATACTGGCAATAGCAGCAGCCTATTTGCGTAGTTCAGAATAGCCATGAAGACCGAGTTTGAAATGACAGACATGGGGTTGATGAAATTCTTTCTTGGCATTGAAGTTGACCAATCAGCAGATGGCATCTTCATTTCTCAGGGCAAGTATGCAAAGGATGTCCTGAAGCATTTTAAGATGGAGGACAACAAACCTGCCATCACCCCGGTAGCCACTGGTTTGAAGTTGAGCAAGACTGACAACAACAGAAGCGTTGATCCAACTCTCTATAAAAGGTTAGTTGGAAGCCTAATGTACTTGACTGCAACTCGGCCAGATCTGATGTTCGGAGTCAGTCTGATCAGCCATTTTATGGAGACTCCGAAAGACACTCACTGGCAAGCAGGCAAGAGAATCCTACGATATGTCAATGGCACGAGGAACCACGGAATTCACTATGCCATACAAGACCAACTTGAGTTGATTGGCTACACCGATAGCGATTGGGCCGGTAGCGTAGATGACCGAAAGAGCACTTCGGGATATGCCTTCCATTTTGGATCCGGAGTTGTCTCTTGGTCCTCGAAGAAGCAGCCAATTGTTGCTTTATCTATAGCAGAGGCAGAGTACGTTGTTGCCACCTCAACCACCTGCCAAGCAGTCTAGCTGAGAAGAGTTCTAAGTGAACTACATCATCCGCCTGAAGCAACAACAACAATATTTTGTGACAATAACTCTGCCATCGCGCTCTCGAAGGACCCAGTCTTCCACGGCCGGACGAAGCACATTGATATCCGGTATCATTTCATCAGAGAGCTGGTGAAATTTGGCAAAGTACAGTTGCAGTTTTGCAGGTCCAAGGAGCAGCTGGCTGACATCTTCACAAAACCCTTGAAGGAGGAGGACTTCGCCAGACTGCGAGATATGTTGGGCGTTAGAGAACTCGTGAAGTTTGGTTTAAAGGAGGGTGTTGGAAATGTTAAACCAAATCACATGCCCGCAAGCGCTTCGGCACGAAGCATGTTTAAAATGCCTTCGAGAGGTGCTTCGCCACGAAGCAAAATTAACACGCCCTCTAAAAATACTTCGTCGCGAAGTGTAAATTATTTGCACTTGGAGGATGCTTCACCGCGAAGTAAAAACAAATTGCCCCCGAAGCGGAAATCAGCCGAAGCGGAAATCAGACGCACAGATCGGGACATTAATTTTCCAAGCGTGCGAGTAGTTGGGGTTGTTCGGCGATTGTACAGGAACCATTCCTCGACATTTATTTTTTGTCAGTCGGTCGGTGAACTTCTCCCGCCTTTTGTCCTCATCCCCCGCCTATAAATACCGGGGTCATTTTGTCATTTAGTAAGAAGTATTAAGGGAGGAAGAAGTTGGAGGATAGCGGAAGGAGCAGAGCAGCAGAGAGGAATAGTGAGCAGAGGGCAGCCGCAGAGCTAGGGTTTCGACCAGTAGAGTAGCAGAAGGGTGAAACCAGCAGCCGCTTACAGCCGGAGTGTGGAGCAGCAGTCTCCAAGTAGTTTGTGTGTTTATCCTGCAGATTTCTATCTTGCAAAAGTTTGTAACCCCGGCATTACAGTTTTAATATATAAAATATTTATTCTGTTGTTTGCGACTCTGTAGTATTTTAGCCGCAGATATTCCTCAGCTAGGGTTTGCCCCAAAGTGGCAAAACACCCGTCCGATCCAGAAGGGAGATTTGTTTGTTTGTGCCGAAGCACATTGCGAGACTTAGTCTCCCGAAGTGGAATCCAGCAGCCACTTCGCCGAAGTCGCCGCGAGCTGCAGTGCTTCGCAGGCTTCCTGCCCGAAGCAGTCACTTCGAGTTGAAAATTCCCGAAGTGATTTCACTTCGGAAGAAAACTGTGCGAAGCAGTTGCTTCGCCAGGATTTTCCCCGAAGTAGTTTCACTTCGGCAACTTCTTCCCGAAGTACTTACTTCGGGAGCATTGTTCCCCGAAGTAGTTTTACTTCGACACTTTATCCCCCGAAGTAGTTACTTCGGGTGTATTTTTCCCGAAGTAAATTTACTTCGGCAAAAATTTTCCCCGAAGTATGAGGATTTTTCTGAAAACAGTGCGAAGCATTTTTTTTTTTTGGTAACACAATTTTTAACGCGATTCGGAATTTTTTAATTAATTCCTTCACCTTTATCATTTGTTTCGGACGGCATCATCTCTCTGCTTGAATCCGCGGATTTATAATGCACTTCAGTCCGCGGTATATTGATTTGGCTCCATTCCGCTAACTTTGTCGTTTTGTGAGCTTTCCTCAACCTAAGTGTGCGTGCCTTCAATTAAGTTGAGCAGATTTTCAATCCACTGTCATGTACGGACTAAAATCCTTTCCAATCTGCTCCTCGCTCAGTGTTAAATAAAACGGGATTCAACTTTGTGTCAATCCGCTCTTCTTGTGTAATCCAGCGGATTCCTATTCCGCTTCATCGTTTGCGACTAAGTGAAGCGAGTCATTATTTTCTGGGGCCCATTGACCTCCTTCACTCTCCATTCCGCTAGTGTTTTAGTGCAACCTACAGAGAACCACAGTATTCTGCATAAGCTTCGGACCGGAGCGAGCGCCATTCTGCGCGCGTCAAGTCTTTCATAAGCCACTCTTTATTTTTCATTTTCTATTATTTTTATTTATGTTTATGTATCATACGAGAACCTAAGATGAAAAAAAAAACACCGTGAATTCTTTACAACGAGTTTATCATATGAACCTTAAAAAAAAAACAATAAATTAGTATACAATTAGTTAGTTTCATGCCTGTTTGTATATTCAGATGTGAGGAGACCACTTTTATCGGCAACAGGAGGTTCACACAACTGAAAGACAAAGCCCCATCTTTAAGCTATATTTCAATCTCAAAATTTGTGTTTTTAATAAAATATTCATGTGATAATTTTTTTATTCCAGTATCTAATTGTCTTTTTCAGTCTAATGCTTATGAACTAAAGAGTGATTATACCTCTGAGAATATTTTCTGAAGTTCTTTAGTCCAGTCGCCTAGAGCTCGAATGTGGACGTTTATATAGCTATCTCCTGGAGCTGAGGTGATAGAGAACGGATGCCTGCAAGATCATATCATAATTAAATTTAGCATTATACAGTGCAATCTTGTCATGAATATCCATCCACAGACAAAATCATTTTCACCTTTTGAATATCCCTAGACAAAATCATTTTCGCGTTTTGAAGGCACTGCGATTTCATTTATCAGTACAGTACAATAGATCATACATTTATGGATAATTAAAACTCAATTTCGTTGAAATTCCAGTAAGTATTATTTGCAACAGTTGATGTGTTATATATAATCATACATTTTCCTCGAAACATCATGTATCTTTAATGTATATTTTTTGAAAGCAGGTTATATACTAACGAACCCATTTTGGATTACTTTTTTTTCTCTTAATCCAGCAGAATCCTAGAAGTCTTAATAGAATTCAGAAGTCTTAATGCAACATTGAATATGTTTGCCTTCCAAGTTATTTACCATGGTTATATAATGTTTTAGATTGCACTTGGAGTGAGATCGATGACTGCCAGCGAGCAATACAGAGAAGATCCAATTTTGGTCTACTAATTTAATTGTTCTCCTCGCTTTAAACCTTAAAAGAGTTGGAGCAACACATGTTAGAAATCATTGGGGCTAGTGCATGAATGGAGCACATGCGGAGTGACCTGTTAGAAAATGACACCCATGTGGCTGGCAAGCACGTTTAGATTAATTGAACCCCCTTCACCGAATATTTTATTTGTCTTCATCCATAGGTGTTTTGTAGGGATTAAAGAAAACATACACAAAGGGAAAAATAAAACCACAACATAGAAGTCGATTGCTGCTTCAAGCAATATTTCATATTTCAAAGATTCCTAGTAAATATATAATTTTTAATTAAATATTTTTCAACCAATATTCCAAAGATGTATGGGAAATATATATTTTTAATTAATTTTTTCATGCTGCTATATTGTTATTTTTTCATTTCTTTTTGACATCAAAAACCAAAGGGTTTAAAAATAAGGTTTATTTTAAATTAGTTTTTTTACTGTAAATGGATCTATATATATATATATATATATATATATATATATATATATATATATATATATATATATATATATATATATATATATTAATAGAAGAAATTTGGGTAGTTCCAACACCGTTTTTTACACCAATGTTTTTATTGGAATCAATAATTATATTCAATCAAAATAAGACATGTTACAAAAAAAAATGGGAACTGTAAAAATCACGACTCGAGGCAGAATCCACCCAACGATCTGCAAGCCACGCAAACGATCAGTATTGTAAAGATTAGGTCTGAAGCCAAAATAAAAACCAAGCCTTAAAATAATGAATAAACAATAAAACTAGGCAAATGGTTGAGCCCTACTCTGGGTATTGATAGAACAACATCTGGAAAATATCGCCTCCTCAACCTACTACACTGAAACAAATAGATCTTGAGGTAGAGGGAGGTTAGAAAAATTCCTATTAATAGTGCATGGAGCCTCATGCTAGTACTTGATAAGATTTATCAAATGCACAAATGCATGAGTCAACTTGGAAGCCTGAAAATGGATCTGAATAATAACAACAAAAAATACCATAATTTTTTTATGCATAGAAAACAACTAGAAATTGAATCTCTAGAATAGACAACAATATTCCTAGCTTTCTAAAGTTGAAATGAAATAATAACATGAAATAAATTTCATAAAGCAACAATACAAGCAAACCAACAACTATTATCTCCAAAAAAGATAATTTACCATCTAAAGAATTCATGATGAAATAGCTTGAACAATGAGTGAATGCAAGACCAAGAATATTGAGCATGAGAGTAGAACCAAAATATATGTATAAAAGCATCAAAATGACCACAATTTGAACACTTAGAGTTAGGAAGACCAAACCTAATGAACCTATCTCAAACCTAATGAACCTTTCTCCCATAGAAATATCTTGATAAATAAGAGACCAGAGAAAAAAGATAATCTTGGATTTAAGGTTAAACTATCATATACGATTTAGATGAGAAATCCAAGTATAGGAGGTAGAGTGAGTCAGCCATATCTCAATAAGTTTGTCAATATAAGGGAAAACAGGACTAAGAAGTTGATAAAGCAATGAAGAAGAGTAGTTATTGAAAGGAGTATCTACATTCCAACACCAATCCCTCCACCAAGCACTCAGGGGTTGAAGGTCGAGCTTATGAAGCATGATATTAGGTATAAGATCTTGAATTTTAAGAATAGAAGGAATATCTAAATTTTGAAGATTAAATTTATATTTGAGATCAAGTCAAGGAATCCAGTATCGAGAGTGCACTAAATATTTAATAAAGAAGATGCTCTTATGAAATAACCTCAATGCTTTAATCCTTGTATATCAACAAGAAGAAATGAAGAGTTAGATAAAATAGCATACTATAAGATATTATGATAATTAAATAAAATAACATTACAAACATCATCACCAATCTAGCAAATATGAGGTCTCACTACCTCAAAAACCGACCAAATACTTTTAATAACAAAGGAACCATGAATATTTACTAGATCTGACGTAAGGATGAGAGTATGAAATCCAATATTAGCCCAAGATTTGCACCCATAAGGTAGCTCTAAATAAATACAATGGTGAATCAAAACCTTCTAGGCTTCTGAGCCTTCAATAGCTTTAACCACCCACTTAGCAAATAAAAAAATGCTTTACCTATAAATATCGTTGATGTCCATCCCATCCTTATCAGTAGGTGTGCAATAGATATCCTAAGCAACTCGATAGAAACCACATGAATTCTTCCCCTTAGCCCAAAGAAAATCCCTAAAGAGCTTGGTCAACTTATTATAATATTTCTTAGAATGGTCCCAATAGGAGGAGTTATAAAAATGGGAGGTAGAAAGAATATTTTTGCAAACCTAAAACTTACTAGCAAGAGAATGAGGATTTGAGGCCCAATAGAAAATCTTCTTTTCAATTCTATCAATGAAATACTACTAGATTTTTGAGGGTGAGTTGTCAAAATCATAGCAGATTCCTAATAACTTAAAACACTCATCTCTTTGAATCCAATGCAATGAAAAATGTCTAAGTGAAGTAGGTACAAAAGAAGAAGCAAGATGAAAACAAATAAATTTAGAACATTGGATGTTGGAACCCGAGGCCTTACAAAAAATGTCCAAATAAACCAAAGTAGTTGAAACTAAAATCTCATACTCACTGATAGCGAAAAAAGAATCATCTGCAAAGTGCCTATTAATAATTTGGGTGTATATGTTAGGAAAAAGAATACCTTTGATCAACTCCTTAGATGCTTGATTGAAAATAAGATAACCAAAATCTTCAACAACAAGGATGTAAAGCAAGGGGGCCAAAGGACAACCATGGTGAATAGAATGAAACAAACCAAAATCCTCTAACCTATATTCATTGAGAGTAATATAAACTAAAGAATCAACAAATAACATTACTAACAACCCTACTAAAAAAGGAGCCAAAGCTAAGAGCTTGAAGCATGGTGAGAATGAAAGGGCATTTACTATGATCATAAGCTTTCTCAAAATGTATTTTAAGGAAAAGGGGCTTTTGGATAGAGATACGAGTCCATTCTAAATCTTCCAAAACAATAATATGATTATTCAATATGTAATGCCCTTTAATGAAACCTGCCTGCTTCAATTTGATAATCACAGGGACAATGTTACAAATATAGAGAACTAAAGCTTTAGCTAAAATCTTGTAAGATATATTAAACAGAGTAATAGGTATCAAACTGGTGATAAGCTTAGGATTGTTCATTTAGAAATAAATTTAATGTTTCCAAAATTGATGATATTACCTATAGAATTATTGGTTAATGCTTCATTGTAGATATTAAGTAGATCATGCCCTATAAACTTCCAAGTGGCTTTATAAAATTCATAGGAAAAGCTAGCAAGACCAGCGGGCTTATCATCCAACATAGTCATAAGAGAATTATGAAGCTCAGCAAGTGAAAGAGGAGCCTCAAAAAAAAATTTTAAATAAGGAGATAACTTAGCAGGAAAAACATCAAGATATTATTGGAGTGGCATATGTTCTAGAGAATCCTACTGTGCTTGAAATACAAGCTTATAATAATCTAAAAAGGCTAATGCAATATCAAGAAGACACATCAGTCTATCATGAGAGACTTGAATATCCACGATCTAGATCCTAGACTACATGGAATGAAGAGATTTGAAAAAGGCTTTGGATGGGTGATTACCAACTCTAAGCCAATGTACACAAGCCTGAATCTCAGCCCCCCTATATTTATGTCATTCATGTACTATAAGCTATTTGTGAAGACCAATAGCCTTGGTTTGTAACTATCGGTCATATGGATCATTTTATAACAATAATAAATTTCATCGATACATCTTTGTAACAATCAAATGAGCATGCTTTATGACATGTGCCACCTATATTCCAAAAAGCTATAAGAGGTAGTATGAATAATCGCCTTATTTCATGAATAAATCCAACTGAAAGAGTAAGAAGGCTGGTGTAATAATTTATAGATTCTCTCAATATTAAAAATCATGCCAGGGTGTTGTAATAAAGAAGTATTTAAATAAAATTAATTGCATGGTAAATTAAATTGGTGACTACTCCATTCAATACGAAAGAAAATCAAAAAATGATCTAACAACAAAAATTGATCCTAGCACAATCTTATTATTGATGGAAGAGTAAAAAACATTATTGCTATGACATCATAACTCGATCAAGGTGCTTGCAGACTCTGTCATTACTCGTGAAAAAATTAGACCACATGAACAATGGTGGAGGCGTGCAATTGTATTAGCAAAAAAGGGATTAAAAATACCCTAATTAAATTTAAGAAAAAACTATACCTCACACTCTCAAACACACCACTGCATCAAGAGGTGATCAAATTTATCTTTAGCATGCTCAACCATATTAAAATTGCCACAAAAAATTCAATAAGCCATTGGTAAGTGATCAACCAGGTACTACCAAAGGGTACAAGGACTAGTCTCATCTTTAGGTGCATAAATTTTTGCAATGCCCAAGGTGTTCCCATTAATATTTATCAAAATATATACCACATGATGAAAAGGATCCTCACCAGATCTAAGAAAACAATCCTCAATTTTAGAGGATATAGAAATATAATCACCACCACATCCATTTTCATGGTGAGTTGTGAAATGTATGAAAGAGCCTACAATATATTTGAGAGAAACATCTAACAAAAAACTAGAGATCTTAACTTCTTGTAAATAGATAACATCAACATGACCAATACTTTGCAAAGCAGATCGAACAACAATTTTTCTTGAGGACTCTATAAATCCCTAAATATTCCATGAAAGTAAATTCATGGAGTAATAACCATGGAGCCATCTCCTACAGGTTTCCTCCACTATCATCCAAAATCAAAAAATTATTAAATGTAGAAGACTACGAAGGTTGAACTAATTCATCAATAATCGAGGGACTTACCACACTATTGGCAAAAACTAAAAAAAAAAAAATAATAAAGAGGTCTGAGAAGGTAAAAATAAGTCACCAATAGTTGAAGGACAATGCTTATCCTCTTGGATTCCCCTCGATGATAGTGAGCCATCCAAAGATGGACTACGTAAATGCCTAGAGTGTGGAGGTATTGGTAGTGAATTCCCTTCTTCTAAGGTTGTTGTATGTTGAGAGGTTTCTCAGTAGGCAAACACTGAGGAGCCAAAATAGGATGAATAGGAACAATAGGAGGCTAAGATGGTGGCTTCATGACCTTATCTCTATTAGAAATAATCTACTTAGGGTTGGTCACCCCTTTCTTATTAGAAAGTGTGATCCAATCACCTTCAATTGAGGATTTGGGAGGTACAAGTGTGGTGTGAGGAGTAAGGGTGATAACTAGAGGTTTTTAAGAAACCAGCAGATAATCCTTGATACGATGCATGGTGGATTGGCACCAAAAACAAGTATTAGGTAAATTAAAGTAAATAATTTTTTGCATAAAATTCTTTGTACCAACTTGAATGTCCATAAATTCTCTACGATCCTATGTGAGGTCAACCTCAACACAGACTCTTTTATTATTCCATGTTGAGAAGAACCTCTCTTATTGTTCATAAATCACCTGATCAATGGGTTTAACAATATTATCAATTGTCATGACCCTCCCTAGCTGACTTTGGGACATAAAGAAAACAATGTATTAACCTATGGTGTGGTGATACTTAGTTTGAATAATTGAACCAACTATATAATGTTTAGTTGATTTAGAAGGGAATGTTATTGCTAACATATTGTCAAGTGTGTAGGATCAGGTAGACTCGTAGGTGGAGAAGGCAAAAGCACCCACCAAAAATAAGGGTACCTAAGATCAGGTTATATGATGATTAAGGTACTCAAAGGTAACATGGATAGGTACCTTCATATAGGCATGCATTGTCGAAAGGGATATTCATCTATGAATGATCGCCTTGAGCCTTAGTTGATAGCCTAGCAACTATCATAAAATATTTGGATAAGATAGGTGATTGGACTGATGGAAAGAATCCCTATTTGTTGTTTTATAAATTTGTTTGCTCTCTTCTGCATCATGGTTTGAATAGCATAATGTTGGAACTCCTATAGGAAAAAAACTGCAAAAATGTATGTGAAAGCTTAAAACAAACTATCTTGTGAAGTAAAGATAGAGCATCATTTTTATGAAGAAAAGCAAATTATATATTTATGCAAAATGAAGATTCATTTTAAATAGTTAATGAAGTTTCGATTAAATAATGATTGATTTAATTGAAGTTATTGATAAAATTTATTTTAGTTAATAAATGAGAGTTCATTTAAATTAATTAAAGGTGTTCGTTCTAATGAGAATGGAAAAATTCATTTAAAAGACATTAATTAATTGAAAAAAAGAAAAAAAAACATTTTTAAAGAAAATAAAGGGATGTCTTTTATAAAAAAGAAAGATCAATTACGAAATTGATTAAACAAAGGAAAAGTATTTTAACAGTGGTAAATATCCCATGAGACATATTTGTTTAAAATATTATCATGCGTTTTTTTAAAAGAAATGGGATAGTATATAATATACAAATATCCCATTCCCCTATGGAATGTAAGATACAAAATGATATAGGGTGAAAATTGGGTTTTCAAAGATGGAAATATTAGAAAGAATTATTACTTACTACCAAGAGAGAAGGATGCAATATTGAAGGATAGAGAGCTCGAGGTAGGGTGGAAAGTTGGAGTAAATATGGCGAACATGCCACCTGGAGCTAGGAGGCATGTAAGGTGCTATAGAGTGGGAGAGAGGAAAAGAAATGAGGACAATGGGATAAGAGAAAAAAAAAAGAAATGATGCAGACAAGAGACTAGGAAGGAGGAAAGGAACGTGCCACAACCAAGAGAAAGAGGAAATTGAGACAACACCAAACTCCATCTCATAGGAATATTAAGGTTGGAATGTTTATGCTTTAATCTATTTTATTTCCTGCGTTGCTTTGGTGGAGATCAAATAATTATCCTCCTTATAGTGTGGGAGGCTTTTGATAAGGGTGAAACCCCTATGTCTGGGATTTTAAAGTATTGCAAGATGTGGTTTTCAAAAGAGCTACCTATGTTTCTTTATGAGCACCATGTTTAGAACCTGTTGGTGGTTTTCAAAAGAGCTACCTGTGTTTCTTTATGAGTGCCATGTTTAGAACCTATTGGTGGTTTTCAATAAAAACTACTTGTGTTTCTTTAGAGCACCGTGTCTTAGAACCTATGGTGTTTCAATGAAGAGACTACCTACATTTTAAGAGTGCCATGTTTATAGAACCCATGGGTGTGTTAAAAAGCTATGGGTGTGTCTTGAGGATGCCATTATTTGTAGAACGAGGTAAAGTTTCCTAAGAACCTGAAAGTGTAGAGTGCGCTGCATTTGAGGAAACCCCGTAAGCACTTGAAATTAGGTTAATTTTGAGAGCAACACTATGTAAATTTGAACATATTGTGTTCCAAAACTTCTACATTTGAAGGGAAACAAAGCACCATATTTAGAACATTTGTTATACTGGGAAACTGTCAGAGTCTTAATAGGAGGTGTCACGTTTGAGAGCATCATTCGTAGGGTTTTGGGGATGGTTGTTTAACGTAACTCCACTTGCATGTATGGGAACTCTAAGGTATGTGATTTCAGTACCATTAGGGACAATTAGTGGTGAGAATGGAGAAAATATTGTGTCAGTTCTACTCTATCTTGCCTTGTATCTCACCTGACTTAGAAATCCCTTACTCATTCTGTAAATGTCATTAGTATCCGCCATGAAGGGCATCCACATTTGGTGATAAGATCCTTATTAGAAAGGTCCTGTGAGTTTTAATTAAATAAAGGCCTTTGATTTATATTGTGAGATTGATTAAATAAAGACCTTTGAATTATATTGTGATTTAATTACAAACAAACCTTTGATTTATATTGAGGGATTTAATTAAAAATAGACCTTTGATTTATATTGAAGCAGATAATTAAATATATACCTTTGATTTATGTGGAATACATTGAAGGATTTAATTAAGTAGAGAACCTTTAATTTATGTGGAATACATTGAAGGAGTTAATTAAATATAGACCTTTGATTTATGTGGAATACATTGAAGGATTTAATTAAGTAGATAACCTTTAATTTATGTGGAATACATTGAAGAAGTTAATTAAATATAGAAAGCCATCTTATCTTGGTTTACATCCAATATTCAATGTTAAACTTATGAAGAAAAAATTGAGGGTGATTAGATGTTTTTTGCAGGACTGCCCAAACTACCGAACTCGTTTTGGCCATATCTCACTCATCCGGACTCGGATTGAGCTGAAAATTTTGAGGGTAGATGCCTGAAAAACCCTAGAACGTCTCCACCAATTTTCATATCATTTGGAGCAACACAGATCCTAGCGCATCCCTATGTGTGAACGAGATATTTGGCAAGCAGCTATGCGAGGGTTTCATCTGGGTTGAGTGCAAGCGGCTCCAGAGGTTGGTTTTTAGGGCCTTCGGGCCCTAGCGGCCAATATTTTTGTGGTTTATGCTCAATATTTTAGCAGGAAATGTTGCAGGGGATCCAATATGGGTTAGAAATTTGTCTTTCAACAGATCATACTGTGAACTTGAGTGACAACGACTTCCAATTTGTTGCACAAAAGAAAAGTGAAAACCATACCTTTCCACGACGTCTAGGGCAAGGATTAAAGAGATCACGAAACAAGTTTCAAGTAGTTGATCAAAAAATGGCTCATATCTCAAGTGAATCTGGTGCTAAGGTGCACCCACAAAATAATTCTACTGTGAAAACCCCTGTCAAGGGTAAGAATTTCGAAGACTCGGTCCCAAAAATGAATTTTAGGGATGCCCTTCATGGTGGACAGCCTCAGCCCAATGCTAATATCAATCTTAGGGCTTCCCATAAACCTCTAAGAATGCCTAAGATTGATCCCAGGAAAATGAGTGCGGGATGTCTTAAAGCGGCTGATGGAACTCCTATTTTTAAGCTTGATATGGGTAACATTCAGACTGGCATTGAAGATTTGGAAAAAAGAGGACTAATTTGTCGGTTCGTGGGTTTTCGTTCGAGTCTATCTGCTTTCAAAGTCTGGGCTGCAAAAATCTGGAAAACTAAAGGTGAGTTACAAATCTCTATTTATCCAAATGGTTATTTTCTTGTTTTATTTGCTAATAATGAAGATAGAGAGAAAAATTTTCAAGGGGGTCCTTGGTTTTTTGGAAGGGCAGGGCTTTTCATGAAGCCCTGGCATACTAAATTTAAAGCCGAAGAAGAGATGCCTTCTATAGCTCCCGTGTGGGTTAGACTCTTTGGCCTCCCTATTGAATTTTGGAATCCTACTATTTTTTCTTCAATTGGAAACTCTTTAGGAACTTTTATGATGATTGTTGATTGTACTCAAAATTTTGAACATATTATTTATGCTCGGATTTGTGTTTTAATGGATTTTGACAAACCCCTACCTAAAAATATCACATTACAATTTGGGGAAGACACTTGGGAGCAAGTAGTGGACTATGAGAACATTCCTTTTCGTTGTAGAATTTGCCATGAATATGGTCATTTGGCCAGTGCTTGCCCAAATAAAATTCTTGATCAAAAGAAAGAAGATATAAACTCAGGAGGTTTCCAAATACCTAAGAAGAAGAACACTCAGAAAAAACCAGTTATGAAGGATCAATCAAAGTCATCTGCTAATATGTTTGAAATCCTTTCCACAAATGATGTCCCAAGTGAGGAAGAGGAAATAATGGAAACTAAAATCTTAGAAACACAATTTAAATATGAAGGGAAGAACTCGAGAGACAAACCAACAAATCAAAGGTTTTCAACAGAAAAAAAAGGAGAAAATTTACACAAGAAAAACAATCTTTCAAATGTCAAAACTTCAAATAATGCAGGTCCCAATATAGACTCCGTTGAACCATCTAGTAAAATTTTGGCTGTGTACGAGCATTCTTCAAGGTTAGAAGCCATCTCAGATTCAATTGGAATAAGTCAAGAAATAGGGAAAAAAAATTGAAGATGGATTCTAATCAAAAAGCGAGGTCGCAAGACCAATCAATATCATATGGTAAAAGAAGGTGAAAAGCTTGTAGAGGAAGGTAAGATTAATGCCCTTCCCAAATTTTTTAGCCCTGGTATTAATGAAGATCATCACTTGGAATATTAGAGGACTCAAAGGGAGTCTTTCAAAACAAAATGAAATTAGAAGAATGATTCGGATAAATCATCCACATCTTGTTTTCCTTCAAGAAACAAAGATGTCAATGGAGGATATGGACTCAATTGCCGGTAAAATTTGGCCAGTTGGAAAAGTGGTTTCCCTCAGTTCCCAAGGGACTTCGGGTGGCATTGCTTGTCTTTGGGACCCAAAAGAGGTAGTTATTCACCATATGGTTGGCAGTTGGGGTTTGTTGGCTATAGCTATTCAAAGTAGACATTCCAACTAGATTATGCTCTGCATTATTGTTTATGCTTCGACTTCTTTGGAGGAAAAAAGAAGGCAGTGGAAGGATATTACTCATATTATCTCTCATTTTCCTAAATCTTGGATCTTGATCGGAGGAGATTTCAATACCATCCTCTCTCTGGATGAGAAAAGGGGGGAAATAGAAATTTGGACAAAAGCAACGACCTCATGAGCGAATATATTGCAAACCTCCATCTTGTGGATATCCAACCGAGATAATGGCCTTATGACTTGGTCTAACAGAAGGCAAGGCTTAGCTTGTATAATGGAGAGATTGGATAGGTTTTTGCTCTCTAAAAATTTCTTAATCCATGGTCACATTCCTAAAGTGAAGACTCTTAATAATGTTGGTTCGGATCATTGGCCAATCATGGTGGAAATGTGGAAAACCAATGTGAGTTTCTCTCCTTTTTGTTTTCAATTAATGTGGCTTAGAGACATTTCCTTCAGACCTCATGTGCAACAATGGTGGAAGGAAGGTAAACCTAGGCATGGGACTAAGATGTTCTGTTTTGCCAAAATACTGCAATACATTAAATCCAAAATCAAGACTTGGAGCTGGAAAGAGTTTGGGGATGTTCATAAAAAAAACATGAAGTTATTGCTCATATTGAAAATTTGAATAAGAAAATCCGTTTAGATGGCCTCACAGAGAAGAGAAGTGCGAATGAAATTAAACTCACAACTCGGTTAGAGGAATGGGAAAAAAGAGAAGAAATCTTATGGAAGCAAAAATCTAGAATTCAATGGCTCAAAGAAGGAGATCGAAACACAAATTTCTTCCACAAATCTCTTCTAGCTCGAAGATCTCACAACTTTATTTCTTCCTTAAAATCAGATTATGGAGATGTTGTTTATACTTGGGATGGCATGAACTCTATTGTTGTTGATTACTTTTCCAATATTTTTATTGCTACTCCTCTTGACTCAGCTTCACAACAAAATGTTCTTCAAGCAATCCCTTCTCTTATCACTTCTGAGGAGAACTCTATTTTGATTGCTCCTGTTACTATCAATGAGCTTCAACAAGTAGTTTTTAAAATGCAAAAAGGGAAAACCCCAGGTCTGATGGTTTTCCCATTGAGTTCTACCAAGAGTTCTAGGATATCCTTCATGTTGATTTATTAGAGGTGGTGGAAGAAGCGAGGAAAGCCAAAGAAATTTTGAAGGTTATCAATAAAACTTATATTACTCTTGTTCCAAAAGCTCAAGAGGTTGATCATATCTCAGCTTTTAGACCTATTGCTTTATGTAATGTTCTTCTCAAAATCATTACTAAAATCATGGCAGAAAGGTTGAAGCCTCTTTTGCATAAGATTATTTCCCCAGAGCAAGGGGGTTATGTGGAAGGACGTCAAATAGTAGATGAGATAGTTCTTGCTCAGGAAGCCATCCATTCCATGGATATGCAAAATTCTCCTTCCATGTTCATTCGGTTAGACTTATCCAAAGCTTATGACAGTGGATTGGCACTTCCTTATCAAAGTTTTGAGGCAATTTGGTTTCTCTAAGGATTGGATGGATTGGATTATGGGATGTATCTCTTCAGTTTCCTACTTAGTTCTTATCAATGGCAGGCCTTCTCGGTCATTCCCAGCTTCCAGAGGTATTAGGCAAGGTGACCCGCTATCCCCTTATTTATTCATCATTCTTGTTGAATGCTTGGGTAGGACTATAACCAAAAAGAGGGAAAACAAAACCCTTGAGGGAGTTACCATTGCTCATGGAGCTAGACCTATCTCTCATCTTCAATTTGTGGATGACTCTACTCTTTTAGGTAAAGCTACGAGTTAAGGAAGCTTCTAATATTAAGCAAATCATTAGCTATTTTTCTAAGGCTATTGGGCAGTTGATCAATGAAGACAAATCTAAAGTTATTTTCTTTCACTGCTCTGCTAGACGAGGAATCCATGGTCTTGGATAAATTAAGATATAAGAAGACCTCTCTTCCAATCACTTATTTAGGTATTCCCATAAATATTCAAAGGCAGAAAAATAAATATTGGAATTGGTTGTTGGACAAAGTCAAGAAGAAAATTGGAAAGTGGACCAACAAGTGGCTTTCTTCGAGGGGTAGAATCACCTTGGTAAAATCAGTCCTTCAAGCTATTCCTATTTATGTTTCTTCCATTTTGAATATCCCAAAGGTTGTTCTTCGAGAATTGGATCAAATCAGTCATCGTTTCCTTTGGAGTGGTACTAAGGAGAAAAGAAAATGGGCCTTGGTGAAATGGGATACTTTATGTCTTCCTAAGAGTGAAGGGGGGTTAGGATTCCGGTCTTCTATTAATAACAACAAAGCTTTAGCTGCTAAATTATATTGGAGGATGTTGCATAACCCCAATGCTCTTTGGGCCAATAATCTCCGTGCTAAATATCTTGAGAACAAAAGTCCTGAAGACCTTGTTCGCTATCAACTTCCTACCAAAGGTTCTCCCATTTTAGCAGTTCTTAAGACTGGTGAGGATTTGATAAAGAAAAAATTATTTTGGATCATTCATAATGGTCAACAGGCAAATTTTTGGACAGATTCTTGGGATGGTCACAAGCCTTTGATAACTCAGTTTCTCGATTGGAGGCCTTGGATGGAGGAGCTTCACCGAGCTAATTGGATAAAGGTGGCTAATTATTGTCGGTACCATACTTGGTAATTCAAAGGTTGGTAGATATTGGATCCCTATTGAGGACTGGCCTATTCAAATCCCAGAAAGGCAAAGACAAGATATCCAAGGCATCCTTCATATGAGATCCCTCTCTTGGTCCCATGAAAAAGATTGTTTTGGATGGAACAACACTACTAAGGGTGAGTATTCGGTTGCTCAAGGTTATTTGACCTTATGCCATAATAATCCCAACCATTCTTCTGACATATTTTCTCGATTGTGGGCTCAAAAGCTCTGGCCTAAGGTGAGGTTCTTTAATTGGCTTTTATTGCATCGTAGGGTGCTTACTTGGTGAGCAACTTATGAAGCGTGGTTTTCATGGCCCTTTTAGATGTGAAATGTGTGAAGAGAATGTAGAAAATCTCAACCATATTTTTATTGAGTGTACTTTAGCCTCTGAGCTATGGAGGAGAATGGCCACTTTACTTGGCTTACAGTGGTCCAATTTTTTTACTTTTGAACAACTTTGGAGGGATTGGCCTAATCAAGAGGGTGTTGATCATTTTATTAGGCGAGTAGTTTGGATGGGTTCTACCATTCTTCTTTGGAATATTTGGAATGAAAGGAACAACCAAATTTTTAATCAAGATAGGAAGGATATTCACTATATTTGGCAAAAGACCATAGCCAACTTAGTTGAATCAGTCCATCAACTCCTTAATCACCCCCAAAACTCCCACCAAAGATGGGATCAAGTGATGCAAATATTGAAGATTAAATCTTCTAAGGGCAACCAACTTAAAGGGAATGTGAGTATTAGTAAGATGGATAGGACTAGAAATTGGCAACCTCCTCCTAAGGATTTTGGAAAAGTCAATACTGATGGAGCCTCTAGAGGGAACCCTGGAAAAGCCGATGTGGGAGGAATTGGTAGACTTTCGAGATGGCTCCCTGGTTTTTACTTTTCTTGAGAATTTGGGTATTCTTTCCAATAACCTTGTTGAGGGGTATGGTATCCTCAGAGGCCTTCAGGAGGCTACTAAGGTTGGATGGGAAAAGGTGTTAGTTGAGTTCGACTCTCAACTTATGATTAATCTCTTGAAGACTCCTTCTAAGAATCATAAGGTGGATTGGAGAATAAAAAGAATTATTGAGAAGATTCAATTAATCCAGATGGGATTTTTGAAAGTTGATTACAATCATGTGGTCAGAGATCAAAACAAGAGTGTTGATGCTTTAGCTAATTGGGCTTTGGACAAAGGTGATCTTACTTGTTATGGCCACCCTCCTATATGGTGGGCTTCTCAAATTAGGGAAGCTCTTCTTTCTATCATTTCTTTGGATGGCTCCTTTTACGAAGGTACCTAGTTTCTTCTTGTTTTTTTTTTTTTGCTTCTCTTTGGTTCATTCAGTTTTTTTTAGTTCCCTAGCTCATTCTATTCTTTATTTTGTTTCCTCTGTTGATTCTTGCCTTAATAGTCTTCTGGTCTAGATAGGTCATTGTTATGTTCAATTTTTTTTTCTTTTTCTTTTTTGTTTAGTTTTTTAAGGTGGGTGGGTTCTTTTGTTTTGTTTTGTTTTTGTGTTCTTTGTGTTGTTTTTTGTTGTTCATGTGTTTTTGTTGTTTTGTGTTTTTTTTTTTATGTTTTTTGTTATTGTTCTTGTGTTTTTTTCGTTCTTGTTCTTGGGTTTCTCTTTGTTTGTGTTATTTCGTGTTTTTATGTGTGAGTGTTTTCTATGTTTTTTGTTTTTGTTTATTGTCTGTTGTTGGTTGTTTTTTATTTTTATTTTTTATTTATTTATTTTTTAGGTTTTGGTTGTGTTTATTTTTCATGTTTTTTTTGGGTTATGTCTTTGTAGTGTTTTGTTGTTTTTGTCTTGTTTGTGTTTTGTTATGTGGTTCTTGTGTTTTTCTATGTGGTTTGTGTTGTGGTTTCTTTTATCTTATTGTGCGTGTTTGGTTGTGCTTTTGTTTTTGACACACTCAAGGAGCATGTTTTTTATTTTATTTTATTATTTTTGTTGTTATTTACTTATTTTTAAATTGGTTTTGTGTGTTTGTTTGCTCCTTGAGTATGTCAAAGGTGGTAGGCCAGGTCCGAGTCCTGGGCGTTTTTGGCGGAATGGATACCCCTGCCTCCTTGGGTCTTACCGAAAGTGGCATCCCTTTTGGGATGTTTTCCACAAATAAAAAAAAAGTTAATTAAATATAGACCTTTGATTTATGTGGAATACATTGAAGAATTTAATTAAGTAGAGAACCTTTAATTTATGTGGAATACATTGAAAGAGTTAATTAAATATAGACATTTGATTTATGTGGAATACATTGAAGGGTTTAATTAAGTAGATAACCTTTAATTTATGTGGAATACATTGAAGGAGTTAATTAAATATAGACCTTTGATTTATGTGGAATACATTGAAGGATTTAATTAAGTAGAGAACCTTTAATTTATGTGGAATACATTGAAGGAGTTAATTAAATATAGACCTTTGATTTATGTGGAATACATTGAAGGATTTAATTAAGTAGAGAACCTTTAATTTATGTGGAATACATTGAAGGAGTTAATTAAATATAGACATTTGATTTACATTGAAGGATTTAATTAAAATTAAGTAGAGAACATTTAATTTATGTGGAATACATTGAAGGAGTTAATTAAATATAGACCTTTGATTTATGTGGAATACATTGAAGGATTTAATCAGGTAGAGAACTTTTCATTTATGTGTAATACATTAAAGGAATTAATTAAAAATAGACATTTTATATATATGGAATACATTGAAGGATTTAATTAAGTTTAAAACCTTTTATTTATGATTAATTATATTAGGGTTTTTAATTAAAAGGAGAACCTTTGATTAATATTTATTATCTTAGGGGGTTTTAATTAAAAAGGATGTAGATTTATTCTTTGAATTAAAGTTACGGGGATTTGATTTAAGGAATAAAAGAAAGAGGAATGTTTTAGAGATTAAAGGTATGGGAATTTAATGTTTTAAGATAGGAATGGATTTGATTAAATTTAGACCATGATATAAGTAGTACATGTTGGATGAATATCTAAGGGAACTTGAGAGGTGGAAATAAAAGTAAAGGATCTTTTATAATATCCATAATGCATTATATGGTTGGAAACTTAATTGAATTTGTATAGTTGCAATTTGGTAAAGTAAATGAATAGATGCATTTAGAGGTATGTCTATCCTGAACCATGAGTATCCTGATTCCCTAATAACCTCAAAGAATAAATGGGAAGCGAGGAGAATGAAGGAATTCAAAGGAATCAAAGTATAGGTAATTATACTTTATGTTACTTCACTTATGATCAAATAGATTAGAATTGTGGGGAGATATTCCCAATGCAGTTATTGTAATATTATTTAATGTGGAAAGGATTTACCATGCTAATTCTAATGCATTAACTATTTATTGGTCTAAAGAAGATACATGTACTCTATTTCTATATTTGATTATATTAAGTAGTTGATTTTATTTTAGTTTTAAGCTTACTTTATTTTCTGGTTACTTGGTGATTGCTTACTGATATGGTAGTATCTAGATGTATTATTTTTTGGTTGCTGGATGATAGAAATCTAAGTGTAGAGTTCTAGGGTGAACTCAAAGGTGACCTAAGGGAATTAAGAACCCCTTAGGGTGAACATAGGTAACCTAAGGGAATTAAGGGGCCCTTAAGGTGAACATAGGAAACCTAAGGGAATTGAGACTCCCTTAGGGAGATAAAAGACTAAGTGGTGAAGAGATTACATATGAGTTAAGATAGCTTGTCGTGGAGACGAGATAGATAGCTTAAATCTCAATACTCATAGCATATATACACATAATAATTTATGTATGATATGGAGATGCATGTATACCTTTGATGGAATGAGGGTGATAGGTCTAACTCATCAAGAATGATGGGACATATGGGCTTATTTGTAGTGACACATGGTATGCCTACACATATGGACATGTGATAGGGTACTTTGTGAGATGTAACTTCCAAGAAAACTTAGGGGATTGAAACTTTAGGTAAATTCTAGGTGGGTTAGGGGTTCATGAAGGGTTCATGTATCCCTCTCCTTAGTTAAAAAAAAAACTCTTTCTATTTTTGTATTTTTTTTTTTGTGCATTTTTGGGTCGTTACATCAATAAACACCAATAAGGACAATAGAAGACCAAGGATTTCAAGCCAAATCGACACTTTCAAGGAAACTTGCTCTAAAACTCAGAAAGAAGGAGTCCAAGGAGAAAGTACCATCAAAGTATTGCAAAAAATCAACAATTGGATTTAACAACCATGGTTTGCAATTGCGAGGATTCTTTGAAGGAAAGCAAAAAAAAACCTCAAGTAATATTGTAGATACTCGTAACCACAATGCCATAAGCTTCTTATTGAACTTTCAACCAATTTTGAGACTATTCTTGTGATGGGATCCAACCATTAAAATAAGCTATAATACAATGATTATCATAGCATTTTACAACTAGAGAAACAACATCAAGAGATAGCACAACATCTGGAGAAGAATCATTACCTTGCCCACCACTTTCAAATCAAACTTTTGAGCTTGCTTCGATATCATGAGTTCCACTATTTGTAACAATTAGTACATATACATATGGTGAAGCCATGAAAAATGAGAGCAACCACCTAATTGGTGGACATATTTGTATCTAAAACCAAAGCAACCAAATCAAAGAATGAAGACAGATCCAAACCCTAGCAGAACCCTCTTTCTTAGACCAAAATTTTCAAAATTGTAGTATCTAATTTTTTTCTTATTCTTTCAAAGTATTTTTTCAACAAAACTTTTGTAAACATATTTTCTATTTATTCCTTAAACATGCAAAATTTCAATTTTATTTATTCAGTTTTATCCAACTCTTTGATGGAGTAAAATTTGATATTAATATGTTTTTTTCTTTCATGAAATAATGATTTTCTTGACAATGCTATAGCTGAAATATTACCATAAAAATATCTTAGTTGTATATTCTTATACTTGTTTTATTTCATCCAAAATACTTCTAAGCCATATTTCTTGACATGCAAATAAGGTGATAGTAGCATATTATTCTTTAGCAGTTGAAAGTGCAATAAAATATTATTTTCTAGAAGACCATGAGATTGTACCAAATCCAACATGAAATATGTACCAAAAGTGATTTTCCTATCATAAATGCTTATATCCAATTACTATCGCTATACCAAACCGCTTCAATTTTATTTTACATTGGATAAAATATCCTATAACAACCCTCCTAGCACCACTAAGGATTATTGATGAATTGGTGAATTATACTTGTTCTATTTATAGAATATGGTACTATTGATGGTTCTTATGCATGCAGGACCATGCACATTCCTTTGAAGAGAAGGATAAGGTCAATGAAAAAAGGTAAGTGGGATATGATGATGGTGTGAAAAATCACCACGACTCATAGGTTGCATCCATATAGGTGCATTGGAATGATTGTTTTTATATTAAATGTATGACTTGTTTGATGGCATTAAAAGTGTCAAAGGGCATGGGAGCCATTTTTATGATTGGAAATGGATTAATGCTTGTCATGATATTTATAAAGTAATAAAGTATTAGAAAAATGAATAATTAATGATAATTAATAGATTAAATAATAATAATATATATCTATATATATAAAGTAATATTTTATACTTTATGAAATAGTGAATATAATGGTTGTGTTGGATGTTGTGATTTGGAGGTTAAGGGCTTGTAATTATCATGATTTCTTCTTTAACTGCCTCCATGACTTCATGCATTAAATGAAGGAGTCCATTGGGAGAAGAAAATATGGAACATTTTACATTACATTTTTGGAATTCAAGGATTATTATCATTTTATTTGGAACGAATATGTTCTAGGTGAATATATCTAGCATGGGCTCAATTAGCATAGATTCGATAGTAAGAGGGAAGAAAATGATCAAGCTAACATAAAATTATAGGTCATAGTGTAAAATCTATTTGTTTTAAAGAATTAATATTTTTTGAAAAGAACATGAATGGTTAAATGGATGTGGTTACAGTAAATGGTATGTGTATGGTTGAAATTATGCATCATTTCTAAAATAAAATCATGTGATTATGAGAATATATTACAAACTACTATTTTATTTCTAAATCTTTATAATGTTTGAATTTGTATGTTATTTTCCTTTGAAAGTTTGTGCCAGGTTGGGATGTGTCTATTTGAACATGCATCGAGCATGGGTGCTAATCACTTGCTATGGAGAATGTAGCAATATTGATAAATTCACTTGTGTAAACTAGAGGAATGTTTATACTAGCCAAGTATTTCATGAACTTTAAACATAATGCTTAGTTTTTAGAAAACCTATATGAATATTTGTCATGTTTAAATCCATGGGTTGAGTGTTTATTATATTAAATAGAGGAAACAAAGATAATAGACCTAGAAATAACTTTGTCATTGGTTGTCTTGTTCGAATAAGTATACTTTAAATGATGATTGAAGCCTGAGAATGCTTTATGTTATGCATGTTATTAGAAAATAAGGAGAAGATTGTGCCATGTTGAATTTGAATTTGTAATGTTTGTAATGTGCCATTTTGAATATTATACTCTATATAACATTTGAATTTATATGTTATTTTACTTTGAAAGTTTGTGCCATTTTAGAATGTGTATATTTGACCATGCGTCGAGTATGGGTGCTAATCACCTAATATGGAGAAAATAATAATATTGACCAAGTCACTAGTGTAAACTAGAGGAATTTTTATGCTTGCCAAGGATTGCATGAAATTTAAACATAATGCTTAGTTTTTAGACAACTTATATGAAGATTTTTCATGTTTAAAGCCATGGGTTGAGGTGTTTATTATATTAAATAGAGGTGATAGAGAAAATAGACTTTGAAATGGCTTTGTGATTGGTTGTCTTGTTTGAATAACTATACTTTGAATGATGATTGAAGCCTGAGAATGCTTTATGTTATGCATATTTATTAGAATACTTTTATGGTTCTTATGCATGCAGGACCATGTACATTCCTTTGATGAGAAGGAGAATAATAACAAAAAAAGGTAAGTATGATATGATGATAGTGTGAAATATCACCATGGCTCATAGGTTGCATCCATATTGGCACATTGGAATGATTGTTTTATATTAAATGTATGTCTTGTTTGATGGTAATAAATGTGCCAAAGGGCATGAGAGGTATTTTGGTGATTGGAAATGGTTTAATGCTTTCCATGATATTTATAATATAATAAAGGATTATAAAAAATTAATAATGAATGATACTTAATAGATTAAAAAATAATATATATATATATAGTAATATTTTATACTTTATGAAATATTGGATATAATGGTTGCGTTGGATGTGATTTGGGGTTAAGGGATTGTAATTGTCATGATTGCTTCTTTAAATTCCTCCATGAATTCGTGCATGAAAATGAAACAGCCCATTCAGATAAAAAATATGGAACATTTTACATTGCATGCTTGGAATTTGAGGATATTATCTTTTCTATTTGGCACAAATGTGTTCTAGGTGAATATATCTGGCATGGGCTCAATTAGCATATATTGGATAGTGAAAGGGAATAAAATTATCAAGCTAAGGTAATGGTAGCATATTATGTTTTAGCATTTGAAAGTGCAATAAAATATTATTTTCTAGAAGACCAAGATATTACACCAAATCTAACATAAAATATGTACCAGAAGTGATTTCCCTATCATAAATGCTTATATACAATTAATATCCTTATACCAAACCACTTAAAGTTTATTTTATGTTACATAAAGTTTATTTTATGTTACATAAAAGTTCCTATAAGAACCCTCCTAGCACCACTAAAGAATATTTATGAATTGGTGAATTATACTTGTTATATTTCTAGAATATGGTACTGTTGATGGTTCTTATGCATGCAATACCATGTACATTCCTTCGATGAGAAGAAGAATATTAATGGAAAAATATAATTGGGATATGATGACAGTGTGAAATATCACCACGGCTCATAGGTTGCATCTATATAGGCATATTGGAATGATTGTTTTATATTAAATGTATGTCTTTTTTTATGGCAATAAAAGTGCCAAAGGGTATGGGAGCCATTTTGGTGATTGGAAATGGTTTAATGCTTGTCATGAAATTTATAAAATAATAAAGGATTAGAAAAAATTAATAATGAATGATAATTAATAGATTAAAAAATTATATATATATATATATATATATATAATTTTTTAATCTATTAATTATCATTCATTATTAATTTTTTCTAATCCTTTCTTATTTTATAAATATCATGACAAGCATTAAACCATTATTATATATATATATATATATATATATATATATATATATATATAATGTAATATTTTATACTTTATGAAATATGGATATAATGGTTGTGTTGGATGTTGTGATTTGGAGGTTAAAGGCTTGTAATTATCATGATTTCTTCTTTAACTTCCTCCATGAATTCATGCATGAAAATGAAGGAGTTCATTGGAGAATAAAGGATGAAAAATTTTACATTGCATGCTTGGAATTCGAGGATTATTATCTTTTTTATTTTGGACAAATGTGTTGTAGGTGAATATATCTGGAATGGGATAAATTAGCATAGATTGGATAGTGAGAGGGAATAAAATGATCAAGTTAACATAAAATTATAGGTCATTGTCTAAAATCTATTTGTTTTCAAGAAATTATATTTTTTGAAATGAACATGAATGGTTAAATGGATGGGGTTATAGTAAATGGTTTGTGTATAGTTGAAATTTTGAGTCATTTCTAAAAGAAACTCATGTGCTTATGAGAATATATTACAAACTAATATTTCCTTTATAACTCTTTATAATGTTTGAATTTGTATGTTATTTTCCTTTTAGAGTTTGTTCCATGTTGTATTGTGTATATTTGACCATACGTCGAGTATGGATGCTAATCACTTGCTATGGAGAATGTAACAATATTGACAAATTCACTTGTGTAAACTAGAGGAATTTTTATGCTAGCCAAGGATTGCATGAACTTTAAACATGATGCTTATTTTTTAGACAACCTATGTGAATATTTTTCATGTTTAAAACCATGGTTTGAGGTGTTTATTATATTAAATAGAGGTGAAAAATATAATAGACCTAGAAATAACTTTGTGATTGGTTGTCTTGTTAAAATAAGTATACTTTAAATGATGATTGAATCCTGAGAATACTTTAGTTATGCATGTTTATTAGAATACTTTGATGGTTCTTATCCATGCATGACCATGTAAATTCCTTCAATGAGAAGGAAAATATTAATGGAAAAAGGTAAGTGGAATATGATGATAGTGTGAAATATTACCATGAATCATAGGTTGTATACATATTGGTGTATTGCAATGATTGTTTTATATTAAATGTATGTCTTGTTTGATGGTAGTAAAAGTGCCAAAGGGCATGGGAGCCATTTTGGTGATTGGAAATGGTTTAATTCTTGTCATGAAATTTATAAAATAATAAATGATTAGAAAAATGAATAATGAATGATAATTAATAGATTAAAATATAATATATATATATATATATATATATATAGATCAAGTAATATTTTATACTTTATGAAATAGTGGATATAATGGTTGCGTTGGATGTTGTGATTTGGAGGTTAAGGGCTTGTAATTATCATGATTGCTTATTTAAATTCCTCCTTGAATTCATGAATGAAAATGAAAGAGCCCATTGAGAGAAAAAAAGATTGAATATTTTACATTGCATGCTTGGAATTTGAGGATTATTATATTTTTTATTTGGTACGAATCTTTTCTAGTTGAATATATCTGGCATGGGCTCAATTAGCTCATATTGGATAGTGAGAGGGAATAAAATGATCAAGATAAGTTGATAGTAGCATATTATTCTTTGGCAATTGAAAGTGCAATAAAATATTATTTTCTAGAAGACCACGAGATTGCACCAAATCCAACATGAAATATGTACCAAAAGTGATTTCCCTATCATAAATGCTTATATCCAATTCCTATCACTATACCAAACCACTTCAAGTTTATTTTATATTGCATAAAATATCCTATAAGAACCCTCCTAGAACCACTAAGAAATATTAATGAATTGGTGAATTATACTTGTTCTATTTCTAGTTTATGGTATTTTTGATGGTTCTTATACATGCACGACCATGTGCATTCCTTCGATGAGAAGGAGAATATTAATAGAAAAATGTAAGTGGGATATTATGAAAATATGAAATATCACCATGACTCATAGGTTGCATCCATATAGGCACATTGGAATGATTATTTTGCATTAAATGTATGTCTTGTTTGATGGCAATAAAAGTGCCAAAGGGCATGGGAGCCATTTTGGTGATTGGAAATGGTTTAATGCTTGTCATGATATTTAAAAAATAATAAAATATTAGAATAAATTAATAATGAATGATAATTAATAGACTAAAAATTTATATATATATATATATATATATATATATATATATATATATATATAAAGTAATATTTTATACTTTATGAAATTGTGGATATAATGGTTGTGTTGGATGTTGTGATTTGGAGGTTAAGGGCTTGTAATTATCATGATTTCTTCTTTAACTTCCACCATGAATGCATGCATGAAAATGAAGGAGTCCATTGCGAGGAGAAAATATGGAATATTTTACATTGCATTCTTTGAATTCGAGGATTATTATCTTTTTTATTTGGCACAAATATGTTCTAGGTGAATATATCTAGCATGGGCTCAATTAGCATAGATTGGATAGTGAAAAGAAAGAAAATTATCATGCTAACATAAAATTATAGGTCATAGTCTAAAATCTATTTGTTTTAAAGAATTGATATTTTTTTAAAAGAACATGAATGGTTAAATGGATGTGGTTACAGTAAATGGTTTGTGTATGGCTGAAATTTTGAGTCATTTCTAAAAGAAACTCATGTGCTTCTGAGAATATATTACAAACTACTATTTCCTTTCTAACTCTTTATAATGTTTGAATTTTTATGTTATTTTCCTTTGAAAGTTTGTACCATGTTGGAATGTGTCTATTTGACCATGCATCGAGTATGGGTGCTAATCACTTGCTATGGAGAATGTAGCAATATTGACCAATTCACTTGTGTAAACTAGAAGAATTTTTATGCTAACCAAGTATTGCATGAAATTTAAACAAAATACTTAGTTTTTATACAACCTATATGAATATTTGTCATGTTTAAAGTCATGGTTTGAGGTGTTTATTATATTAAATAGAGGTGACAAAGATAATAGACCTGGAAATGATTTTGTGATTGGTTGTCTCATTTGAATAAGTATACTTTAAATGATGATTGAAGCCTGAGAATGCTTTATGTTATGCATGTTATTAGAAAATAAAGAGAATATTGTGCCATGTTGAATTTGAATTTGTAATGTTTGTAATGTGCCATGTTGAAGATTATACTCTATATAATGTTTGAATTTGTATGTTATTTTACTTTGAAAGATTATGCCATGTTGGAATGTTTCTATTTGACCATAGGTTGAGTATGGGTGCTAATCACTTGCTATGGAGAATATAGCAATATTAAACAATTCACTTGTGTAAACTAGAGGAATGTTTATGCTAGCCAAGGATTGCATGAACTTTAAACATAATGCTTATTTTTAAGAAAACCTATATGAATATTTTTTATGTTTAAAGCCATGGGTTGAGGTGTTTATTATATTAAATAGAGGTGACAGAGATAATAGACCCGGAAATGACTTTGTGATTGGTTTTCTTGTTCGAATAAGTATACTTTAAAAGATGATTGAAGCCTGATAATACTTTATGTTATGCATATTTATTAGAATACTTTGATGGTTCTTATGCATGCAAGACCTTTTACATTCCTTCAATGAGAAGGATAGTATTAACAAAAAAAGGCAAGTGGGATACGATGAAAATATGAAATATCACCATGACTCATAGATTGCATCCATATTGATGCATTAGAATGATTGTTTTATATTAAATGTATGTCTTGTTTGATGGGAGTAAAAGTGCCAAAGGTCATGGGAGCCATTTTGATGATTAGAAATAGTTTAATTCTTGTCATGATATTTATAAAATAATAAAGGATTAGAAAAAATTAATAATGAATGATAATTAATATACTAAAAAATAATATATGTATATATATATAAAGTAATATTTCTTTGGTATTAATTTAAAGAGAGGGTTTTGAAAGGGTCACCACAACCTTATACATACATCCACACTCTCAACCATAATAACAATCTCCAAAATATTATACCTATTAGGAATAACCGAGAGAGTTTAATTCCTAATAACCATAATTATTCCGAAGAGAATTTAGAAAAGCACAATGCTTTGAAGGTAAAACAAACTCTAACAAACTTCGGTCAAAGGGCAAAGTGAGACCAAACACCTCTTCCAATGAGATCCAAAGGGATGTTCGACTCCTCCTTAAAAAACAAAGCATCATGAGCCTCTTTCCTAGCAAGGGATACTACGTCATTCGGGACATCATTTTTCTAAACAAAAAAAAAACATAATGGACACCACGGTTGGCCAGCATATCAGCCAATGCATTCCCCTCATAGAACACATGGTGAATGTTCACCTGTTCAAAAGCATACAAAAATCTCCTAGCTTCTATAATAAGATTAAGAACATTACAACTAGGTGTACATTCCCCTTTGAGCATCTTGATTATGTTCAATGAGTCACCTTCGATTTCCACATTTTGACAGCCAACATCCGCTAATAGTTTCATCCCCATATAAGTTGCATGAGCCTCCATGAAGTGTGAATATTGGGAATCAATGGGTTTAGGAAACACCATGAGGATGTCACCATTATCATTTTGCACAATGCCACTTGCTCTAGCATTGTCGGGGTTATCCTTTGAGGTCCCATAGAAGTTGAGTTTCAGCCAATTGGGAGCCAGATGGGCCCTCTTAATTCTTGCTCTAGGATCAGGTTTGGGCGGGGGGTCAAGGAAGAGGGCTCCAAACCAATTTAACTTCCAAATCAACTTCATCAAAGGAGGAGAGCACCTTGGGCTGTTTACCCACAAAGGTAGCCAAGACATTATCCGATGCTCTGTTAATGATCTTAGTACCCACCTTTACAAAATCGGTCTTAATGACATTAAAAGCATAAACATTTTATTCTTTCCACACCCCCACCACACGTGGAAGCATAATTTTCCATAACCAAGATATCCATTGGGACACGAACGACGAACACCATTGAAGGATGCTATCCATCAACGTACCTAGAAACACCCAATAAATGTTAAACCAATTAAAAATAAACATAAATACTTGCCATGTGAACAGGAATATGAGGAGAAGATGTTGCATGGATTCCCAGTCCAATTTGCACAAATAGCATCTGTTCACCATAATGTGACCCCTATTTCAAATATTCTCCAAAGAAAGTATTTTATTTTGAGCCATCATCCAGAAATAAATATTGATCTTTGGGATTAGTCTTTTAATATAAATAGGATTCATTGGAAAAAGGAGTCTCATCTTCTGGGAGAAGGAAGGAATAAGTTGATTTCATAGTAAAGTCACCTTCAGCATCCCCACTCCAAATCAAGCTATCTCTAGAATTGACCTGTATGATCGCATACCTGTTAAGTTCCACTAAAATTATTTGCAAAATGACCAAATCATTTTGGTTGGACACCCAATAGGTATGAGAATTCGATAAACACCTACTATTGACAATAGGCATATATTGGGAATCCCAAATTTTGCCTTCCTCCATAACTTTCAAAGCAAGAGCCCTGAGATTTGGGTCATCCAATAACAACTCTTCCCTCAACCAATGGTCTTAACAAAACTTGACCTTTATCCCATCACCAATGATCCACTTGCTTTTAGCCTTCACAAAGTCCCTGATCTTCATTAAGCTTCTCAAAAAAATGGAGCCTCTCGGGTAGAGATTGTCTGACAAGAAAGAATTAAATCCATATTTCTCTTTAAGGATAGAACACTAAGGTCTCTCAGTGTTTGAAGCAACCAACCACCCTGATTTAACAACTAGGGATCTATTCATAAGTTTTGCTCTTTTCCAATTAAGACCTTCATCCTTTCTCCTCTTGCAAATCTAATTCCAAGCCACCAAGCAGTACTTGCCTTTTAAATTCGATCCAACCTAAAGGAACATTTTACAAATACAATCAATTTTATCTATTACTTTAGTAGGGAGCATGGATAAGGACATGAAATAAATGGGTATGCTCTGGAGCATGCTTTGTGTTAGAATAAATCAATATTCTCTTAAGTTTCACTAGGATACACACTTGAGTTTCCACTCCTCCATGTGTCAGGAGAACTCTTAGTGGTGTCTTCATCAGGTTTGATGAGTTCCACTCCTCCATGTGTCAGGAGAACTCTCAGTGGTGTCTTCATCAGGTTTGATGAGTTGTTGTAATCCAAAGACTCTCAATGATCAACTCTTCTATTTATACAGAGTTGATCCTAGAGATAAATCAATTAGTTCCACTCTTCTCTTCATATTTTGTGTAATACTTTGCATATTTATTATTGTAAAATTCTTACATGGTACCAGAGCAGGATAGATTTTGCTAGTATTCTCTCTTGAAGGTTCTAGGATCTGATTCATTTACTTTGGATAATTTTTTTTGGCTATCTAAACTACAAAATTTTGCATTAGTCTCCTTTTATCCATTGTTATTTTTCCATATTTCAGCATATTTATTTTTTATTTGTTGCATGTTCCTGAATTGCTTGAGGAAATTTTTTGAGAAAATATAGTCATTTCCTTTTTTTTAACATGGTTAACCTATGTGAAGGCGCTTTTTTGCCCTTCCCTTTTAAAAGGAAAATATATTTTTTTTCTTTATTTTTTTTCTCGACATTTTCATATTGGAAAAGTATTCTAACACTTCTAGTTATTTCCTTCTTTTTCGATATCAAAAGGAAAAATCATGGAATAACTAAAGTGTTATTTTAGAGATTATTTTATGAGTTTATATTTGCTCGTGAGGATTTAAATATACCTCACTCATTATTATTAACTCATTGTTCGATCTCACATTTTCTAATGCTCTTATTCTCAATGTTCATTCTCAACATATATGAGATTATAGTCATTGGAAATACTACCACTCTCATTGGTGCATGAAAGTAGGAGGATACGGAAACAAAAAATAAAAATGCCAAGTACGATGCGTGTAAAACCAAACTTAACGCTGAAAGCCTATATATTGAGAAATGCATGAAAGGAAAGAACATAAACACATCAACACAAGATAAAAGCAATATGGAATGCAGCCCTCTTTATTGATATGCTTTTAAAGTCATGTTACAATACGTCTCCTTCCTTTTTAGGGGATAGGAGCGTCAAATATGTTTCTTATCACATCCATGGATAGCAAATCTTTCTTTCGCGTGCCCACATGTAATATGGGTGGACCAAAACATTTCCGCCAGTTGTGTATATGAGTTTTGACTCCTTACTGCTCCTCTGATGTCAAAGACCTGCATTCAAGGAAACAGAAAAGATTAGTAGCACCTACAGATAGAATAGAACATGTATTTCCCAAGGCCTACTATTAGTGTATGCATGAAAATATTAAACCGATAACCAAATAATATCAAAATGATCTAGAAATTTGACAAAAGCATGAATATGTTACCAAGAAGCCACTACAAAAGGAACAGTTGGGAAATTCCTTACATATTTGTATTCGCTCTAGGGTGGGACGAATACCTCCTACAACAAATTGTTAAAAAGCACCTTCTTCAATGTACTATCCAAAAAACCCCAAATGACCTGCAAAGTTGGGGTTAGCTAATTGGGGGTATTTTGGAAAGACCCAGAAGGTCAGATTTCTCCAATTTGGCCTCCATCACCCAGATTTTGATGATGCCATCTGCAAGTTAGTAAAGGCAAGAAATGATAAAAACCTAGTAAAAAATGCTCAGAATGAAGTTAAATTTAAACTAAAGCATATTTAAATAATCTAGAATAAGATGCAAAAATAAAATAAATAAAATATAACACAAATTTCTAATCAATCCAGGGTGGGGCGTTTAGAACTGCGACAGCTTGGGGGATGCCTGGGGACAGGATGCCCATCGTTTGGGACTTTTTTTTGGCACCAATCCACTTGGTATGGGTCCAAAACCTCTTATGGAGTGTTGTAGGCAAATTTTGTGGGATATTGTGGCCAAAAATTGGGTTTTGGGTCTTGATTTGCGCTCCCAATATTCACCCAATAACCTCCCTTTCGAATGAGAGATTAAGGATGTGAAAGGCACAAATCGCAAGTAGGTATGTAAATTGGCAGCACTTCATTGCTCAAATGCTCCCTCTCTGTTCTCTTTTTTGGGTGAGAAAACTCACCAATTTATAGACCTAGTGTCTCTCTATTTGAATTGCGCATGCGAGGGTGCAACTTGAGTTGTTTGTCCTATTTTGACAGAAAATATAATTCCCTAATTTAGAATCTCCTTGCATGAGGTCTCCAAAATAAAAGACATGCATGACTGAAGTCTCTCTCCTTGATTTGAAGTCGTTCCTCTCAATTGCATGGCCTGAAGTTGCAGTTAACTGGCGGACTTGTTGAGGTTTGACTTTTTGCCGATCAAACCTACTATTCGCCCCACCCTGGAATGAATTCTGATATTCATCCCTGAGTGGAACGAATGCCAGTTTGTATTCGTCCCTGGGTGGGACGAGTAGAGAGCAAGGTGCCAAAAAGGTGCCAAATTGACCTCTGACCTCCAAAACTGCTTTTGGGAGTGGTTAGGACCACTGTTTAACCTTTGGGGGCTGCCCTAGGGTTTGTGTGTGTCAATGTGATCAGCGCTTGTCGTCACATAATCATATTGGTGTTGTTTTGGTGTCTACAGATGCCCATTTTTGGGATGCACTGTGCAAGGCGCAGCGCTGAGCAAAAATAGATAACCAAAGCACTAATGATTAGGATTTCTTAGTAACCTAACCAACTCTTGATGCCCCAAGTATGGAAAAGGCATACATTCTTGAATCCTTGCTTCTGACGAGCTAAGGAACTTAATTCAAGTGTTAACCTTTTTCGGTGAGGTGTTACTTGAGCTTGGACATTGATCAATCATGAATAGGCAAAGGGCGCAACCTTTTGTCTGTGGGAACCTTGAGTTCATGATTCACAAATGCCAAGTGTTTGATCAACTTGTGATTATTGCTTGTTTGCTACCCCAAGCAAGGGCATGATTGTCTTTGTCAATGATCCTTTGAATGTGTGCCATTTCCTTGATTGGGTATGTTTTTGTTGATTGGTGACTAAGTGTGACTATCCCCTCAAGCGACGAATCGATGAGGGAATGACCGACATGAGAAACACAATGAGTCGCTTGACCCAAGATGACTTAGGTAAGGGTGCCTTCAGTTGTTTACCGTTGAATGTGAAAGTAGTTTTTGAACATTCTGACCTGTTTGTGGTGGGTTTGAACCCTTTTTGTGACGCATTTTGGAGCTGAAATTATCAAAAATCTGGCCTCCTGTGGAGCAATCCTACTATGGTAGCATTCTTAAGGAGTATGATAGTGACAATTTGCAACCCCAACGTCTATTTTGGATGCCAATAATGTTAGGCGCAAAAGCACCTTCATTCGGCAATGTTATTGCTATTTTTGGTTGGGTTTTGACCCTTTTTGCGACGTCGTTTGGGGATGAAATTCTCAAAAATTTGTCATCCCGTGGAGTGGTCTAGCTATGGTAGCCTTCTTAGGGAGTAGGATAGCAAGGATTTGTTACCCTGGCATATTTTTTGCATGCTCGAAATGTCAAGTGCAAAAGCACTCTCATTGGACATTTTTATTGCTTTGTTTTGGTGCATTTTTGTGCATTTTTTGTTGTTTTTGAAATTTTTTCTCTGTATTTGTCCCTGGGTGGGACGAATTCATATTTAGTATTCATTCCAAGGTGGAATGAGTGCTAACTAGAGTGATCGTCCCATGGGGAAACGATTACAGGCTCAAAAAGCCTATTTAAAGGCCAAAACTAGGTTTTGGGCTCATTTGCCTTTGTTTTTCCTAGCGATTTGGAGCTCTGAGGAGGAGGAGGTCAATTCTATGAAGCGAAGTGCTGCCGAATTTTTCCCAACACCATGATTTCATGGACCGGATCGATCGGCGAAGCTAAAGCGAGACCGATAAGTGATCCTCCTCGTTATTATTTGTTTGCATTATAGTTTTAAAACCATAATTTATTTGGTTTTTTTGTTTGGTATTTTGTTTTTCAAATGTAAAAATGAAAACCCTAGTTAAATGGATGTTGTTATTTTTGTGTTGTATGGCTTCATTAAAACTTAGGTTGAAATCCTAGTGGAAACCATGTTGTTTGTTCATTATTTGTAAACTAAAAGAAACCCTAGTCTAACAAAAATCCAAACTTAGCTTAAAACGTAGGTTAACCTTAGTTAAACAAAGATCAAAACTGAGTTTAAAAACTTAGTGTAAAACTTAGCTTAAAAACGTAGTTTAAAAACTTCACTTAACCTTAGTCATTTTTTGTTGTTTTTGTTTGTGGTTTTAATTTATCAGTTAAGAGTTAAAAACCCTAGGACTGAAAATTGTTCTGTGAATTTTTTTGTTTGTTTTTAATTTATCAGTTAAGAGTTAAAAACCCTAGTTTGACAGATGATTTTTTTTTTAATTTTTTTGTGTTTGTTTAATTTATCAATGTAAAGTTAAAAGCCCTAGTTTGAAAAATTAAGTTTTTTTTGAATTTGTTTTTTTTTTTTGTTTAATTTATCAAGTTAGAGGTAAAAACCTTATATTGACGAACTATTTTTTATGAATTTTTTTTGTTTTTGTTTAATTTATCAATTTAGAGTTAAAAACCCTAGGTTAACAAACTATTTTTTTTTAATTGTTTTGTTTTTTGTTTAATTTATCAATTTAGAGTTAAAAACCCTAGATTGACAAACTGTTTTTTATGAATTTGTTTTTGTTTTTGTTTAATTTATCAATTTAGAGTTAAAAACCCTAGGTTGACAAACTATTTTTTTTGAATTGTTTTGTTTTTTTGTTTAATTTATCAATTTAGAGTTAAAAACCCTAGATTGACAAACTATTTTTTATGAATTTGTGTTTGCTTTTGTTTAATTTATCAATTTAGAATTAAAAACCCTAGTTTGACAAACTATTTTTTTGAATTTGTTTTTTTTTTTTAATTTATCAATTTAGAGTTAAAACCCAAAATTGAAAACTATTTTTTATTGTTTGTAGCTGTACATTTTGCATTATGCATTACTGGATATTCATGTTATCGTTGTATATTTTTTCATGGTTTTAATGTTTTTATTTTGTTTTCTTTTGCAGGTTGTGAAGATCCGGTACCGTGTGCCCACGGTTTTCACTGAAGCACGGGAGGCGCTGACTTTGGCTGATTGGGATTGGCTTGATGCCCTTGGGCTCAAGAAGGTGACTTGACTAGAGCTAGTGGTCAGGGATCGGGCCTATCTGATGGCCCTGATCAACTTGTGGGATCCTCGGACTAATACCTTCCATCTCCCAATAGGGGAGATGATAGTTACTTTGGAGGATGTCTATCGAATTCTTTAGATTTTGATAGACGAACTGCCGATCAGGATGATGCCACGGGACCAGTGGACAGCAGTGTTGACACGCTGCTTTGGTCATGGGGAGGAGGTGGGGGTGGATAGCCCAGTGGAGAGGGTAGAGGGCGACTACCAAATTGGTGGTATTCTGGTATGGTGGTGGCTTGAGAGGGGTGTGTTGGGAGTGAGGCACATAGTATTGATGGGCCTCATTTCCAACATGCTGCTACCCGACTCTTCGGGTGTGAGGTTCCCATGGAACTTGCTGGAGGTGGTATTCAGGTTGGTGGAGTGTCCGACGGATGCATTGATGATCATGAGATGGGGACAGACTCTGCTGGCATAGCTCTATGATGAGTTGTACAAGGTCCATTGCCGAAGGTGGAAGGGGATTGGATGCAGCTACTTGTTGCAGTGTTGGGCTTGGTAGCACATACGGTGGAGAGGCTAGTGGGGTTACCATGGATGACTCGGGCAGAGATGGTGGATATGGATTGTAGACACCAAAATAGCACCAATCCGATTATGTGACTGCAAACACTGATCGCATTGACACACACAGCCCCAAGGGCAGCCCCTAGAGGTTAAACAGTGGTCCTAACCACTCTCACAGCAGTTTTGGAAGGTCAGAGATCAATTTGGCACCTTCAAGAACTTTGCTCAATATCCGTTCCACCCAGGAACGAATTCAAACTGGGATTCGCCCCACCCAGGGATGAATTCTAGATTCGCTCCAGGGTGGGGCGAATTGCAGGTTTGACGGGCAAAAAGTCAAATCTTGACAAATGGCAGCTCAGATCCGCCACTTAACGCTTCCTTCATCGCATGGGAGTATGGGTGAGCATTTTCGAGCGTTAGAGGCAATTACAAGGGCAGTCATGAAGTCCCTATTCGGGGAGGAATCTCCTTCCCCCTGGGAAGGCATGATTGCCAAGTGGTGCCTCTGCATGCCCATTTCAAGAGACCTCCAGGTCTATAAATTGGTGAGTTTCCTCACCCCAAAATATAGAGAGAAGGAGCATTTTGGAGCAACGAAGTGCTGTCATTTTACTTTCACACCCACACCCTTTTGAGTTGTGTCTTTCACATCCTTGATCTCTTTTGGAGAAGAGGTCATAGGGTGGTTACTGGAAGTACAAATCCGGAGCCAAACCCAACATTTGGCCACAATATCCCACCCAAATTTTTTGACAATACCCCACAAGAGGTTTTGGACCCATCCCAAGTGGATTGGTGCCGAAATCAGGCCTCAAACGGCGGGCGGCCTGCCCCATGGGCGCCCCCTCCCACACTGCTACAGTCCTAATCGCCCCTCTTCGGAGCGATGGGAATTCTGTGGTAGATTTTCTTTCTTTCATTTTTGCATTCAATTCTATGATGCTTAGATAGGTTGTCATTTAAATTTCGTCTCGTTTTGAACAATTTTGATCATGTTTTTATCTTTGCTCGCTTCTACTAACTTGCAGGTAGCATCATCAAATTCCCATTGATGGAGGTCAAATTGGGAAAATATGACCATCCGGGTCTTCCCAAAATACCCCCAATTAGCTAACCCCAAGTTTGCAGGTCTTTTGGAGCTTCCTAGGTAGGACATTTGGGACAGTACCTTTTCGGCATTTTGTTGCAGGTGAATTCGTCCCGCCCAGAGCGAATTCAAATCGGCGAGGAATTTCCTGACTGTTCCATTTGTAGTATTTTCTTTGGGATGTCTTGATGCCCCTATCAAATTTTTAGAGCATTTGGATTCATTTTAGTCATAGTTTAATTCATTTTTCTCATTCACTTATCGTAGGCTTGGGGATTGCATGCTCTATTTTATCCACAGGTGCTACTGACTGCTTCTTGTTCCTTTGAACGTAGGGTCTAGACATCGGAGGAGCAGCAAGGAGTCAAGACTCATCAATGCAAGTGGTGGCGACATTTGGTCCACCCATTTTACATGTGGGCACGCGAAAGAAGGAAGGGCATCCATGGATGTAACAAGAACGCATACTTAAACGCTCCTAGCCCTTGGAAGGGGAGGATGCGCATTGTAACCGAGTTGTGAAACATATCAATAAAAAGGGCTGTCTTCTTTATTTGCATTTGTTTCGTTTCGATTCGCTCATGCTTTCCCTCTTTTCATGCACTTTCAAATTCCTAGGATTTAGCGTTAAGTTTGGTTCGGTTTGCATCGCATCTTCGCTTTCCTTTTTGCTTCCGTATCCTCGTGCTTTCAGTGGTGATCACGGTGGGACCTTGTCCTCTATTTTTAAGATCAGATATCTGATCCAAACTTGGTTGTTTTTGCTTGCAGGTACCGAGTTTTCATACGCTGACTATTGTTCGTTCCATCAGGAGGCGGATACAAAGCTATAATTCATCTTACCCAGGGACGAATGGGAATTCGCCCCACCCTATGATGAATACAATCCTATAATTCATTCCCCCCTGGGATGAATTTGTCTATGAAGTTTCAGGATAGAAACTCAGAACCGACAGATTTGGGCAGAGAAGAGGTAAGGAGTCCTAAACTTTTCCTATCATTTTCTGTTGTTTAATTTTTGCTTCTATTAATTGTGTGCTTAGGGAAAGTTTTCTTTCATGTTTATTTTCTTTCATGCAAAATAAAAAGAACCCCACACATCACGTGGCAATTTAAACACCAAGGAGCTGGTCGTAAAACCCCAACCCTTGATCAAGACCAACGGTGGATTTCATCACCACCTTGGCTTGAATTTTTGCATCCATAAACCCCGATCGCTACTGTTGCTAGACGTAAATCCTGATGAAAGCTGATCGAGTGTAGTTGGGGTGATTCCCAGCACATGAGGATAAGTCTTCTATGGTAGGTGTCATAAATAGGGTGATTCCCCTTTCGTACCGCCTACGTTCCATGTACCATCTGCTCTCACGTACCTATAGTTTCCCTCACGTAAGGGTGGGTATATAGAGAGGTTGGTATATCGGCCTGGCAATGGTATATCGAAGGGGCGACCAATTTTGGGAGTCATAAGAGCCATCATATTGCATTTAAACGTTCTTTACAAAAACCTTCAAAAAAAAAAAACAAAACACACTAAACCAGGTTTAGGACACACTTTTAATATTTAAATGAGATAATCATTGCTTTGTGTGTGTGTGCTCTTTTCTATTTAGTGTAGCATAAAAATCATAAAAAGAGATAAAAATCTACATAGCTTGTAGGAAAGCACCACCATGGTGTACACCCGTAGCCAAGCCCAATCAAGGGCGAAAGCTACGAAAAGTGTACAAGGGGGCACAAGTCACCTCCGCTATAGCCCTAAGGACTTGGTCATTCCACCTTGGCGGCCTGACCCACAAGAGAGTCCACATCATTCCATGTCAGAATGGGACTATAGGGGCACCCCTTTGAGGGACATGCCCATTCATCATAGCCCCTTTCAAGAGGAGTCCTTACACGTGGCGCTCAACATAGACAGGAAGGCTCCCTTAGAAGCTCGATATGAGTGGCCACCGCGCGATGAAGTGCTAGAGTGGCATAGTGTCCATGAGGAGAGGCCACATGATTATGGCATCCCTCCTTTGCCCCCTCTCATTGTTAGAACCAATAGACAAACCTAGAGCACAAGGCTCCTTAAGCAGGGCGAGCCAACTCCACCCGCCCCTTTCACACATATGAAAGGGAGCATGAGGAAGACCATTACATTCCTCAAGAGCAATGTACAACGTGGGAGCCATGCGCTTCCGCACCTGCTATGTACCATGATCACCCCTTCGAGGCCAGAGCCTCGAGTAAATGCCGCCAACCTCGACAGAGGGAAGTGACCTATTGAGATCTCGGATCATCACGACCGAGGTAAGTGCATAGGAGAGGCATCTAGGCCTCCTAGGCTCAAGATGGTAGAACAAATTGACCTGGAAGTCGCCAGACATGCCGCCCACCAAGCGCAGATCACGCGGCTTGAGCAAGACCAACAGTAGCTAGAGCATCTATATCGCCTTAGCAAAGAGCGCATTCAGTGCCAAACAGATGAGCTGCTCCATAACACGGTGCCTGAGAGGGTTCCAACCCCTCACACCCAAAGAGCAGAACCATATGAGAGGCACAACCCCTTGGTGCGAGATAGGTCTCCACGACCTTACCAAGTGCTGCCTCCGAGACCTCCTAGACCTGAACGGGAGGCCACTCCCTAGAACAATGATGGGCTCCCTCCGTGGGGACCCACCCATGGTCATAGGTCTCACCCAGAAACTCCTCGAGAAGCCTATGAGGAGTATGAACAGGAAGAGGAGCGGGCCAAAATGCCCTATCAAGGTGGAGGGGTTGCTATCCGGCCACCCCTCCATAGGCCTCAAGTCTCCCACAACCCACAATGGGAGCAAACTAAAGAGGAAGAGATTAAATCTTTCGATGCATACAAAGCGCTGCTAGAGCATTTGGAGTCTATGGAAACCAAAGCTTCTGGGCCCCAAAAGCCCATGTTACGCCAACTCCGTAGTCATCCTATGCATCCATCAGTGCCTACACCCCCTTACCCTGAACACTTTAAGCTGCCTCAGTTGGCAATATTTAAGGGTGAGGAGGATGCCCAAGAGCATGTGACCAGATTCCTGAGCCAATGTTTTGGCATTCAGGACAATGATGCGTTGTTGCTAAGGACATTTATAACCACATTCATGGGCCCTACCTCGGATTGGTTCACTCAATTGCTGAAGCACAACATCAGTAACTTGGATCAGTTAGTGGATGCATTCCTCGAACGCTTCACCTTTAACACCAAGAAGAAGGCATCACTAAGTGACCTGGCCAGCCTCAGGAAGTATGAGGAAGAAACCATGGTGGCCTATGGGAATCGGTGGAGGACTCTGCTTTCCAAGCTACCCTACCTCCCTCCTATGTCCGACCTTACACAAATGTTCTCACGAAGCTATTTGAGATCGATCTCTATGCTATTGTAGCTGTAGCAATATGCCACCTTAGAGGAAGCTCTAGCGCAAGCCAGAATCATCGAAGAGATCAAGATACAGGATGGCGAGATTGCCAAACCTAAGAAGAAAGAATGGAACAAGAACACAAAAATAGGGACTACGCAACAGAAACCCGCTATGGTCAATCAAGTTGCTATAAATGTCCCTAAGCCTGCACAAGAAATACAACCTCAAAAGGCTAACTATCAGGCAGTGCCTCCTAATAATTATGAAAGAGAAAACCAGAAGCAGGAGCAAAATCAGTAGCGTCACCCTAGGCGATAGTACACACCTTATACGGAGTCTAGGGACTCCCTATTTGACCGCTTGTCAGCGGTGAACTTGATCAACCTTCCAGAGATCCAAACCATAGATCCCAATGCACCGAAGCCTAAGGGATACCGGGAGGACTTGTATTGTAGGTTCCACAGGCGGAGGGGACATGACCTGAATGCATGTTGGAAGTTCAAAGGTTTGATACAAGACCTAATTGACAATAAGACGTTGGCAGTGGACAACCCCGTAGCGCCAAACAACCAACAGATGGGAGTTTTCAAAGACCCCTTGCCTGCCCGTGAGGCACAGGAAAAACCCCTTCAAGTCAATGAGGTGCAACAGAATTGCCCCATGCAAGGGTATGTAGGAATGATAAGCATAGTGACTAGGAACAAGAGATACCCAAGAGTTGCCCCCGAGGCAGCCACAAGAGAGGTTCCATCGACGTCACAACCTCAACAACACCCTATGCAACCACCTCCGCCTAGACCCATGGCCATGATTCGGACCAAACTCACATAGAGCTTGAGGACCACGTCGGCTAGGCTCTCCATATACGAGCTTATACAACAATCAACACCCCATCGAGAGGCTCTAATGGAGATATTGAAAGCCATCGAGTTGCAGCCCCATGAAGCGAATTCCTTCAACAACTTCGTGGGACATGTCAAACGATGCATGGAGCCAGTCATCACCTTTCGAGAGGATGAAGTTAAATCAGTGTCTGATGACATGGCAGATCCACCCCTGCACGTTATCACATGGGTCAATGGGATCCCGTATAAGAGGGTGTTGGTAGACACTGGCTCATCCAGTAACATCATTACCACAGCGGCATTGAAACATCTGAAGTTGCTAGCCTCTCACATCATGGCTTCCACCTATACACTACGAGCATTCAATGATGTGATATGCTCGATAGTTGGCACAATTGTCCTACCCATTCAAGTAGGACAAAAGATGATACCTACATTGTGCCATATTTTGGAAGGTGAGATGGCTTATAACATCTTGCTAGGGTGGCCATGGATCAGGGACATGAAGTGTGTCCCTTCGATAGCTCATCAGTGTTTGAAGTATACATTTGAAGGGGAAGTACATGTAGTCCCGATGGACTTGGAACCCTTCAAATATTGCAATGCGGTGCAGCTGATGCCGCAATCGACCCTTCCATCGATGCACTTGGATTTTTAGTTAAATCCATCTAGATAGGGTCTGATTTCGCAAGCATCCCTGGTGATAAATCCATCAAAACCCTAGCCAGGTACATCTTCATCATCTGGTCCTTCACCAACAATGCCACCTATCATGGCTAAATAGAAGGACAAAGGGAAGCAAACCCTGGAAGAGGCTCAACCCCTAGAAGAGGCACTGCCAATAGTATCAACCATCTCTACCGAAGAGATGCCTAGAAAAATGGAAGTTGAGGCTCCTAGTTCACCCAACATGGAGTGGATTCAGGAAGAGCTTCCGTTCCCTCCCCCTCAATCACCAACAATCACTGTTGAAATGGCCAATACGGGCCTAGGGGAGTATCTGGTGTGGAATGTTGTAGCAACGACCGCACTAGAGTCCATGCAAGACATGGGGAGACCTCGCCTCCCCATCGGTACAATTGTTCCTTTAGGCTACCCGCCAAACCAGACAAACTTTGTGTATGGGGGCCTTGATCATGGTACTGAGCCATGCATGCAAGAGGACGAAGATGAAGAGCCCTTTGCAGAAGATGTCAACTATCTGTCTAACCCGGACTTCGCTCTGAGATATCTTGGCCAATGCAATTGGCATGGATATGGGCTAGGCAGGTATGAGCAAGGAGTGCGTGTCCTTTGCCAGCCAAGATACCAAATGCCTTATGACAAGTCGGGCGTGGGGTTCAACCACCCCCTGCCCTTGGACATCTTGGTAGAGAACATGCAAGGCCTAGGGATAGGCAACAAGGGTGGATTGGCATCAGATCCCTATGCCAACCCGAACACAACGTATACATTGGGAGATTACCTCCCATGGTCAACAACCACCCTTGTTAACCTCAATAACCCTTCCCCTTTGCTAGAGAGAGGCGAAAGTTTGGGGACTCACTTTCAAGGAGGGTATAAATAGTGTCAAGAGGGATCTTCGGAGGATGAATCAGAGTATGAACCAACATCATATGACCCCTTCGAATCAGATAGTGATCACTCACAAGTGATCCCCATGAATGACTATCAAGAGAGCCTCTTGACAATGTTCCCTCTAGAGGCTCCAATCGAGCCAGTGCCGCGTCAAGAGAATCAGGTCCCCCCATGGAGAGTGGAACAACCACAATGGGGCCAGATTAATTTGCTCGAGCAGGACGAGCCTGTAATGCCTCAAACAGTTGTCGGAGCCAACGAGGGCTTTTGGATCTCCGATAGTGATTACGAAGATGAAATAGAAATGACATATCTTAATCACATGCGATAGATGCAGCAACCATACCCCTTGGAGATTAACGACATATTTGAATAGCTGGGCATAGTGCCAGGGCATGAGTGGTACGTAGACCCAGCGGGGTGGGACCAAGTGTTGGATCCGCCACTCCAGGTATATGAAGAGCACCTTCCACCCCGAGACCCTAGAGTGATATCAGTGCCGAGGGTAGACCCTATCCTCCTATCAGCACATAGGGCCGATCCATTCATGCCAATACCTCCAGAGCCAGATCCGAAGCACAAGAATCATCTAGAGTGTTTAAGCCACCACACCCATGGTAATGGAGACCAAAATCATTTCATCAACATGATCTCCATTGACTTAACCGCCCCCATCCGCAATCCGGCTGATCCAGCATGGTCATTGCATCTAGACATAGATGCCATAGACTGGGATCGCATCAATTCACCTCCATCCCCATCAGAGTACTGGCCTTTCGGTAAAATGCTTCATTTTACCCCAGGGTCAACTCAGGATATCTTCCATGCTGAAGAGGAACCCGAGGTTCCCAACGTAGATTTAAACTCAGCAAATGATATCCATTTGATCCCGACTCCACATCAGTTGGAGGATGGATCCCACATGTCGATCGAGGAGACGACTGACGTAGACATCGGCTTGGATCCAATGAATCCATAGATCATCAAGCTAGGGGTAAGCTTATCCCCCGAAGAGCAAGCCGACTACATTACCCTTCTCAAAGAGAAGAAGGAGGTTTTTGCATGGTCCTACAGAGACATGTCGGGGCTAGATCCGTAGCTAGTCATGCATAATCTAACGCTTGATCCGAAAGTCAAGCCAGTTAAGCAAAAACTATGCAAGATGCACCCAACGGTGGCCTTGATGGTCAAAGATGAATTGCAAAAGTTGTTGGATGCACAGTTTGTCATCTGCATGGATTATCCGCCATGGCTGTCCAACATGGTGCCCGTCAAAAAGCCCGATGGGAGGATTCGCATATGCACTAATTTTTGAGATCTAAACAAAGCGAGTCCTAAGGATGATTTCCCCTTGTCGAGCATCGACGCATTGGTAGACGCTACAATGGGCCACGAAATGCTATCCCTCATGGATGGTTTCTCGGGATACAATCAGATTCGTATCAATCCCGAAGACCAACTAAAAATGGCGTTCACAATGCCTTGGGGGACATTTTGTTATAAGGTTATGCCTTTTGGCCTTAAAAATGCTGGCGCCACCTACCAACGTGCCATGACGTACATCTTCCATGATTACATGCATAAAACTTTGGAAGATTACATGGATGATTTGTTGGCCAAATCTCTTTTGCGCCCAGATCATCTCGATGACTTAAGCAAGATCCTCGACCGCCTCATGGAACATAAAGTCAGACTGAATCCCAAGAAGTGCGTATTTGGCGTCACATCTAGAAAACTCTTGGGTTTCATAGTCTCAAAGCGAGGCATCGAGGTGGACCCAAACAAAGTCAAGGCAATCCTTGAAATGCTTCCCCCAACTACCATCAAGCAGCTCAGAAGCCTGCAAGGAAAGGTCGCGTCAATCAAGCGCTTCATAGCGCAGCTATCTGACAAGTGCCGACCCATGAACAAATTATTGCACAAGGGGGTAGCATTTCACTGGGATGACGAGTGCCAGTCAGCCTTTGATGACATTAAATGATACTTGGCTTCGCCACCAGTATTGGCACCACCTAGACCAGGAGTGTCATTCTACTTATACATCTCAGCTACTGAGGTGGCACTGGGCGCCATGCTAGCCCAGAAGAATGAACTTCACAAAGAACAGGCTACTTACTATCTTAGCCGCACCCTGGTCAGTTATGAACTTAACTATGCATACGTCGAGAAACTCTGCTTGGCAGTGGTGTTTGCTACCAAAAAGCTATGCCACTACATGCTGAGCAACACTACGTATGTTGTGTCTAAGGAGAATCCATTGCGGTACATGATGAGTCGTACTTATCATAGTAGCCGCACGGCGAAATGGATCATGTTGTTGATGGAATTTGACATAGAGTTTATTGGACAGAAATCCATCAAAGGACAGGTCATAGCCGATCAACTAGCAGAGGCTCCTCTCGAAGACGATCAGCCTCTGGTCATAGAACTACCCGATGATGGGGTCTTCCATGTCTCAGAATCGCCAGATTCTGATGAGCCTGAGTCACAGGCCGACATAACCCTATTTTTTGATGGTTCTAAATGTGAGCAAGGAGGTGGCACGGGAATTGTATTCTTCACACCGCAAGGGGCTCCAATGCCTCTGTCCTTTAAATTAGACTTCCCGTGCACCAACAATAATGCAGAATATGAAGCCTTGCTCATAGGTCTTCAGACAACAATCACCATGAACATCAAATGATTGAACATCTTTGGTGATTCGTTGTTAATTGTCAACCAAGTCAAAGGGGTATTCCAATGTAAATGCCCAGTTCTATAGGCCTACAAAGCCCTTGTGGACAAATTCTTGGTGAAGCTTGAATGGTACGACATCGAGGCACTCCCTCGATCATCGAATCATTTTGTGGACACTATGGCCTCCTTGGGGTCACTAATCCCGCAAGACCTTTCTGGTGATATGACAACCATTCAAGTCAAAACACTATCGCAATCCATGATGGACCGTGCAAGCTCTAACTTGATGCCAGGAATCCACATGATCCAGATTGAACCACCTCAAGATAGGTTCTCTCGAATCCATGATCATCTGAAACATGCCAACTAGGGGTCCTTGTTCTCCCCTACTCCCATTAATAGCAACACAACGCTATTCTTACAAGTTCTCTCCCGCTCAACGTTTTCTAGGGATGAACTTCAAGAGGGATTGGTTGTTCATACCATCGAGGCTTTCGATCAGCAGGATTGGTATTTACCCATGAGGGACTACCTCAAGTTAGGTAACCTCCCACTTGGATTGATGCATGCCACAAAATGAGCATTCAAGCAGAAAGCGGCAAAGCATGTCTTGTTAGGAGACATTTTGTACCATCGTAGCTATGAAGGGATCCTCCTTCGATGCTTGGACCAGCAAGAGTCCACTTGGGCGATCGCCCAAGCGCACGATGGTACATGTGGTGGCCACTTCAGTGGTATGGCTATCGCCAAGTGCATTCTTCGCATGGGCTATTATTGGCCATATTTAGAGCGAGATTGTTGCGCATATGTAAGGAAGTGCGTGAAGTGTCAACATCATGCTAATTTGACGCACGTACCTTCCTAGGCCTTGCAGACGATTCAATCGACTTGGCCTTTTTTGCAGTGGGGTTTAGATCTAATCGAAAAGATCTCCCCTGCATCGTCAGGTCATCACACGTTTATCATAACGGCCACAGAGTATTTCACCAAGTGGGTGGAAGCAATTCCGCTTACCTCTACGATAGGACCCCGCATTGTGGAGTTCATTTTACATAACATCATATGTCATTTTGGTATTCCATCCAAAATAATCTCGGATAATGGGACGTCATTCAAGAACAAAGATGTGCGTGCTTTGACCACAAAGTACAAAATTCAGCACAATTTTTTGACACCCTATTATCCGTAGGCAAATGGGCAAGCAGAGGCGTCAAACAAAATGCTAGTTGCCATCCTCAAAAAGATAGTCGTAGATAGTCATAAGGATTGGCACATTCAAATCCCACTTGCCCTATGGGCTTATCGCACTAGCATTCGGACGCCCACTGGGGCAACTCCATTTTCGCTCGTGTATGGCTCCGAGGCAGTCATGCCTCTCGAGTTGGAAATTCCTTCCCTACGCATATCAATGCAAGAGTTCATCGATGATGACACTGCGCAATAGGCCCGGTTAGACCAGCTTACATTGCTTGATGAACGACATGTTAATGCTCTCGAGCATTTACGTATCTATCAAGAGCGACTTAAGAAAGCATACAACATGAAAGTTCACCTGAGGGATTTTCAGGTTGGTGACTTGGTCTTAAAAGAGAACCAACAGAACTCTAGTTTGCCATCCCATCTAAGGGACAAGTTCATGGAAAATTGGTTAGGTCCCTATGTAATTGATAGTAAAATAGGACCTAGAACATACCAGCTAGCCTCTCTTGATGGAATCAAGGAACTAGAACCCTTGAACATCAGTCATTTGCGGCCATTCCATATCTAAAAGAGCCATAGCCCAAACAAAATGCTCCAAGGATTCCTACAATCGCTTGGTCAATCCCAAAATGCCCCAAAGGTACCCATTACCGCTTGGTCAACCAAAAAGCTCCAAGGATTCCCACAATCGCTTGGTCAAAAATAAGAAAATTCAAAAATAGTAAAATCATCAAAAATAACAAAAATTTGCATCTCATTTCCAGGCATACTCCAACTCATCACAACAATAAAGAGCTCTTTTTGCATCTCATCTTCATATTCACAAAAATCAATCCATCAAAAACACAAAAATATGTAGTTGCATTAAGCATCACATCCATACATTGCATATTTGTGATCATACAAGTCAAAGGCACCATAGACTGTAATTACTCCGCCAATCCATCTTGTTCCACATTTCTCCATTCTATAAGCAGTCCATCAAAAATAAATGCCATTCACTTCTTTTTACCATACTAGAGTCAGTGGTCTTCTAATGTATCAAGAGTTTTCGTCCTTCAGTCATCATTTGCTTTCTAGCCACGTACTGTACCAAGTCAGACAGATTTTACAAAGGTAGAGTTCTACTTGGATCACACCTTGTTACGTAGCATCCCAACACAAATTAAAACACATAAAAATTCCCAAGTTGTGTGAATGAAAGATGAAACCTGCACAGCAATCCAGGTCACCATAAGCGAAATGGTTATCTTGCTCATCCCCCTATGCGAATGACCCCAAGAATGCTGAGAGTTGGCAAAAGGACAAGCATCTTCCCTACCCAATTCCCCAAGAATCCCAAGTTCTCAAAAAGTTGCAAACATCATAAAATCTTGCAAAAAGTCAAAACTCCAAAAATTTGACATCACCACCAAAGTGCATACATCAAAAGGCACATACAATAGTGATTCTCATCACTCAAAATTCAAATCCCTTGCTCAAAAGAAAAATAAAAAAATAAACAGTGATTTTTATCACTACAAAAGAGCAAGTATCCCAATACAATTGAAGAAAAGAAGGGAGTCGAACTTGAATCCCTGGAACTCTCAGCATTTCGACAGGTCATGAGGTAAACCTCAGTACTGGTTTGGTGGATAGCCTATCGGTCACTGGTGGTAAACCTCCCGCATGACGATATATCTATCACATTAACTCGTGTACAGATCAATGTTTGCATGTGGATGAGCTAGCTTATGGTATCCTAGATAGCACCGTAGATTAATCTGACTAAATACAACAAAGGAGTTAGTGGAGCTAATTAGGTGATCCTCAATACAGGTTTGGTTGATAGCCTATCTGGCACTGGCGGTATCCTGACAAATACCACATAAACGAACTCAATTGCACACACAAGGATGTGAAATAACTTGGTCAAAGACAAGTCCGATTCATACCTTGTCCAAAAGTCTTGTAAGATAAAGTACAGTCGTGGCTAGTTAGTTAAAACCATCTGAGTCTCAGAAAACCTTAGCTACATTCTAAACCAACTGTGCTATCTTTCATCCTCGCATTGCCATCAAAAAATACAAAAAAAACATGTATACATTAAAAGTCATTTACCACAGCAATCGCCTAGAAAAAAAAACCACAAAGTTCTAAACAGTCTATGGTGCCCTCGCCAAACAACACAAATTCAATTCATCCATTACATTTGCATATCCTAAAATTTAGAAACATTTGCATTCATCATAACATATGCATCCATCAAAATAAATTAACATGCATACATCCATACTCATCACTCATCGTGCATAAAATCAAATCATCACACGTGCATAAATAAAATAAAGTCATCTGTATATATCATCAAAAATGCCCGTAGGCTACAATGAACCGGTCCTGTGACCCCGCAACAAAATCCAAAAGCTCAAAAACCCCCAAGCCTAGGGCATCGGCCACCATGATCACGTAGGATCGATGCGACGGGAACTACCCCTCGTGGTGTGGGTCCTATGAGACCCCTCAAGGTGGCTACTGCTAGCCCCCGCATCACGCCTACTCGCCCCCCCTCATCCAGTCGCCTGCACCGAGAGGATGCTGATTGCTCAGTCTCGCTCCCTCTCGAGCGGCATGATGATCCACCTCCACTGAATGTAGGGACCCACCCACCAAGGCGGCTAATCTCTGCCTCCAGCTCCAACCACTGCCGCACCAAGTCCATCTCCCATTGGCGATACATAGCCAAGTTCTCATCGCGTTGTGCCAAAGCCCTATCCCTCTTCGCCAGCTACGTCCATAGGAGATCCCTCTCCCATGCAGCATCGGTGTCCCCATCCTACCGATGGTATGTAGCCCATGCATTTTCTTGCTCTACCAGCTGCATGCACAGGAGATCCCTCTCCCACAATGCATCCTCCAACTCCTCATCATGCCTCCACAATAGCCCCTCCAATCATGCATTCTCAATGCATAACCCGGACTCCATGTCCTCCAAAACTATCAGAGGCATTGGCATCTCTAGAACAACAGCCTGCTCTGGCTCCCACTGCTCCGTGACGTCCTACCTCTCCAGCTGATCCGAAACCCCAAAATCCACATCCGCATCCTCCACCTCCACCATGTCTACATCCTCCAAAGGAGCTCCCCAATCATCTCCTGGTGCCTCGGCACCCTCCCTACCGTTGTTGCTACCTCCATGCCTCCTAGTGGCCCCTCTCCCCACCATCACCATAGTACCCACCACTGGTCATACTCTACGATAGTCCCGACATCATCCACATCTAAGACATCGATCACTATATCTGAATCCTCGCCTAATGGCATGATGACCGACCGATCCAGAGTCCTCTCGTCCCCCCGATGTCGATAGACCATGGGCTCACCAGGAAACCCCTGGCACACCCCAAACTATCATGTCACCCAATTATAAGGGAAGAACTCCTGCTCGATCCCATGCCACCCAATCAACCACCACTCCCTACATACCCATCAAAGCCACTCTCTAGCCTTCGACTAGGCTAGACAGTCCCGATAGGGGTACCAAAACACCTCCCCTAGAGTAAGCCAAGCGAAGGCATCGACATAGTGCCCTACGACACCTACCCACCATTGACTTTATCCCTACTCCTCAAACCATCACCATAGAACCACATAGCCTATATCCTTATCCACCATCTCCATCTGAGTCATCCACGTAACCCTCCCTCTCCACCTTTTCCAACCCAAAATTCGCCACTCTACCCTCTCCACTAGGCTCTCCACACCAGCTCCTCCCCATGCCCAAGCATGTCAACACCTATTCTTGATCTCATCGATCGATCCGAATCCATCTATTAGAATCCGAAGAATCCGATAGACATCCTCCAAGGTCACTATCATCTCCCCTATTGGGAGATGGAAGGTGTTGGTCAGGGATCCCACAGGTTGATCAAGGCCATCAGATAGGCCCGATCCCCGACCATAGGCTCCAGCCGAGTCACCTGCTTGAGCCCAAGGGCATCAAGCCACTCCCAGTCAGCCATAGTTAGTGCCTCCCATGCTTCAGCAAAAGTAGTAGGCACACGATACCGACTCTTCACAACCTGCAACAGAAAACAACACAAAAACATTAACATCATGAAAAATTGTACAACAATAACATGCATATACAACACTACATAAAAAAATGTACAACTCAAAAACAACAAAATTCACAAAAATTCAAAAAAAAAAATAGTTTGTCAATCTTAGGGTTTTTTACTCTAAGTTTAAAATTGACAACAACATAAAAACATAAAAACAAGTTGACAAAAATAGTTTTCAGTCTTGGGGTTTCTGTACTCTAAGATTAAAACTAAACAACAAAACAAAATAAACACAAAAACAATTTAGCAAAAATAGTTTGTCAGTCTTAGGGTTTCTGTACTCTAAGTTTAAAACTGACAACAGAAAACAACACAAAAACATTTTTTTTAAAAATACAGTTTGTCAGTCTTAGGGTTTCTGTACAAGTTTAAAACTGACAACATCATAAAAACACAAAAACATTTTTCTTAACTACAGTTGTCAGTCTTAGGGTTTCTGTATTCTAAGTTTAAAACTGACAAAGTCTACACAAACAAAACAAAATTAAAATAATAGTTTTTAACCTAGGGTTTTCACCTACGTTTTAAAACTGACAAGTTCAGCTTAAAAAACTAGGGTTTGCATTCAGTTTATCCTAGGGTTTTAGTTTAAACAAAATCAAAAAAAAAAATCAAAATTTTTCCTAGGGTTTACTTTAGTGTAAAGCGAAAAGTAAATTTCTGTTCCGTTTTAAAAAGAAAAATAAAATTTCAACCTAGGTTTAAACTATGTTTTCCATTCAGTTTTAAGCTAAGTCTTGGTTTGTGTTCAGCTCAGTTTTAGGGTTTCAATTTTAATTTTGGAAAACAACATAACAAAGAAAAATAAACAAATAACTTGTAGTTTTAAAACATATAACAAACAAAAGCAATAACGCTAAGGAGCACTTATTGGTCTCACTTCGGCTCTACCGCTCGATCCGGTCTATGCACTCATGATGTCGAGAGAAATTTGGTAGCGCTTCAAATCGCAAGAAAATTCGAATGCAAATGAGCCCAAACCCTAGTTTTGGCCTTTAAATAGGCTTTTTGAGCTTATATTCATTCCTCCCTGGGATGAGCACTCTGGTTAGCACTCGTCCCACCCTAGGATGAATACTAAGCTGGTATTCGTCCCACCCCGAAATGAATTTAGGGCAAAAATTTCAAAAACAACAAAAATTGAACAAAAATGCACCAAAACAGCTAATAAACTTGCCCGATGAAAGTGCTTTTGCACTTGACATCCCGGGCATGCAAAATGGACATCGAGGTCACAAATCCTCACTATCCTCCTCCCTAAGAAGGCTACCATAGCCGGACCGCTCCACGGGAGGACGAATTTTTGAGAATTTCATCCCCAAACGACGTCATCAAAACGGGTCAAAATCCAATCAAAAATAGCAATAACATTGTCGAACGAAGGCGCCTTCGCACCTGACATTCTTGGCATCCAAAATAGATGTTGGGGTCACAAATTGTCACTATCCTACTCCCTAAGAAGGCCACCATAGCCGGACCGCTCCACGGGAGAACGGATCTTTGACAATTTTAGCTCCAAAAAGCGTCACCAAAAAGGGTTAACACCCACCAAAAATAGGTCTAAATGTCGGAAAGCTATGCACGTGTAACGCTAAACATCTGAAGGCACCCTTGCACAAGTCATTTTGGGTCAAGCGACTCATCGCTTTTCTCATGAAGGTCATTCCCTCATCGATTCATCGCTTGAGGGGGTAGTCACACTTAGTCACCAATCAACAAGTACACACCCAATTAAGGAAAATGACATGCATTCAAAGAATCATTGACAAAGACAATCACGCTCCTGCTTGGGGCAGTAAACAAGCAATAATCACAAGCTGATCAAATCACTTGGCATTTCGTGAATCATGAACTCAAGGTTCTCACAGACAAAAGGTTGCGCCCTTTGCCTATTCATGACTGATCAATGTCCAAGATCAAGTAACACCTCACCAAAAAAGGTTAACACTTGAATTAAGTTCCTTCGCTCGTCAGAAGCAAGGATTCAAGAATGCATGCCCTTTCCATACTTGGGGCATCAAAATTTGGTTAGGTTACTGAGAAACCCTAATCATTAGTGCTTTGGTTATCTATTTTTGCTCGGCGTTGCGCCATGCATAGCGCATCCCAAAAAGGGGCATCTATAGACACCAAAACAACACCAATCCGATTATGTGACTGCAAACACTGATCGCATTGACACACACAGCCCCAAGGGCAGCCCCAAGAGGTTAAACAGTGGTCCTAACCACTCTCACAGTAGTTTTGGAAGGTCAGAGATCAATTTGGCACCTTCAAGCACTTTGCTCAATATCCGTTCCACCCAGGAACGAATTCAAACTGGGATTCGCCCCACCCAGGGACGAATTCTAGATTCGCTCCAGGGTGGGGCGAATTGCAGGTTTGATGGGAAAAAAGTCAAATCTTGACAAATGGCAGCTCAGATCCGCCACTTAACGCTTCCTTCATCGCATGGGAGTATGGGTGAGCATTTTCGAGCATTAGAGGCAATTACAAGGGCAGTCATGAAGTCCCTATTCAGGGAGGAATCTCCTTCCCCCTGGGAAGGCATGATTGCCAAGTGGCGCCTCTGCATGCCCATTTCAAGAGACCTCCAGGTCTATAAATTGGTGAGTTTCCTCACCCCAAAATATATAGAGAAGGAGCATTTTGGAGCAATGAAGTGCTGTCATTTTACTTTCACACCCACACCCTTTTGAGTTGTGTCTTTCACATCCTTGATCTCTTTTGGAGAAGAGGTCATAGGGTGGTTATTGGAAGTACAAATCCGGAGCCAAACCCGACATTTGGCCACAATATCCCACCCAATTTTCCGACAATACCCCACAAGAGGTTTTGGACCCATCCCAAGTGGATTGGTGCCGAAATCAGGCCCCAAACGGCGGGCGGCCTGCCTCCTGGGCGCCCCCTCCCACATTGCTACAGTCCTAATCGCCCCTCTTCGGAGTGATTGGAAATTTGTGGCAGGTTTGCTTTTCTTTCATTTTTGCATTCAATTCTATGCTGCTTAGATAGGTTGCCATTTAAATTTCATCTCGTTTTGAACAATTTTGATCATGTTTCTATCTTTGTTCGCCTTTACTAACTTGCAGGTAGCATCATCAAATTCCCATTGATGGAGGCCAAATTGGGAAAATCTGACCATCTGGGTCTTCCCAAAATACCCCCAATTAGCTAACCCCAAGTTTGTAGGTCTTTTGGAGCTTCCTAGGTAGGACATTTGGGACAGTACCTTTTCGGCATTTTGTTGCAAGTGAATTCGTCCCGCCCCAGAGCGAATTCAAATCGGCGAGGAATTTCTCGACTGTTCCATTTGCAGTATTTTCTTTGGGATGTCTTGATGCCCCTATCAAATTTTCAGAGCATTTGGATTCATTTTAGTCATAGTTTAATTCATTTTTCTCATTCACTTATCGTAGGCTTGGGGATTGCATGCTCTATTTTATCCACAGGTGCTATTGATTGCTTCTTGTTCCTTTGAACGTAGGGTCTAGACATCGGAGGAGCAGCAAGGAGTCAAGACTCATCAACGCAAGTGGCGGTGATGTTTGGTCCACCCATTTTACATGTGGGCACGCGGAAGAAGGAAGGGCATCCATGGATGTAACAAGAACGCATACTTAAACGCTCCTAGCCCTTGGAAGGGGAGGATGCGCATTGTAACCGAGTTGTGAAACATATCAATAAAAAGGGCTGTCTTCTTTATTTGCATTTGTTTCATTTTGATTCGCTCATGCTTTCCCTCTTTTCATGCACTTTCAAATTCCTAGGATTTAGCGTTAAGTTTGGTTCGGTTTGCATCGCATCTTCGCTTTCCTTTTTGCTTTCGTATCCTCATGCTTTTAGGGATATAGGTTACGTGGCTCTGTGGTGGAAGTATGAGGAGTAGGGATAGATTCAGTGATGGGAAGGTGTCATAGGGCACTATGCTATGCCTTCGCTCGGATTGCTCTAGGGGAGGTGTTGTGGCGCCCCTACCTGGACTGTCCAGCATAGCCTAAGGTTGTAAAGTGGCTCCAACGGGTTTGTAGGGGGTGGTGGCTGATTGGGCAGCATGGAATGAAGTAGTAGTTATTCCCTTATGGCTAGGTGACACGACAGTTTGGGGTGCACCAGTGATTACCTGGTGAGCCCTTGGTCTATCAACGCTGGGGGGATGAGAGGACTCTAGCTTGGCCAGTCATTGCACCGTTGGGTGAGGATGCAGATACCGCGATTGACATCCTGGAAGTGGACGACTTCGGGACTATCGCGTAGTATGACCAGTGGTGGACCTTGTGATGGTGGCAAGGCGATGGGCCTCTAGGTGGTGTAGAGGCAATAGTAGTATGTGATGAGGGTGTAGAGGCACCAGGTGAGGGTTTGGGGGTTCCACTGGAGGATGCGGATATGGTAGAGGTGGATGAGTTTATGGGGGAGGATATTGGGGTTCCAAATTAGTCAAAGATGCAGGATGTCTCAAAGCAGTGGGAGCTAGAGCAGGCTACTATTCCAGAGATGCCAATGCCTCAGATAGTCTTAGAGTACATGGAGGTAGGGTTGTGTGCTGAGAATGTGCGATTGGCAGGGCTGCTCCGGATGCGAGATGAGGATCTTGAGGAGGTGTTGCAGGAGATAGATCTCCTACGAATGCAACTAGCAGAGTGGTAGAATGCACTTGCAATGTACCACCAATGGGAGGGGGATACCGATGTTGCACAAGAGATGGATCTCCTATGGACGCAGCTGGCAAAGAGGGATAAGACATTAGTGCAGCATGACGAGAACTTGGCCATAGTTTGTCAGTGGGAGATGGAATTGATTTGACATCGGTTTGAGATGGAGGCAGATATTATCGGCCTTAGGGGGTGGATTCCTGCTAATGCGTAGTCGTTATACCATCATTAATTCTCAATGAATCTATCAATCCAGGGCAGTGTACATGGCTATTTATGGGAGAAGAAGTGAAATAGCTATAACTTAGGTCAATCTAGGGCAACAAGTCTTATTGGTGGAACCCGGTTTGTGGGGGGTTTTGGAACATTCCTATCTCTAGATTGCATGAATTAAATCTTAATCTAAGTTGCAGAATTGGAAACTAATCACTAACTGTAGAAATGAAGTCCTAATTACAATTGCATAATAAGACCTAATTATATTGCAGAATTAACAGCTATGTAATTGAAAGTCCGATCCTAATTGCGTAAAGGAAATCTAATTACTTTTGCAGTAATGAAAGTCTAGATCTAATGTGGAAATAAAAACTATCAAAATTCTCGTAATGTAAGGTTGTCAATCTTCTCGTTCGGATTTTGACAAAGAAACATAAAAATGCAGGAAATTGCTAAAAAATAGTAAATTTGAAAATAACAATCTAAAATAAAGTGAAAGCTTTTCTGAAAGTAAGATTGCAACTAAAACCACTTAAGCACAAGATTTATCTTAGCATAAATAAACTAATACTGCAAATATTGTCAACTATTCACAAGCAATTTACATAACAAGTTCTATAACTCATTCTGATGTAGCAAAATCATAATAAAAACCTCGCTCTGTTAGTCCTCCTCCTAGGTCTGGAAGTGGCCAGCCTCTTTGTCCATAAGAAGGTGTAAGTCTCTCTCTCTTTCTAAATCTTAATCACACTCATTTACAAGTAATTTGAAATAGAACTGGTGCACTTTATTGATCAAAAGACATGATTACAAGAATTACTTGAAAAATCACTATGAGACCGTAACAACCAATTTCTAGTTATACTCGTATTTTCTTGCTAGCTTCCTTTCTCTATTTTCTATCTTCTCGCTACTACTACCTAGGCTCAACCTGAACGGGAGCAATATTTATAGCTATCCTATGATCTCGATTACAAACAAAGAATATCTCAAAAGATCTAATCCTACAATGTCAGCAACAAATTCTGGTTTTATCCTAGAAGAGGACTAAAACCTGATCTTTCCCTTAATGATGGATTTGGTCGGCAATGACGGCAAAGACAGATGGAGGATATTTCTCTTTACTTTTTCCAACCTTTATTTCCCTTTTCCCGGCTTCAAAAATCGGTCAAAAAGGTCAAAAACACATTCTGTTCTTCATTCCGAAGATAAGTGGCTTCATTCCGAAGACAAGGCAGTTTTCATTCCGAAGATCGCTCATTCCGAAGATACTGCATTCTCATTCCGAAGATCGCTCATTCCGAAGATACTGCATGCTTCATTCCGAAGATCCGCTCATTCCGAAGACGCTGCATTCTTCATTCCGAAGATCCGCTCATTCCGAAGATGCTGTGTTTTCTTCATTTCGAAGATATCTGTTCATTCCGAAGATACTTCAGAATGAACAAATGTATGCTTTTCCATTGATTTCTTCTCGCATCTCTCAGTGGGTTATCTCCTAAGATCAAATTCTAATGGTCTTCATCCCTTTCCTCATGTGAATTCCATGCCTTGCTATTTATGGACAAATGGCCGGAATCTACATGGGAAAGACCAGCTTTTGCCGCACAAAGAACAGCTTGCTTGCACTTGCTGCGATTTAGGTGAAGTAAATGCTTGAAACAAATCAAAATATGATTAGTGAAATGCTGCTATTATTCTAAGCATATCCCATTGTAGCAAATCATAGCAAAAATAACACAAAACTATGCAAAAAGCTGTAAAATCAACATATAATATTTCAAATACATTGATCATGCAAAATGGTTAATATACAAGATATTAAATCAACTTAACTAACATATCAGATAAAACATAAGAGTTTATAGGCATTTTTAGTGTACAAAACATGTTATGATTGAGGCATTTCCAGGCCTCATCATTTTCCCCCCAACTTATATTAATGCATGCCCTCATGCATTCTGTTGGGCTATGGAATCACATATGTCCATGTTTAGATTCCATGACCTATAGAATAACTTCTTGCCTATGTAATACCCCCTATTTTCCTGAATGTTTCTGAGCCAATCTTCAAATTTTTCATCAGGCTGTTCATCTTCTTCAAAGTAAAATGGAACTGGAGTAATGATGGTTGGAGGCCTGAACCCGAGACCTATCCAAGCTATGCCGCATGATCCGGATCGGCTTGGACTACACCTTCTCGCTCTTCTTCCTCGGACCACTCTAGATTGATGGGGGAGATAGGTTCTCTTTTCCTCAAAGACATGGAAAGTTCATTCCATCTGTCTCTGCATACTGACAATGCTGGGAAGAAATTGTGATCACAGAAATTGTTAAATCTGGTCACACAGTCCCTCAAATTGTTCAAGTACATTCTCTTGATATCATCCCTGTTCATCATTGAAAAGTGCTGCTGAGTGATATTTAGGTGATTTGGCTGGATTGCTCTGACTAACAACTCAGCCCTTGTTTCAACCACTTTATTCTCGCCTTTTCTCATGATCCCAATAAAGCTGATTTTGCAAGGTAGACATAAATGCTCTCAACCGAACATCTCCAATGTAGATTTGAGGATGAGAGTCAACTTCCTCCGGTATGAAGAAACTATGCAAAAATAGTTCACACAAGGAGATTTTTCTGCTCAAAAGGACCGCCAAAATATGCCTCCGTAAAATCTTCAATAGTGTCCAATTTGTATGGAAGGTTTGAAGTAATCCTCATGACCTCGCCATCTAAGGTATTTTTCCTTCAAAATAAGGTCAGAAAATCTGGTCAGGCCGTCTAAATTGGACTAAAAACTCAGCAATTTGGCACAAGTCGGATACCTTTTCTTTCAATGCCTGAATTTCTCGTGTCCTTGGCTTCTAGCCGTTTTGCTTCCAGCTTGAATTTTTTAGTTTTATTGGCAAGTCTGTTCATATCTAATCATCCAACCTAGCTATGTCTGCATTGTACTGTTCTAGGGACACAGTATTAGGTGGTCTTACTACAGGGGGGATCCTAGGCAACATGATTTGTCTGAACTCCTTTTTCTGCCACTTCCACTGGCTGTTCATCTGTCAATATCTCTACTTGCACCCCCTTATTTGCTATTTCTATGGGGTTGTCATCAGATAGTATTTCTACTTGTACCCCCTTATCTACTGTTTCTACTGGAAATGTAACAAGTTGAAATGCAGGGACCTCAGTAGGAGTACTTACTTGAGCATTTTCTTGCTGTTGGGACTGTTCCTGTGTTGGTGGCTCATTTTCAACATCCTCTGCAATATTTCTCACCATTTCTGAAGCATCTTCAGAACAAGAAGGCACTGGCTTCTAATGAACAGCACTTCTTCGTAATGAAGGAGTGCTGTTTCAAGATGAACTTCTATGTCTGTCTCAACAGAGTCATCTGCTCTTGATAAACCCAGAAGCAATTGAGCCAAACTATCTTCATCATGGGATACAACTGGTCGCTTTCGATTGTGACAACAACTTTTTTAGTTCTCGCCACTTCCCGCCGAAGTTCTCGCAATTTTTCTTGCTTGCATCTCAATGATGCTTTCTTTCTCGTGATCCATTTGGTCCATGTTTTGACAACACTTCTTGCTGCCCTCACTGCGCTGATGTCTTCCACTTCTATTTCTCGCTTTATCGATGCATAAATCATTGCAGCTGGTCGTTCAACCAAATTTTTTTCTTCTGCTGTAACAGTTTGTTCTTGTTCAGGAGGCTCGTGAAACTGTCTATAAGGGTATCTATCATATCCGTAGCCCGTTGAACTCGTAGCCTCCTCCAAACCAATTTGCTCGCTTTCGCCTCAACTATCTGTTCAGGGAATTCTGGAAAGTTATCGATGTCGGTTGTATTTCGTGACATCCGGGCTACTTGGTCTATCTTCTTCCTCCATGACCCGTTCTCAGCTTTCTTTCAAATGAATTCTTGTAGACCTCCTAGTTCCGTATGCAAATTTCTTCTTTTTGCTCTATTTTCTGGTGACAATAGGGGTCATGGGGTCAGTTTTTGATGCCTCTGTTTCCCTTGTTTCACTTCTGCTCTGATAAGTCAGTTGTAGCTTCAGCAAACCGAACTTTCTTTTGTTTTTCTGCTCTGCTGCTAGTTCCAGATCCTCTTCTCTTTTGTCTCTTAGCTCGTGAAGTTGATGGTTCAGGAGCAAGTTCTCATAATCTTCAGGGGCACCTTCGTAGCCTTCTTCTAAAGCATCCTCTCAACATTTTCTCAAGCAACTTCTCGCAATACTTTCTGCAGAATTGTTTCCTCTTCTCTAGCAACATCAACAGTATTTGGCTCTTCTTCTTCCTCACTTTCATCCCCAAAAATGACATCATTTAGGTTAGAGTAAAACCTGTCAAAACTCCTAGGGTTTCCTCTAAAATGATGTTGGCAAATTAATTTGATAAGGCCATGATGGCGAAGGCTTCCTTTACCCTCCTGATATCTTTTTGCCATGTTCTTTAGTTCTTGATACAAATACAGGGGAAGATTTACCCTAACTTCTGGTTGTTGTCTACCATGTCTGAGATGGTTTAAAATTCGTAGATGATGCCCTGACAACAGCACATACTGCCCTTCACAGGTCAAAAACTTAATCACCCAGGTGGCTACTTCATCCTAGTGGTTCCTGCAGGCTGGCCCTTTTTAACCCTTTGCATGTGTTGTTATGGGTTAAGTATTCAGGTTCTCTATCATTTTCTTCTACAACCTGATTAACTACATTTGCCAATGTGTTCTTGCCAGATCTAGTAATTGAAATTCCCTCTAATGGCAACTCTGTAATCTGACTTAAAATTTTAGGGCTTACCTCAATAGACATGTCGTTGACATGTGCTCGGTTGTTTCTGAACGTATGGGCAAACATGCCAGCTAAATCTTCAGAAGACCCATTGAATTTATCCAAAAATGTCATAAATCCTCCGTCTTCAAAAATCTGCACAACTGCCAGATTTTCTCGGAGGTAATTGGTGTCTGTAGGCTCTGTTCTGATCTTTCGCCCCATTTTTCTCTGTTTAAGAATCGTACACTGCGTCTGCTGTTCTACTGCAGGATTTCTGGCTATTTTCTGTTGCAAATTTGCAGAGTTTTAAGTTAGAACCCTCGTTGCCCTGTTTCTCTTCTTCTTCTTCTTCTTCAGAATGAGCCGTATTCTGTGCATTGTACCTCGCAACACGTCTTCGAAAAGAAGGATGGCACACATATCTACTTCTGCACTATACACCTGTTCGTTGATAATTGCATGGATGTCCTTGCCATCAGATCCACCTCATTAGTTTTGCAGATTCTCACGTGCATGTTAATTGACATTAAAAACTGGTGGCATATGGTTGCAGATTCTCCGTATTTCCAATGAGTGCAAAAATAGACCATGTGCTGATTGACACGTGTCCCTTCTTCGCATGCAATTAAGAAAAAAATCTTGATTTTGTCGGACCTTATTTTTTTGAATGCCACGTGGAAATGCTCTTTCCGAAAATGCAATTAAAATTTCATTCCGAAGATTATGACTTCATTCCAAAGACAGGTCTTCATTCCGAAGACAAATCCTCATTTCCGAAGATTATGACCTCATTCCGAAGACAGGTCTTCATTCCGAAGACAAATCCTCTTTGCAAAATTTTCATTCCGAAGATAGATCTTCATTCCGAAGATCAATCCTCATTCCAAGATTAATCCTCATTCCAAGATCAGTTATGTGAAAGTAAATCGTCATTCCAAGACAGACCCTCATTTCCGAAGATAGATCTTCATTCCAAGATGATGCAACAAATCGTCATTCAAGACCAAGTTTCATTCTCAAGACAAATTGTCATTCAAGACAAAGTTTCTTTCTCAAGATAAAGTGCAACATTCATTTTGTCATTCTCAAGACAATTTCATTTCCGAAGATAATACAAAATTATTTTTGGCATTCTTGTTCAAGATTAGGCAGAAATCAATATTGTCATTCTTAAAACATGTTTTTAAGTATGCCAACTCTTATGAATACCTTTTATGCTAATGGTTAATTGTCACATACTATATACCAATCATTTTACAATGAAGAAATGTAAGAAATATATACCTGATAAAAATAGTTAATGCCGCTTTGAAGAATGACCGTTTTTGTTGATATTCTCACGAGATTTTCTCGCAACATTTCAAAACAAGTGCACTAGGTGAATTTGTACAATGATGGTTCAAAAATTTCTCAAGGTTCTGCATGCCGAAAACTGGTTTTCATGCACACCAACTCGGTAGTGCCTTAAGAAAAGGTTTTCACCGCGAGTTATTCATTTTTCTCTTTTTTTATTTTTTTTTTTTTTTTTTTCTTGATCCCGACTATGCCCATGAAGGAATTTCATGATTTCCCCGGAAACCATGCCCATGAAGGAATTCATACTCGGAATTTATTCATCTTTTTTGTTTTCTATTTTTCTCGATTTTTTTTTTGGTATTTTCTATTTTTTTCTTGAAATCCACTGATCATGTTGATTGTTTTGAAGTGGAAGAAGGATTCTCTTCCACCTGCTGTGTATCCAAACTGTCAAGTTGCTGCAAGAATTCTTCTTTAGTCGAGGTGTATGGTATACCCCGAGGCGATGTCCATTCACTACCAACTTTCTTCGTGACCCATCAATGGGGGATAAACGAGCCGCTCCATTGTTGAATACCTCTTCAATCCAAGAAGGTCCCAACCATCTAGTTCTCAGTTTTCCAGGGAAGTCTTCATATTGAGAATCGAACAAGAAAGCCCAATCTCCTTGTTGAAGTTTCCTCTCTCGAATGTGACTGTCATGCCACAGCCTTCCTCTCGCTCCCGAATTACCTCGCTTTGGTGCAGAGCATCCAATCTAAGTTCATCCAATGCATTCAACTGTAGAATCCTGTCTGTCCGTGCCTCGCGACAAGTCAATTCCAATTTCAAGGTCAGTGCGCAATGTTAGTAGCTCAAATTCAATAGGTAAGAGAGGCTTTTTACCAAAGACTAGTTCATAAGGTGTGAATCCAATAGTGGACTTCCAAGTAGTATTGTAGGCCCAAACTGCTTCAGGTAATTTGTCTAGCCAATTTTTCCTATGAAAAGCTACTATTTTTGTCAAGATGCGTTCTAGTTCCCTGTTTGTTACTTCAACCTGGCCATTTGCTTGTGGGTGATAGGGTGATGATTTCCTATGTTTGATTTCATACAATTCTGTAAATACTTTTATGACTTTGGATGCAAATTGGGGTCCTTGGTCTGTGGTGATAGACCGTGGAGCTCCAAATCTCTGAAAAATCTGAGTATACAAGAAATCAGCGACCTTCTCTTCACGAGCATGTTTGAAAGCACGCACCTCTACCCACTTTGTCAGGTAATCAGTGCATACTAGAATATGCACCTTTCCTTGAGAAGGTGGATCAATAGGTCCTACAAAATCAATTCCCCACTTCTCAAATGGTTCTAAAACCATTTGAGGCTGCAGTGGCATCTCATTTGTATGAGTGGGTTTCCCCATTCTTTGGCATGCATCACAATGCCTGATGTACTTTTTCACATCCTTGTGAAGAGATGGCCAATAATATCCTATCCCCAAGATTTTTCTAACCGTGCTTTTTACAGAATAGTGTCCACCTGAGGGTTCATCATGACAAGCTCTAAGGATATCATACACTTCATCCTTTCGGATGCACCTACGTAACACATGGTCAGGACCGCACTTAAAAAGCATACCCTTAATCCATTCAAAAGAAGAACTCTGTTTGATCAATTGTTTTTTCTATTTTGAGGTGAAATGTGGAGGAACTTTCCCCGTGACCAAATAATTGGCTATATCTCGCAAACCAAGGTGATTGAACCGATATAGCAAATAGTTTTTCATCAGGAAAAGTGTCATCAACTAATTCCCCTTCATCCGTGTTCTCGCAACCCGGACAAGAAATCTGCAACAACATTAGCTTTTCCCGGTTTGTTGATTATGGTGATATCAAATTCTTGCAGCAACAACAACCAACGAATAATTCTTGCACTTACCATAGGTTTATTCATCAAATACTTAATGGCTGTATGATCTCGTGTGAATAAATATTTGATAACCCGTGATATAATGCCCGAATTTGTTGATGGCATAAATCACCGCTAGGAATTCTTTCTCGCTTGTTGTATAATTTTTCTCTCGCTCCCGTCAAGTTTTTGCTAATGTTGTAGATGGTATAATGTTCACCATTATCAATTTGTCCTAATGCTGCTCCAATTGCCGTATTGGAGGCATCATCTAATGTGAAATGGTAATGTCCAATTAGGTCCTCTAAGCACAGGTGGAGTTATCAATTTCTCTTTCATAGCTTCAAATGCTTCCTGACACTTTGTAGTCCAGAGAATTCAGAATCTTTAGTCAATAAGGCAAACAGTGGACTGGCTATTGTACTAAAGTTGGGAATAAACCTGCGGTAAAAACCAATGTGTCCTAGGAAACTTCTGACATTAGTCTGAGTTTTAGGAGGAAGGAGGTTCTTGATAATTTCAACTTTCTTTGGATCAACTTGGATCCCTTCAGGAGAGATGTGATGACCAAGAACTATCCCTTCCTTCATCATCATGAAGCATTTATCTGGATTTAAGGATAAGTGGTATGTTTCACAATGAGTTAAGACTTTGTCAAGATTTTCCAATGTAAAATCAAAAGTTTGTCCACATACTCGTGAAATCATCCATGTAAATTTCAACACTTTTGGTGGTCGGATCAGCAAAAATTGCTAGGACTGCTCACTGAAAAGTTGTTGGGGCATTACACAAACCAAAAGGTAAAACCCTATAGGCAAATGTTCCCCATGGACATGTAAAAGTTGTCTTTTCTTGATCTTCAGGGCAATCTGAATTTGATTATATCCACTGAATCCATCAAGAAAACAAAAGTATCTTTTTCCAAAGAAGAGTATCTAACACTTGATCTATGAAAGGTAATGGAAAATGGTCTTTGTATGTCACCTTATTCAATTCTCTCTAGTCTACACATACTCTCATTTTTCCATTTTTCTTAGGAACTATTACCAATGGAGAAACCCATTGACTATCGGAAATTGGGTAAATGAATCCTACTTCCAGGAGTTTTTCAATTTCTTCTTTCACAATATCTCTTAAGGCAAGATTCAATCTTCTTTGAAATTGTCTCGACCGGCTTGACTTCTTCAAGATAGATCTTATGGGTACATATATCGAGATGAACTCCCGACATATCTTTGTAGTTCCAAGCAAAAGCATGAACATGCTTCCGCAAAACAACTATCAATTTTTCTTCCTCTTCCCTAGTAAGTCGGCTGTAGATATTCAAAAATTTGCCTGGCTGGACTTCTATTTGTTTTGTATTTAGAAGGACTGAATTCACTCCTTCATACTTGGTGATTAAGGGATTAAGAGGACATTGCTGTGATGGGAGAAACGAAGCAGTTTCTGTTTCATTGCTATTTGAGGGAAGCATTTCTTGTATGGAACAGTGAGAAGGAAAAATCAGATGATGGTGCCATCCATGTGATAGTGAAACAGAGTTTCCTTGTGATAGCACAGATGATTCATCTTCAGATTTTTGATTCTCCTCATTACTTATCAACCGTTGGATATTTGTTGCTTCCCCTTCTAAACCTTGTTCATGCAGAACATTCATCAGATTGTTTCATTTTCTAAGTTTTCTCGTGTCACCGAGGTCTTCTCGTGTGTTCTCTTACTACTAAGGTAGCTAGTGTAGAGATGACCTCTTTCGGTTCCTCATCTGAGTCGAAAACCATAACTGACCTAAAAATTTGCTAGATGGTTTTGCAGGAGGATATAAAGAAATTTGTTTCAGCTCAATACCATTTGAAATGGTCATATTTCCAGATCTGCAGTCTATGAAGGCAACTGCAGTTGCAAGCCAAGGTCTTCCCAAAATAATGGGATATCCATGTGCTGAATTTCTTGGCTGTAAAACCAGAAAATCTAGAGGGAATTCCCAAGAAGAAACTTCTATAGGGACATCTTCAATGATTCCTTCAGGTTTTGCAACTGACCTATCAGCCATTTCTAAAACTGTAAATGTGGGGCCGAGATGTTTGAGCTGTAATTGTTCCATTGTATCTTTAGTCATGACATTTATTGCAGCTCCTAGATCCACTAAAACATTTGATATTGGCACCGAACCTATGGTGACCGTGATAACTGGGCTTCCTGGATCACTATACTTTGGAGGTAGTAGTTTTCCGGATAAGAGATCAGCTATCTTCCCTTCAACCTGCACAGCCTTGGGGAATGCTTTCTTCTTTCTCCCTGCTCTTTTAATGCACAAATTTTGGACAGTACTATTAATTTCTGGTATTTTCTTAATGGCTTGCAATAAGGGTAATGAGATAGTCAACTTTTTGAGTTCTTTGACCAATTTTGACTCAAAATTTTTGGTATTGCATTAAGTCTTTCAGAATATGGAACTATCCTTGGTAATTGTTCTGCTTGTGTCTCTTTTTCTATTGTTGGATCCAATTTTTCTGTTTCTTTTGTTGGTTGGATTCTCTCTGGTTCTGATGATTCTTGCTCTTCATTATCTTTGGTTTCCATTAAAACTGGTTCAGGTACAACTTTTCCTGAACGGAGTTGAATATCACTACAATCAAGAACATTAATTTCAATATTTTCTTCAGCTTCAGCCACATAGACAGGAGGTGTCTGTCTTACACTGTTTGGATTAGTGATTGGCTGAGCTGGCAATTGAGGTTGCTTCACTTGCTGTGTTTGTTGTTGTTTTTCTTGAAAATTCTGATTAGGTGCAGGCAACAAATGCTGAGTTTGACCTTGATTCCTTTGTCGCCTTGGATAGGACTGGTATTGCTGATTCCACTGTGGTTGGTTTTGCACCCAATGTGGATTAGTCCGATTTTGATTCCAAGCCGGATTGTTTTGATTCCATGAGGGGTTGTTTTGATTCTGATTCCAGGTCAGGTTACTCCAATTTGATCGTGGTCATTCTTGGGAATTTGTCCATTGAGGATAATTCCAAGGACGTTGGGGTGGTTCTCATTGTCCCCAAGGCATAGTACCAGGATTATGCCCCCAATTTGTAGGAAAACGAGGGGGATTTTGATATTGAGAGAAATTTCCCCCTTGTTTTGGTCCAATATAGTTGAGTTCCTCATCTGGTTTTCTAACACGCTTTGAGTTGTGGTAGCAGTGGCATTGATCGCTTGAATGCCTTTTTGAACAGATACTACAAATGGCCGAGATGGTTGTTTTATTCAAAGGACATTCCTGCAAAGCATGTTTACTTCTACATCTTGGGCAATAAATTGCCAAAGGTTCTGTGTTTTTAGCTTTTGCAGAGATTTCCCCTAAAGTAGTGTTTAGATGCACTAGGATATCAGTTTTGAAATTTGCAAGTTCCTCTATCGGGTCCTTTACATCAGTACCATTTGTGCGGCTTTTTCTTCTTCTCTGCTTAGTGCGAGAGTAATTCCTGTAGAGATCCATAATTTCCTCATTACTGAGAGTGGTTACATCCCCTTTTCCCATTAAATCCAGGACTTCTCTGGATTCATCTTGCAATCCTCTCAAAAAGATGGTTTTACACAATTCTGGTTCTACTAGTCCACATCTCCTTTGAACAAAGGAGAACCTATCAAGGTAATCTTCCAAGGTCTCATCATCTTCCTCGCTTGATTCTAAATAACTCATCTTTTCTATTCCTTACACGGCTAGTATTCCCGATATTTGTCTAAAAAGACAGCCTCCATTTGATCCCGTGTTCTTATGGAATTTGGCTCTAAGCTCATGAACCAGCGTAATGTCGAATCCTTGAGAGTTGAGGGAAAAACCTTAAGTTTTTTATTGTCATTTATATAATCATAGGTCCGACACACTACCTTGAATTCAAACAAAAATCGGTCAGATCTTCAGATACAACACCTCGAAAGGTTGGAAGTACCGAAGGTGAAATGGTCTTCATGGGAGAGTTTTGTGTTGGATTCAGATGAATAGGATATTCAAATGTTCTGGATGGTTGGAGTATATCCTGATCATCCCCTTCATTATGAACATAGCCATGCTGGCCATCTGCATTGCCTCCTTCTGCCATAGTTTCTTGTTTCCTAGGAGAAGTTAAAGCTTCCCAAATTGTTCTCTCAAGAGGTCCAAGCTTCTCTGTTGATGAGTTTGATGAATTATCTTCCTTAAGATATTCTGTTGATACAACTGGTGATTTTCCTTTCTCAAAATGTTCTACTGATGGTGAGATTGGTGATTTTTCTATCAGTCTTTCAGGTAGTTCAAACACAGGTGATTCACCCCTTAGGCGTGAAGATCTCCTTAATGGGACAAGCCAGGGATCCTTTGGGGTCTCCCTAGACTTACTCATTCATGTTTACTCCTAAATGACATAAATTAAGTCAATAGTTGTTATCTTACTTCTACTGTTATATTCAGATTTTAACCTGAATGTTCATAGTTTAGTCTGATTACAGCTATTGGACTATTTGTTTTCTTCTGACAACACTATATCCCCGACAACGGTGCCAAAATGATGCGTAGTCGTTATACCATCATTAATTCTCAATGAATCTATCAATCCAGGGCAGTGTACAAGGCTATCTACGGGAGAAGAAGTGAAACAGCTATAACTTAGGTCAATCTAGGGCAACAAGTCTTATTGGTGGAACCGGTTTGTGGGGGGTTTTGGAACATTCCTATCTCTAGATTGCATGAATTAAATCTTAATCTAAGTTGCAGAATTGGAAACTAATCACTAACTACAGAAATGAAGTCCTAATTACAATTGCAGAATAAGACCTAATTATATTGCAGAATTAACAGTTGTAGAATTGAAAGTCTGATCCTAATTGCAGAAAGGAAATCTAATTACTTTTGCAGTAATGAAAGTCTAGATCTAATGTGGAAATAAAAACTATCAAAATTCTGTAATGTAAGGTTGTCAATCTTCTCGCTCGGATTTTGACAAAGAAACATAAAAATGCAGGAAATTGCTGAAAACAAGTAAATTCTCAAAATAACAGTCTAAAAATAAAGTGAAAGCTTGGCTGAAAGTAAGATTGCAACTAAAACATTAAGCACAAGATTTATCTTAGCATAAATAAACTAATACTGCAAATATTGTCAACTATTCACAAGCAATTTACATAACAAGTTCTATAACTCATTCTCACGCAAAGAAAATCGAATAAAACCTCGCTCCGTTAGTCCTCCTCCTAGGTCCGGAAGTGGCCAACCTCTTTGTCCGGAAGAAGGTGTAAGTCTCTCTCTCTTTCTAAATCTTAATCACACTCATTTACAAGTAATTTGAAATAGAACTGGTGCACTTTATTGATCAAAAGACATGATTACAAGAATTTACTAAAAATCGATACAGGATCGTAATAACCAATTTCTAGTTATACTCTGTATTTTCTGCTAGCTTCCTTTCTCTATTTTCTATCTTCTGCTACTACTACCCCTGGCTCAACCTGAACGGGAGCAATATTTATAGCTATCCTATGATCTGATTACAAACAAAGAATATCTCAAAAGATCTAATCCTACAATGCTGCAACAAATTCTGGTTTTATCCTAGAAGAGGACTAAAACCTGATCTTTCCCTTAATGATGGATTTGGTCGGCAATGACGGCAAAGACAGATGGAGGATATTTCTCTTTACTTTTTCCAACCTTTATTTCCCTTTTCTCGGCTTCAAAAATCGGTCAAAAAGGTCAAAAACACATTCTGTTCTTCATTCCGAAGATAAGTGGCTTCATTCCGAAGACAAGCAGTTTTCATTCGAAGATCGCTCATTCCGAAGATACTGCATTCTCATTCCGAAGATCGCTCATTCCGAAGATACTGCATGCTTCATTCCGAAGATCCGCTCATTCCGAAGACGCTGCATTCTTCATTTCGAAGATCCGCTCATTCCGAAGATGTTGTGTTTTCTTCATTCCGAAGATATCTGTTCATTCCGAAGATACTTCGAATGAACAAATGTATGCTTTTCCATTGATTTCTTCTTGCATCTCTCGTGTGGGTTATCTCCTAAGATCAAATTCTAATGGTCTTCATCCCTTTCCTCATGTGAATTCCATGCCTTGCTATTTATGGACAACTGGCCGGAATCTACATGGGAAAGACCGCTTTTGTCGCACAAGAATAGTTTGCTTGTACTGTTGCCAGATTTAGGTGAAGTAAATGCTTGAAACAAATCAAAATATGATTAGTGAAATGCTGCTATTATTCTAAGCATATCCCATTGTAGCAAATCATAGCAAAAATAACACAAAACTATGCAAAAAGCTGTAAAATCAGCATATAATATTTCAAATACATTGATCATGCAAAATGGTTAATATACAAGATATTAAATCAACTTAAATAACATATCAGATAAAACATAAGAGTTTATAGGCATTTTTAGTGTACAAAACATGTTATGATTGAGGCATTTCCAGGCCTCATCACCTGCGGCTAGTGTAGGCAGATCATCACGCTACATGAGAGGGAGCGATACTGAGCAGTCAACATCCTCTCGATGTAGGCAACTAGATGAGGGAAGTGCTAGTAGGCATGATGTAGGGGCTAGCAGCAGCCACCCTGAGGGGTCCCATAGGACCCATAGCACGAGGGGTAGTTCTCGTCGCACCGATCCTACGTGATCGTGGTGGCCGATGACCTAGGCTAGGGGGTTTTTGAGTTTTTGCTTTTTGCAGGGTTAGAGGACTAGTGATTGTAGCCTACGGGCATTTTGGATGATATATATACAGATGACTTTCGCTGTTTATTCACTTGTCATGGTTTTTTTTTCTGTTTATGCATAGTTATTTATGATGATGTATGCATGTGGTAGTATGAATGCGATGGTTCTAATTATATGATGTATGCTTATGGAATGAATGAAATGAATTGTTGATAACTTGTCGATGGCACCATAGACTGTACAAGATTTACTAGATTTTTGTACTGATGTGATGGCTTTTTGGAATGACTTTGCATGTGAGAACTTTGTTTTTTTTTTTTTTTGTATTTTTCGTATTTTCTGATGGTGATGTAATGAAATGTATTAGTTGTTTTAAAATGTAGTTAAGATTTTCTGAGATTCAAATATTTTAACTAACTAGCCAAAACTGTACATTTATCTCACAAGAATTTTGAACAAAGTATAAATCCGACCTAATTTTAACCAAGTTATTTCACATCCCTGTGTGTGCAATTGAGTTCGTTTATGTGGTATTTATCAGGATATCGCCAGTGCCAGATAGGCTATCAACAAAACCTGTACTGAGGATCAACTAATTAGCTCCACTAACTCCATTGTTGTATTCACTAATATTAATCCATGGGATAATCTAAGGTACCATAAGCTAGTGCATCCACATGCAAACATTGGTCTGCTCACACGCAAAGCTAATGTGACAGACATATCGTCATGTGGTTAGGATACCGCCATTGCCAGGTAGGCTGTCCACCAAACCTATGATGAGGATCACCTAGATGGTTTTTGAATGCTGAGAATTCCAAGGATTCAAGTTCAAGATTTTTATTGGCTCAATGTGTTAGGATATGTGCTCGTATACATAGTGATGAAAATCATTGTTTATTGTTCTCTTTTGTTGTTCTTTTTGAGAAAGGATTTGAATAGTGGTGATAACCACTATTATTTGATTTTGCTTTTTGAGATTCATAAGGTTGAACTTGTAAGTTTGTGGCTTGCGAATGACCTTGATCCTTTTGGCCTTGGGGATGACTACCCATCTTGTGCAAGGACGTGTAGTACGAATCCTTATGACTTTGCGAACCAAAGGGGATTAGGGATATTATGAAGTAAGGGCATTGATATTTTAGGCCTTGGGGATGACTACCCATCCTTGTCAGGGGTGTGTAGTACGAATCCTTACGACTTTGGAGACCAAAGGTGACTGGAAATGATCGTGATGATGGCTTATTGGGATTTTGCTTTTGAATGGCATTGATCCTTTTAGGTCTTGGGGATGACTACCCATCCTTGTCAGGGGTGTGTAGTACAAATCCTTACAAATTTGGGGACCAACTATGAGTGCGTGGTGGGTAGTGGTGAAAACCATTGTTTATTAGGGGGAATTGATGGGGAAGAGCTTGTCCTTTTGTTAATTCTCAGCATTCTTGAACCATTCACATAAGGGGATGAACAGGCTAATCTTTCACCTATGGTACCCTAGAATGCTTTGTGGGTTTCTCTTGCGTTCACACAACTTAGGAATTATTTTATGTGTTTTAACTTGTGTAGGGATGTTACATAACGAGGCATTATCCAAGTAAAACTTTCCCTTGTAAAATCTATTTAACTTTGTACAATTATTAGCTAGCAATTTAAAGACAGTTGAATGACGAAAACCCTATATACATTAGGAGACAACTAACTTTGCTAAAAATGGGGATTGTGTTATTCTGGATGTATGTGTTTATAAAATGGATGGAATGTGGAAAATAAAGGAATTTCCGAGCAATTACAGTCTATGGTGCTTGGGACATGTATGACCAGCAAATATGCAATGTATGGATGCTATACCTAATGCAACTGATATTTTTGTCTTTTGACATTTTATGAGTATGCATGGAATTGAAATGCAATTTGTTTGTTATTTTTGATGATTTTATTGTTTTTGTTTGTTTTTTGAATATTTATTTTGACCAAGCGGTTATGGTAACCCTTGGAGATTTTGGTTTGACCAAAGGGTTTATGGATACCTTTGGGGCATTTTTGGGGTTGACCAAGTGATTGTGGGAATCCTTGGAGCTTTTGGTGTGACCAAAGGGTTTATGGATACCTTTGGAGAATTTAGGGGTTGACCAAGCGATTGTGGGAATCCTTGGAGCTTTTGGTTTGACCAAAGGGTTTATGGATACCTTTGGGGAATTTAGGGGTGGACCAAGCGATTGTGGGAATCCCTGGAGCGTTTGGTTTGACCAAAGGGTTTATGGATACCTTTGGGGCATTTTGGGTTGACCAAGCGATTGCGAGGATCCTTGGAGCTATTGGTTGGACTATGGCTCTCTAAATGTGGAATGGCCTCAAATGACTGATGTTCAAGGGTTCTAGTTCCTTGATTCCTTCAAGAGAGGCGAGTCGGTATGTTCTAGGTCCTATTTTATTGTCAATCACATAAGGACCTAACTAGTTTTCCGTGAACTTGTCCCTTAGATGGGATGACAAATTAGAATTCTGTTGGTTCTCTTTTAAGACCAAATCACCAACTTGAAAGTCCCTGAGGTGAACCTTCATGTTATATGCTCTCTTAAGTCGCTCTTGATAGATACGTAAATTCTTGAGAGCATTAACGCATCGTTCGTCGAGCAACGTAAGTTGGTCTAACTGGGCCTGCCATGCAGTGTCATCATCGATGAACTCTTGCATTGAAATGCACAGGGAAGGGATTTCCAACTCAAGAGGTATGACTGCCTCGGAGCCATACACCAGTGAAAATGGAGTTACCCCAGTGGGTGTCTGAATGCTAGTGCAATAAGCCCATAGGGAAAGCGGGATATGAATGTGCCAATCCTTGTGACTATCTGCAACTGTCTTTTTGAGGATGGTGACTAGCATTTTGTTTGATGCCTTTGCTTGCCCATTTGACTGAGGATAATAGGGTGTTGAAAAATTGTGCTGAATTTTGTACTTTGTGGTCAAAGCACACACATATTTATTCTTGAATGACGTCCCATTATCCGAGAGGATCTTGGATGGAATACCAAAACGACATATGATGTTATGCAAAATAAACTCTACAATGCGGGGTCCAGTCATAGAGGTTAGAGGAATTGCTTCCACCCACTTGGGAAAGTACTCTGTGGCCGTTATGATAAATGTGTGATGACCCGACGATGCAGGGGAGATATTTTAGACTATATCGAAGCCCCACTATGAAAAAGGCCAAGCCGATTGGATCGGCTACAAGGCCTAAGAAGGTACATGTGTCAAATTGGCATGATGTTGACACTTCACGCACTTATTTACATATGAGCAACAATATCACTCTAAAGATGGCCAATAATAGCCCATGCAGAGAATGCACTTTGCGATGGCCATACTTATGAAGTGGCCATTGCATATACCATCGTGCGCTTGGGTGATCGCCCAAGTGGACTCCTACTAGTCCAAGCAACGAAGGAGGATTCCTTCATAGCTCCAACAATATAAAATGTCTCCTAGTAAGACATGTTTGGTCACTTTTTATTTAAATGATCTTTTCGTGGCTTGTGTCAATCCAAGTGGGAGGTTACCTAACTTGAGGTAATCCCTGATGGGTGTGTACCAATCCTACTGATTAGAAACCTTGATGGTATGAACGGCTAATCCCTCTTGAAGTTCATACCTAGCAAAAGATGAGTGGGAAAGAACTTGTAAAAATAGCGTTGTGTTGCTAGTAAGAGGGGTCAAGGAGAACAAGGACCCCCAGTTGGCTTCATTCAAACAATCTTGGATTCGAGAGAACCTATCTTGAGATGGTTCAATCTAGATTAGGTGGATTTCTGGTGTTAGGTCAGAGCTTGCACGCTCCATCACAGATTGCGATAATGTTTTGACTTGAATGGTTGTCATCTCACCGGAAGGGTCTTGCGGGATTAGTGACCCCAAGGAGGCCATAGTATCCACAAAATGATTTGATGATCGAGGGAGTGCCTCGATGTCATACCATTCAAGCTATGCCAAGAATTTATCCACAAGGTCTTTGTAGGTATGTAGAACTAGGAATTTACATTGGAATATCCCTTTGACTTGATTGACAATTAACAACGAATCACCAAATATGTTTAAAAATTTGATGTTCATGGTGACTTCTGTTTGAAGACCTATGAGCAAGGCTTTGTATTCTTCATTGTTTTTGGTGCATGGGAAGTCTAATTTAAATGATAGAGGCATTGGATCCCCTTGTGGTGTGAAGAATACAATTCCCACGCCACCTCCTTGCTCACATTTAGAACCATCGAAGAATAAGTTCATGTCAACCTATGACTCAGGCTCATCAGAATCTGGCGATTCTAAAACATGAAAGACCCCATCATCCAATAGTTCTACGGTCAGAGGCTAATCATCTTCAAGAGGAGTCTCTGCTAGTTGATCGGCGATGACTTGACCTTTTATAATTTCTATCCAATGAATTCTATGTCAAACTCCATCAACAACATGATCCATTTCGTTGTGCAGCTACTATGATAAGTACGACTCATCATGTATCGTAATGGATTCTCCTTAGACACAACATACATTGTATTGTTGAGCATGTAGTGGCGTAGCTTTTGGATAGCAAACACCACTGCCAAGCAGAGCTTCTCAACATATGCATAGTTAAGTTCATAACTGACCAAGGTGCGGCTAAGATAGTAAGTAGCCTGTTCTTTATGTAGTTCATTTTTCTAGGACAACATGGCGCCCAGTGCCACCTCAATAGCTGAGATGTATAAGTAGAATAACACTCCTAGTCTAGGTGGTGCCAATACTGGTGGTGAAGCCAAGTATTGTTTAGTGTCATCAAAGGCTAACTGGCACTTGTCATCCTAGTGAAATGCTACCCCCTTGTGCAATAATTTATTCATGGGTCGAAACTTGTCAGATAGTTGCGCTATGAAGTGCTTGATTGATGCGACCTTTACCTAAAGACTTCTGAGTTGCTTGATGGTAGTTGGGGGAAGCATTTCAAGGATTGCCTTGAATTTATGTGGGTCTACCTTGATTCCTTTTTTGGAGACTATGTAACCCAAGAGCTTTCCAGATGTGATGCCAAATACACACTTCTTGGGGTTTAGTCTGAATTTATGTTCCATGAGGCGATCGAGGATCTTGCTTAAGTCATCGAGATGATTTGGGCACAAAATAGATTTTGCCAACAAATCATCCATGTAATCTTCCAAAGTTTTATGCATGTGATCATGGAAGATGTACATCATGGCACATTGGTAGGTGGCACCAACGTTTTTAAGGCCAAAGGGCATGAACTTATAACAAAAATTCCCCCAAGGCATTGTGAACGCCATTTTTAGTTGGTCCTCGAGATTAATACGAATTTGATTATATCCTAAGAAACCATCCATGAGGGAAACCATTTCATGGCCCGTTATAGCGTCTACCAATGTGTCGATGCTAGGCAAGGGGAAATCATCCTTAGGACTCGCTTTATTTAGATCTCAAAAATTGGTGCATATGTGAATCCTCCCGTCGAGATTTTTGACTGGCACCATGTTAGACAACCATGGTGGGTAATCCATGCAAATGACAAACTGTGCATCCAACAACTTTTGTAACTTATCTTTGACCATTAAGGCCATTATTGGGTGCATCTTACGTATGTTTTGCTTTACTGAATTGACTATCGAATCAAGCGTAAAATTATGCATGACTAGCTATGGGTCTAGCCCCAACATGTCTTTGTAGGACCATGCAAAAATCTCCTTCTTCTCTTTGATAATGGCAATGTAGTCGACTTGCTCTTCGGGGGATAGACTTACCCCCAACTTGATGATTTGCAAATTCATTGGATCTGAGTCGATGTCTACATCAATCGTCTCCTTGACCGACATGTGGGACCTGTCCTCCAACTAGTGTGGAGTTGGGATCAAGTGGATATCGTTTGCTAAATTTAGATCATCATTCGAAACATCAGGTTCCTCTTCAGCATGGAAGACATCCTGAGTCTATCTTGGAGTGAAATGAAACATCCCACCGCAAGGCCAATACTCTAATGGGGATGGTGGTGTGTCAGCACGATCCCAGTCTATGGCATCTATGTCTAGGTGCAATGACCATGTTGGATTGGCTGGATCATGGATGGGGGCAATTAAGTCAATGGATATCATGTTGATGAAATGATTGTGGTATCCATTATCGCGGGTGTGATGACTCTAAAATTATGGATGTTCTTTGTGCTTCGGATTAGGCTCTGGAGGTATTGGCACGAATGGATCAGCCCTATGTGCAAATAAGAGGACAGGATCTACCCTAGGCACTGATGGTTCTATAGGGTCTCCATGCAAAAATTGCTCTCTGTATACCTGGAGTGGTGGGTGCAGTAATTGCTATAACTACACCAGGTTGAGGTGCCACCTATGTCTTGGCCCTATGTGTAGTTGTTCAAACATCTATGTCCAAGGGATATTGCTACTATCGCATATGATTAAGATAGGCCATCTCAATTTCATCTTCATAATCACTATCAGAGATCCAAAGGCCTTCATTGGCTTCGATAGTTGTTTGCGACATATGAGGCTCATCTTGCTCGAGCAAATTAATGTGGTCCCATCGAGGTTGTTCCGCTCTCTACGGGGGGACCTAATTCTCTTGAAGGTGGCATATGCTCCATTGGAGCATCCAAAGGGAACATTGATAGGAAGCTCTCCTAATAAACATCCATAGGAGTCACTTGTGAATGATTACTATCAGACTCGAAAGGATCCCAAGGTGCTACCTCGTATTCTAACTCATCTTCTAGAGACCCTTCTTGGTCTTGTCCATATCCTTCTTGTAGGTGAGTCCTTGAATTTTCTCCCTTTTCGACTGAAGGGAAAGGGTTGTTATGGTCAACAAGGTTGGTTGTTAAAAATGGGTGATAATCCCCCAATGTATATGTTATGTTAGGATTGGCATATGGATCTAATGCCAACCCATCCTTGTTGCCTATCCCTAGGCCTTGCATGTTCTCTACCAATATGTCTAGGGGAAGGGGGTGGTTGAAACCTACTCCTAACTTGTCATACGACATTTGATATCTCGGTTTGCAAAGAACACGCACTCCTTGCTCATACCTGCCCAACCCATGTCCATGCCAATTACATTGGCCAAGATATCTCAAAGCAAAATCAAGGTTGGACAAATAGTTGAAGTCCTCAGAAAATGGCTCTTCATCTTCATCTTCTTGCATATACGGTTCAATACCATTATTGAGGCCCCCATAAACAAAGTTTATCCAATTGGGTGGGTAGCCTAGAGGAACCACAGATCTGATGGGGATTCGAGGTCTCCCCATGTCCTTCATGGACTCAAGTGCGGGTGTTACTACAATGTTCCACAATAAATACTCCCCCAGGCCCGTGTTGGCCATCTCAACGGTGATCGTTGGTGGTTGAGGGGGAGAGAATGGGAGTCCTTCCTGAGTCCACTCCATGTGGGGTGAACTAGGCATCTCGAATTCCATTCAATTAGGCATCTCTTCGATAGATATGGTTGAGACTAGGGGTGGTTCCTCTTCTAGGGGTTTCTTTCCCTTGTCCTTTGGTGTGGCCATCGTAGGTGGTGTCATTGTTGAAGGACCAAATGAGGAAGATGGACCCGGATGGGGATTCGATGGACTCAGCAATGGGAATGCCTGCGGAATCAAACCCTGGTTAGATGGATTCAACTAAAAATCCAAATGCATTGATGGAAGGGTCGATTGTGACATGAATTGTACCATATTGCAGTAATTGAAGGGATCTAAGTCTACCAAGACTACATTCACCTATCCTTCAAATGTATACTTTAGGTATTGATGGGCTATTGAAGGGACACACTTCATGTCCCTGATCCAAGGCCGGCCCAGCAAGATATTATATGCCATCTCACCTTCCAAGATGTGGCACAATGTATGAATAGTCTTTTGTCCCACTTGGATGGGTAGGACAATTGTGCCAACCGTTGAGCATATTTCATCATTGAATGCTCACAATGTATAGGTTGAGGACATGATGTGAGATGTCAACAAATTTAGATGTTTCAATGTTGTTGTTGTGATGATATTACTAGATGAGCCAGTGTCCACCAACACCCTCTTATACAAAATCTCGTTGACCCATCGCAATGACATGCAGGGGTGGATCCGCCACATCACCAGTCATTGATTTCAATTCATCTTCTCTAAAGGTGATGACTGGTTCTGTACATTGTTTGACATGTCCCATAAAGTTGTTGAAAGAGTTTGCTTCATGGGGCTGTAGCTCGATGGCTTTTAATATCTCCATTAGATCCTCCCGATGGGGTGCTGATTGTTGAATGAGCTTGTATATGGAGAGCCTAGCCGATGTGGTCCTTAGACTTTGGGTATGTCTGGTCCGAATCGTGGCCACTTGTCTAGGAGGGGGAAGTTGCGTAGGGTGCTGTTGAGGTTGTGACATCGATGGAACCTCTCTTGTGGCCGTCGGGAGGCAGCTCCTGGGTACCTCTTGTTCCTAGTCACTATACTTATCATCCCTACATACCCCTGCATGGGGAAATTTTTTTGCACCTCATTGACTTGAAGGGGTTTTTCCTACGCAGGTAGGGGGTCTCTGAAGACTACCATATGTTGGTTGTTTAGCGCTACGAGATTGTCTACCACCAATGTCTTGTTGTCGATTAGGTCTTGCACCAAGCCTTTAAACTTCCAACATGCATTAAGGTCATGTCCCTTCCGTCTGTGGAACCTATAGTACAAGTCCTCCTTGTACCCCTTAGGCTTTGGCACATTGGGGTCTATGGTTTGAATCTCTGGCAGGTTGGTCAAGTTTACCACTGACAAGCGATCAAACAGGGAGTCCCTGGACTCTGTGGAAGGTGTAAATTGTCGCCTAGGGCAATGCTACTAATTTTTTCCCTGCCTCTACTTTCTATATCATAATTTTTAGGAGGCACCACCTTATAGTTAGCCTTCTGAGGTTGTGTTGCTTGTGCAGGCTTAGGGACATTTATAGCAACCTGATTGACCGCAGCGGGTTTCTGTTGCATGGTTCCTATTTTAGTGTTCTTAGTCCATTATTTCTTCTTGGGCTTGGCAATCTCACCATCCTGTATCTTGATCTCCTCAATAATTTTGGATTGTGCCTGAGCTTCTTCAAGAGTGGCATATTGCTGCAGCTGCAATAGCATGAAGATCGATCTCAAATAGGTCATTGAGAACATTTGGGTTAGGTCAGACATGGGAGGGAGGTAGGGCAGCTTTGAAAGCAACGTCCTCCACCGGTTCCCATATGCCACCATGGTTTCTTCCTCATACTGCCTGAGGCTAGCTAGGTCGCTTAGTGACACCTTTTTCTTGGTGTTGAAGGCGAAGTGTTCGAGGAACGCGTCCACTAGCTGATCCAAGTTACTGATGCTATGTTTTGGAAACTGAGTGAACCAATCCGAGGCAGGGCCTGTGAATGTGGTTATAAATGTTCTTAACAACAAAGCATCATTGTCCTGAATGCCAAAGCACTGGCTCAGGAATTTAGTCACATGCTCTTAGGCATCCTCCTCCCCTCTAAAGAGTGCCAACTGGGGTAGTTTAAAGTTTTCAGGATATGGAGGTGTCAGCACTGACAGATGCACAGGATGACCGTGGATTTGGTGTAAAGTAGGTTTTTAGGACCCAAAAATCTTGGTCTCCATAGACTCTAAGTGCTCTAACAACGCTTTATATGCATCATAAGATTTAATTTCTTCCTCCTTAATTTTCTCCCATTGTGGGTTGTGAGGAACTTGAGGCCTACAGAGGGGTGGCTGAATAACACCCCCTCTACCTTGGTAGGGCTTTTCAGCCCACTCTTCTTCTTGTTCATACTCCTCATAGGCTTCTTGAGGAGTGCCTGGTTGAGACCTATAAACATGGATGGGTGCCCGTGGAGGGTGCCCATCATTTTTTCTAGGAGTGGCCTCCCGCTCAGGTCTAGGAGGTCTTGGAGGCAGTACTTGATGAGGTCACGGAGACTTGTCTCGCACCAAAGGGTTGTGCCTCTCATACACTTCTACTTTATGTGCATGAGGGGTTGGGACCTTCTCAGGCACAGTGTTCAGGATCAATGCAGCTGTCTGATGCTAAATGCGCTCTTTGTTAAGGTGATACCGATGTTCTAACTGTTGTTGGTCTTGCCTGAGCTATGTGATTTGCTCTTGGAGGGTGGCATGTCTGGCAAATGCCAAGTTAATTTGTTTTTCCATCTCCTATTTGGGAAGCATATATGCCTCTCGTACATGTCTATCTCTGTCGTGGTGATTCGAGACCACTATGGGTTGCTTTTATATATCGAGGTTAGCGGCATTCAACCGAGGCTCTGGCCTAAATAGGTGATCTTGATACATAGCAGGTGTGGAGGTACATCACTCCCGCACTGTATACTGCTCTTGAGGAACATGGTAGTCTTCCTCGTACTCCATTTCATATGTGTGCAAGGAGTGGGCAAAGTTGTCTTGCCCTGTCTTGAGTGCTTGATACTCTGGATTTGGTCTAGTGTTTCTAATAGTAATAAGGGGTAAAGGAGGGATGACGAAATCATGTGGCCCCTCCTTATGGACCCTTTGTTGCTCTAGGAATTCATCACTAGGCCACTCAAAACGAGCATCAAAGGGAGGTCTCCTATCTATGTTGAGTGCCATGTGTAGGTTCTCATCTTGAAAGGATCTATGCTGAGTGGGCATGTACCTTAAATAGGTGCCTCTATAGTCCTATTCTGTGATGGCATGATGTGGACTATCTTATGTGCCATGCCACCAAGGCAGGATGACCAAGTCCTCAGGACTATATCGAAGGTGATTTGTCCCCCTTTGCACACTTTCTATAGCGCTTACGGGTGATTGGGATCGGCTATGAGTGTACACCATGGTGATGTGCTCCTAAAGATGCATACATTTTTTTATCTCTTTTTATAATATTTATGCTACACTAAAAAGAAAATATCACACACACAAACAATGATTATCTTGTTTAAAGATTAAAGTGTGCCTTAAATCTGGTTTAGTGTGTTTTGATTTTTGTTTTTGAAAGATTTTTGTGAAGAATATTTAAATGCAATATGATGGCTCTTATGACTCCCAAAAATGGTTGCCCCTTCGATATACCATTGCCGGACCGATATACCAACCTCTCTATGTACCCGCCCTTATGTGAGGGAGACTATTGGTACGTGAGAGCAGATGGTACGTGGAACATAGGCGATACGAAAGGGGAATCACTCTGTTTATGAAATCTACCATACAAGAGTTATCCTCATGTGCTGGGAATCACCCCAACTATACTTGGTCAGCTTTCATCAGGATTTACATTTAGCAATAGTCATGATTAGGGTTATGGATGCAATATCTCATGCCAAGGTGGTGATGAAATCCACCGTTGGTCTTACTCAAGGGTTGGGGTTTTACAACCAAATCCTTTTTTAAATTACCATGTGATGTTTGGGGTTCTTTTTAATTTGCATAAATGAAGCAAACAAGCATTCAAACTCTCCTATGCAAGAAAATAACCAAAAAACCGAAAACAGAAAACATAAAATGACAGAAGGTGTTTTAAGACCCCTACCTCTTCTTTGCCCAAATCGGATGTCTCTGAATTTTTGCCCTAAAATTTCATAGAGAGCTATTCATCCTGGGGTGATATGAATAACATATTTGTATTCGTTCCAAGGTAGGACGAATTCATATTTGTCCCTGGATAAGATGAATTCCAGCTCTATACTCGTCATAGACTCAAATGAATAGCAGTCTAGCATTTGAAAACTTGGTACCTATAAGAAAAAACAAGAAACTTCAATCAAAAAGTTAATCTTAAAATCAAGGGATAGAGGTCCCACCGTAATATCCACCTGAAAGCATGAGGATACGAAAACAAAAAGGAAAATGCCAAGTACGATGCATGTAAAACCAAACTTACTAAAAGCCTATATATTGAAAAATGCATGAAAGAAAAGAGCATAAATGCATCAACACAAGATAAAAGCAATATGGAATGTGGCCCTATTTATTGATATGCTTTTAAATTCATGTTACAATACATCTCCTTCATTTTTAGGGGATAGGAGCGTCAAATATGTTTCTTATCACATCCATGGATATCAATCCTTCTTCCGCGTGCCCACATGTAAGATGGGCAGACCAAAATGTCACCGCCACTTGTGTATATGAGTGTTGAATCCTTAATACTCCTCTGATGTTGAAGAGTTGCATTCAAGGAAACAAAAAAGATCAGTAGCACCTGCAGATAGAATAGAACATGTATTTCCCAAGGCCTACTGTTAGTGTATGCATGAAAATATTAAACCGATAACCAAATAATATCAGAATGATCTAGAAATTTTATAGAAGCATGAATATGTTACCAGGAAGCCACTACAAAAGGAACAATCAGGAAATTCCTTACAGATTTGTATTCGCTCCGGGGCGGGACGAATAAACCTACAACAAATTGTTAAAAAGCACCCTCTTCAATGTCCTATCTAAAAAGCTCCAAATGACCTACAAAGTTGGGGTTAGCTATTTGGGGGTATTTTGGGAAGACCCAGAAGGTCATATTTCTCCAATTTGGCCTCTATCACCCAGATTTTTATGATGCCATCTACAGGTTAGTAAAGGCGGGAAATAATAAAAACCTGGTCAAAAATGCTCAGAATGAAGTTAAATTTAAACTACAACATATTTAAATAATCTAGAATAATATGCAAAAATAAAATAAATGAAATATGCCGCATATTCTAATCGCTTCGGGGTGGGGCGTTTAGAACTGCGACAGCTTGGGGGACGCCCGAGGGCAGGATGCCCACCGTTTGGGACTTTGTTTCAGCACCAATCCACTTGGTATGGGTCAAAAACATCCTATGGGGTGTTTTCAACAAATTTTGTGGGATATTGTGGCCAAAAATTGGGTTTTGGATCCTGATTCATGCTCCCAATAGTCACCCAATAACCTCCCTTTCGAATGAGAGATTAAGGATGTGAAAGGCACAAATCACAAGTAGGTATGTAAATTGGTAGCACTTCGTTGCTCAAATGCTCCCTCTCTATTCTCTTTTTTGGGTGAGAAAATTCACTAATTTATAGACCTAGGGTCTCTCTGTTTGAATTGCACATGCGAGGATGCCACTTGAGTTGATTGTCCTATTTTGAGAGAAAAGATAATTCCCTAATTTAGAGTCTCCTTGCATGAGGTCTCCAAAATCAAAGACATGCATGACTGAAGTATCTCTCCTTGATTTGAATCCGTTCCTCACAATTGCATGCCCTGAAGTTGTAGTCAACTGGTAGACTTGTTGAGGTTTGACTTTTTGCCAGTCAAACCTGCTATTCGCCCCACCCTAGAACGAATTCTGATATTCGTCCCTGGGTGGAATGAATGCCAGTTTGTATTTATCCTTGGGTGGGATGAATAGAGAGCAAGGTTCCAAAAAGGTGCCAAATTGAACTTTGACCTCCAAAAATGCTTTTGGGAGTGGTTAGGACGACTGTTTGACTTTTGGGGACAAACCTAGGGGCTGTGTGTGTCAATGCGATCATCGCTTGTCATCATATAATTGGATTGGTGATGTTTGGGTGTCTACAGTGCAATCTCCTTAAAGTTGTCATTTGCACTCCAGTTGGTTCTATTTTATTGGGCCTCTAATCCGATGCACTCTTCTATTCACCCGTTGGGATGCATATTCCTCTCAAAGTCTATTCACCGGTGCTCACTAAATTATTTGGTATATATCTATTCACCGGTGCTCACTAAAGTATTTTTGCTTTAAATTCATTATAATTTTCTTTTGAAAAAACTTATTTAAATATTTTAGAGCATGTATTTTTGCTAACATTTTTTATCTAAGGCATTTTGGAATATTACGCTACTCCCCTTTCCTCGAGATCTACAGGTTCCTTCGTTCGAATCACTCTTTGAACGTTATCTAAACGATCTTGCAGTCTATCAAATTTAAGTTGCAACAACTCTACTAACATTTTCTCTGTAGGGTTTCATTTTTATTTAAAGTGCTTTCAAAACATTTTCTTTTACTATTATTAAAATATTTTAAAGCATCCTTTTTTATAATAGATAATACTGCAGCATTAAGTTTTATTACACTAATTTTTGCTCGTAGGTGGTCAGCTTCTCCCATAAGACCCTTTCATAGGGCATTCTTTGCATTGACCCATTTTCTATAGGTCTCTAAAGTTTACACAAACAATTTCTCTATTTCTTTTCTATGGCTTAGGTGCTTGGGGGTGAAAGAACCTCACCATAATCACACCATTGTGTTCTCTCTCGATGGTTCCACCTGTTCGCGTTCCCTGCTTTTGTTCATGTTCCCCGGTTTGGTTGTTTCACGGAGGAGTCTGTATATTTTTAATTTTTCCGCATTTTTTATTCCTCTCAATCGTAGTGTGGTATTCGATTCTTCGAATCTCCTTTGTCTACGTTTTTTGGCAAGCCTCATATTTATTTTGGGTCTCCACAAAAATGATAGATGACACATATTGTAAATTTATAATAAAATATTTCTTTTGGGGGGGGGTGTTCGGGTGTTTTTTAGCACCGATCGTAGTTCGGGGAGGGGAGTCTTCTTGTCTTTGCATATTTTGCATCTCATCTCTCTACCTTTTACTTGCCTTTTTTTCTTCTTTGCATATAGTCTTCAGGAAAATATTTTTTTAATTTATTTCCTTTCAAATATTTTGAATGCAAAGGTATTTATTTATTTTATTAATTTTCTTGAGATTAGAAGTATTATTAAACTTAAATTTAAATTATAATTTCTCTTGCTATAAAGCAAAACTTCTATCATTTTGCGTATGCATTAACGGAAATATATTTTAATCTAATAGTAATCATTAAAATTTTAGTTTTTTCATTATTTAAGCATTCACTCTCTAATTATTTTTCTCACCTATCTTGTTTATCAAATTTGAGAAAAGCTACATTCCTTATAACATCTTATAAATACATTATTATTGTTATAATAATAATTTTACACAAGAAGTTCATTTTTTTCTTTGAAATTAATTTGTACTCTTTCTTATCATTTAGTTTATTAATATATTCGAACTAACTCTTTTAAGAAATAGCTTTTCTCACCTTTTGTTATTCTCTAAGGGCGTTATTGTTAAATCTATAAATGTATTTTATTCTCTAAGGATGTTATTGTTAAATCATTTTTAAATTAAAACTTAACAAAGGTTATAAAAATATATAGAAGTTTAAAATTCTTTTCATAAAAGTTTTCAAAACCCTAAAATTTTCCATAATTGAAGTTTTAAGGGGGGAGTATTGTTAATTTAAAACTTCAATCTCTCTCTTGTGTTAAGATGAATTCAATTGATCCCCTCACCCCTCATAACTTTCACTCATGGGAACCCAAAATTTTAAATCTCTTTCTCTTTCAAAGGGCTAAGAGAAAAGCGTCATTTGTAACCTAATAATTAATTTCTTTTTTTTGTTTTGTCTTTTAGGGAGGGTGTATTCTTCTAGATTTCTTTATAGTAGCATTTAATTTTTAGAGGTATATATTGTTTATAAAATCTCTAAAAAGTATAAGAAGATATTCACTAACTTCATGCCCACTCTCATTTATATAAAAAAAAAAATATTTTTATTTTATTTTAAAATATTTTATAGGATATTTACATTGGCAATTCCTATATACATTAACTAAAAAATATTATTAAAACTCAAAAAAATATATATATTTTGGTCAACCAAATCTCTCAGTTTCACTTCAATTTCTCATTTGAAGTTAATGAAGGGATATTTATAGTCAAAAAGGTTTTTTCAAGACGAACACAATGGTGGTGTCAATTTTTTAGTTTCAAGACTATTTTCAATGATGTTTTAAATTTGAAAATTATTGTATCATGGAGTGCACTCTCGGTTGAACCCGACACTCCCAGTATTGGTGCCCTTGTTTTTCTAGTTGTCCATTATTTGGACCTTGTTATTCATCCCATTGTGTCATACAGATGGATACCACTACTTATGCTTGTGGAGTTAATTTGGACATCCCTTAAAATTTTTGTGGTTCTTTATCCATACTATCTTCACATTAATTTTGTGAGACACTTTGATTTCATGGTTTGCGAGCACTAGTCTGGGAGTATGAATTATTTTCTGTAACAAGTCTCTAATTTTTTTGAGACATCTAATGGGTCTATTGTAGGCTTTTTAATGGAATTTATCCTAAAGAGGGGGTTGAAGAGGACATATTCCTTCCTCTCAATCCTCCATGCACATCTTCCTTATTCTTCTATTCTGGCAGGTGGTTTCCCCTTGAAATTTTCTACCATTTCCCTAATTTCATTGTTTGTCCATAAGGTTTGAACCTAGTTATCAGCCCATTGTACTCATATAGGTGGAAACCACATACTCATCCTTGTGGAGTCATTTTTGGACTACCCATACATTTTTTTGTGGTTCTACCTCCATCCTATCTTCACTTTGGATTTAGGGGACTTTTCTTTAAAGATTTGTATTCTATTGTAAATGAGTATATTATCAGATCTTGTTGTTGAGACTCATCTTTGTGGCTATGCCATCTCTATTGTGCATGATTACCTTATCAGGACTTGGTACCGGGACTCATCTTATGCAGGTATGCCACATATTGTTTATTCCTTTTTTACTTACCCCTACTATCACTTAAGGGGGGGTGTTAAAGTATCTTGGTGCATAGAGTTTTTTCACCTCTCTCTCATTCTTCTTATTATTCTTAGAAGCACTTCATTCGGTAGCATATTCAGAGCGGGGACATACACTTGGAATATATTCCAACTAAGACATAAATTGCAGATATCTTCACCAAGTTAATTTATTCTTTGTGTTACCTTCAATTGTGAGAAAAACTTGGAGTATTACAGCTGCATTGACAAAGCGGTATTCCACCTCTCACTATATTATAAACGAGTGTCTAATCAGGAATTCTTACCAGGACTCATTATTTCTTTGTATAGGAGGAAAATCTTCACTATCCGAAGACAAGCCTCTTTCATACTTCTTTGCTTTTGATTGATGGATTTTCCCACTGGGTTTTTACCATAACTTCAAAACAAAGGGGTGATATTTGGTTTTTCCCCATAGGGGTTTTTTCCACCAACTATCTATATTGTACATGAGTACCTAATCAGGCCTTGTTGTTGGGACTCATATTTTATTTGTTAAAGAGGACAATCTTCGTCACCTAAAGACAAGCCTCTTTCATACTTCTTTGCTTTTTATTGATGGCTTTTCCCACTAGGTTTTTATCATCATTTCAAAACAAAGGGGTGATAGTGGGTTTTTCCCCACAGGGTTTTTTCCACCAACTATCTATGTTTTACATGAGTACCTAATCAGGCCTCGTTATCAGGACTCATTTATAGAATATCCCCTAGTATCACTTAAGGTGGGGTGTTAGAATAAGTGAATATTCTCTTAGGTTTCCACTCCTCCATGTGTCAGGAGAAATCTCAGTGGTGTATTCATCAGTTTTTATGAGTTGTAATCCAAAAACTCTCAATGATAAACTCTGCTATTTATACAAAGTTGATCCTAGAGATAAATCAATTGGTTCCACTCTTATCTTCATATATTATGTAATACTTTACATATTTATTATTGTGAAATTCATACACTTTGAACAAGTACCACCTTCCCAGCTTGGCTTAGCAACACCCCTCTCCAAGAGGCTAGTTTACATTGGATTCTATCAATCAAAGGGTCCCATAGTGAGTCTTTCATTCTCCCCACGAAGAGAGGTAATCCAAGATAGTTCGTTGGAAACGTGGTAATCCTACAATTGATATTATTCATAATATTTGATTGTCTAGCTTCTGGAGTATTAAAAAAGTAGAGTAAGCTCTTCGTAAATTTGATCTCCTGACCAGCAGCCCTCTCATAACACAATAAGATATTTTTAATATCTCGGGCGAAAAATATCAATGCATAACTAGCAATAAATGTATCGTCAGCATATTGGTGATGAGATATAGATGGACATTGGAGAGCTAGATGAATACCCACCTCCCTACTCAACCTTCCAATCGCTCTCCCCAAATCCTCTGCCAAAAAGAGGAAGAGGAAGGGGGAAACTGGATTACCTTACCTCAAACCGCGATGAGACTTAAAAAAGCCAAACACCGATCTGTTCACTAAAATGGAGCACCAAACTGAAGAAATGTAGGCCAAAATAAGGGTGTTCCACCGATCGCTGAAGCCAAACTTCCTCATCACCTCTTGTAAGAATGGCCACGTCACTTTATCATAAGCCTTACTAATGTTGAGCTTTAAAAGGAAAGCCTCTCTACCACTGTACTTGACTGAATGAAGAAGCTCATGCATGAAAATAGTGCCATATAATATTTTTCTACCAAGCATAAAAGTGCTCTGAGCCATATCAATGAGATTTGAAATTAGCCCCTTGAGTTTTTTATATAGAGCCTTCGAGAGGAATTTATATAAAGAATTGCACAAACTGATTGGTCTAAAATCCTTAAATGATGAGGTGGAATACTTTTTCAAAATTAAGGTAATCAACATGGCATTCAGGGATTTAGGAATCTTTGTCGATATTTGGGCTTCTCTTAGAGCCTCCGCCACCTCAAACCCATAAATATTCCAATATTTTTGAAAGAACAATGGAGGAAATCCATCAGGCCCTAGAGCCTTTAAAGGCCTCGACTCCTTAAAAGCATTAAATATTTTATCATCTATGAGCAGGGCCTCCAAACCCATGTTCATTTCCTCCGTCACCAACATAGGAATGACATCTAACATAACACGTTTTGCCGCCACATCCCGATCCGGGGGACCAAGAAGATAACTGAATAAATTGAAAGCCTCCAATTGAATTTCCTTGGTCTTCTTGATAGAGCTGCCATATTCCTTAATAATCTCCACTATTCTATTCCTACTCCTTTTTTGCATGGTGGATGCATGAAATAACCACGTATTCTTGTCACCTTCTATTAGCCATAATTCTCTTGATTTATGCTTCCAATGTAACTCGATATTCGCTTGTTTGTTATGATAATTGGTAAAAAATCCCTTTACTCCCTTAATAACACCTCATCAAGCCCCTGTGACTCAATATTTTTCTCTATTTCAGTGACCTATATAAAGTAATATTTTATACTTTATGAAATAGTGGATATAATGATTCAGTTGCTCAAGGTTATTTGACATTATGCCATAATAATCCCAACCATTCTTTTGACATATTTTCTCAATTGTGGACTCAAAATCTCTGGCCTAAGGTGAGGTTCTTTAATTAGATTTTATTGCATCGTAGGGTGCTTATTGGTGAGAAACTTATGAAGTGTGGTTTTCATGGCCCTTTTAGATGTGAAATGTGTGAAGAGAATGTAGAAAATATCAACCATATTTTTATTGAGTGTACTTTAGCCTCTGAGCTATGGAGAAGAATGACCAATTTACTTGGCTTACAATGGTCCAATTTTTTCACTTTTGAACAACTTTGGAGGGATTGGCCTAAACAAGAGGGTGTTGATCATTTTATTAGATAGTTAGTTTGGATGGGTTCTACCATTCTTCTTTGGAATATTTAGAATGAAAGGAACAACCGAATTTTTAATCAGGATAGGAAGGATATTCACTATATTTAGCAAAACACCATAGCCAACTTAGTTGAATCAGTCCATCATCTCCTTAATCACCCCCAAAACTCCCACCAAATATGGGATCAAGTGATGCAAATATTGAAGATTAAACCTTCTAATGACAACCATCTTAAAGGGAATGTGAGTACTAGTAAATTGGATAGGAATAGAAATTGGCAACCTCCTCCTAAGGATTTTGGAAAAGTCAATACTGATGGAGCCTCTAGAGGGAACCCTGGAAAAGCCAGTGTGGGAGAAATTGGTAGACTTTCATATGGCTCCCTGGTTTCTACTTTTTCTGAGAATTTGGGTATTCTTTCCAATAACCTTGCTGAGGGGTATGGTATCCTCAGAGGTCTTCAGGAGGCTACTAAGGTTGGATGGGGAAAGATGTTAGTTGAGTCTGACTCTCAACTTATGATTAATATCTTGAAGAATCCTTCTAAGAATCATAAGGTGGATTTGAGAATAAAAATAATTATTGAGAAGATTCGGTTAATCCAGATGGGATTTCTGAAAGTTGATTACAATCATGTGGTCAGAGATCAAAACAAGAGTGTTGATGCTTTAGCTAATTGGGCTTTGGACAAAGGTGATATTACTTGTTATGGCCACCCTCCTATATGGTGGGCTTATTAAATTAGGGAAGCTCTTCTTTCTATCATTTCTTTGGATGGCTCCGACTTCAAGGTACCTAGTTTCTTCTTGGTTTTTTTTCTTCTCTTTGGTTCATTCAGTTTTTTTTAGTTCCCTAGCTCATTCTATTCTTTATTTTGTTTCCTCTGTTGATTCTTGCCTTAATAGTCTTATGGTCTAGATAGGTCTTTGTTTTGTTCATTTTTTATTTCTTTTTTCCTTTTTGTTTTTTTTTTTGTTGTTTAGTTTTTTAAGGTGGGTGGGTTTTTTTTATTTTGTTTTGTTTTTGTGTTCTTTGTGTTGTTTTTTTTTGTTCTTGTGTTTTTGTTGTTTTGTTTTTTTTTTATGTTTTTTTGTTATTGTTCTTGTGTTTTTTTTGTTCTTGTTCTTGGGTTTCTCTTTGTTTGTGTTATTTCGTGTTTTTATGGGTGAGTGTTTTCTATATTTTTTGTTTTTTTTTTATTGTATGTTGTTGGTTGTTTTTTATTTTTATTTTTGTTTTATTTTTTAATTTTTTAGGTTTTGGTTGTGTTTATTTTTCTTGTTTTTTTGGGTTATGTCTTTGTAGTGTTATGTTGTTTTTGTCTTGTTTGTGTTTTGTTATGTGTTTATTGTGTTTTTCTATGTGGTTTGTATTGTGGTTTCTTTTATCTTATTGTGCATGTTTGGTTGTGCTTTTGTTTTTGACACACTCAAGGAGCATGTTTTTTATTTTATTTTATTATTTTTGTTATTATTTGCTTATTTTTAATTGGGTTTGTATGTTTGTTTACTCCTTAAGTGTGTCAAAGGTGGTAGGCCAGGTCCGAGTCCTGGGCATTTTTGGCGGAATGGATACCCCTGCCTCCTTGGGTATTACCCAAAAGTGGCATCCCTTTTGGGATGTTTTCCACAAATAAAAAAAATAAATAGTGGATATAATGGTTGCATTGGATGTTGTGATTTGGAGGTTAAGAGCTTGTGATTATCATGATTGCTTCTTTAACTTCCTCCATGAATTCATGCATGAAAATGAAGGAGCCCATTGAGAGAAAAAAGGATGGAACATTTTACATTGCATGCTTGAAATTTGAGGATTATTATCTTTTTTCTTGGTACGAATTTATTCTAGGTGAATATATATGGCATGGGCTCAATTAGCATATATTGGATAGTGAGAGAGAATAAAATGATCAAGCTATGGTGATAGGAGCATATTATGCTTTAGTAGATGAAATTTCAATAAAATATTATTTTCTAGAAGACCACAAGATTGCACCAAATACAACATGAAATATATACCAAAAGTGATTTCCCTATAATAAATGTTTATATCCAATTAATATCCCTATACCAAACCGCTTCAAGTTTATTTTATATTGCATAAAATATCCTATAAGAACCCTCCTAGCACCACTAAGGAATATTGATGAATTGGTGAATTATGCTTGTTATATTTCTAGAATATGGTACTGTTGATGGTTCTTATGCATGCAGGACCATGTACATTCCTTCGATAAGAATAAGAATATTAATGGAAAATGGTAAGTGGGATATGATGACAGTGTGAAATATCACCATGAATCATAGGTTGCATCCATATAGGTGCATTGGAATGATTGTTTTATATTAAATGTATGTTTTTTATGGCAGTAAAAGTTCCAAAGGGCATGGGAGCCATTTTGGTGATTGGAAATGGTTTAATGCTTGTCATGATATTTATAAAATAATAAAGGATTAGAAAAAATTATAATGAATGGTAATTAATAGATTAAAAATAATAATAAATATCTATATATATAAAGTAATATTTTATACTTTATGAAATAGTGGATATAATGGTTGCATTGGACGTTGTGATTTGGAGGTTAAGGGTTTGTAATTATCATGATTGCTTCTTTAACTTCCTCCATGACTTCATGCATGAAAATGAAAGAGTTCATTGGGAGAAAAAGGGATGGAACATTTTACATTGCATGCTTGGAATTTGAGGATTATTATCTTTTTTATTTGGCACAAATGTGTTCTAGGTCAATATATCTGGCATGGGTTCAGTTAGTGCAAATTGGATAGTGAGAGGGAAGAAAATGATCAAGCTAACATAAAATTATAGGTCATAGTCTAAAATATATTTGTTTTAAATAATTGATATTTTTTGAAAAGAACATGAATGGTTAAATGGATGTGGTTACAGTAAATGGTTTGTGTATGGTTGAAATTTTAAGTCATTTCTAAAAGAAACTCATGTGCTTCTCAAAATATGTTACAAACCATTATTTCCTTTATAACTCTTTATAATGTTTGAATTTGTATGTTATTTTCCTTTGAAATTTTGTGCCATGTTGTAATGTGTCTATATGACCATACATTGAGCATGGATGCTAATCACTTGCTATGGAGAATGTAGAAATATTGACAAATTCACTTGTGTAAACTAGAGGAATTTTTATGCTAGGCAAGGATTGCATGAAATTTAAACATAATACTTAGTTTTTAGACAATATGAATTTTTGTCATGTTTAAAGCCATGGGTTGAGGTGTTTCTTATATTAAATAGATGTGATAGATAATAGACCTGGAAATGACTTTGTGATTGGTTGTCTTGTTCGAATAAGTATACTTTCAATGATGATTGAAGCCTGAGAATACTTTATTTTATGGAAGTGTTGTCTGAAAGTGTTTTCTAGAATGAATTGGGTATACTGTATCATATACATTTATGAAGTAATACATTGGAGAAATTAGAAATATTCCTTTTGCATACGTTCATTAAGATTGTGTGCTGTGTAAATTAAACATGCATATATTGCAAGCTTTACCAAAGTTTTGTGTTAATGGTTGGGTATGAACCTAGTTGCTCTCTCATATAAATTACTATTGCATGCTATGATAAGAATAAAAACCAATTGGATTTTGGTTGAATGCGAACCAAGACTGGGTTTGGTATGGTGCATGCTGCTTTTCAAGTGATTATGACAGTGTTCGAGATCTAAATTATACATATATAAGGGAAAAGAGAAGTGTATTTTTTTAGTATCTCTTAGGAGTAATGAAACCTAAGGCATAGGAGAAATGATAGAGCCAAACTACTTCATTCTATGGTAAATGAATAAACAAATACTTGAATAATCGTAGAAAAAAATTATAAACTTGTCATTTATTACTAAAATGTAGCTTTGATAAATATGAATTGGCCAAATATTGAATGATAGGAGCATATGTTGTAGAATGTAATTATTAATGGGATATGTTGTTATTTTATTTAGAAATAAATAATAAAATAGAATACCTTTTAAGTCCTAATTCTTTTAGGAGAGCTATTACTTTATTAATATCTGAGATATTGAATGTGCATTTAAGTTTTCTTAAGACAATTTGGTACTGTGTATGTTAGTACTGAGCATAGTTATTACTTATTCTAAAATTTAAATAAGTGTAATGAATACACTGGATTACGTATGACTTGAAATGTAGGTGTGAATATATATTTTTTAAAACAGTAAATTCAAGGAAAGTTTAAACTTGTTTACAGTAGACGCAATCTTAAATGTTTATTTCTTTTGATTTATTATTATTTGAAGTTGAGATGGAACAATTGATTGAAGGTGTAGTTCAAACGTAATGATAAGCTTAACACTTTGTTTAGTTTCAATATGTGAATAGATAACTATGAATAAATTAAATATTTTATTATATCCTTTGCATGCCTTTAAATTGATTTGGATAAACAAAGTGAAACATAGAAGTGAATTATAAAACATCAGTGACTTAGATAATAGGAAAAGCTTTAATATTTTTTATATTAAAGAATAATTACTTTTAAGCCAATAGAAATGCTTGGAAAAATGTAGTTTTGAATGTTGTCATGTTATTCATATGAGATTATGGTCTGTGGTATTTATATAAAAAATTTGAGATATCTTTATTTAGAGAAGTTGATGATCTATATATATATATATATATATATATATATATATATATCAGGAAAAGGATGGTAATTTTCTATTTTTATCCAATATTCATTCTGATTAAAGTAGATTATTTAGTTTTATATTTAAGTAGATTAATATTAGAGGAGCCTTTAATTAGTAGAAAATACCTATCATTTATAGCAATCAAGAATATTAGAAGCACTTAGATTATTAACCAGAATTGCATTCTACTTAATTGAAATATTACAAAGCTTAAATAGGAGAATTACTAACAATAACCTAGAAATATTAGGAGGATTAATAGGGAAGAAGGAAAATGGGGAGGAAAGGAAAAATGAAGTTAGGTGTCAAAATCCCTGTCGTCCATGCCGTCCAATATTTTTGACTCACTTGTTGTCCAAGGACGTAAAAGGGTAAGTTCCAAAGCTTACAGTGGTAAAAAAAAACATTTTACCTTTTTACCCTTTTAACTTCCAACATTCTCCCCCTTAAAGTTGAGAGGCTGAACTATACAGTCTCTCAGATTTATATATTGAGATTTAGCCATGCCTTTGGTGAATATATTTGCAATGTTATCCAAAGTGCTGCAATATTTAAGCTCAACTATCTACTGCTCCACCATGTCTCGAATGAAGTGATACTTCATATCAAAATGCTTTGATCTGCTATGGTGGACTGGATTGTATGCCAACTGAATGGCACTTATGTTATCACAATACAGTCGAGTTGGAACACTTTGAATTTCACCAATCTCTTGAAGGATTTTTACTAACCATAAGGATTGAGTACTAGCATGTGTGATGGCTATATACTCATCCTCAGTAGATGACAATGCTACAACAGTTTATTTCTTAGAACTCCAAGTTATAAGTCTTGACCCTAGACTAAAATAGTTCCCTAATGTATATTTCCTATCATCTACATTGTTGCCCTAGTCACTATAATTTAAGCCAACTAATTTCATAGAATTACACTTGTGGTAATTGATTCCAAAATCCAATGTACCTTTTACATATCTTAAGATTCTTTTAGTTGCTTGTAGATGCAGCTCATATGGACTTGCCATAAACCTTGAAACTAGAGAAACAACATATTGAATATTGGGCCTTGTGTTGGTGAGAAACATCAGACTCCCAACCATGCTCTTGTAAGTGGTCATGTCAACCTTTGGTGCTCCGTCATCCTTGCTCAATTGGATTCCATGTCTAGTTGGAGTTGCAACTGATTTGCACTGCTCCACGACAAATTTCTTGATCATGTCTTGAGCATATTTATGTTGACATAATAAGATCCCCTTATTTAATTTATGCACTTCCATGCCTATGAAGTATCATATTAAACTGATATCTTTCATCTCAAACTATTTCATCATGGAGTTTTTGAACTCCATATTCATTTTATTGTTACTACCCATAAATATTAAATCATCCACATACAAATAAACTATGATAATGTCTACTCCATGCTTTAGGTAGTATATATTTGGTTCACTTTTGCTTATCGTGAATCCATACTTGTTGAAATAGCCATCAATGTGTGAGTAACAAGCTCTTGGTGCTTGCTTGAGGCCATAGAGTGCTTTTTTTAATTTATAAACAAGGTTCTTCTTTCCTTGTTCTTGAAAGCCTTGAGGTTTTTGAACATAAACCTCGTCATTCAGGTATCCATTTAGAAAAGTACTTTTCACATCCATGTGTTGAATGTTCCATCCTTTATGGGTAGCTAAGGAAAGAACTAATCTGATTGTCTCTTGTCGTGCAACAGGGGAAAAGGTTTCCTCATAGTCAATACCAAATTTTTGAGTAAAACATTTTGCTACTAGTCTCGCCTTGTGCCTCTCAATGCTTCCATAAATATTGTATTTGGTCTTGTAGACCCATTTACATCCAACACATTTTTTTCCTTTTGGAAGCTTTACTAGCTTCCATGTATCATTATTTTTTATAGAGGTTATTTCCTCTTTCATGGCTTCTTGCCATACATTTTGAGTACAAGCCTTCTCGTACCTAGATAGTTCTAGTTTTGCACTAGTTAATAAAGCATAATTAACTACATCTCCCTTAGGATATTGGGAGTCACCATCCCCATACATATGCAAATTTTCAAGTTTTTACAAAACTGAATTCATTTCACTAGCTTGGATTCTAGTGTATCTTTTTTGGTAATCTTGATCCAACATTTGAAAATATGGATTATGTTGTAATTTTATTTTGTCTCTTGATGGAGAGTCAATGTCCATCAGTGAATAACTTATATATTTCTATGGATAAGGACTTGGAGTGGCATCAAATGTACTCCAAGTACTCTTGCTTAGGCTTGGAGGGGGTGTTCCTTTATTTTTCTTGGGAGACACCTACTGTACCTGTTGTACTTGTGAAGAATTTACATCTTGGGATCCATCATCAACAAAAATTCTTTGATGACCCCATGCTCCCCTTTCATCAAAAATTACATCCCTTGAGAGAATAATCTTATGAGATTTGTGATTGTAAAGTCTATTTGCTTTCGTAGACTTACAATACCCTACAAAAATGCAAGCTTGACTTTTGGGATCAATATTATTCTTCTTCTCATTAGGAATGTGTGTATATGCTAAAGAACCAAAAAATTTGAAATGCTTTACATTTGGTTTCTTTCCGTACTACCCCTCATAAGGAGTGACACCATCTAAACTATAAGTTGGACTTCTATTTAGAATATATACATTGGTTATTACAACATCAGCCCAATACATATTAGTTAGATGCTTAGTCTAAAGCATCATTCTTGCCATCTCAACTATGGTGCGGTCCTTTCTCTCGGCAACACCATTCTGTTGTGGGGTATAGGTAGTGGTGAATTGACTTTTAATCCCACTTGATTTACAATATTTCAAGAATGCATTGGAGGAGTACTCATCTCCTCGATCTATCCTAAGATATTTTATATAATTCCCACTTTTTTTCTACATTATTTCTAAAATATATGAAGCAATCAAAAGCTTCATCTTTATGTTTTAATAAATAAAGCTAGCACATGTGAGAGAAATCATATATGAATGTGAGAAAATAAGAATTATTTTCGATACTCTTTGTCTGCATTGGACCACAAATATCTTAATGCACTAACTGAAGTGGATAGTTGGCTCTCCACAATTTTTCTTTTGGAAACTTCAACCTTGAGTGCTTTCCCAAAGTACATTCTTCACAGATCTCCTTATATTCATTGATTTTGGGAAGTCCTATTACCATAGCTTGAGAAGTTAACAGTTTCAAGCTAGCGGAATTAAGGTGACCATATCGCAAGTGCCAAACCACACTTGGATTAGTTATAGTTACATTTGTAAGTTGAGCTCCCACTGGATCACCAAATTTGAGAGGGAATAACTGATTCTTGGTCATTGGGACCTATGTGATGACATGATTACAATTGTTTTTATCAAGAATAATACATTTTCCTTCATCAAAAACAAGTTTGTAATTATAATCCATCATTTACCCAATGCTTAGCAGATTGTGTTGGAGCTTTAAAGTGTAGTAGATGTCATTCACTTTTTTTAGTCCTTTTTTTGTTGGAACCTCCATGGCTCCAATGCCTTCGACTTGCAAAGCTTTATCATCCCCTACCTTGATTTAGGATTTCTAAGTGGAATCTAGAGTAGCAAATAGATATTTTTTGCCACTCATATGGTTTGAGCAACCAGTATCCAGAATCCATGTGTCATTTAGATTCTATTCTGATTTTCCATATGATAGAAAATATTAGAGGTATCATCTTCTTCTCCATAATTTCCATATTGACTGCTGCTACTCTGAGAAGTTTTTGACCAACAATCGCGAGCAATGTGACCTAGCTTGCCACAGTTAAAAAAAGTTTTTTTGGACTTGTCACTTCCTCGTCCTTGATTTCCACTTCATCCTGGATTTCCTCCTTGACTTTGGTTTCTACCTCTATTTTGATTGCCTCCTCTGTTCTGATTGCCACCTCTGTAGTTGCCTTTGCGTCTACCACTTCTCTAGCCTCTACCTTGACCTCTTCCATGTCCTCTACCAGTATTTTCATTATATGTGAAGGCTTTATCATCGCCTCCATAGATGATTGAAGGAGATTCATGTAACCTCTCTTCATGAGATATTAATGACCCTATTAATGCATCAAATGTTAAAGTGGAAATATATTTTGACTCTTCTATGATTATGACTATGTGATTACATATTTGAATAAGTGTTTGTAACACTTTCTTTACAATTATTTCAGGCTTAATTTCTTTGCCAAGAGTAACCATTTTATCAACTACTACCTTGACTCTGACATATTAGTCACCAAATTTTTCATATTCTTTCATTTTGAGATTTTTAAAATCTCGGTTTAGTGTTTGAATCCTTGCTTGCTTCACTTGATCACTTCCGTGGAATCCATCTTTCAAAGCTTTCCATGCATCTTGTGCAGTTATAAAAGTGGCAACTCTAGGGAATATACTTTTCTCCAATGCTGCTTGGAGATGATAAAGAGTAAAAGAGTTGCTATTTTGTGCTTATTTATTTGTTTTCTTATTTGTGGAACTTAATGTTGTCTAGTCTACGGGTTCGGTGTAACCTTCTTCAATTATGTCCCACAATCCTTTTCCTATGAGCAAAGTCTGTATTTTGATATACCAATACTCATAGTCATACCCGTTGAACTCTAGAATTGGTAGATTGTTATGTGAGGCCATAATTACTAAAACACTTTTTTTATTTCTTAATTATAATAAAGCACTCTACTTTTTCAAGAAGGAAGAAGTAAGAAGGAAGAAAGAAGAAGAAAGAAGAGATTACAAACTTAAGTCAAATCTGACTTGATTCACTCTATCACTGATGGCTTGTTCTTCTTGCTGTGGTGCTGTTATTTCTTGAGTCACGAAATTGTCTGCTACTTCTTCATCGTCACTGATCAATATTATATCTGGTGATACTGGTTCTAGGATTTCCATTGAATTCCTATAATGAGTATATTCATATTATTGAGGTGCAATTTCTATGGATTTAGATTTCTCAAATCTACTCCCAAATGAATTGTCTTCAAAGTCTTCCTCATACCCTAAATCTGGATGTCTCTGATGTGAGATTACTATATTTTGCAACTGACTAAACACAGTATGAAGCCCATAAGTGCACAAAGTGCATGATAACATCCTGTGGAGTGAATCATGAATTTTTCCCTTCAATATGTCTCTTTTACAAAATTTTAGTCCTCAAAGTTTTGCCTCTCTCAGAATTTAAGAAAGAAATATCTAAAGCCCTTTAGGTCTTTTACACAATATTCTATCACCTTTTAAGCCTTTTAGTCACAATTTTGCAATTTTTATTTTGCTTACATAAATTGCCTCTTAGGGAATGTCCCTTGTTTTTTAAATATATTATAAAAAAATATCTATATTTGTATTTAATAAAAAATATATAATTGCTTTAAAAAAATAAAAAATTAAAAAAACAATTATTATTTAATTTTTTATTAAATATAAAGATATATATTTTTTAATATAATATAATAATAAACTTTATATAAAAAAAGAACAAATTAATAAAAATAATAATTTAGACTCTGCAGGAGTCGAACCCACAACTCTTATCTTCCAAGCGAAGCCTTCTAGCCAACTCGGTTACAACTGCAGATGGAACCTAAGCAGCATACACTACTATTTCAAGATAATCAGGTAGATTTTATACAAAAAAAATTAACTTGCAAAATCGTCGAGTTTCAAACCTGAAACCTCCTGGAGGGCGTGCGACTTAAGGATGGTTCCTTGAGATAGTCGAGTTGCATGGCTTGATAGGGAGGCAATGAAGGCTTGCCTTATTTATCTCATTGTGGCCACACATAATGAAAAAAATGTTTGGGGACTTTAGTCCCACATGCGCTATGCAAAATAGTGTGAGGTTTTTAAAAGCCTCAAAATGCCCCTGCTCAATCAATTACCTTTGGGTAATTAGTGACCACCCTTTTGCCTCCTACTTGAGCCTATCACTGCATGCCATGTCATCATTACCCTTTGTCCACCACATCACCTACCATGTAGCCTATCTACCATATCACCTGTCTACTCTGGTCTGCATGTCCACCTTCGTCCACTTGTCACGTGTTAGATTTGATGTCTGCTCACCATGTGTCACCTTATGGTTAGCTCCTCGATTCTTGTGCTCTCTATGGGCCTTTCTCGACCTCATATCGGTTCACATGTTGTGGGCCTCTCGACCTTGATCTACGGGCTCCTTGACCTCCTCGAGATCCATGCCTCACTTGTGGGCTTCCTAGACCACCTCGAGATCTATGTCCACCTGTCGATCTCCTCGGGCTCTGCTCATCACTAGGCTTTCGACCTCAGATCTAGTTATGATACCAGATATAGCAATCATGAATATTAGAAGCACTTATATTATTAACCAGGATTACATTCTACTTAATTGAAAGATTACAAATTTTAAATAGGAGAATTACTAACAATAACATAGAAATCTTAGGAGGAATAATAGAGAAGAAGGAAAATAGGGAGGAAAGGAAAAATGAAGTTAGGATTCAAACTCCCTATCATCCATGTCGTCCAATCATGCTGACTCACTTTTCATCCAAGGAGGTAAAAGGGTAAGGTCCAAATATTACAGTGGTAAAACAAGAAATTTACCTTTTTTACCCTTTTAACTTCCAACATCATTCACTTAATAAGGAGAGAGTTTCTATTTGTTTTAAAAATATACATAATGTTTACATCACATGATAAATGTAGTGATCCTTTCAAGTGATTTCAATGGTTCCATGTTTAGTGAATTTTAAATAGTTTAAGTGGAAAACTTATAGCACCAAAAAGGAGAAACTTGATGTTTTGAACCATTTTTCTAAACCTTGAAAATATTTGGAATGGTACTTTATTAGCCATAGATTGGTCAAAATAGCTATAAAATTTTCAACCATAGTTAAATTTTAAACAAATAATTATCATTACTAAGATTGTGAGATTAGACTATCTTAGAAACACAACTTAAGCTTGTAGGCAGGACAACCTTGATTGAAAATTATAATTGTGGGTAGGCAATCTGATGGAACAAACAATAATGATGATATTACTGGAAGGCAAACATCATGGAATAGGGATCTAACTGTATTTATGATGGGAAAAAGGGTAAGAATGAGAGGTAATGAAGAGTTGTATGGGCATATCTTCTAGGTTATCCTTGCTAGTGATGACTAATAACTTGTGTTAGACTAGGGAAACTGACAACATGATGGTATGGCATATCATGTTGCTTAATCTGCATAAGTCATCGGGTGGTTACCAAGGTATTGGTAAGACCCTAGTCAATGCTCCATAAAGAATGGTTGATCAACTAGCTCGATCATGTATGCGCTAAGCCTTACATAAATTTTGCATAAGATGAGAATTCATGCATTCATGTAAAGACACGAGAAAATTATGCATCACACCTCTAGGTTTTATGGGCCCTAGAGGAAAAGAAACCCACTGCCTGAAATTGGAGTCTCAAGAAGAAAATGAAGTTCAAAAGAGATGATAATTTGAGATCTAGCCAATATCGGTCTCATGAGTATTTCAACTGTAGTGGAATGGCACTCATGAAGATGAAGTAGACATGCTCATACTAGAAAAAGAATAAAAAAAATGAATAGTTAAATTTTTTTTAATGAGATTCTGATGTTAGACTACCATGTGGGAATAATTGGTGTGAATTGATAACCAAGTGGCTTGACTTGGGGTGTTACATAGTAGTACCCCATCCACAAGAGCTTTTTATAAATATAATTATTGCTAAAATGGCCTTCACATGAACCTTAATGAGCCTCACTAAGAGTAATTTTGGCTTCATCGAAGTTAAGGCATCATAAAAGGATACATTCAAAAGAATGTTGATACAAATTATTGCCAATTATAATGAATTGACATGCTCTATTACATAAAATTATACATTTATTACGATCTAAACCATCAAGAATCAAACCATCCTTAATGATGCTAAAGATTTCAATATAGCATACCTCATATGGGAAAGCTTCGATGGTCAAAACATATAATAAAACAAGACTAGAACTAAGCAACGTACGCTTACAAAATTGATAAATGATAATAAATGCCTGACATGCATAACACACAAAACTAACCCATCAAATAAGACATTATTTTGGATAATATCTTCATGATCCATATCATAAATAGTATCTTCTTTAACATATTCTCCTAGGATCACAACTAAGTTAGTATACCTCAAGGTTATGGTATTGCAAAATAAAGAAGGAGAAGGAAGAGTCGCCTCCTCTTCTTTCCACTCCAAACCTTGATGATCCTTAAGAAAATTAGGAAGAGGACTATCATTGGTAGGATTGACTTGGTCTTGATCGATCTTGAGACCTACAAGTTTTAAAATATTAGTATATATTAATATTTTCCAATTTTCAATATGTCCAATATTTTAAAGGATAATATTTATTATGCATCAAGTGACCGAAGATCGACAATGTTGAGTTTGCTAGAGTAGCAACAATCATTCGACTACCTTCTTAGTTGAATAGACAAGTGAAAACCCATTCCATACTAAAGGTGAATGGTTAAATTTATCTCCATTTCACAAGATATTGTAAATTAATAATACCTAGTTGTACTAATTGTTTGTGATTGGTTGTGTGTGTTAGAATAAATAATTATTCTCTTAAGTTCTACTAGGATAGACATACTTGAATTTCTGCTCCTACATGATTCAGGTCAACTCTCAGTATAGTCTAGATCAAATTTTATGAGTTTTTGTAATCCAACGACTCTCAATGATCAACTTTACTATTTATACAAAGTTAATCCATGGAATAAATCAATTAGTTCTACTCTTTTATTCATATTTTATGTAATGTTTTGCATGTCTATTTTAGGAAACTCTAACATGGTACTAGAGCAGGATAGATTTTTCTAGAATTCTCTCTTGAAGGTTCTAGGAGTTGGTTCATTGTATCCTTTGTTGACTTCTCCTTTTTTTGGGGGGTTCAAGTCTACAACAAGCTTGTATATATATTTTTTTCAGCTACATTTTTTAGATATATATAAATGGGTTATTCTGAATAATATTTGTCTTCTTCTCAAGAAAAAAAAAGGAAGGGAAAATTCATTGTTTTTTAGTATAAATTTTTTATTCAGAAATATTACCCATTTTTCATAGATTTGTTCTTTTGCAAAAAAGCTCATCTTCGTTGCCTTATCGTTGCTCTCAGATAAGCCCTATTGAGGTTCACAAATCATGCAACGAGCATCCAAAATTGGACACCATCGTCACCCCTCGTGATGCCTCTATTCATGCCAATCAACTCCTATTTGATATCTCCACCATTGGAGATCTAAGCTACGTGCTCTTCGAGGCAAAATATTGGTGCAAATAATTATATCTATCACTGTTGTTAGGAATGTCGTCTTCGGTTGCACTGCGTAATGTTTTTAAAATGTTTTATCTCATGCACTGTAAAACCTGACGTCCTCTTCAGTTTCTCTTTGGTATTATTAAAATGAGTTTGCTTTTGCTAGATATATCTCCAGTTAGCACTGATCTCTCCTCTTCCCGATTGGCACTGTTTAAAATGGCTATCAAAAAGCTTCTATTTATATAATTCATGACCTCTTCCTTTGGCATTCCAATCATTATTTTTGCTCAAGAAGCTTTGTTTTTTTTTTAAATCTGCTTAGTTCTCAACAGGCGATGTGTCACTTCGATTATTTTACTTAATACTTTTTGATAATATTTCATTAAGCATTCTTACTAGGTAATTGGCATATTTGTTTTCCCTATTATGCCCCTTCTATTATCTATCTCATCTACAGGTTCAAACTATTTCCAAAATCAAGATGTTGGGTCTACAACTAATCGACGAAGGAGGAACAACCTTGTTTGAAGGCACCCAACTACATCTTTTTTTGACTGCACAACATAGATGAAGCAAAAATAAGAATACATTTTGAGGAGACTTTGCTTACACCTATTTTATTAACAATTTCATTTGCAGGTTTTCCATAGGTAAAACATTGGGTCTATGATTGCACAAAATAGAGGAAACCCATTGAAGCAAACAATCCATTCCAAGATTCGTTGTATATTTCATGGTGTACACCAATGAAATAAATATTACTTTTAATTAACATTTGTTTCATTGCAGGGGGACCTATTTCATTTTGCAGAGAGGTATTTAAGAATCAAAATTTGGCTTACTTATGGTAAATTTATTTTATGCAGAGGTCTCATCGTCGTTAACCACTAAAGAAGCTTTTTTCAAGAGTGTCTTAATTCCTATTCGTGGTGCAACTTTGTCCTTGTCCTTTGGGACAGGAGCTGACCATGTCTTTCTATTTCTATCTAAATGCAAGGTGCCTTCTATGTTGTTAATGCAAAAGCATTATCATATCTATTTTCCTCCTCTCCTTCGATTAGACTTTTTTATAATGAGTTTTTTATAGTCCCTTTAATTTCGAAGGTGTAGCCTTATAAATAACCCTAATGTTTTGTATTTATCTTAAGAAAAAATTTGACTTTTTTTCACTAAGCCTTTATCTTTTTACAAAGGCTATCTTCAAAAGGTGAAAAAGAGTCAATTGTAACTATAGTAAATACAAAGGTCTTTTTTGGAGGGGGGTTAAAGGTGCTAATTATTGCACCATTTAGTATTGAATTTTGAAGGGGGTTTTGTGTGTCTATCTTCTTTAATCTCTCATCTATATTTTTTTTTAGTGGCAATTCTATTTGCCACCTCTTGCTTTATTCTATTTTTTAAGAAATTTTTCATACTTATATCAACTAAAGGAAATATATTTGGATGATAAACTAATATGTGGTATTTCTTAGCCACTTGGTCATAAAATTATTTTCATTTCAATTATTTTTTTAAATATTTCCTTTTTAATTCAATACATCTGAAAATAAAGGATTCGATTATTTTCTTTAGAGCACTTCCAATATAACCTAAATTCCAAGTAATTCACTTCTCAAAAACTTATAGTTTCCCTCACGTAAGGGAGGGTTATTGAGAAATACAATATATTGGTTTGGTGGATTATCTTTGCATCAAAAGCCTAAGTTCCACATATCATTCCTCTTATTACTTATAGTTTCCCTCTCGTAAGGGAGTTTATTAAGAAGAATAAGTATAAATGTCTGGCCTAATATTATTGCTTCATTAGCCTAATTTAGTTATATCAAAATTTCTCATTTACTTATAGTTTCCCTCTCGTCAGGGCAGGTAAATTGAGGAGATTGGTAATTCTCTTAGGATTTTGTTTCCTTATTTAAATCTACATTGTATTCTCTAAGATAATATACTTGAAGTTATGGAAAAAATTATTGGTTCACTTCAAATTTCTTTGGCAAAATGAATACAATGAATATAATTGATCCTCTCACCCATCATAACTATCATACATGGAATCTCAAAATATTAAATCTCATTTCTCAAAAAGGGAACACACACATTCTAGAAGAGAAGCAACCTGGATTTGAAAAATAATATGAAATATTTGTTCATAAAGGAAAGATTTATAAAACAATGGGTATTATAAGCACTAATGTAAATGAAAGCTTATGGTTTCACATTACTACGAGATACAAGGTAGATATTATTGCTTATTTAGAGGCACCCATATACTAAAATCTTGGATTAATTATGAAGATCAGAGATGCATTGCCCTACTCATCCAATAATTATTCAATCTCAGGAAAGAACTACTTAGTAATAGTTTGCAGAAGATAACATGATCCTGACTTATCACTTAATTATTCTAGCCTCCAGAGGCCACGACTAGGAAGTTCCAGGGTGATCATAGAGATAAAACAAGATCAAATCATCATCGACTCCAATAAATAACATCTACGATGACCTCCAACTATTACATCACTCACTTCTCTTCAGCCTTGAATGTTAAGAGTAATCCTTGATCCACATATCTTGTATATCATATGTCATCCTATTTACTATTTTTCTTACTTTATTTTCTTGGGAGCCGCATTAGGCACTCCCATTGCTTTGTATATGTCCTACTTTACAGTCCTATTAACCTCTTTTGGTCAACAATAGACATTAATACAAATTCAAATTTAAATTAAAAGTATGGATTGTAAAACTCCTTATGAAATTTGGGAGAAAATAAATAACTTATTTGGAAAAGTAGATCAAATAGGGTCAATGCAGCTAGAGGTAGAATTAACAACATTATCTCCTAAATACTTCAACAATATTTTTGACTTTATCACCAAATTTAAATAAGTCCTCACTCAATACGAAGATATTGGCAAGAATAAAATAGAATAAGAATGCATCTATCTAATTCTTTCTAAATTAAATGGTGTATTTCAAATTTTTGCAACTACTTTTTTATCTACAAAAGATGTTCTTGGTGCAAGTTTTAAAATTCCCTCCTTAGAATAATTTTGTGATAGGCTAACTAGAGAAGAAACTAAACTTGCAAAGTAGGATACCTCTTCCTCTTCCTCAAAAGCCTTAGTAGCATCCACCTCTACTAAATAAAATTTCAAAAAGAAAGAAAGGAGTTCCATTACTTGTACTCACTGCAAAAATAATGGTCATTTTGTGAACAAATGTTGGAAAAGACTACAAAAAATAGAGGTAGCAATGAAGGATCAAAAGATAGACACTAAGAAGCAGATAGAAAAAACCTTAAATGTTCAATGCAAGACCACAAACACTTCATCAAAATACTAGATTCTAGATTCAGGAGCAACTCATCACATGACTTCCTCAAATAAGTTGTGTACTTCAATATCCTTAATTTCAACATGTAGCATAGAAGTTGGAGACTCGTCCTTTATTCCAGTTAAAGGAAAAGGTGACATATCCATTGATGGTTTCTATATCAATAATGTTATCTATGTTTCAAATATTGCAACAAATCTCCTCTATGTCTATCATATTTGTACTTCTAGAAAGGGAAAAATAGTTCTCTTCTCACCATCAAGAATTGAGATAAGAGACCTTCAAGATCCCAAATATCTCATAGAAAAAGGAGATATTGATCACAAAACTTGCCTATTTTACTTTAGAGGATTTAAAAATTCAGAAGGGGCCTCTTGTTTTGTTGCACATAGAGATCTTGAAAGCAAAATTTGGCATGAAAGGTTTGGACATCTCAGTTATAACTACCTAAAGGAATTGAACACTCATAAGATGGTAACAAGGTTACCACAATTCTCTTCTATTGATGGAGTATGCCCTGGATGTGCTCTTGGAAAGCAACATCAAGATCCTTTCCACCCAAGTCGTTCTCTAAAAGCTTCATCCCCTCTAGAGTTAATCCATAGTGACTTTATGGTCTTCCTAGAGCCTTCTTTCAAAGGATAAAAGTATTTTTTAACCTTCATTGATGATTTTTCTAGAATAACTTGGGTATACTTCCTAAAATACAAAAGTGATGTTCTATCCCACTTCAAAATCTTCAAATACTTAGTTTAAAATCAGACCTCTTGCAAAATCAAGCAAATTCGTACAGATAATGGGGGTAATACTTTAGTAATGAGTTCTCAATTTTTTTATCAAGTCATGGCATAATTCATCAACATTTTGTCTCCTATAATCCACAACAAAATGGCATTGTAGAGAGGAAAAACAAAACTATAAAAGAAATTTCAAAATGTATGCTCCACTCAAGAGATCTTCTAAAATTTTTTTGGGTAGAAGAAATTAACTGTGCAAACTATATTTAAAACTGCACAGCTCATAAACCTCTTGTCCATTTGACTCCCGAGGAAGCATGGACTGGCTCAAAACCTGATGTCTCTTTATTTAATATTTTTGGATGTACTGCTTGGGTGCATATCCCAAAGAAGAAAAGGAAGGCTCTAGATAAGAAAAGAAAAAAGCTCATCTTTGTTGGTTATTGTGAGGAAATGAAAGCATACAAGCTCCTTGATCCCACAACTCATGAGGTCTTTTTTCATAGGAATATCCAATTTGATAAAAAAATCCCTCATAAATATCCTCAACCATCCTCTCCCACCATTGGTTCTCTTGAGCCTTCTCCAATGTTAGAGCCTCAATATAATGAAGAACCAATTTTAGATTAGAGATTATTGATCAAGATGAGGAACCTATAACTCCAACTAAAAATCCAACCACTCCTACTACTCCTTCCACTATGCCAAAATGGGCCTGCACCATTGTTAAAGAAGCTACTCCTTACATCGGAAATATTCCATCATCTAGATTAGGCAACTTCGTAGGAATTGGTCTTGTCTATTAGTACATTTCCACAAATCATCAATCCTTCAAAGAAGCAACTAATATTAAAGAATGGGATGATGTCATGGAGAATGAATTCTCTTCCTTAATCAAAAATAAAACCTGGGATTTATTTCCCCTACTTAAAGGGAGGAAATTAGTTCGTTGTAAATGGATTTACAAGACGAAATATAGACCTAATGGAGAAATTGATAAACACAAAGCCCGCTTGGTAGCCAAAGGTTTCTCTCAATTTGAAGGGATTGATTATTCTAAAAAAATTACACCAGTTTCCAAAATGGATTTTGTTATATTGGTTCTTGCTCTAGTTGCTTTCTAAAAGTGGCATGTCTTTCAAATGGATGTAAAAAGTGCTTTCTTACATGGGGACGTAAAGGAAGATATATGCATGGAACAACCTGCTAGTTTCACTCAAGATTCCTCCCTTGTTTGTAGACTAAGGAAGTCTCTCTAAGGCCTCAAAAAATATAGTAGAGCATGGTATAAAAAAATGGACTCCTTCCTTCTTTCATCAGGTTTTTCTCATTGTGAGTCTGGTGCCACAGTCTACATTTGGAAAGATAAAGAAAAAATCACCATACTTGTTCTCTATGTTGATGAGCTACTACTCACTAGTAGTGACATCGCTCACATTCAAACTATCAAGGATTCCCTTTCTAAAAAAATTGAAATGGCTAATCTAGGTTTACCTCATTACTTCCTTGTGATTCAAATAAATAAAATAAATACAGGAATTTCATTGTGTCAACAAAAATACACTCTAGACCTTCTTCAAAGGTTTAATATGATAGATTGCAAATCTTCTCATACACCTTTTTAGTCTGGAGCCACTCTAAGTACTTCCTGCACATCCCCTCTATGTGATGCAACTCTATACTATCAGCTTATAGGGAGTCTGTTATACCTTACTCATACTCACCCAGATATCTCATATTTTGTTGGATTGATATCCGGATTCTCACATCAACCTCATTTCAGTCATTGGCAAGCAACAAAAAGAATCCTCCACTACTTGCAAGGAACTCCTCACTTAGGGCTCTTATATGAGGTAAAATCCATGGATATTATTGTTTACACAAATTTTGATTGGGAAGGTTCAGTAGAAGATAGATATTCAACTTCTGGCTATGTATTTTATTTTGGTTCTTCACCAATTGCTTGGTTATGCAAAAAATAACAAGCAGTGGCCTTATCATCTATAGAGGTAGAATACAGGTGATAATTTTGGCAATTCAAGAAGCTCTTTGGCTTCATAAAATACTAAAAGAATTTATTTTTTCCCATGACAAAATTGTTACTCTTTGGTGTGATAATCAGAGCACAATTCATATTGCACGTAATACAATTGAGCATCAGTGCATAAAGAACATTGAGATTCACATGCACTTCATTTGGCAGACTATTCAGAGAGGGTAAATATACTTAGACTATATTCCCACTGAAAATAAAATTGCAGACATCTTCACCAAGTCATTTCCTTCTTCGTGTTACATTTAGTTGTGAGAGAAACTTGGGGTAAAGTAGCTGCATTAAAACATCAATATTTCTCCTCTCCTTTCTTATTATTGTTGTATTCTTTGGAGAATGGTTTTTTACCATGTTGTTTTTTTTATCATCTCACCTAAAGTATATATTGTACATGAGTACCTCATTAGGCCAAGTTACTTGGACTCGTTCATTTTTTCATGAGGACAATCTTCACCATATGAAGACATACCTCTATCTTTATTTTTTTGAAATATGGTTTTTCCCAAGAGGTTTTTTCACCATATATATATTGTAAATGAGTACCTCATCAGGCCCTATTTCCGGTACTCATACTTTTTTTTTTAATGAGGACAATCTTCACAAATTGAAGACATACCTCTTATTTTTTTTTTTGATAGATGGTTTTTTCCCACGTGGTTTTTACCATATCGATAAATAAGATCATTGTACATGAGTACCTCATCAATCCCTATTGTCGAGACTCATTTGTATCATACACCCCTAGTATCACTTAAAGGGGGTGTTAGAATAAGTAATTATTCTCTTAAGTTCTACTAGGATAGACATACTTGAGTGTCCACTCCTCCATGAGTCAGGTGAACTCTTAGTATAGTCTAGATCAGATTTGATGAGTTGTAATTCAACGACTCTCAATTATAAAATTTGCTATTTATACAAATTTGATCAATGGAATAAATCAATTCGTTCTACTCTTTTCTTCATATTTTGTGTAATGCTTTGCACGTCTATTTTGAAAACTTCTAATAGTGTGTCCCAAATCACAATTGTGTGTCGTTATTTATAACCTTGATATGAGAGAGAGTGTACCCCTATCCAATTGTACTGTATGATCTTGGATAGCTAAATTTATTTTTATATTTGGTTAAGTTTCTAGCCATTACCACTATTGCTTCTTTCGAATCCTTGGTTAAGTCATATCTATTAAAAAGTATCATGAAGTCATTGCCACTATTACTTCTTTCGAATAGTTGAGTGTCTTTAAATGTACTTGATAAACTATTGAATGTTTCCTAGTTTATCATATAATTATTTGTATTATTGTAACTATTCCTACCAATATTTAAATTAAAACAAAAAATATTAAAATTTATTGTATTATAATATAAGAAAAATTAATTTACATTAAAGAGAAAGTGACTGGTTCAAAATACACAAATAAAATATTGCGTGAAGTATATGAGTTGTGCAAGTTACTAAGAGTGAAAGTTAAATTTTAGTTTATTGCAATTTATATTAAAAAAATAAAATATGTTAAATCTTGAATCTCAATAAAAAAATCATCTAAGCATCATGATTTTCAACATGTAAAATATATTATAGTATTATAAAGACAATTGCACACAATTTAAAAATTGTAGTGTCCTTGAAATTCAATTGGAGAGCCCATGCAGTTGTGCAACATCAAACAATAATTTTAAAAGATCATGTTCTTGGGAATCTTTGGAAGAAAGAATATGCTTAGTGGAGAACATTTTTTTTTTTGCAAAGATTGACATGACCATATGGAGAGACTAAAATAATACAAACAAGCCAAAGTCTAAGTAAAAAATTTCAAGGTTAGACTAAAATAATAAATAATGCTTACGTTTTGATCACTTTCAAAGACTTCGTTCATAACTCCTTTGAAAAATTTGAAGGAGCCTTGCTCTTTCGTGACCCACTAAAAGTAGGCATGTTCATGAATACACCCTTTGTCATTGCTTCCTTTCGGAATACTCGAAATCGATCTTTGCAGTAGAATGTCATAATTTTTGTAGTTTCATGCAGGAGCTTCATATGGTCCATCGGTGTAGAGCTTGGGAAATATGTAATATTAATAGTGTAAGTTGTTAGAAATTAAACTTGATTTCACATCTGATAGATCTTTGATAAATAAAAATTTTAGTTTTGAATTTAATGTATTTAAGGTTGGTAATAATTTTCTGCATTAGATATGAGAGTAAGAACGTAGTAGTGTTGTGTGGAGCAAAAGGGGTAGCAGAACAGAAAAACAAAGTAAAAGCGCAGAGAATATTCTGCAAACTGGTTCAGTTGCAGAAGAATGTAAATTTAAGTACAATCCAATGTCTACGGATGTATTTTTGATTAATAAAATAGTTTTTGCATGTATTTTTGCTTCGTGCAAATATTTTTTCTAACTCAGCAAAGTTGGCTTTTTGTATTATTTTCATTATAATAAAAAATCTTGCGATGGTTGATTAAGCTTCATTCCACTCTAAGTCTTTATATTTTCAAGCAAATTAGATTATATTTCATTCATATTATAAAGTTGCATACTTTAATTAGTGTCGTTATCATTTCCTCTCGACTGCATCGTCTCTTTTCTTGAATCCATGTATTGATAATGCACTTAAGTCCACGACATATTGATTTATATCTATTTCGTTGGCTTTGTCACTTTGTGAGCTTCATGCTCCATTCCACTGGCTTTATCGCTTTGTTTATGAGCTTCGTGCTCCATTCTATTTTTCCTCAACCTAGGTGTGCGTGCCTTCAATTAAGTTGAGCGGATTTTCAATCTGCTATCATTTGCATGTTAAAAACAGTAGACTAGAATCCTCTCCAATCCCTTCGTTCACTGTTAAATAGAGCAGGATTCAATTTTGTGTTAATCCGCTCTTCTTTATTATATAATCTAGTGGATTCCTATTCCACTTCGTCATTTGTAATTAAGTGAAGCGACATTATTTTCTACAGGCTACTGACCTCCTTCACTGTCCATTCCACTAGTGTTTTAGTGTAACCTAGAGTGCACTATAGTATTTTGCATACTCTCCGGTCTGGAGTGAGTGTCATTCTGCCCGCGTCAAGTCTTTCATAATCCACTCTTTATTTTTCATTTTCTATTTTTTTATTTATGTTATGTACCACACGAGAACCTAAGATTAAAAAAACACCAAGTCTTTCATAATCCACTCTTTATTTTTCATTTTCTATTTTTTTATTTATGTTATGTACCACACGAGAACCTAAGATTAAAAAAACACCGTGAATTCTTTACATCGAGCATTTCATATGAAACTTTCAAAAAATTAATAAATTAGTATGTTGAAAATATTAAACCTGATGCTCATGATCTCTATTGCTTAAGCAAAAACCCAAAATCGCCCACAAAATTCAGTGATTCTGGGAATCGCTCATCTGAGGCAATGACATTGGGTTTCTCACCAAAACCCCTGATCTAATGTTGCACGTATTCTTTTTTCAATCAGAATTTACTTCCTTCATACGGCAGTTGGTGATTGGCTCTTCTGCCCAACTATATAAACCTTATTTTTGTCTGTCATCCTAGAGGAGTGGAATGCAGAGAGAACAAGGGTGCAGAATAGTGGATGTAAATCAGAAGTAGAAGGATATTTGAACAGTTGTAGCCTTGAACAACAGTTTTTAGAGTGCTCTTGTGGTTTTAGTTTATCCTGCTTCAACGTAGATGTTTGTAAACCCTTTACAGAGGTTCGAATGTAATTTCTCCGCAATTATAAATAAAATCTAGTTTTATTTTTTTGTGTACTCTACATCTCCAAAATATTTGGTTTACCATATTTTGTTCTCATTAAACGAGCAAGTCTGAGATTTCTGAATGCTGAGAATAAATTTTGACCTTTCATCCATATCGCTCGTTTGGGTTCATTTTTCTCCTTTGGTGCTCACGATTTGAGTGATATTCGACACCTTCAAGCTTTACCACTCACAGGCATCACCTTTCATCTTTTATGCCTTTGTCTTATTGTAGTTTGTCTTATTACCTTTCATCTCATTCAAACTTCCCTACTTCGCTTCCTATTCCTATTATTTCCCTTTAGCACACATGAGAATAGTGATTTGCGTCTTTTAGGTTTTTTTGTCTTATATGTCATTTGTCTTATTCCTTTATCCTCCATCACTCGCTATGTATGAAAAATCCCATTATCACTTATTATTTGAGCGATTTGTGTCTCTTTGACCAAAGACTAGCGATTTAGGGCAAATGAGGTTTTGTCCTTATCTCTAGTTCGTCCTTTCTTGCCCTTTCCCTCCATAACTTGAAATGCATTGCGCAAACTATCTTTTTCACCCTTAGTCAGTAATTTGGAGGTTGCCAAAACACTTAGAATTAATTTTTTTTTTTCCGAAGCTCCTACATTCCCTCCGTCACTCGCTAGTGAGAGTTTTCCTCTCCATAGCTTTCATGCGACAACGATTTTGGGAGTGAAGAGAATCCCATTCTCTCCATCGTTGGTAAAACCAACTTTTTCCCTTCATCGCTACATTCCTTAGCAATTTGTGACTCAAACCTTTTAACTTCCATTTGACCGATGCTAGTGAGGTTTTTCCCGACATCACTCCAAGCGAGAGCGATCCAAGGAATTCAGATTTAATTTATTCAAATTGGTATTAGAGCACCAAAAAATTCACGCTTCAGTGCCTTGATGTGGATACCTAAGCATGGCTTCCGGTAGAAACAATTTTTAGTTGCAGATCTCATGCTTCAATGACAAGAACTAGGACTACTAGAGCATCCAAATGAAGATCCTATTTGGATCTCAGGAGTTGTGGTACCTGGTCAAGAACAACTACCCAGAATCGACTGATGTAGCAGCACTAGTCGCCCTCTCCCAAGAAGACAGAGACCTGTTGAAGGAGAACACCAAGAAGGACCTGAAGGCCCTATTTTACATCATGCAAGCGGTTGAAGAGACCATATTGCTACGAATTACATTGGCCACCAAGGCAAACCAGGCCTGGGAGATTTTGGCTAGCTCGTATTAGGGCACCAATAAAGTCAAGCTCATGAAACTACAGATGCTAAGGAGATGAAGTCCATGGGTGACTTCTTCACCCGAATGATAGACATCATCAACCAAATGTGGTTGAATGGAGAAATCATGCAAAGCTAGAGAATCATGGAGAAGATTCTCAGAAGCCTACCTGCAAAATTTGACTCTATTGTGATAGCAATCGAGGAGTCAAGGGACCTAACAACCCTATCGGTGGATGAGCTCATGGGTTAATTCCAGACACATGATCAGAGGCTGAGTCGCTCATCTCAATCCTCTCTAGAGAAAGCATTCAAGGCACAAGTCTCATTTTGAGACAATGGCAGGCAATATTCCCACCATGGTGCCTCTAGTTCTCAAGGAGGAAGAGGTAGATGCAGGCATGGGAAAGGAAAATGAGGATGGTCAAACCATAGAAATGGAGAGACCAATTGTAATTTCCATATGTAAGATGGAATAGGTGAAGTGAAGCACCAACAAGAAGGGTTCAATCAGAAAAAGGACATGTCAAATGTCCAATGGTACTATTGCAAAAAAAATGGCCATTACATCTCATAGTGCACAGAGTAGATGGCCAAGGAGAACCAACAGCAGGCCCACTACACTGATGAAGCCATAAATGCGGAAGGAGGAAACATGTTGTTGACCTGCAGTATTGAGGAGGAGAGCCAAAAGAACATCTGGTATCTCAACAGTGGGTGCAACAATCACAAGATGGGGAATAAGGAGATGTTCCCCAACTGGATGAAATAGTCCAGTCTGAGGTGAATATGGGAACAATAGCAAGGTTTTCATGATGGGGAAAGGCAAGATCCTCATTTGCACCAGGCATGATGAACGAAAGCAAATCTATGATGTATACTATGTGCCTGGGTTAAAGCACAACCTGCTAAGTGTGGGATAGCTCGTGTAGAAGGGACACACTATCTAGTTCAAAGATGAAACTTGCACCATCAGAGAAAAAGCGCATGGGTAGATTGCAATGGTGTCCATGACGAAGAATAAGATGTTTCCATTGTAGATTCATAATGAGTCTTTGATGTCCCTAAGTGTAGTCATGAAGGATGCTACCTGGTTGTGGCATCTCAAGTTCGATCACCTGAGTTTCAATGGCCTGAATTTGTTGCACAAGAAGTAGATGGTGAAGGGTTTACCCCTCATTGAGCATCAAAACCAAGTCTGTGAAGGCTGCTTAGTTGATAAGAAACATAGGGATTTGTTACCTTCTGGTTAGTCTTGGAGAGCATCACAGCCATTGGAGCTGGTGCACTCAAAAATTTGTAGTCTAATGCAGACTAGCACATTTATCGATAACAAGTACTTCCTAACATTCATTGATGATTTCAGTTGGAATAACTGGGTCTATGCCATTAAGAAGAAGTCGAAGGCTTTTGACAAGTTCAAGGAGTTCAAGGCTTTAGTGGAGAAACAGAGTGGATACCAGGTTAAAACCCTAAGAACCGATGGTGGAGGAGAATACATATCCAATAAATTCTAGAATTTTTACAAAGTGAATGGAATTCGGAGACAGCTCTCTGCCAGATAGACGCCGTAGAAAAATGGTGTAGCTGAGAGAAAGAACTGAACCATCATGGAGATGACACACATCATGATGAAGGTGAAGGGTTTGCCTCACGAGTTCTGGGTAGAGGTTGTAACCTATGCAATCTATCTGCTAAACATGTATCCCACCAAAATCTTGAAGGACAAAATCCCTTAGGAGGCCTGGAGTGGTCAAAAGTCATGTGTGGCTCATTTGCATATTTTTGGGTTGCATATGCACATGTTTTGAAAGAGAAGAAGAAGGTATATGATAGAGCAGAGAAGTGCATCTTCACAGGATACAATGAGGAAGCAAAAGCATACAGGCTGTATAATTCTGTGATGGATAAGCTCATCATCAGCCGCAATGTGAAGTTCCTAGAATATGAAGCCTAAAACTGGAACTCTAAGACTGGTCAGCCTAAGCCAATAGTTGTTGAGGTTGTTGACTTGGAGGAAATTAGCATATTGCCACCTGTAACCTCAAGTAGTAGTAGCGATGCCAGCAACAGCATAGTCTCACCATCTTGGTCGCTTCCACTTCCAAGCAAAATCCTAAACTTGAGGACTCCAATGAAGATGAGGAGCTTGCAAGACATATACAATGCAACCCGCAATCATGAAGATGAGGAATATTTTAACTTCGCATTATTTACTGAGTATGATTCCATCAAGAGAAGCTAGCCAGTATGTCCTGGGTCCTATTTTGCTATCAATGACATATGGACCTAACCAATTTGCCGTGAACTTATCCCTTAGGTGGGACAGCAAATTAGAGTTCTATTGGTTTTCCTTCAAGACCAAATCACCAACCCGAAAGTCCCTCAGGTGTACTTTCATGTTGTAAGCTTTCTTAAGTCACTCTTGATAGATACGTAAATGCTCGAGAGCATTAACACGTCATTCATCAATCAACGTAAGTTGGTCTAACCCGGCCTGCCGCACAGCATCATCATCGATGAACTCTTGCATTGATATGTGAAGGGAAAGAATTTCCATCTCAAGAGGCATGACTGCCTCGGAGCCATACACTAGCGAAAACGGAGTGGCTCCAGTGGGCGTCTGAATGCTAGTGTGATAAGCCCATAGGGCAAGTGGGATTTGAACATGTCAATCCTTATGACTGTCTATGACCGTCTTTTAAAGAATGGCGAATAGCGTTTTATTTGATGCCTCTACTTGCCCATTTGCCTGTGGATAATAGGGTGTCAAAAAATTGTGCTAAATTTTTTACTTTGTGGTCAAAGCATGCACGTATTTGTTCTTGAATGGCATCCCATTATCCGAGACTATTTTATATGGAATACCAAAACAACATATGATGTTATGCAAAATGAACTCCACAATGCGGGGTCTTGACGTAGAGGTAAGCGAAACTGCTTCCACCCACTTGGTAAAACACTCTGTGGCCGTTATGATAAACGTGTGACGGCCTGACGACATAGGGGAGATCTTTCCAATTAGATCGAAGCCCCATTGTGAAAATGGCCAAGCGGATTGGACTATCTGCAAGGCCTGGGAAGGTACGTGCATCAAATTGGCATGATGTTGACATTTTATGCACTTCCTGACATATGTGCAACAATCTCGCTCTAAAGATGGCCAATAATAGCCCATGCAAAGAATGTGCTTTACGATGGCCATACCACTGAAGTGGCCACCACATGTACCATCGTGCACTTGGGCAACTACCCAAGTGGACTCTTGCTGGTCCAAACAACGAAGGAGGATTCCTTCATAGCTACGATGATACAAAATGTCTCCTATCAAGACATACTTGGCCGCTTTCTACTTGAATGCTCGTTTTGTGGCATGCATCAATCCAAGCGGGAGATTACCTAACTTGAGGTAGTCTCTAATGGGTAAATACCAGTCCTGTTGATCTGAAGCCTTGACGGTATGAACAACCAATCCCTCTTGAAATTTATCCCTAGTAAACGTTGAGCGGGATAGAACTTGTAAAATTAGCATTGTGTTGCTATTAATGGGAGTAGGGGAGAACAAAGACCCCCAGTTGGCATGTTTCAAACGATCATGGATTCGAGAGAACTTATCCGAAGATGGTTCAATCTGGATCATGTGGATTCCTGGCATCAAGTCAGAGCTTGCACGCTCCATCATGGATTGCGATAGGGTTTTGACTTGAATGGTTGTCATATCACCAAAAATGTCTTGCGAGATTAGTGACCCCAAGGAGGCCATTGTGTCCGCAAAATGATTCGATGATCGAGGGAGTGCCTCGATGTCATACCACTCAAGTTTTGCTAAGAATTTGTCCACAAGGGCTTTATAAGCCTGTAGAACTAGGCATTTGCATTGGAATACCCCTTTGACTTGATTGACAATTAATAGTGAATCACCAAAGATATTCAGTCGTTTGATGTTCATGGCGATTACTGTCTAAAGACCTATGAGCAAGGCTTCATATTCTGCATTATTGTTGGTGCATGGGAAATTTAATTTAAATGATAGGGGCATTGGAGCACCCTGTAGTGTGAAGAATACTATTCCTGTGCCACCACCTTGCTCACATTTAGAACCATCAAAAAATAGGGTTATGTTGGCCTGTGACTCAGGCTCATCAAAATCTAGCAATTTCGAGACATGGAAGACCCCATCATCGGGTAGTTCTATAATTAGAGGTTGATTGTCTTCGAGAGGAGCCTCTACTAGTTGATCAGCTATGACCTATCCTTTGATGGATTTTTGTCCGATAAACTCTATGTCAAATTCCTTCAACAACATGATCCATTTTGTCGTGTGACTACTATGATAAGTACGACTCATCATGTATCGCAATGGATTCTCCTTAGACACAACATACGTAGTGTTGCTCATCATGTAGTGGCATAGATTTTTGGTAGCAAACACCACTGCCAAGCATAGTTTCTCGACGTATGCATAGTTAAGTTCATAACTGACCAGGGTGTGGCTAAGATAGTAAGTAGCCTGTTCTTTGTGAAGTTCATTCTTTTGGGCCAGCATGGCACCCAATGCCACCTCAGTAGCTAAGATGTATAAGTAGAACAGCACTCCTGGTCTAGGTGGTGCCAATATTGGCGACGAAGCCAAGTATTGTTTGATGTCATCAAATGCTAAATGGCACTCGTCATCCCAGTGAAATGTAACCCCTTTGTGCAATAATTTGTTCATGGGTCGGCACTTGTCAAATAGTTGCGCTATGAAGCGTTTAATTGATGCGACCTTTCCCTACAGACTTCTGAGCTGCTTGATGGTAGTTGGGGGAACCATTTCAAGGATTGCCTTGAATTTATTTGGGTCCACCTCGATGCCTCACTTTGAGACTATGAAACCCAAGAGTTTTCTATATGTGACACCAAATATGCACTTATTGGTATTCAGTCTGACTTTATGCTCCATAAGGCGATCGAGGATCTTGCTTAAGTCATCAAGATGATCTGGGCACAAAAGAGACTTGGCCAACAAATCATCCATGTAATCTTCCAAAGTCTTATGCATGTAATCATGGAATATGTACGTCATGGCACGTTGGTAGGTTGCGCCAACATTTTTAAGGCCAAAAGGCATGACCTTATAAAAAAATGTTCCCCAAGGTGTTGTGAATGTTGTTTTTAGTTGGTCCTCAAGATTGATACAAATCTGATTGTATCCTGAGAAACCATCCATGAGGGATAACATCTCATGACCTGCTATAGCGTCTACCAATGCGTCAATGCTTGGCAAGGGGAAATCATCCTTAGGACTCGCTTTGTTTAGATCTCAAAAATCGGTGCATATGCGAATCCTCCCATTGGGCTTTTTGACGGGCACCATGTTGGACAGCCATGGCGGATAATCCATGCAGATGAAAAACTGTGCATCCAATAGCTTTTGCAATTCATCTTTGACCATCAAGGCCACTGTTGGATGCATCTTACATAGTTTTTTTTTAACTGGATTGATTTTTGGATCAAGCATAATATTATGCATGACTAGCTACGGATCTAGCCTCGACATGTCTCTGTATGACCATGCAAAAACCCCCTTCTTCTCTTTGAGAAGGGCAATGTAGTCGGCTTGCTCTTCAAGGGATAACCTTACCCCCAGCTTGATAATCTATGGATTCATTGGATCTAAGCCGATGTCTACGTCAGTCGTCTCCTCGACCAACATGTGGGATCCGTCCTCCAACTGATGTGGAGTCGGGATCAAATGGATATCATTAGCTAAGTTTAAATCTATGTTGGGAACCTCGGGTTCCTCTTCAGCCTAAAAAATATCCTGAGTTGTCCCTGGGGTAAAATGAGGTATTTTACCGAAATGCCAGTACTCTGATGGGGAGAGAGGTGAATTGACGCGATCCTAGTCGATGGTATCTATGTCTAGATGCAATGACTGTGCAGGGTCAACCGGATTGTGGATGGGTGTGATCAAATCAATGGAGATCATGTGGATGAAATGAATTTGGTCTCCATTACCGCGGGTGTGATAACTCAAACACTATGGATGCTCCCTATGCTTTGGATCTGGCTCTAGAGGGACAGGTACGAACGGATCAGCCCTATGTGCTGATAGGAAGACAGAGTCTTTCCTCGGTACTGATGTCATTATAGGGTCTCGGGGTGGATGGTGCTCGTCGTAAACTTGGAGCCACGGATCCAACACTTGGTCCCACCTTGTTGGGTCTACGTACCACTCGTGCCCTGGAACTATGCCCATGTCTACAAATATGTCATTAATCCTCAAATGGTGTCGTTGTTGCATTTGTTGCCTTTGTTGCATTTGTCGCATGTGGTTGAGATAGGCCATCTCAGTTTCATCTTCCGAATCACTGTCGAAGATCCAAAAATGTTCATTTTCTCCAACAACTGCTTGCGACATATTAGGCTCATCTTGTTCGAGCAAATTAATCTGGTCCCATTGCGGTTGTTCCATGCTCCATGGAGGGACCTGATTCTCTTGACACAGCATTGGTTCAATTGGAACCTCTAAAGGGAATAGTTTCAAAAGGATCTCTTGATAGTTATTCATGGGAATCTCTTGTGAGTGATCACCACTAGATTCGAAGGGATCATATGATTCTGATTCATTTCTGAAGATCCTTCTGGACACTGTTTATGCTCTCCTTAAAAGTTAGTGTCTGAAATTTCACCTTTCTCTATCAAAGGAGAAGGGTTATTGATGTTACCAAGGGTGTTTATTGACCATGGGAGGTAATATCCCAATGTATACATTGTATTCGGGTTGGCATAAGGATCTGATGCAAACCCACCCTTGTTGCCTATTCCTAGGCCTTGCATGTTTTCCACCAAGATGTCTAAGGGCAGGGGGTGGTTGAACCCTACTCCCAACTTGTCATAAGGCATTTGGTATCTTTGCTGGCAAAGGACACGCACCCCTTGCTCATACCTGCCTAGCCCGTATCCATGCCAATTGCATTGGCCAAGATATCTCAGAGCGAAATCTGGGTTAGAAAAATAGTTGACATTTTTTGCAAAAGGCTCTTCGTCTTTGTCCTTTTGCCTGCATGGCTCAACACCATGGTCAAGGCCCCCATAGAAAAAATTGGTCTAGTTTTGTGGGCAGCCTAAAGGAACAATTGTCCCGATGGGAAGGCGAGGTCTCCCCATGTCTTGCACTGACTCTAGCGCTATCTTTGCTACGACATTCCACACTAGATACTCCCCCAAGCCCATACTAGCCATTTCAACAGTAATTGTTGGCGATTGAGAGGGAGGGAATGGAAGCTCGTCCTGAGTCCATTCCATGTTGGGTTGATTAGGAATTTCAACTTCCATTGTGCTAGGTATCTCTTCAGTTGAGACGGTTGATATTGTTGGCAGCGCTTCTTCTAGGGGTGGAGCCTCTTCCAGGATTTGTTTCCCTTTGTCCTTCTATTTAGCCACGATGGGTGGCGTTGATGGTGAAGGAATAGATGATGAAGATGCACCTGGCTGGGGTTTTTATGGATTAGTCACCAGTGGTGCTCACGACATCGAACCCTGTCTAGATGGATTTAACTAAAAATCCAAGTGCATCGATGGGAGGGTCGATTGCGGCATCAACTACACTGCATTGCAATATTTGAAGGGCTCTAAATCTGTAGGGACTACATGTACTTACCCTTCAAATGCATACTTCAAACACTTGTGAGCTATCGAAGGGACACACTTCATGTCCCTGATCCATGGCTGCCCTAGCAATATGTTGTATGCCATCTTGCCTTCCAAAACATGGAACAATGTAGGTATCATCTTTTGTCCTACCTGAACAGGTAGAACAATTGTGCCAACTGTCGAGCATATCGCGTCGTTGAATGCTCGCACTGTGTAAGTGGAAGCGATGATGTGAGAGGCTAGCAGCTTCAGATGTTTTAATGTTGCTTTAGTAATGATGTTACTAGATGATCCAGTATCTACCAACACCCTCTTATACGAGATCCCGTTGACCCATGCGATAACGTGCAGGGGTGGATCAGCCATGTCATTCGATATTGATTTAAGTTCATCTTCTCGAAAGGTAATGACAGGCTTCGTACATCATTTTACATGTCCCATGAAGTTATTGAAGGAATTTGCTTCGTGGGGCTGCAACTCAATGGCTTTCAAAAATTTCATGAGAGCTTCCCGATGAGGTGTTGATTGTTGTATAAGCTCATATATGGAGAGCCTAGCCGACGTGGTCCACAAACTCTGCATGAGTTTGTTCTGTATCATGACCTTGGGTCTAGGTGGAGGTAACTGCACAAGGTGTTGTTGAGGTTGCGACATTGTTGGAACTTCTCTTGTAGCTGCCTCGGGGGCAACTCATGGGTATTTATTGTTCTTGGTCACTATGCTAATCATTCCAACATACCCTTGCATGGGATATTCTATCGCACCTCATTGACTTGAAGAGGTTTTTCCTGTGCCTCGTGGGCAGGCAAAGGGTCCTTAAAAACCCCCATTTGCTGATTATTTGGCGCTATGGGGTTGTCCACTACCAATGTTTTATTATCAATCAAATCTTGTATCAATCCCTTGAACTTCCAGCACGTGTTCAGGTCATGACCCCTTCGCCTGTGGAACCTACAATATAAATCCTCTTTGTATCCCTTAGGCTTAGGAGCATTAGGATCTATGGTTTGAATTTCTAGAAGGGTGATTAAATTTTCCACTGACAAGTGGTCAAATAGGGAGTCACGAGACTCCGTGTAAGGGGTGTACTGTCGCTTAGGGCGACGCTGCTGATTTTGCTCCTATTTTTTATTTTCTTTTTCATAATTCTTAGGAGGCACTGCCTGATAATTAGCCTTTTGAGGCTGTACTTCTTGTGCAGGCTTGGGGACATTTATAGCAACTTGATTAACCGCAACGGGTTTTTGTTGCGTAGTCCCTGTCTTGGTGTTTTTGTTCCACTCTTTCTTTTTAGGCTTGGCGATTGTGCCCTCCTGTATTTTGATCTCTTTGATAATTTTGGCTTGTGCCAGAGCTTCTTCTAAGGTGGCATATTGTTGCAGCTGCAATAGCCCAAAGATCAATCTCAAGCAACTTCGTGCAAACATCTATGTGAGGTCAGACATAGGGGGAAGGTAGGGTAGCTTATAAAGTAGAGGCCTCCACCGATTCCCTTAGGCCACCATTGTCTCCTCATCATATTGCCTGAGGCTGGCCAAATCACTCAGTGACGCCTTCTTCTTGGTGTTGAAGGCGAAGTGTTCAAGGAACACATCCACTAATTGATCTAAGTTATTGATGTTGTGCTTCGATAACTGGGTGAACCAATCCGAGGCAGGGCCCATGAATGTGGTTATGAATGTCCTAATCAACAACGCATAATTATCCTAAATGCCAAAGCATTGGCTCTGGAATCTTGTCACATGCTCTTAAGCATCCTCTTCACCCTTAAAAACTGCCAACTGAGGCAACTTGAAATGTTTAGGGTAAGGAGGTGCGAGCACTAACGGATGCACCAGATGACTACGGAGTTGGCGTAACGTGGTCTTTTGGGGCCCAGAAGCTTTAGTTTCCATAGACTCCAAATGCTCTAACAATGCTTTGTATGCATCGAAAGATTTAATCTCTTCCTCTTTTGTTTGTTCCCATTGTGAATTGTGGGAGACTGGAGGCCTATGGGGGGGTGGCCGGATAGCAACCCCTCTGCCTGGATAGGGCGTTTTAGCCTGCTCTAACTCTTGTTCATACTCCTCGTAAGCTTCCTGAGGAGTCTTTGGGTGAGACCTATGACCTTGAGTGGGTCTCCGCGGAGGGTACCCATCATTGTTTCGGGGAGTGGCCTCCCTCTCAGGTCTATGGGGTCTCGGAGGCAAAACTTGACGAGGTCGCAGAGACCTATCCTACACTAAAGGATTATGCCTCTCATATTGTTTTTCTTTTTGAGTGTGAGGGGTTGGCACCCTCTCAGGTAGTTTATAAAGTAGCTCGTCCACTTCGCGCTGCATGCACTCTTTGTTGAGGTGGTATAAGCGCTCTAACTGCTGATGATCCTGTTCAAGCCATTTTATATGGGCTTGACAGACGGCATGTCTGGCGACTACCAGGTCAAGTTGGTCCACCATATGGGGCTTAGGAGGCTTGAATGTTTCTCCTATGTATTTTCCTTGGTCTTGATGATCCGATATTTCAATGGGTCGCTTCCCTCTGTCGAGGTTGGTGGCATTTACCCGAGGCTCTTGCCTCAATGGGTGATCATTGTATCTAGCAGGTGTGGAAGCACAAGGCTCCTACATTGTATATTGCTCTCAAGGAATGTGATGTTCTTCCTCATACTCCCTTTCATAGGTGTGAAAGGGGCAGGCGGAGTTAGCTCACCCTGTTTGAAGAGCCCTACACTTTGGGTTTTGTCTACTTCTTCTAACAGTGAGAGGAGGCAAAAGAGAGATGCCATAGTCATGTTGCCTCTCCTCATGGACACTGTGCCTCTCTAGCGCTTCGTCACATGGTGGAAACTCATATCTAGCCTCTAAGGGAGGTCTTCTATCTACGTTGAGTGCCACATGTAAAGCTTCTTCTCGAAAGGGGCTGTTTTGAACGGGCGTGTCCCCCAAAGGGGTGTCCCTATAATTCCACCTTGACATGGAATGATGTGGACTCTCTTGTATTCCAGACCACCAAGGCGATATGGCCATGTATTTAGGGCTAAAGCGAAGATGACTTGTGCCCGCTCCTTGTACACTTTTTGTAGCTTCTGCCCTTGATTGGGCTTGGCTACGGGTGTACACCATGGTGGTGTTCTTCTACTAGCTAAGCAAATTTTATCTCTTTTATGATTTTTCTTTTTGTTACACTAAGCAGAATGAACACACACATACGCAAACGATGATTATCTCATTTAAATATTAATGGTGTGTCCTAAACTAGTTTTAGTGTGTTTTGATGATTTTTTTTTTTTTTTTAAGTTTTGAAGAGCGTTTAAATGTAGAATGTTGGCTCATATGACTCCCATAAATGGTCACCCCTTCAATATACCATTGCCAGGGTGATATACCAACCTCTCTATATACCCGCCCTTACAAGAAGGAAACTATAGGTACGTGAGAGCATATGGTACGTGGTACGTAGGTGGTACAAAAGGGGGATTGTCCTGTTTATGACACCTACCATAGAAGACTTATCCTCATGCATTGGGAATCACCCCAATGACACTCGATCAACTTTCGTTAGGATTTACGTCAAGCAATAGTGACAATCGGGGTAAATGGATGCAAAAATCAATACAAGGTGGTGATGAACCCACCGTTGATCTTGATCAAGGGCTGGGGTCTTACGACCAGCTCCTTGGTTTAAAGATGCCATGTGATATGTGTGTGGTTCTTTTTATTAAAAATTGAAGTAGGCAGAAGCAACTACTTTCCCTAAGCAAGCAAAAGTTGACAAAAAATAGAAATAGAAAATCAAAAAATGACAGGGACAGTTTAGAACCCTTACCTTTCTCTGCCTAGACCTGTTGTTTCTAATCCTTGGCCCTAAAAATTCATAGACAAAAATTCATCCCTATGTGAGATGAATTACAGAATAGAATTCGTCCCTCTCTAAGACGAATTAGAATTCATCTCAGGGTCAGATGAATTATAGTAAGGTAATCACCATAGGCAAAGACGAATAACAGTCAGAGTTTGAAAAGGTACCTGTAAGCACAAAAAAACAAGTTTTTGATCAGTTGCTTTGATCTCAAAAAATCAGGGGACAGTTTCCCATTGTGATCACCACTGAAAGCACGAGATTCCGAAAGATTGAAAGAAAAACTATTGCGATGCATTCAAAATCAAACAAACGCTTAAGTCCTAAAATGTGAAATGCATGAAATGAAAGAGACAAATTGAATGGAGACAAAAGAAAGTACAAAAAGCATAGCCCTTTTTATTTAACTCTCTTAATCTCAGTTACAAAGACGCCTCCTCCCTTTTCAGGGGCTAGGAGCGTTAAATGGATTTTGGTTACAATCATGACTTAGTATTCCTCCTTCCGCATGCCCACATTTGAAATGGGCGGGCCAAAGTGTTGTCACCGCTTGCGTTGATGAATCCTTGATTCTTGCTGCTCTTCCTGCATTCAAAGACACAACAAGTTGTTAGTAGCACCTATGACAAAATATAAGGCGTTTGATCCTAAAAACCAATGGAGGATGCATGCATAAGATTAGCTAAATCGATAAATAAAATGACTCCAAATAACCTGCAAATTTGATAGAGATGAGGGAACATTACCAGAGGGCCACTGCCATCAGAACAGTTAGGAAATTGTGTACCGATTTGAATTCATCCCTGGGCGGGACGGATTCTACTGTAATTCATCTCTGGGTAGGACGAATTCTCCTACGACAAAACACCAAAGTGATCCTACCCAAATGTCGCGTCTCGAGAGCTCCAAAACACCTACAAACATGGGGGTTAGCTAATTGGGGGCATTTTGGGATGACCCAAATGGTCGGATTTTCCCAATTTGACCTCCATCAATGGGAATTTGACGTCGCTACCTGCAAGTTAGTGAGGACAACAAAAGCGACAAAAGATGACAATATTTGATCAAGACATTCTAAAATTGAAATTATAAACTATTTAAATAGTATAAAGTGGAATGGAATATAAACAGGTGACAAAAGAACAAATCAAAATGAAACTAAGAAGTGTGGGGCACCCGGGCAGGCCGCCCACTATTGTAACCTAATTTCGGCACCAATCCACTTGGGATGGGCCCAAAATCTCTTGTAATGGGTTATCGGCGAATTGGTAGATCAATGTGGTCAAATGTCGAGTTTTGGGACCGTATTCACACTTCCAATAGCCACCCAATAACCTCTCTTGCGAAAGATATCAAGGATGTGGAAGAGGTTAATCAAAAGGGTAAAATGTGGTATCAAATTTGGTAGCACTTCGTTGCTTGAAAATGCCTCCAACTTGTCCTTTTTTGGGTGAGAAAGTTCACCATTTATAGACCCAGGGGGTCTCTTTGTAGGGGCATGCATAAGCACCATGTGGCAGTCATGCCTTCCCATGAGGGAGGAAAGTCCTCCATGACTTGGGCTTCCATGACTGCCCTTGTGACAGTCCTCTAATGCCCAAGTTGACCACCTACATGCGCATGCAAAGTAGGAGTCATTAATTGACTGTCTTCGGCTACCATTTAGTGCAAATATTCTTTTTTCCCATTGAACCTGGAATTCGTCTTGACCAAGAGCGAATTCAAAATTCATCCCTGGGTGAGACGGATCCCAATTTGAATTCATCTCAGGGTGAGATGAATACTAAGCAAAGTGCGCGAAGGTGCCAAATTGATTTTTGACCTTCCAAAATTGATGTAAAAGAGGTTATGACCACTTTTTAACCTCTAAGGGCTGCCCTGGGGTCTATGTGTGTCAAAGTGATCAGTGTTTGCAGTAACATAATCGGATTGGTGCTATTTTTGTGTCTACAGGAAGAACTCCTACTCGGTCCCATGCCACCCAATCAACCACCTCTCCCTGCATACCCATTGAAGCCACTCTCTAGCCTCTGACCAGGCTGGCCAGTCTCGATAGGCGTGCCAGAACACCTCCCCTAGAGTAATCTGAGTGAAGGCATCGACATAGTGCCCTAGAGAACCTGCCCACCATCGACTTTGTCCCTGCTCCTTAGACTGTTGCCACAGTACTGTGTAGCCTATATCCTTATCCACCATATCTGTCTGAGTCATCCATGGTAACCCTGTAAGACTCTCCATTGCTATGTGCTACCAAGCCCAGCTCTACAATAGATAACTATAGCTAATCCCCTTTCACCTCTGGTAGTAGACCTCGTATAGCTCACCATAGAGCTATGCCAGCAGTGTCTGTCCCCACCTCATGATCAATGGTGCCTTCGTCGAGCACTCAACTAGCCAGCAGACCACATCCAATAGGTTCCATGGGAACCTTGCACTTGACGAGTCAGGTATCAGCATGTTGGAAATGAGGCCCATAAGTACTACGTGCCTCACTCCCAACACCCCCTTCTCCAACCACCATCGAAACAAAATCCCACCAATCGGGCAGTCGCCCTCTACCCTCTCCACTGGGCTCTCCACACCCATATCTGTCTAAGTCATCAAGGGTAACCCTGTCGGCCTCTCCACCACTATGTGTTGCCAAGCCTGGCTTTGCAACAGATAACTGTAGCTAATCCCCTTCTGCATTCGACATCAAACCTCGTATAGCTCACCATAGAGCTGTGCCAGTAGCATTTATGCCCACCTCATGATCAATAGTGCCTCTATCGGGCACTCAACTAGTCGGCAGACCACATCCAATAGGTTCCATGGGAACCTCGCACCTGACGAGTCAGGTAGTAGCATGTTGGAAATGAGGCCCATAAGTACTGTGTGCCTCACTCCCAACACCCCCTTCTCCAACCACCATCGAACAAAAATCCCACCAATCTGGCAGTCACCCTCTGCCCTCTCCACTGGGCTCTCCACACCCAGCTCCTCCCCGTGCCCAAAGCAGTGTGTCAACACTATTGTCTACTGATCTTGTAGCGTCATCTGGATTGACAGTCCATCTATTGGAATCTAAAGAATTCGATAGATGTCCTCCAAGGTCACTGTCATCTCCCCTATTGGGATATGGAAGGTGTTGGTCCGAGGATCCCACAGGTTGATCAGGGCCATCATATAGGCCTGATCCCAAACCATAGGCTCCATCTGAGTCACCTGCTTGAGCCTAAGGGCATCAAGCCACTCCTAGTCAGCCATAGTTAGCGCCTCTCGTGCTTCAGTAAAAGCAGTAGGCACACAATACCGGCTCTTCACAACCTGCAACAAAAAACAACACAAAAACATTAACATCATGAAAAACTATACAACAATAACATGCATATACAACACTACATAAAAAAAATGTACAGCTCAAAAACCACAAAATTCACAAAAATTCAAAACAAGAAAAAAACAGTTTGTCAGTCTTAGGGTTTTCTGTACTCTAAGTTTAAAATTGACAGACAGCATAAAAACATAAAAACAAGTTAACAAAAATATTTTGTCAGTCTTGAGGATTCTATACTCTAATATTAAAACTGATAGACAAAACAAAATAAACACAAAAACAATTTAGCAAAAATAGTTTGTCAGTCTTAGGGTTTATGTACTCTAAGTTTAAAACTGACAACATCATAACAACACAAAAACATTTTTTTTTTTAAATATAGTTTGTCAGTATTAGGGTTTCTGTACTCTAAGTTTAAAACTGACAACAACATAAAAACACAAAAACATTTTTCTTAACTACAGTTGTCAGTATTAAGGTTTCTGTATTCTAAGTTTAAAACTGACAAAGTCTGCACAAACAAAATAAAATTAAAATAACAGTTTTTAACCTAGGGTTTTCACCTACATTTTAAAACTGACAAGTTCAGATAAAAAAAAACTAGGGTTTGCATTCAGTTTATCCTAGGGTTTTAGTTTAAACAAAATCGCAACAAAAAAAAAAATCAAAATTTTTCCTAGGGTTTACTTCAGTGTAAAGCAAAAAGTAAATTTCTGTTCCGTTTTAAAAAGAAAAATAAAATTTCAACCTAGGTTTAAACTATGTTTTCCATTCAATTTTAAGCTAAGTTTTGATTTGTGTTTAGCTTAGTTTTAGGGTTTCAATTTTAATTTTGGAAAACAACATAACAAAGAAAAATAAACAAATAACTTGCAGTTTTAAAACATATAACAAACAAAAGCAATAACGCTAAGGAGAACTTACTGGTCTTGCTTCGGCTCTGTCGCTCGATCCGGTCTGTGCACTCATGATGTCAGGAGAAATTTGGCAGTGCTTTACTTTGCAGAATTAACCTCCTCCTCAGAGCTCCAAATCGCAAGAAAATTCGAATGCAAATGAGCCCAAACCCTAGTTTTGGCCTTTAAATTAGGATTTTTGAGCTTATATTCATTCCTCCCTGGGATGAGCACTATGGTTAACACTCGTCCCACCCTAGGAAGAATACTAAGCTGGTATTCATCCCACCTCGGAATGAATTCAGGGCAAAAATTTCAAAAACAACAAAAATTGAACAAAAATGCACCAAAATAGCTAATAAACTTGCCCGATGAAAGTGCTTTTGCACTTGACATCCCGGGCATGCAAAACGGACGTCGGGGTCACAAATCCTCACTATCCTCCTCCCTAAGAAGGTTACCATATCCGGACCACTCCATGGGAGGATGGATTTTTGATAATTTCATCCCCAAACAGCTTCGTCCAAACGGGTCAAAATCCAATCAAAAATAGCAATAACATTGCCGAATGAAGGCGCCTTCGCGCCTGACATTATTGGCATCCAAAATAGATTTTGGGGTCACAAATTATGACTATACTACTCCCTAAGAAGGCTACCATATCCGGATCGCTCCACAAGAGAACTAATCTTTGATAATTCCAGCTCCAAAAAGCATCACCAAAAAGGGTTAACACCCACCAAAAATAGGTCTAAATGTCAGAAAGCTATGCACGTGTAACGCTAAACATCTGAAGGCACCCTTGCACAAGTCATTTTAGTTCAAGTGACTCATTGATTTTCTCATGAAGGTCATTCCCTCATTGATTCATCGCTTTAGGGGGTAGTCACACTTAGTCACTAGTCAACAAGTACACACCCAATTAAGGAAAATGACATGCATTCAAAGAATCATTGACAAAGAAAATTACGCTCCTACTTGGGGCAGTAAACAAGCAATAATCACAAGCTAATCAAATCACTTGGCATTTCATGAATCATGAACTCAAGGTTCTCATAGACAAAAGGTTGCGCCCTTTGCATATTCATGACTGATCAATGTCCAAGATCAAGTAACACCTCACCAAAAAATGTTAACACTTGAATTAAGTTCCTTCGCTCGTCAGAAGCAAGGATTCAAGAATGCATGCCCTTTCCATACTTGGGGCATCAAAATTTGGTTAGGTTACTAAGAAACCCTAATCATTAGTGCTTTGGTTATCTATTTTTGCTCAGCGCTACACCATGCATAGGGCATCCCAAAAAGGGTCATCTGTAGACACCAAAACAACACCAATCCGATTATGTGACTGTAAACACCGATCGCATTGACACACACAGCCACAAGGGCAGCCCCTAGAGGTTAAGAAGTGGTCCTAACCACTCACATAGTAGTTTTGGAAGGTCAAAGATCAATTTGGCACCTTCAAGCACTTTGCTCAATATATGTTCCACCCAGGAACGAATTCAAACTCAGATTTGCCCCACCTAGGAACGAATTCTAGATTCGCTCCAGGGTGGGGCGAATTGCAGGTTTGACAGGAAAAAATTCAAATCTTGACAAATGGTAGCTCAGATCTACCACTTAATGCTTCCTTCATTGCATGGGAGTATGGGTGAGCGTTTTCGAGCATTAGAGGCTGTTACAAGGGCAGTCATGAAGTCCCTATTCAGGGAGGAATCTCCTTCCCCTTAGGAAGGCATGATTGCCAAGTGGTGCCTTTGCATGCCCATTTCAAGAGACCTCTAGGTCTATAAATTGGTGAGTTTCCTCACCCCAAAATATAGATAAGGAGCATTTTGGAGCAACGAAGTGCTATCATTTTACTTTCACACCCACATCCTTTTGAAGTTGTGTCTTTCACATCCTAGATCTCTTTTGGAGAAGAGATCATAGGGTGGTTATTGGAAGTATAAATCCAGAGCCAAACCCAACATTTGGCCACAATATCCCACCCAATTTGCCAAAAATACCCCACAAGAGGTTTTGGACCCATCCCAAGTGGACTGGTGTAGAAATCAGGCCCCAAACGGCGGGCGGCCTGCCTCTAGGTGCCCCCTCCCGCACTGCTATAGTCCTAATCGCCCCTCTTCTAAATGAGTGGAAATTTGTGGTAGGTTTGCTTTTCTTTCATTTTTGCATTCAATTCTATGCTACTTAGATAGGTTGCCATTTAAATTTCATTTCGTTTTGAATAGTTTTGATCATGTTTCTATCTTCGTTCGCCTTTACTAACTTGCAGGTAGCACCATCAAATTCCCATTGACGAAGGAAAAATTGGGAAAATCTGACCATTTGGGTCTTCCCAAAATACCCCCAATTAGCTAACCCCAATTTTGTAGGTTGTTTGGAGTTTCCTAGATAGGACATTTGGGACAGTACCTTTTCGATGTTTTGTTGCAGGTAAATTCGTCCCGCCCCGGAGCGAATTCAAATCGGCGAGGAATTTCATGACTGTTCCATTTGTAGTATTTTCTTTGGGATGTCTTGATGCCCCTATAAAATTTTTAGAGCATTTGGATTCATTTTAGTCATAGTTTAATTCATTTTTCTCATTCACTTATCGTAGGCTTGGGGATTACATGCTCTATTTTATCCATAGGTGCTACTGACTGCTTCTTGTTCCTTTGAACACAGGTTTTGGACATTGGAGGAGCAGCAAGGATTCAAGACTCATCAACGCAAGTAGCAGTGATGTTTTTTCAGCCCATTTTACATGTGGGCACGCGGAAGAAGGAAGGGCATCCATGGATGTAACAAGAACGCATACTTAAACGCTCCTAGCCCTTGGAAGGGGAGGATGCACATTGTAACCGAGTTGTGAAACATATCAAAAAAAGGGGTTTTCTTTATTTGCATTTGTTTTGTTTTGATTCACTCATGCTTTCCATCTTTTCATGCACTTTCAAATTCCTAGGATTTAGTGTTAAGTTTGGTTCGGTTTGCATCGCATCTTCACTTTCCTTTTTGCTTTCGTATCCTTTTGCTTTCAGGGATATAGGTTATGTGTCTTTGTGGTGGATGTATGAGGAGTAGGGATAGATTCGGCAATGGGCAGGTATCGTAGGGCACTATGCTAATGCCTTTGCTCATATTGCTCTAAGGGAGGTGTTGTGGCACCCCTACCTAGACTGTCCATCCTGGCCTGAGGCTAGAGAGTGGCTCTGACAGGTTTGTAGGGGGTGGTGGTTGGTTGGGCGGCATGGGACGAAGTAGGATTTATTCCCTTATGGCTAGGTGACACAATAGTTTGGGGTGCACCAGTGATTACTTGGTGAGCATTTGGTCTATTGACACTAGGGGGACGAGAAGACTCTAGCTTGGCCAGTCATTGCATCGCTGGGTGAGGATACAGATACCACGATTGACATCCTGGATGTGGACAACATCGAGACTACCGTGGAGCTTTGCCCATAAGTACTATGTGCCTCACTCCCAACACCCCCTTCTCCAACCACCATCAGACCAAAATCCAACCAATCTGGCAATCACCCTTTGCCCTCTCCACTGCGCTCTCCACACCCAGCTCCTCCCCATGCCTAAAACAGTGTATCAACACTGTTGTTCGCTGATCTCATAGCATCATCTAGATCGGCAGTCCATCTATTGGAATCCAAAGAATTCGATAGATGTTCTACAAGGTCACTATCATCTCCATTATTGGGAGATGAAAGGTGTTGGTCTGAGGATCCCATAGGTTGATCAGGGCCATCAGATAGGCCCGATCCCCAACCATAGGCTCCAGTCGAGTCACCTGCTTGAGCCCAAGGGCATCAAGCCACTCCCAATCAGCCATAGTTAGCGCCTCCCGTGCTTCAGATAAAGCAGTAGGCACACGATACCGGCTCTTCACAACCTCGCAATGAGAAAACAACACAAAAACATTAACATCATGAAAAACTATACAACAATAACATGCATATACAACACTGCATAAAAAAAATGTACAGCTCAAAAACAACAAAATTCACAAAAATTCAAAACAAAACAAAAATAGTTTGTCAGTCTTAGGGTTTTTTGTACTCTAAGTTTAAAACTGACAGACAGCATAAAAACATAAAAACAAGTTGACAAAAATAGTTTGTCAGTCTTGGGGTTTCTGTACTCTAAGATTAAAACTAACAAACAAAACAAAATAAACACAAAAACAATTTAGCAAAAATAGTTTGTCAATCTTAGGGTTTCTGTACTCTAAGTTTAAAACTGACAACATCATAACAACACAAAAACATTTTTTTTTTAAAATACAGTTTGTCAGTATTCGGGATTCTGTACTCTAAGTTTAAAACTGACAATAGCATAAAAACACAAAAACATTTTTCTTAACTACAGTTGTCAGTCTTAGGGTTTCTGTATTCTAAGTTTAAAACTGACAAAGTCTGCACAAACAAAACAAAATTAAAATAACAATTTTTAACCTAGGGTTTTCACCTACATTTTAAAATTGACAAGTTTAGATAATAAAAACTAGGGTTTGCATTCAGTTTATCCTAGGGTTTTAGTTTAAACAAAATCGCAACAAAAAAAAAAAAAATCAAAATTTTTCCTAGGGTTTACTTTAGTGTAAAGCGAAAAGTAAATTTCTATTCCGTTTTAAAAAGAAAAATAAAATTTCAACCTAGGTTTAAACTATGTTTTCCATTCAATTTTAAGCTAAGTCTTGATTTGTGTTCAGCTCAGTTTTAGGGTTTCAATTTTAATTTTGGAAAACAACATAACAAAGAAAAATAAACAAATAACTTGCAGTTTTAAAACATATAAAAAATAAAAGCAATAACGCTAAGGAGAACTTACTGGTATTTCTTCGGCTCTGCCGCTCGATCCGGTCTGTGCACTCATGATGTCGGGAGAAATTCGACAACGCTTTGCTTTGCAGAATTAACCTCCTCAGAGCTCCAAATCACAAGAAAATTCGAATGCAAATGAGCCCAAACCGTAGTTTTGGCCTTTAAATTAGGCTTTTTGAGCTTATATTCATTCCTCCCTGGGACGAGCATTCTGGTTAGCACTCTTCCCACCCTGGGACGAATACTAAGCTGGTATTTGTCCCACCCCGAAATGAATTCAGGGCAAAAATTTCAAAAACAAAAAAAATTGAACAAAAATACACCAAAATAGCTAATAAACTTGCCCGATGAAAGTGCTTTTGCACTTGACATCTCGGGCATGCAAAACGGATGTCGGGGTCACAAATCCTCACTATCCTCCTCCCTAAGAAGGCTACCATAGCCGAACCACTCCATGGGAGGACATATTTTCGAGAATTTCATCCCCAAATAGTTTCGTCCAAACGGGTCAAAATCCAATAAAAAATAGCAATAACATTGTCGAACGAAGATTCCTTCATGCCTGACATTATTAGCATCCAAAATAGATTTTGGGGTCAAAAATTGTCACTATACAAATCCCTAAGAAAGCTACCATAGCTGGACCACTCCACGGGAGAACGAATCTTTGATAATTCCAGCTCCAAAAAGTGTCACCAAAAAAGGTTAACACCCACAAAAAATAGATCTAAATGTCGGAAAGCTATGCACGTGTAACGCTAAACATCTGAAGTCACCCTTGCACAAGTCATTTTAGGTCAAGTGACTCGTCGCTTTTCTCATGAAGGTCATTTCCTCATTGATTCATCACTTGATGGGGTAGTCACACTTAGTCACCAGTCAACAAGTACACACCCAATTAAGGAAAATGACATGCATTCAAAGAATCATTGACAAAGACAATAACTCTCCTACTTGGGGCAATAAACAAGCAATAATCACAAGCTGATCAAAGCACTTGGCATTTCGTGAATCATGAACTCAAGGTTCTCATAGACAAAAGGTTGCGCCCTTTGCCTATTCATGACTGATCAATGTCCAAGATCAAGTAACACCTCACCGAAAAAGGTTAACACTTGAATTAAGTTCCTTCGCTCGTCAGAAGCAAGGATTCAAGAATACATGCCCTTTCCATACTTGGGGCATCAAAAGTTGGTTAGGTTACTGAGAAACCCTAATCATTAGTGCTTTGGTTATCTATTTTTGCTCAGCGCTACACCATGCATAGCGCATCCCAAAAAGGGGCATCTGTAGACACCAAAACAACACCAATCTGATTATGTGACTGTAAACACTGATCGCATTGACACACACAACCCCAAGGGCAGCCCCAAAATATTAAACAGTGGTCCTAACCACTCTCATAGTAGTTTTGGAAGGTCATAGATCAATTTGGCACCTTCAGGCACTTTGCTCAATATCCGTTCCACCCAGGAACAAATTCAAACTCGGATTCGCCCATCCCACCCAGGGACGAATTCTAGATTCGCTCCAGGGTGGGGCGAATTGCAGTTTTGATGGGAAAAAAGTCAAATCTTGACAAATGGTAGCTTAGATCTGCCACTTAATGCTTCCTTCATCACATGGGAGTATCAGTGAGTGTTTTCGAGCATTAGAGGTCGTTACAAGGGCAGTCATGAAGTCCCTATTCAGGGACGAATCTCCTTCCCCCTAGGAAGGCATGATTGCCAAGTGGCGCATTTGCATGCCCATTTCAATAGACCTCCAAGTCTATAAATTGGTGAGTTTCCTCACCCCAAAATATACAGAGAAGGAGCATTTTGGAGCAACAAAGTGCTGTCATTTTACTTTCACACCCACATCCTTTTGAAGTTGTATCTTTCACATCCTTGATCTCTTTTGGAGAAGAGGTCATAGGGTGGTTACTGGAAGTACAAATCCAGAGCCAAACCCAACATTTGGCCACAATATCCCACCCAATTTTCCAACAATACCCCACAAGAGGTTTTGGACCCATCCCAAGTGGACTGGTGTCGAAATCAGGCCCCAAACGGCGGGTGGCCTGCCTTAGGGTGCCCCCTTCCGCACTGCTATAGTCCTAATCACCCCTCTTCAGAGTGAGTGGAAATTTGTGGCAAGTTTTTTTTCTTTCATTTTTGCATTCAATTCTATGCTACTTAGATAGGTTGCCATTTAAATCTCATTTCGTTTTGAATAGTTTTGATCATGTTTCTATCTTCGTTCGCCTTTACTAACTTGCAGGTAGCACCACAAAATTCCCATTGAAATATTCCAAATTGGGAAAATCTGACCATCTGGGTCTTCCCAAAATACCCCCAATTAGCTAACCCCAAGTTTGTAGGTTGTTTGGAGCTTCCTAGATAGGACATTTGGGACAATACCTTTTCGGCATTTTGTTGCAGGTAAATTCGTCCCGCTCCGGAGTGAATTCAAATCGGCGAGGAATTTCCTGATTGTTCCATTTGTAGTATTTTATTTGGGATGTCTTGATGCCCCTATAAATTTTTGAGAGCATTTGGATTCATTTTAGTCATAGTTTAATTCATTTTTCTCATTCACTTATCATAGGCTTGGGGATTACATGCTCTATTTTATCCATAGGTGTTACTGACTGCTTCTTGTTCCTTTGAACGCAAGGTTTGGACATTGGAGGAGCAGAAAGGATTCAAGACTCATCAATGCAAGCAGCGGTGATGTTTGGTCAGCCCATTTTACATGTGGGCACGCGGAAGAAGGAAGGGCATCCATGGATGTAACAATAACGCATACTTAAATGCTCCTAGCCCTTGGAAGGGGAGGATGCACATTGTAACCGAGTTGTGAAACATATCAATAAAAATGGTTTTCTTTATTTGCATTTGTTTCATTTTGATTCACTCATGCTTTCCCTCTTTTCATGCACTTTCAAATTCCTAGGATTTAGCGTTAAGTTTGGTTCGGTTTGCATCGCATCTTCGCTTTTCTTTTTGCTTTCGTATCCTTTTGCTTTCAGGGATATAGGTTACATGGCTTTGTGGTGGAATTATGAGGAGCAGGGATAGATTTGGCAATGGGCAGGTGTCGTAGGGCACTATGCTAATGCCTTCTCTCAGATTGCTCTAGGGGAGGAGTTGTGGCGCCCATACCTAGACTATCCAGCCTGGCCTGAGGCTAGAGAGTGGCTCCGACGGGTTTGCAGGGGGCGGTGGTTGATTGGGCGGCATGGGACGAAGTAGGAGTTATTCCCTTATGGCCAGGTGACATGAAATTTTGGGGTGCACCAGTGATTACCTGGTGAGCCCTTGGTCTATCAACACTGTGGGGACGAGAAGACTCTAGCTTGGCCAGTCATTGCACCGCTGGGTGAGGATGCAGATACCATAATTGACGTCTTGGACGTGGACAACGTAGGGACTACTACGGAGTATGACCAGTGGTGGACCTTGTAATTGTGGCGATGCGAGGGGCCTCTAGGTGGTGTAGAGGTGACAGCAGTAGGTGGGTGCAGAGGCACCAGGTGAGGATTGGGGGGTTCCACTGGAGGAAGTGAATATGTAAAGGTGGATGAGTTTGCGCGGGAGGATATTAGGGTTCTGGATCAGTCAAAGATGTAGGATGTCTCAGAGTAGTGGGAGCTAGAGCAGGCTACTATTCCATATATGCCAATGCCTCAGGTAGTCTTGAAGGACACGAAGGTAGGGTTGCATGCTAAGAATGCACAATTGGCAGGGCTGCTCCAGAGGCGAGATGAGGAGCTCAAGGAGGCGTAGCAGGAGATAGATCTCCTATGAACACATCTAGTGGAGTGAGATAATGCACTTGTGATGTACCACCAATGGGAGGGGGATACCGATGCTTCACAGGAGATTGATTTCCTATGGACACAGCTGGTGAAGAGGGATAAGACATTGGTGCAGCGTGACAAGAACTTGGCCACAGTTTGTCAATGGGAGATGGACTTGATTCAGCATTGATTTGAGATGGAGGTGGAGATTATCCGCATTGGGGGGTGGATTCCTATGACTAGTGTATGCAGATCATCACACTACATGAGAGGGAGCGATACTGAGCAATCAACATCCTCTCGGTGCAAGCGACTGGATGAGGGAGGTGCTAGTAGGCATTATGCGGGGGCTAGCAGCAGCCACCCTGAGGGGTCCCATAGGACCCACACCACGGGGGGTAGTTCTCATTGCACCGATCCTACATGATCATGGTGGCCGATGACCTAGGCTTGGGGGTTTTTGAGTTTTTGCTTTTTGCAGGGTTAGAGGACCGGTGATTGTAGCCTACAGGCATTTTGGATGATATATATACAGATGACTTTCATTGTTTATTCACTTGTCATGGTTTGTTTTTTTGTTTATGCACAATTATTTATGATGATGTATGCATGTGGTAGTATGAATGCGATGGTTCTAATTATATGATGTATGCTTATGGAATGAATGAAATGAATTTTTGATAACTTGTCGATGGCACCATAGACTGTACAAGATTTACTGGATTTTTGTACTGATGTGATGGGTTTTTGGAATGACTTTGCATGTGAGAAATTTGTTTTTTTTTTTTTGTATTTTTCATATTTTCTGATGGTGATGTAATGAAATGTATTAGTTGTTTTAAAATGTAGTTAAGATTTTCTGAGATTTAGATATTTTAACTAACTAACCAAAACTGTACATTTATCTCCCAAGACTTTTGAACAAGGTATAAATCTGACCTAATTTTAACCGAGTTATTTCACATCCCTGTGTGTGCAATTGAGTTCGTTTATGTGATATTTATCAGGATACCGCTAGTGCCAGATAGGCTATCAACAAAACCTGTACTAAGGATCAACTAATTAGCTCCACTAACTCCGTTGTTGTATTCAGTAAGATTAATCCATGGGACAATCTAAGGTACCATAAGCTAGCACATCCACATGCAAACATTGGTCTTCTCACACACAAAGCCAATGTGACAAACATATCGTCATGTGGTTAGGATACCACCATTTCTAGGTAGGCTGTCCACCAACCCTATGATGAGGATAACCTAGATGGTTTTTGAATGCTGAGAATTCTAGGGATTCAAGTTCAAGATTTGTATTGGCTCAATGTGTTAGGATATATGCTCATATACATAGTGATGAAAATCACTATTTATTGTTCTCTATTGTTGTTATTTTTGAGCAAGGATTTGAATAGTGGTGATAACCACTATTATTTGATTTTTCTTTTTGAGATTCATAAGGTTGAACTTGTAAGTTTGTGGCTTATGAATGACCTTGATCCTTTTGGCCTTGGGGATGACTACCCATCCTGTGCAGGGGCGTGTAGTACGAATCCTTACGACTTTGGGAACCAAAGGGGATTAGGGATATTATGAAGTAAGGGCATTGATCTTTTAGGCCTTGGGGATGACTACCCATCCTTGTCAGGGGTGTGTAGTACGACTCCTTACGACTTTGGAGACCAAAGGTGATTGGAAATGATCGTGATGATGGCTTTTTGGGATTTTGCTTTTGAATGGCATTGATCCTTTTAGGCCTTGGGGATGACTACCCATCCTTTTCAGGGGTGTGTAGTACGAATCCTTACAACTTTGGGGACCAATGGTGAGTGGGTGGTGGGTAGTGGTGAAAACCACTGTTTATTAGGGGGAATTGATGGGGAAGAGCTTGTCCTTTTGTTAATTCTCAGCACTCTTGAACCATTCACATAGGGGGATGAACAGGCTAATCTTTCACCTATGGTACCCTAGACTGCTTTGTAGGTTTCTCTTGCGTTCACACAACTTAGGAATTATTTTATGTATTTTAACTTGTGTAGGGATGTTACGTAATGAGGCATGATCCAAGTAAAAATTTCCCTTGTAAAATCTATTTAAATTTGTACAATTATTGTCTAGCAATTTAAAGACAACTAAATGACGAAAACCCTATATACATTAGGAGACAACTGACTTTGCTAAAAATGGGTATTGTGTTATTTTGGATGTATGTGTTTATAAAATGGATGGAATGTGGAAAATAAAGGAATTGTCAAGCAATTACAGTATATGGTGCTTGGGACATGTATGACCAGCAAATATGCAATGTATGGATGCTATACCTAATGCAACTGATATTTTTGTATTTTGACGTTTTATGAGTATGCATGGAATTGAAATGCAATTTGTTTGTTATTTTTGATGATTTTATTGTTTTTGTTTGTTTTTTTGAATATTTATTTTGACCAAGCGGTTATGGTAACCCTTGGAGCTTTTGGTTTGACCAAAGGGTTTATGGATACCTTTGGGGCATTTTGGGGTTGACCAAGTGATTGTGGGAATCCTTGGATAATTTGGTGTGACCAAAGGGTTTATGGATACCTTTGGGGCATTTAGGGGTGGACCAAGCGATTATGGAAATCCTTGGAGCATTTGGTTTGACCAAAGGTTTTATGGATACCTTTGGGGCATTTTGGGTTGACCAAGTGATTGCAAGGATCCTTGGAGCTTTTGGTTGTACTATGGCTCTCTAAATGTGGAATGGCCTCAAATGACTAATGTTCAAGGGTTCTAGTTCCTTTATTCCTTCAAGAGAGGTGAATCGGTATGTTCGAAGTCCTATTTTATTGTCAATCACATAAGGACCTAACCAGTTTGCCGTGAACTTGTCCCTTAGATGGGACGACAAATTAGAATTATGTTGGTTCTCTTTTAAGACCAAATCATCAACCTAAAAGTCCCTGAGGTGAACCTTCATGTTATATGCTCTCTTAAGTCACTCTTGATGGATACGTAAATGCTTGAGAGCATTAACATGTTGTAGGTCGAGCAATGTAAGTTGGTCTAACCGGGCCTTCCGCATAGTGTCATCATCGATGAACTCTTGCATTGAAATGCACAAGGAAGGGATTTCCAACTCAAGAGGCATGACTACATCGGAGCCATACACCAGTGAAAATGGAGTTGCCCCTAGTGGATGTCTGAATGCTAGTGCGATAAGCCTATAGGGCAAGTGGGATCTGAATGTGACAATCCTTGTGACTGTCTGCAACCATATTTTTGAGGATGGCAACTAGCATTTTGTTTGATGCCTTTGCTTGCCCATTTGCTTGCGGATAATAGGGTGTTGAAAAACTATGCTGAATTTTGTACTTTGTGGTCAAAGCACGCACATCTTTATTCTTGAATGATGTCCCATTATCCGAGAGGATCTTTGATGGAATACCAAAACGAAATATGATGTTATGCAAAATAAACTCCGTAATGCGGGGTCCAGTAATGCGGGGTCCAGTCGTAGAGGTTAACGGAATTACTTCCACCCACTTGGTAAAGTGCTCTGTGGCCATTATGATAAATGTGTGACGACCCGACAATGCAAGGGAGATCTTTTCAATTAGATTGAAGACCCACTACGAAAAATGCCAAGTTGATTGGATCAACTACAAGGCCTAAGAAGGTACGTGTGTCAAATTGGCATGATTTTGACACTTCACGCACTTATTTACATATGCGCAACAATATCACTCTAAAGATGGCCAATAATAGCCCATGCGGAGAATGCACTTTGCGATGGCCATACCGCTGAAGTGGCCACCGCACGTACCATCATGCACTTGGGTGATCACCCAAGTGGACTCCTGCTGGTCCAAGCAACGAAGGAGGATTCCTTCATAGCTTCGACGATATAAAATGTCTCCTAGTAAGACATGTTTGGTCGTTTTCTGTTTAAATGATCTTTTCGTGGCTTGTTTCAATCAAAGTGGGAGGTTACCTAACTTGAGGTAATCCCTGATGGGTGTGTACCAATCCTATTGATCAGAAACCTCGATGGTATGAATGGCTAATCCCTCTTGAAGTTCATACCTAGCAAAATTTGAGTGGGAAAGAACTTGTAAAAATAGCGTTGTGTTGCTATTAAGAGGGGCCGGGGAGAACAAGGACCCCCATTTGGCTTGAGTCAGACAATCTTGGATTTGAGAGAACCTATCCTGAGATGGTTCAATGTGGATCAGGTGGATTTCTGGTGTTATGTCAGATATTGCACGCTCCATTGCAGATTGCAATAATGTTTTGACCTGAATGGTTGTCATCTCACCGGAAGGGTCTTGCGGGATTAGTGACCCCAAGGAGACCATAGTATCTGAAAAATGATTTAATGATCGAGGGAGTGCCTTGATGTCATACCATTCAAGTTGTGCCAGGAATTTGTCCACAAGGGCTTTGTAGCCCTGTAGAACTGGGCATTTACATTGGAATACCCCTTTGACTTGATTAAAAATTAACAACGAATCACCAAAGATGTTTAAACATTTGATGTTCATGGTGACTTCTTTTTGAAGACCTATGAGCAAGGCTTTGTATTCTTCATTGTTTTTGGTGCACGAGAAGTCTAATTTAAATGATAGAGGCATTGGAGCCCCTTGCGGTGTGAAGAATACAATTCTTGTGCCACCTCCTTGCTCACATTTAGAACCATCGAAGAATAAGGTCATGTCAACCTATGACTCAGGCTCATCAAAATCTGGCGATTCTAAAACATGAAAGATCCCATCATCCGGTAGTTCTATGGTCAGAGGTTGATCATCTTCAAGAGGAGTCTCTGCTAGTTGATCGACAATGACTTGACCTTTTATGGATTTTTGTCCAATGAATTCTATGTCAAACTATGTCAACAACATGATCCATTTTGCCATGTGACTACTATGATAAGTATGACTCATCATGTATCGTAATGGATTCTCCTTAGACACAACATACATCGTATTGCTGAGCATGTAGTGGCATAGCTTTTTGGTAGCAAACACCACTGCCAAGCGGAGCTTCTCAATGTATGCATAGTTAAGTTCATAACTGACTAGGGTGCGGCTAAGATAGTAAGTAGCCTGTTATTTATATAGTTCATTTTTTTGGGATAGCATGACGCCCAGTGCCACCTCAGTAACTGAGATGTATAAGTAGAACGAAACTCCTGGTCTAGGTGGTGCCAATACTGGTGGTGAAGCCAAGTATTGTTTAATGTCGTCAAAGGTTGACTGGCACTCATCATCCCAGTGAAATGCTATCCCCTTGTGCAATAATTTATTCATGGGTCGGCACTTGTTAGATAGCTATGCTATGAAGCGCTTGATTGACGCGACCTTTCCCTAAAGACTTCTGAGCTGCTTGATGGTAGTTGGGGGAAGTATTTCAAGGATTGCCTTGACTTTGTGTGGGTCTACCTTGATTCCTTGTTTGGAGACAATGTAACCCAAGAGCTTTCCAGATGTGATGCCAAATATGCACTTCTTGGGGTTTAGTCTGACTTTATGTTCCATGATACGATCGAGGATGTTGCCTTTGTTGCATTTGTCACATGTGGTTGAGATAGGCCATCTCAGTTTCATCTTTCGAATCACTGTCGAAGATCCAAAAATGTTTGTTTTCTCCAACAACTACTTGCGACATATTAGGCTCATATTGTTTGAGAAAAATAATCTGGTCCCATTACGGTTTTTCCACGCTTCATGGAGGGACCTGATTCTCTTGACACAGCATTTGTTGAATTGGAATCTCTAAAGGGAATAGTTTTAAAAGGATCTCTTGATAGTTATTCATGGTAATCTCTTGTGAGTGATCACCACTAGATTCGAAGGGATCATATGATTCTGATTCATCTTTCGAAGATCCTTCTAGACATTGTTTATGCTCTCCTTGAAAGTTAGTGTCCGAACTTTCACCTTTCTCTATCAAAGGAGAAGGGTTATTGATGTTACCAAGGGTGTTTGTTGACCATGGGAGGTAATCTCCCAATGTATACATTGTATTCGGGTTGGCATAAGGATCTGATGCTAACCCACCCTTGTTGCCTATTCCTAGGCCTTGCATGTTTTCCACCAAGATGTCTAAGAGCAGGGGGTGGTTGAACCCTACTCCCAACTTGTCATAAGGCATTTGGTATCTTTGCTAGCAAAGGACAAACACCCCTTGATCATACCTTCCTAGCCCGTATCCATGCCAATTACATTGGCCAAGATATCTCAGAGCGAAATCCAGGTTAGAAAAATAGTTGACATTTTTTGTAAAAGGCTTTTCGCCTTCGTCCTTTTGCTTGCATGGCTCAACACCATGGTCAAGGCTCCCATAGACAAAATTGGTCTGGTTTGGTGGGTAGCCTAAAGGAACAATTGTCCCGATGGGAAGGCAAGGTCTCCCCATGTCTTGCACTAACTCTAGCGCTATCGTTGCTATGACATTCCGCACTAGATACTCCCCCAGGCCCGTACTGGCCATTTCAACAGTAATTGTTGGTGATTGAGAGGGAGGGAATGGAAGCTTGTCCTGAGTCCATTCCATGTTGGGTTGATTAGGAATTTCAACTTCCACTGTGCTAGGTATCTCTTTAGTTGAGACGGTTGATATTGTTGGCAGCACTTCTTCCAGGGGTGGAGCCTCTTCCAGGATTTGTTTCCCTTTGTCCTTTTGTTTAGCCATGGTGGGTGGCATTGATGGTGAAGGAATGGACGATGAAGATGCACTTGGCTAGGGTTTTTATGGATTAGTCACCAGTGGTTCTCGCGACATCGAACCCTATCTAGATGGATTTAACTAAAAATCCAAGTGCGTCGATGGGAGGGTCGATTGCGGCATCAACTACACCGCATTGCAATATTTGAAGTGTTCTAAATCCACAGGGACTACATATACTTCCCCTTCAAATGCATAATTCAAACACTGGTGAGCTATCGAAGGGACACACTTCATGTACCTGATCCATGGCCGCCCTAGAAATATGTTGTATGCCATCTCGCCTTCCAAAACATGGAACAATGTAGGTATCATCTTTTGTCCTACCTGAATGGGTAGAACAATTGTGCCAACTGTTGAGCATATCGCGTCGTTGAATGCTCGCAGTGTGTAAGTGGAAGCGGTGATGTGAGAGGCTAGCAGCTTCAAATGTTTTAATGTTGCTTTAGTAATGATGTTACTGGACGAGCCAGTATCTACCAACACCCTCTTATACGGGATCCCGTTGACCCATACGATAATGTGCAGGGGTGGATCTGCCATGTCATTTGATACTGATTTAAGTTCATCTTCTCAGAAGGTAATGATAGGCTCCATACATCGTTTTACATGTCCCCCAAAGTTATTGAAGGAATTTGCTTCGTGGGGCTGCAACTCGATGGCTTTCAAAATTTCCATGAGAGCTTCCTGATGGGGTGTTGATTGTTGTATAAGCTCATATATGGAGAGCCTAGCCAATGTGGTCCACAAACTCTATGTGAGTTTGGTCCATATCGTGACCTTGCGTCTAGGTGGAGGTAACTGCATAGGGTGTTTTTGAGGTTGCAACGTTGTTGGAACTTCTCTTGTAGCTGCCTTGGGGGAAACTCCTGGGTATTTCTTGTTCTTGGTCACTATGCTGATCATTCCCACATACCCTTGCATGGGGAGATTCTGTCACACCTCATTGACCTAAAGAGGTTTCTCCTATACCTCGTGGGAAGGCAAAGGGTCCTTGAAAACCCCCATCTGCTAATTATTTGGTGCTATGGGGTTGTCCACTGCCAATGTTTTATTATCAATCAAATCTTGTATCAATCCCTTGAACTTCCAGCACACGTTCATGTCATGACCCCTTCGCCTGTGGAACCTACAATATAAATCCTCTTTGTATCCCTTAGGCTTAGGAGAATTATGATCTATGGTTTGAATTTCTGGAAGGGTGATTAAATTTGTCGCTGACAAATGGTCAAATAGGGAGTCATGAGACTACGTGTAAGGGGTGTATTGTCACTTAGGGTGATGCTGCTAATTTTTCTCCTATTTTTGATTCTCTTTCATAATTCTTAGGAGGCACTACCTGATAATTAGCCTTTTGTGGCTGTACTTCTTGTGTAGGCCTGGGGACATTTATAACAACTTGATTAACCACAACGGGTTTTTGTTGCGTAGTCCCTATCTTGGTGTTTTTGTTCCACTCTTTCTTTTTAGGCTTGGAGATTGCACCCTCCTGTATTTTGATCTCTTTGATAATTCTGGTTTGCGCTAGAGCTTCTTCTAAGGTGGCATAGTGTTGCAGCTACAATAGCCCAGAGATTGATGTCAAGCAACTTCATGCAAACATCTGTGTGAGGTCGAACATAGGGGGAAGGTAGGGTAGCTTAGAAAGTAGAGTCCTCCATCGATTCCCATAGGCCACCATTGTCTCCTCATCATATTGCCTGAGGTTGGCCAGATCACTCAGTGACGCCTTCTTCTTGGTGCTGAAGGCGAAGCGTTCAAGGAATGCATCCACTAATTGATCTAAGTTATTGATGTTGTGCTTCGGTAACTGGGTGAACCAATCCGAGGTAGGGCCCATGAATGTGGTTATGAATGTCCTAAGCAACAATGCATCATTATCCTGAATGCCAAAGCATTGGCTCAGGAATATTTTCACATGCTCTTGAGCATCCTCTTCACCCTTAAAGACTACCAACTGAGGCAACTTGAAATGTTTGGGGTAAGGAGGTGTGAGAACTGACGGATGCATCGGATGACTGCAAAGTTGGCGTAACATGGGCTTTTAGGGCCCAGAAGCTTTAGTTTCCATAGAATCCAAATGATCTAACAACGCTTTGTATGCATCGGAATATTTAATCTCTTCCTCTTTGGTTTGCTCTTGTTGTGAATTGTGGGAGACTAGAGGCCTATGGGGGGGTGGCCGGATAGCATCCCGTCTGCCTAGATAGGGCATTTCAGCCTGCTCTAACTCTTGTTCATACTCCTTGTAAGCTTCCTGAGGAGTCTCTGGGTGAGACCTATGACCTTGAGTGGGTCTCCACGGAGGGTACCCATCATTGTTTTGGGGAGTGGCCTCCCTCTCAGGTTTATGGGGTCTCGGAGGCAAAACTTGATGAGGTCATGGAGACCTATCCTACACTAAAGGATTATGCCTCTCATATTTTTCTACTTTTTGAGTGCGAGGGGTTGGCACCCTCTTAGTTAGTTTATAAAGTAGCTCGTCCACTTCACGCTGCATGCACTCTTTGTTGAGGTGGTATAAGCGCTTTAACTACTAATGATCCTGTTCAAGCCGTGTGATCTAGGCTTGACGAGTGGCATGTCTGGCGACTGCCAGGTCAAGTTGGTCTACCATATAGGGCTTAGGAGGCTTGAATGTTTCTCCTATGTATTTTCCTTGATCTTTATGATCCGAGATTTCAATGGGTCGCTTCCCTCTATCGAGGTTGGTGGCATTTACCCGAGGCTCTTACCTCAATGGGTGATCATTGTATCTAGCAGGTGTGGAAGGAAAAGGCTCTCGCGCTGTATATTGCTCTCGAGGAATGTGATGTTCTTCCTCATACTCCCTTTCATAGGTGTGAAAGGGGCAGGCAGAGTTAGCTCACCCTGTTTGAAGAGCCCTGCGCTCTGGGTTTTGTCTACTTGTTATAACGGTGAGGGGAGGCAAAGGAGAGATGCCATAGTCATGTTGCCTCTCCTCATGGACACTGTGCCTCTCTAGCACTTCGTCACATGGTGGCAACTCATATCTAGCCTCTAAGGGAGGTCTTCTATCTATGTTGAGTGCCACATGTAAAGCTTCTTCCCGAAAGGGGCTGTTATGAATGGGCATGTCCCCTAGAGGGGTGTCCTTATAATTCCACCTTGACATGGAATGATGTGGACTCTCTTGTAGTCCAGACCACCAAGGTGGTATGGCCATGTCTTTAGGGCTAAAGCACAGACGACTTGTGCCCACTCCTTGTACACTTTCTACAGCTTCTACCCTTGATTGGGCTTGGCTACAGGTGTACACCATGGTGGTGCTCTTCTACTAGCTAAGCAAATTTTATCTCTTTTATGATTTTTCTTTTTGTTACACTAAGAAGAAATGAACACACACATACGCAAATGGTGATTATCTCTTTTAAATATTAATGGTGTGTCGTAAACTGGTTTTAGTGCATTTTGATGATTTTGTTTTTTTTTGAAATTTTTGAAGAGTGTTTAAATGCAGAATGTTGGCTCATATGACTCCCATAAATGGTCGCCCCTTCAATATACCATTGCCAGGCTGATATACCAACCTCTCTATATACCCGCACTTACAAGAGGGAAACTATAGGTACGTGAGAGCAGATGGTACGTGGTACGTAGGCGATACAGAAGGGGGATTGTCTTGTTTATAACACCTACCATAGAAGACTTATCCTCACGCATTGGGAATCACCCCAACAACACTCGATAAACTTTCATCAGGATTTACGTCGAGCAACAGTGACAATCGGGGTAAATGGATGCAAAAATCAATCCAAGGTGGTGATGAACCCATCGTTGGTCTTGATCAAGGGCTGGGGTCTTACGACAAGCTCCTTTGTTTAAATATGCCATGTGATGTGTGTGTGGTTATTTTTATTAAAAATTGAAGCAGGCAGAAGCAACTACTTTCCCTAAGTAAGCAAAAGTTGACAGAAAATAGAAACAGAAAATAAAAAAATGACAGGGATAGTTTAGAACACTTACCTTTCTCTACCTAGACCTGCTATTTTTGATCCTCGGCCCTAAAAATTCATAGACAAAATTTCATCCCTATGTGAGACGAATTACAGAACAAAATTTGTCCCTGTCTGAGATGAATTAGAATTCATCTCAAGGTCAGACGAATTACAATAAGATAATCACCATAGGCAAATATGAATAATAGTCAGAGTTTGAAAAGGTACCTGTAAGCACAAAAACACAAATTTTTGATCAGTTTCTTTGATCTCAAAAAATCAGGGGACAGTGTCCCACCATGATCGCCACTAAAGTCACGAGATTCCGAAATATTGAAATAAAATCTATTGCGATGCATTCAAAATTGAACAACCGCTTAAGTCCTAAAATGTGAAATGCATGAAATGAAAGAGATGAATTGAACGGAGAAAAAATAAAGTACAGAAAGCACAACCCTTTTAATTTAACTCTCTTAATCTCGGTTACAAATATGCCTCCTCCCTTTTTAGGGGCTAGGACCATTAAATGGATTTTGGTTACAATCATGACTTAGTATTCTTGCTTCCGCGTGCCAACATTTGAAATGGGCAGGCCAAAGTGTTGTTGCCGCTTGCATTGATGAATCCTTGATTCTTGCTGCTCTTCTTGCGTTCAAAGACACAACAAGTCGTTAGTAGCACCTGTGACAAAAGATAAGGTGTTTGATCCTAAAAACCAATGGAGGATGCATGCATAAGATTAGCTAAATCGATAAATAAAATGACTCCAAATAACCTACAAATTTGATAGAGATGAGGGAACATTACCAGAGGGCCATTGCCATCAGAACAGTCGGGAAATTGTATGCTGATTTGAATTCATCCTTGGGTGGGACATATTCTACTATAATTTGTCTCTCGGTAGGACGAATTCTCCTACAACAAAACGCCGAAGTGATCCTACCCAAATGTCGCATCTCGGGAGCTCCAAAACACCTACAAACATGGGGGTTAGCTAATTGGGGGCATTTTGGGATGACCCAGATGGTCGGATTTTCCCAATTTGACCTCCATCAACGAGAATTTGATGTCGCTACCTGCAAGTTAGTGAGGACAACAAAAGCGACAAAAGATGACAATATTTGATCAAGACATTCTAAAATTGAAATTATAAACTATTTAAACAACATAGAATGGAATGGAATATAAACAAGTGACAAAAGAACAAATCAAAATGAAACTAAGAAGTGTGGGGCACCCGGGCAGGCCGCCCACTATTGGAACCTGATTTTGGCACCAATCCACTTGGGATGGGCCCAAAATCTCTTGTAATGGGTTGTCGGTGAATTGGTAGATCAATGTGGTCAAATGTTGGGTTTTGGGACCAGATTCACACTTCCAATAGCCACCCAATAAGCTCTCTTGCAAAAGATATCAAGGATGTGGAAGAGGTGAATCAAAAGGGTAAAATGTGGTATCAAATTTTTTAGCACTTCGTTGCTTAAAAATGCCTCCAACTTGTCCTTTTTTTGGGTGAGAAAGTTCACCATTTTATAGACCCAGGGGGTCTCTTTGGAGGGGCATGCATAAGCGCCATGTGGCAGTCATGCCTTCCCATGATGGAGGAAAGTCCTCCATGACTTGGGCTTCCATGACTGCCCTTATGACAGTCCTCTAACGCCAAATTTACCCACCTACACACACATGCAAGGCATGAGTCATTAATTGACTATCTTCGGCTACCATTTGGTGCAAATCTTCTTTTTTCCTGTTGAACCTAGAATTCGTCTTGACAAGGAGCGAATTCGGAATTCGTCCCTGGGTGATACGGATCCCAATTTGAATTCGTCTCAGGGTGAGACGAATACTGAGCAAAGTGCCCGAAGGTGCCAAATTGATTTTTGACCTTCCAAAATTGCTGTAAAAGTGGTTAGGACCACTGTTTAACCTCTGACGGTTGCCCTGGTGGCTATGTGTGTCAAAGCAATCAGTGTTTGCAGTCACATAATTGTTTTGGTGCTATTTTGGTGTCTACAGGAAGAACTCCTGCTCGGTCCCATGCCGCTCAATCAATCACCTCTCCCTACATACCCATCGAAGCCACTCTCCAGCCTCCGGCCAGGCTAGCCAGTCCTGATAAGGGTGCCAAAACACCTCCCCTAGAGTAAGTTGAGTGAAGGCATCAGCATAGTGCCCTAGAGAACCTACCCACCATCGAATTTTTCCCTGCTCCTAAGACCGCCGCCACAGTACTGCGTAGCCTATATCCTTATCCACCATCTCTGTTCAAGTCATCCACGGTAACCCTGTTGGCCTCTCCATTGCTATGTGCTGCCAAGCCCAGCTCTATAATAGATAACTATAGCTAATCCCATTTCACCTTTGGCAGCAGACCTCGTACAACTCACCATGGAGTTGTGCTAGCAGTGTCTGTCCCCACCTCATGATCAATGGTGCCTCCGTCGAGCACTCAACTAGCCGATAGACCACATCCAACAGGTTCCATGGGAACCTTGCACCTGACGAGTCAGGTAGCAGCATGTTGGAAATGAGGCCCATAAGTACTACATGCCTCACTCCCAACACCCCCTTCTCCAACCACCATTAAAACAAAATCCCACCAATCTGGCAGTCGCCCTCTACCCTCTCCACTGGGCTCTCCACACCCATCTCCATCCGAGTCATCTAGGGTAACCCTATCGGCCTCTCCACCACTATGTGCTGCCAAGCCTGGCTCTACAATAGATAACTATAGCTAATCACCTTCTGCATCTGGCAACAGACCTCGTATAGCTCACCATAGAGTTGTGCCAACAACATCTATCCCCACCTCATGATCAATGGTGCCTCCGTTAGGAACTCAACTAGTCGACAGACCACATTCAATAGGTTCCACGGGAACCTCGCACCTGATGAGTCAGGTAGCAACATGTTGGAAATGAGGCCCATAAGTATTGTGTGCCTCACTCCCAACACCCCCTTCTCCAACCACCATCAGACCAAAATCCCACCAATCTGGAAGTCACCCTCTGCCCTCTCCACTGGGCTCTCCACACCCAACTCCTACTTGTGCCTAAAGCAGCGTGTCAACACTATTGTCCACTGATCTCGCAGCGTCGTCTGGATCGGCAGTCTATCTATTGGAATCCAAAGAATTCGATAGACGTCCTCCAAGGTCACTGTCATCTCCCCTATTGGGAGATGGAAGGTGTTGGTCCGAGGATCCCACAGGTTGATCAGGGCCATCAGATAGGCCCGATCCCTAACCATAGGCTCCAGTCGAGTCACCTGCTTGAGCCCAAGGGCATCAAGCCACTCCCAATCAGCCATAGTTAGCGCCTCCCGTGCTTCAGTAAAAGTAGTAGGCACACGATACCGGCTCTTCACAACCTACAACAGAAAACAACACAAAAACATTAACATCATGAAAAACTATACAACAATAACATGCATATACAACACTACATAAAAAAAATGTACAACTCAAAAACAACAAAATTCACAAAAATTCAAAACAAAAAAAAAATAGTTTGTCAGTATTAGGGTTTTCTGTACTCTAAGTTTAAAACTGACAGACAACATAAAAACATAAAAACAAGTTGACAAAAATAGTTTGTCAGTCTTGGGGTTTCTGTACTCTAAGATTAAAACTGACAGACAAAACAAAATAAACACAAAAACAATTTAGCAAAAATAGTTTGTCAGTCTTAGGGTTTCTGTACTCTAAGTTTAAAACTGACAACAACATAACAACACAAAAACATTTTTTTTTTTAAATACAGTTTGTCAGTCTTAGGGTTTTTGTACTCTAAGTTTAAAACTGACAACAACATAAAAACACAAAAACATTTTTCTTAACTACAGTTGTCAGTCTTAGGGTTTCTATATTCTAAGTTTAAGACTGACAAAGTTTGCACAAACAAAACAAAATTAAAATAACAGTTTTTAACCTAGGGTTTTCACCTACGTTTTAAAACTGAAAAGTTTAGATAAAAAAAACTAGGGTTTGCATTCATTTTATCCTAGGATTTTAGTTTAAAAAAAATCGTAACAAAAAAAAAATCAAAATTTTTCCTAGGGTTTACTTCAGTGTAAAGCAGAAAGTAAATTTTTGTTCCGTTTTAAAAAGAAAAATAAAATTTCAACTAGGTTTAAACTACGTTTTCCATTCAATTTTAAGCTAAGTCTTGATTTGTGTTCAGCTTAGTTTTAGGGTTTCAATTTTAATTTTGGAAAACAACATAACAAAGAAAAATAAACAAATAACTTGCAGTTTTAAGACATATAACAAACAAAAGCAATAACACTAAGGAGCACTTACTGGTCTTGCTTTGGCTCTATCGCTCGATCTAGTCTTTGCACTCATGATGTCGGGAGAAATTCGATAGTGCTTTGCTTCACAGAATTAAACTCCTCCTCAGAGCTCAAAATCACAAGAAAATTCGAATGCAAATGAGCCCAAACCCTAGTTTTGGCCTTTAAATTAGGCTTTTTGAGCTTATATTCATTCCTCCCTGGGAAGAGCACTCTGGTTAGCACTCGTCCCACCCTGGGACAAATACTAAGCTGGTATTCATCCCACACCAGAATGAATTCAGGGAAAAAATTTCAAAAACAATAAAAATTGAACAAAAATGCACCAAAATAGCTAATAAACTTGCCCGATGAAAGTGCTTTTGCACTTGACATCCCAGGAATGCAAAAAAGATGTTGGGGTTACAAATCCTCACTATCCTCCTACCTAAGAAGGCTACCATAGCCATACCGCTCCACAAGAGGATGGATTTTTAAGAATTTCATCCCCAAACAGTGTCGTCCAAACAGGTCAAAATCCAATCAAAAATAGCAATAACATTTCCAAACGAAGGCGCCTTTGCACCTGACATTATTGGCATCCAAAATAGATTTTGGGGTCACAAATTGTCAGTATACTACTCCCTAAGAAGGCTACCATAGCCGTACCACTCCACGGTAGAACGAATCTTTGATAATTCCAGCTCCAAAAAGCATCACCAAAAAGGGTTAACACCCACCAAAAATAGGTCTAAATGTCGGAAATCTAAGCACGTGTAATGCTAAACATCTGAAGGCACCCTTGCAAAAGTCATTTTAGGTCAAGTGACTCATCGCTTTTCTCATGAAGGTAATTCCCTCATTGATTCATCACTTGAGGGGGTAGTCACACTTAGTCACCAATCAACAAGTACACACCCAATTAAGGAAAATGACATGCATTCAAAGAATCATTGACAAAGACAATCATGCTCCTACTTGGGGAAGTAAACAAGCAATAATCACAAGCTGATAAAAGCACTTGGCATTTCATGAATCATGAGCTCAAGGTTCTCACAGACAAAATATTGTGCCCTTTGCCTATTCATGACTGATCAATGTCTAAGATCAAGTAACACCTCATCGAAAATGGTTAAAACTTGAATTAAGTTCCTTCGCTCGTCAGAAGCAAGGATTCAAGAATGCATGCCCTTTCCATACTTGGGGCATTAAAAGTTGGTTAGGTTGCTGAGAAACCCTAATCATTAGTGCTTTGGTTATCTATTTTTGCTTAGCGCTACACCATGCACAACGCATCCCAAAAAGGGTCATCTGTAGACACCAAAACAACACCAATCTGATTATGTGACTGTAAACACTGATCGCATTGACACACATAGCCCCAAGGGCAGCCCACAAAGGTTAAACAGTGGTCCTAACCACTCTCACAGTATTTTTGGAAGGTCAGAGATCAATTTGGCACCTTCAAGCACTTTGCTCAATATTCGTTCCACCCAGGAACGAATTCAAACTCGGATTCGCCCCACCCAGGGACGAATTCTAGATTCGCTCCAGGGTGGGGCGAATTGCAAGTTTGATGGGAAAAAAGTCAAGTCTTGACAAATGGTAGCTCATATCTACCACTTAATGCTTCCTTCATCGCATGGGAGTATAGGTGAGCGTTTTCGAGCATTAGAGGCCGTTACAAGGGCAGTCATGAAGTCCCTATTCAGGGAGGAATCTCCTTCCCCCTAGGAAGGCATGATTTCCAAGTGGCGCCTTTGCATGCCCATTTCAAGAGACCTCCAGGTCTATAAATTGGTGAGTTTCCTCACCCCAAAATATACATAGAAGGAGCATTTTGGAGCAACGAAGTGTTGTCATTTTACTTTCACACCCACATCCTTTTGAAGTTGTGTCTTTCACATCCTTGATATCTTTTGGAGAAGAAGTCATAGGGTGGTTACTGGAAGTACAAATCTAGAGCCAAACCCAACATTTTTCCATAATATCCCACCCAATTTTCCAAAAATACCCCACAAGAGGTTTTGGACCCATCCCAAGTGGACTGGTGTCGAAATCAAGCCCCAAACGACGGGCGGCCTGCCTCCGGGTGCCCCCTCCCGCACTGCTATAGTCCTAATCGCCCCTCTTCGGAGTGAGTGGAAATTTGTGGTAGGTTTTCTTTTCTTTCATTTTTGCATTCAATTCTATGCTACTTAGATAGGTTGCCATTTAAATTTCATTTCATTTTGAACATTTTTGATCATGTTTCTATCTTCGTTCGCCTTTACTAACTTGTAGGTAGAACCATCAAATTCCTATTGACAGAGGCCATATTGGGAAAATATGACCATCTGGGTCTTCCAAAAATACCCCCAATTAGCTAACCCCAATTTTGTAGGTTTTTTGGAGCTTCCTAGATAGGACATTTGGGATAGTACCTTTTCGGCGTTTTGTTGCAGGTAAATTCATCCTGCTCCAAAGTGAATTTAAATCGGTGAGGAATTTCCTAACTATTCCATTTGCAGTATTTTATTTTTGATGTCTTGATACACCTATCAAATTTTTAGAGCATTTGGATTCATTTTAGTCATAGTTTAATTAATTTTTCTCATTCACTTATCGTAGGCTTGGGGATTACATGCTCTATTTTATCCACAGGTGCTACGGACTGCTTCTTGTTCCTTTGAATGCAGGGTCTAGACATTGGAGGAGCAGCAAGGAGTCAAGACTCATAAACGCAAGCAACGGTGATGTTTGGTCAGCCCATTTTACATGTGGGCATGCGGAAGAAGGAAGGGCATCCATGGATGTAACAAGAACGCATACTTAAACGCTCCTAGCCCTTGGAAGGGGAGGATGCACATTGTAACCGAGTTGTGAAACATATCAATAAAAAGGTTTTATTTATTTGCATTTGTTTCATTTTGATTCACTCATGCTTTCCCTCTTTTCATGCACTTTTAAATTCCTTGGATTTAGCGTTAAGTTTGGTTCGGTTTGCATCGCATCTTCGCTTTCCTTTTTGCTTCCGTATCCTTTTGCTTTCAGGGATATAGGTTACGTGGCTTTGTGGTGGAAGTATTAGGAGCAGGGATAGATTCAGCGATGGGTAGGTGTTGTAAGGCACTATGCTGATGCCTTCGCTCGGATTACTCCAGGGGAGGTGTTGTGGCGCCCCTACCTGGACTGTCCATCCTGGCCTGAGGCTGGATAGTGGCTCCGGCGGGTTTGCAGGGGGCGGTGGTTTATTGGGTGGCATGGGATGAAGTAGGAGTTATTCCCTTATGGCCAGGTGACATGACAGTTTAGGGTGCACCAGTGATTACCTGGTGAGCCCTTGGTCTATCGACACTGGGGGGACGAGAATACTCTAGATTGGCTAGTCATTGCACCGTTGGGTGAGGATGCAGATACCACGATTGACATCTTGGACGTGGAAGTCGTCGGGACTACTGCAGAGTATGACCAGTGGTGGACCTTGAAACAATGGAAATGTGAGGGGCCTCTAGGTGGTGTAGAGGCGATAGCAGTAGGTGATGAGGGTGCAGAGGCACCAGGTGAGGGTTGGGGGTTTCCACTAGATGATGCAGATATGGTAGAGGTGGATGAGTTTGCGAGGGAGGATATTGGGGTTTCAGATCAATTGAAGATGTAGGATGTCTCAGAGCAGTGGGAGCTAGAGCAGGCTACTGTTCCAAATATGCCAATGCCTCAGGCAATCTCGAAGGACACGAAGGTAGGGTTGCATGCTGAGAATGCACGATTGGTGGGGCTGCTCTAGAGGCGAGATGAGGAGCTCGAGGAGGTGTAGCAAGAGATATATCTCCTATGAACGCATCTAGCAGAGTGGGAGAATGCACTTGCAATGTACCACCAATGGGAGGGGGATATCGATGCTGCACGAGAGATGGATCTCCTATGGACGTAGCTGGCGAAGAGGGATAAGACATTGGTGCAATGTGATGAGAACTTGGCCACAATTTGTCAGTGGGAGATGGACTTGATTCGACATCAGTTTGAGATGGAGGTGGAGATTATCCACATCAGGGGTGGATTCCTATGACTAGTGTAGGTGGATCATCACACTACACGAGAGGGAGCGATACTGAGCAGTTAGCATCCTCTCGATGTAGGTGAGTGGATGAGGGGGGTGCTAGTAGGCATGATGCGGGGGCTAGCAGTAGCCACCCTGATGGGTCCCATAGGACCCACACCATGGGGGGTAGTTCTTGTCGCACAGATCCTACGTGATCATGGTGGCCAATGACCTAGGCTTGGGGGTTTTTGAGTTTTTGCTTTTTGCAGGGTCAGAGGACCGATGATTGTAGCCTGCGGGAATTTTGGATGATATATATACATATGACTTTCATTGTTTATTCACTTGTCATTGTTTGTTTTTTTGTTTATGCATAGTTATTTATGATGATGTATGCATGTGGTAGTATGAATGCGATGGTTCTAATTATATGATGTATGCTTATGGGATGAATGAAATGAATTGTTGATAACTTGTCGATGGCACCATAGACTGTACAAGATTTACTGGATTTTTGTACTGATGTGATGGCTTTTTGGAATGAATTTGCATGTGAGAACTTTGTTTTTTTTTTGTATTTTTCGTATTTTCTGATGGTGATGTAATGAAATGTATTAGTTGTTTTAAAATGTAGTTAAGATTTTCTGAGATTCAGATATTTTAACTAACTAGCCAAAACTGTACATTTATCTCCCAAGACTTTTGAACAAGGTATAAATCTGACCTAATTTTAACTGAGTTATTTCACATCCCTGTGTGTGCAATTGAGTTTGTTTATGTGGTATTTATCAGGATACCACTAGTGCCAGATAGGCTATCAACAAAACCTGTACTGAGGATCAACTAATTAACTCCACTAACTTCCTTGTTGTATTCAGTAAGATTAATCCATGGGACAATCTAAGGTACCATAAGCTAGCGCATCCACATGCAAACATTGGTCTACTCACACGCAAAGCCAATGTGACAGACATATCGTCATGTGGTTAGGATACCGCCATTTCCAGGTAGGTTGTCCACCAAACCTATGATGAGGATCACCTAGATGGTTTTTGAATGCTGAGAATTCCAGGGATTCAATTTCAAGATTTTTATTGGCTCAATGTGTTAGGATACGTGCTCATATACATAGTGATGAAAATCACTGTTTATTGTTCTCTTTTGTTGTTCTTTTTGAGCAAGGATTTGAATAGTGGTGATAACCACTATTATTTGATTTTGCTTTTTGAGATTCATAAGGTTGAACTTGTAAGTTTGTGGCTTACGAATGACCTTGATCCTTTTGGCCTTGGGGATGACTACCCATCCTGTGCAGGGACGTGTAGTACGAATCCTTATGACTTTGGGAACCAAAGGGGATTAGGGATATTATAAAGTAAGGGCATTGATATTTTATGCCTTGGGGATGACTACCCATCCTTGTCAGGGGTGTGTAGTATGAATCCTTACGACTTTGGAGACCAAAGGTGATTGGAAATGATCATGATGATGGCTTGTTGGGATTTTTCTTTTGAATGGCATTGATCCTTTTAGGCCTTGGGGATGACTACCCATCCTTGTCAGGGGTGTGTAGTACAAATCCTTACAACTTTGGGGACCAACAGTGAGTGGGTGGTGGGTAGTGGTGAAAACCATTGTTTATTAGTGGGAATTGATGGGGAAGAGCTTGTCCTTTTGTTAATTCTCAGCACTCTTGAACCATTCACATAGGGGGATGAACAGGCTATTTTTCACCTATGGTACCCTAGACTGCTTTGTGGGTTTCTCTTGCATTCACACAACTTAGGAATTATTTTATGTGTTTTAACTTGTGTAGGGATGTTACGTAACGAGGCATGATCCAAGTAAAACTTTCCCTTGCAAAATCTATTTAACTTTGTACAATTATTGTCTAGCAATTTAAAGACAACTGAATGACGAAAACCCTATATACATTAGGAGACAACTGACTTTGCTAAAAATGGGTATTGTGTTATTCTGGACATATGTGTTTATAAAATGGATGGAATGTGGAAAATAAAGGAATTGCCAAGCAATTATAGTCTATGGTGCTTGGGACATGTATGACCAGCAAATATGCAATGTATGGATGCTATACCTAATGCAACTGATATTTTTGTATTTTGACGTTTTATGAGTATGCATGGAATTGAAATGCAATTTGTTTGTTATTTTTGATGATTTTATTGTTTTTGTTTGTTTTTTTGAATATTTATTTTGACCAAGCGGTTATGGTAACCCTTGGAGCTTTTGGTTTGACCAAAGGGTTTATGGATACCTTTAGGGAATTTTGGGGTTGACTAAGCGATTGTGGGAATCCTTGGAGATTTTGGTGTGACCAAAGGGTTTATGGATACCTTTGGGGCATTTAGGGGTGGACCAAGCGATTATGGGAATCCTTGGAGCGTTTGGTTTGACCAAAGGGTTTATGGATACCTTTGGGGCATTTTGGGTTGACCAAGCGATTGCAAGGATCCTTGGAGCTGTTGGTTGGACTATGGCTCTCTAAATGTGGAATGGCTTCAAATGACTAATGTTCAAGGGTTCTAGTTCCTTGATTCCTTCAAGAGAGGTGAGTCGGTATGTTCCAGGTCCTATTTTATTGTCAATCACATAAGGACCTAACTAATTTTCCGTGAACTTGTCCCTTAGATGGGACAACAAATTAGAATTCTGTTGGTTCTCTTTTAAGACAAAATCATCAACCTGAAAGTCCCTGAGGTGAACCTTCATGTTATATGCTCCCTTAAGTCACTCTTGATAGATACATAAATTCTTGAGAGCATTAACGTGTCGTACGTCGAGCAATGTAAGTTGGTCTAACCAGGCCTACTGCGCAGTGTCATCATCGATGAACTCTTGCATTGAAATGCACAGGGAAGGGATTTCCAACTCAAGAGGCATGACTGCATCGGAGCCATACACCAGTGAAAATGGAGTTGCCCCCAGTGGGTGTCTAAATGATAGTGCGATAAGCCCATAGGGCAAGCGGGATCTGAATGTGACAATCCTTGTGACTATCTGCAACCGTATTTTTGAGGATGGCGACTAGCATTTTGTTTGATGCCTTTGCTTGCCCATTTGCTTGCGAATAATAGGATGTTGAAAAACTATGCTGAATTTTGTACTTTGTGGTCAAAGCACGCACATCTTTATTATTGAATGTTGTCCCATTATCCGAGAGGATCTTGGATGGAATACCAAAATGACATATGATGTTATGCAAAATAAACACCGCAATGCGGGGTCCAGTCGTAGAGGTTAATGGAATTGCTTCCACCCACTTGGTAAAGTACTCTATGGCCATTATGATAAATGTGTGACGACCCAACAATGCAGGGGAGATCTTTTCGATTAGATCGAAGCCCCATTATGAAAAAGGCCAAGTCGATTGGATTGGCTACAATTCTTGAGAAGGTACGTGTGTCAAATTGGCATGATTTTGACACTTCACGCACTTCTTTACATATGCACAACAATATCGCTCTAAAGATGGCCAATAATAGCCCATGCAGAGAATGCACTTTGCAATGGCCATACCGCTGAAGTGGCCACCGCACGTACCATCGTGCACTTGGGTGATCGCCCAAGTGGACTCCTGTTGGTCCATGCAATGAAGGAGGATTCCTTCATAGCTCTGACGATATAAAATGTCTCCTAGTAAGACATGTTTGGTCGCTTTCTATTTAAGTGATATTTTCACAGCTTGTGTCAATCCAAGTGGGAGGTTACCTAACTTGAGGTAATCCATGATGGGTGTGTACCAATCTTGCTGATAAGAAACCGTGATGGTATGAACGGCTAATCCCTCTTGAATTTCATACCTAGCAAAAGCTGAGTAGGAAAGAACTTGTAAAAATAGCATTGTGTTGCTATTAAGAGGGGTCGAGGAGAACAAGGACCCCTAATTGGCTTGAGTCAGACAATCTTGGATTTGAGAGAACCTATCCTGAGATGGTTCAATGTGGATCAGGTGGATTTCTGGCGTTATGTCAGAGATTGCACGCTCCATTGCGAATTGTGATAGTGTTTTGACCTGAATGGTTGTCATCTCACCAGAAGGGTCTTGCAGGATTAGTGACCCCAAGGAGACCATAGTATCCGCAAAATGATTTGATGATCGAGGGAGTGCCTCGATGTCATACCATTCAAGTTGTGCCAATAATTTGTCCACAAGGGCTTTGTAGGCCTGTAGAACTAGGCATTTACATTGGAATACCCCTTTGACTTGATTGAAAATTAACAACGAATCACCAAAGATGTTTAAATGTTTGATGTTCATGGTGACTTCTGTTTGAAGACCTATGAGCAAGGCTTTGTATTCTTCATTGTTGTTGGTGCATGGGAAGTCTAATTTAAATGATAGAGGCATTGGAGCCCCTTGTGGTGTGAAGAATACAATTCTCGTGCCACCTCCTTGCTCACATTTAGAACCATCAAAGAATAAGGTCATGTCAGCCTATGACTCAGGCTCATCAGAATATGGCGATTCTAAAACATGAAAGATCCCATCATCTGGTAGTTCTACGGTTAGAGTTTGATCATCTTCAAGAGGAGTCTCTGCTAGTTGATTGACGATGACTTGACCTTTTATGGATTTTTGTCCAATGAATTCTATGTCAAACTCCATCAACAACATGATCCATTTCGCCATGTGACTACTATGATAAGTACGACTCATCATGTATCGTAATGGATTCTCCTTAGACACAACATACATCGTATTGCTGAGCATGTGGTGGCGTAGCTTTTGGGTAGCAAACACCACTGCCAAGCAAAGCTTCTCAATGTATGCATAGTTAAGTTCATAACTGACCAAGGTGCGGCTAAGATAGTAAGTAGCCTATTCTTTATGTAGTTCATTTTTTTGGGACAACATGGCGCCCAGTGCCACCTCAGTAGCTGAGATGTATAAGTAGAACGACACTCCTGGTCTAGGTGATGCCAATACTGGTGGTGAAGCCAAGTATTGTTTAATGTCGTCAAAGGCTGACTGGCACTCGTCATCCTAGTGAAATGCTATGCCCTTGTGCAATAATTTATTCATGGGTCAGCACTTGTCAGATAGCTATGCTATGAAGCGCTTGATTGACGCGACCTTTCCCTAAAGACTTCTGAGCTGCTTGATGGTAGTTGGGGGAAGCATTTCAAGGATTGCCTTGACTTTGTGTGGGTCTACCTTGATTCCTTGTTTGGAGACTATGTAACCCAAGAGCTTTCCAGATGTGATGCCAAATACGCACTTCTTGGGGTTTAGTTTGACTTTATGTTCCATGAGACGATCGAGGATCTTGCTTAATTCATTGATATGATTTGGGCGCTAAAGAGATTTGGCAAAAAAATCATCCATGTAATCTTCCAATGTTTTATGCATGTGATCGTGGAAGATGTATGTCATGGCACGTTGGTAGGTGGCACCAACGTTTTTAAGGCCAAAGGGCATGAACTTATAACAAAATGTCCCCCAAGGCATTGTGAATGCCATTTTTAGTTGGTCCTCGAGATTAATACGAATTTGATTGTATCCTGAGAAACCATCCATGAGGGAAAGCATTTCATGGCCCGCTATAGCATCTACCAATGCATTGATGCTAGGCAAGGGGAAATCATCCTTAGGACTCACTTTATTTAGATCTCAAAAATTGGTGCATATGCGAATCCTCCCATCGGGCTTTTTGACGGGCACCATGTTAGACAACCATGGTGGGTAATCCATGCATATGACAAATTGTGCATCCAACAGCTTTTGTAGCTCATATTTGACCATTAAGGTTATTGTTGGGTGCATCTTACGTAGTTTTTGCTTTACTGAATTGACTGTCGAATCAAGCGTAAGATTATGCATGACTAGCTATGGGTCTAGCCTCGACATGTCTTTGTAGGACCATGCAAAAATATCCTTCTTCTCTTTGAGAAGGGAAATGTAGTTGGCTTGCTCTTCGGGGGATAGACTTACCTCTAGCTTTATGATTTGCAAATTCATTGGATCTGAGCCGATGTCTACATTAGTCGTCTCCTCGACTGACATGTGGGACTCATCCTCCAACTGGTGTGGAGTTGGGATCAAGTGGATGTCGTTTGCTAAATTTAGATCATCATTCAGAATTTCAGGTTCCTCTTCAGCATGGAAGACATCCTGAGTCTATCCTGGAGTGAAATGAAACATCACACCGCAAGGCCAGTACTCTAATGGGGATGGTGGTGTGTCAGTGCGATCCCAGTCTATGGCATCTATGTCTAGGTGCAATGACCGTGTTGGATCAACTGGATCATGGATGGGGGTGGTTAAGTCAATGGATATCATGTTGATGAAATGATTGTGGTCTCCATTACCGTGGGTGTGATGAATCTAAAATTCTAGATGTTCTTTGTGCTCCGGATCAGGATCTGGAGGTATTGGCATGAATGGATCAGCCCTATTTGCAAATAAGAGGACAGGATCTACCCTAGGCACTGATGGTTCTATACGGTCTCCATGCGGAAGGTGCTCTCTGTATACCTGGAGTGGTGGGTGCAGTAATTGCTATAACTACACCGGGTTGAGGTGCCACCTATGTCTTGGCCCTATGTGTAGTTGTTCAAACATATCGTCTATGTCCAAGGGATATTGCTACTATCGCATATGATTAAGATAGGCCATCTCAGTTTCATCTTCATAATCACTATTGGAGATCCAAAGGCCTCATTGGCTTCGATAGATGTTTGCGACATATGAGGCTCATCTTGCTTGAGCAAATTAATGTGGTCCCATCGAGGTTGTTATGCTCTCTAAAGGGGGACCTAATTCTCTTGAGGTGGCATATGCTCCATTGGAGCATCCAAAGGCAACATTGTCAGGAAGCTCTCCTGATAATCATCCATAGGAGTCACTTGTGAATGATTACTATCAGACTCAAAAGGATCCCAAGGTGCTACCTCGTATTCTGAATCATCTTTTGAAGACCCTTCTTGGTCTTGTCCATATCCTTCTTGTAGGTGAGTCCTCGAATTTTCTCCCTTTTCGATCGAAGGGAAAGGGTTGTTATGGTCAACAAGGTTGGTTGTTAGCAATGGGTGATAATCCCCAAATGTATATGTTGTGTTAGGATTGGCATATGGATCTAATGCCAACCCATCCTTGTTGCCTATCCCTAGGCCTTGCATGTTCTCTACCAATATGTCTAGGGGAAGGGGGTGGTTGAACCCTACTCTTGACTTGTCATACAACATTTGATATCTCGGTTGGCAAAGAACACACACTCCTTTATCATACCTACCCAACCCATATCTGTGCCAATTACATTGGCCAAGATATCTCAAAGCAAAATCAGGGTTGGAAAAATAGTTGACATCCTCAAAAAATGGCTCTTCATCTTCGTCTTCTCGCATATACAGTTCAATGCCATTATCCAGGCCCCCATAAAAAAAGTTTGTCTAATTGGGTGGGTAGCCTAAAGGAACCACAGAGCCGATGAGGAGTCGATGTCTCCCCATGTCCTGCATGGACTCAAGTGCGGGTGTTGCTACAATGTTCTACACTAAATACTCCCCCAGGCCCGTGTTGGCCATCTCAACGGTGATCGTTGGTGGTTGAGGGGGAGTGAATGGGAGTCCTTTCGGAGTCCACTCCATGTAGGGTGAACTAGGCATCTTGAATTCCATTCGATTAGGCATATCTTCAGTAGATATGATTGATACTAGGGGTGGTTCCTCTTCTAAGGGTTTCTTTCCCTTGTCATTTGGTGTGGCCACCATAGGTGGTGTCGTTGTTGAAGGACCAGATGAGGAATATGGACCCGGATGGGGATTCGATGGACTCAGCAATGGGGATGCCTACGGAATCGGACCTTGGTTAGATGGATTCAATTGAAAATCCAAATGCATTGATGGAAGGGTCGATTGCGACATGAATTGCACCGTATTGTAGTACTTGAAGGGCTCTAAGTCTACCAGGACTACATGCACCTATCCTTCAAATGTATACTTTAGGTACTGATGGGCTATTGAAGGGACACACTTCATGTCCCTGATCCAAGGCCGGCCCAACAAGATATTATATGCCATCTCACCTTCCAAGATGTGGCACAATGTATGAATAGTATTTTGTCCCACTTGGATGGGTAGGACAATTGTGCCAACCATCAAGCATATTGCATCATTGAATGCTCGCAGTGTATAGGTGGAGGCCACGATGTGAGATTTCGGCAACTTCAGATGTTTCAATGTTGTTGTTGTGATGATATTATTGGATGAGCTAGTGTCCACCAACACCCTCTTATATGAAATCCCATTGACCATCGCAATGACGTGCATGGGTGGATCCGCCACATCACCAGTCACTAATTTCAATTCATCTTCTCTAAAGGTGATGACTGGTTCTGTACATTGTTTGACATGTCCCACAAAGTTGTTGAAAGAGTTTGCTTCATGGGGCTGCAACTCGATGGCTTTTAATATCTCCATTAGAGCCTCCCGATGGGGCACTTATTGTTGAATGAGCTCGTATATGGAGAGCCTAGCCGACATGGTCCTTAGACTTTGGGTAAGTCTAGTCCGAATCATGGCCACTGGTCTAGGCGGGGGAAGTTGCATAAGGTGCTGTTGAGGTTGTGACGTCGATGGAACCTCTCTTGTGGCCATCGGGGGGGCAGCTCCTGGGTACCTCTTGTTCCAAGTCACTATACTTATCATCCCTACATACCCCTGCATGGGGCAATTCTGTTGCACCTCATTAACTTGAAATGGTTTTTCCTACGTATCATGTGCAGGTAGGGGGTCTCTGAAGACTCCCATATGTTGGTTGTTTAGCGCTATGGGGTTGTCTACCGCCAATGTCTTGTTGTTGATTAGGTCTTGCACCAAGCCTTTAAACTTCCAACATGCATTAAGGTCATGTCCCTTTCGTCTGTGTAACCTACAGTACAAGTCCTCCTTGTACCCCTTAGGCTTTGGCGCATAGGGGTCTATGGTTTGAATCTCTGACAGGTTGATCAAGTTCGTCGCTGACAAGCGGTCAAACAAGGAGTCCCTGGACTCTGTGTAAGGTGTAAATTGTTGCCTAGGGCGATGCTACTAATTTTTTTCCTACCTCTGCTTTCTATATCATAATTTTTAGGAGGCACCGCCTGATAGTTAGCCTTCTAAGGTTGTGTTGCTTGTGTAGGCTTAGGGACATTTATAGCAACCTGATTGACTGCAGCAGGTTTCTGTTGCGTGGTCCCTATTTTAGTGTTCTTAGTCCATTATTTCTTCTTAGGCTTGGCAATCTTACCATCCTGTATCTTGATCTCCTCAATGATTTTGGATTGCGCCAAAGCTTCCTCAAGAGTGGCATATTGCTACAGCTGCAATAGCACAAAGATCGATCTCAAATAGCTCTTTGAGAACATTTGGGTTAGGTCAAACATGGGAGGGAGGTAGGGCAGCTTTGAAAGCAACGTCCTCCACCGGTTCCCATATGCCACCATGGTTTCTTCCTCATACTGCCTAAGGCTAGCTAGGTCGCCTAGTGACACCTTTTTCTTGGTGTTGAAGGTGAAGCATTTGAGGAACGCATCCACTAGCTGATCCAAGTTACTGATGCTCTATTTTGGAAACTGAGTGAACCAATATGAGGTAGGGCCTGTGAATGTGGTTATAAATATTCTTAACAACAAAGCATCATTGTCCTGAATGCCAAAGCACTGGCTCAGGAATCTAGTCACGTGCTCTTGGGTATCCTCCTCCCCTATAAAGAGTGCCAACTAGGGTAGTTTGAAGTGTTTAGGGTATGGAGGTGTCGGCACTGACAGATGCACAAGATGACTACGGAGTTGGCATAAAGTAGGTTTTTAGGACCCAAAAGTCTTGGTCTCCATAGACTCTAAGAACTCTAACAACGCTTTATATGCATCGAAAGATTTAATTTCTTCCTCCTTAATTTGCTCCCATTGTGGGTTGCAGGGAACTTGAGGCCTACATAGGGGTGGCTGAATAACACCCCCTCTCCCTTGGTAGGGCGTTTCAGCCTACTCTTCTTCTTGTTCATAATCCTCATAGGCTTCTTGAGGAGTGTCTGGCCTAGACCTATAAACATGGATGGGTGCCCATCGTTGTTTCTAGGAGTGGCCTCTCGCTCAGGTCTAGGAGGTCTTTGAGGCAGTACTTGATGAGGTTGCAGAGACCTGTCTCGCACCAAAGGGTTGTGCCTCTCATACACTTCTACTTTATGTGCATGAGTGGTTGGGACCTTCTAAGGCATAGTGTTCAGGAGCAATGTAGCTATCTAATGTTGAATGCACTCTTTGTTAAGGTGATACCGATGTTCTAACTATTTTTGGTTTTTCCTGAGCCGCGTGATTTGCTCTTGGTAGGCGGCATGTCTGGAAAATGCCAAGTCAATTTGTTCTGTCATATCCTATTTGGGAAGCCTAGACGCCTCTCCTACATGTCTATCTCTATCGTGGTGATTCGAGACCACTATGGGTTGCTTTTCTCTATCGAGGTTAGCAGCATTCACCCAAGGCTCTGGCCTAAATAGGTGATCCTGATACATAGCAGGTGTGGAGGTACATTGCTCTCGCATTGTGTACTGCTCTTGAGGAACGTGGTAGTCTTCCTCGTAATCCCTTTCATATGTGTGCAAGGTGCGGGCAGAGTTGTATTGCCCTATCTGGAGAGCCTGATACTCTGGATTCGGTCTAGTGTTTCTAACAGTAACAAGGGGTAAAGGAGGGATTACAAAATCATGTGGCCCCTCCTTATGGACCCTCTACTACTCTAGGACTTCATCACTAGGCCACTCAAAACGATCATCTAAGGGAGGTCTCATGTCTATGTTGAGTTCCACGTGTAGGTTCTCCTCTTGAAAGGATCTATGCTGAGTGGGGGTGTACCTCAAAGAGGTGCCTCTATAGTCCTTTTCTACGATGGCATGATGTGGACTATCTTGTGTGCCATGCCACCAAGGCGGGATGACCAAGTCCTCAGGACTATATTGAAGGCAATTTGTCCCCCTTTGCACACTTTCTATAGTGCTTGCCCATGATTGGCTTGACTATGAGTGTACACCATGGTGATGTGCTCCTAAAGATGCATACATTTTTTTCTCTTTTTATGATGTTTATGCTACACTAAATAGAAAATATCACACACACAAACAATGATTATCTTGTTTAAATATTAAAGTGTGCCTTAAATCTGGTTTAGTGTGTTTTGATTTTTGTTTTTGAAATATTTTTGTGAAGAATGTTTAAATGCAATATGATGGCTCTTATGACTCGCAAAAATGGTCGCCCCTTCGATATACCATTGTCGAACCGATATACCAACCTCTCTAAATAGCCGCCCTTACGTGAGGGATACTATTGCTACGTGAGAGTAGATGGTACATGGAAAATAGGCGGTACGAAAGGGGAATCACTCTGTTTATGACACCTACCATAGAATACTTATCCTCATGCATTGGGAATCACCCCAAATACTCTTGGTCAGCTTTCATCAGGATTTACGTCTAGCAACAGTCGTGATTAGGGTTATGGATGCAATATCTCATGCCAAGGTGGTGATGAAATCCACCGTTGGTCTTACTCAAGGGTTGGGGTTTTACGACCAAATCCTTTTTTAAATTACCACGTGATGTGTGGGGTTCTTTTTAATTTGCATAAATGAAGCAAACAAGCATTCAAACTCTCCTATGCAAGAAAATAACCAAAAAACTAAAAACAAAAAACAGAAAATGATAGAAGGTGTTTTAAGACCCCTACCTCTTCTCTACCCAAATCGGATGTCTCTAAATTTTTGCCCTAAAATTGCATAGAAATCTATTTGTCCTGGGGTGAGATGAATAACAGATTTGTATTCGTTCCAGGGTAGGACGAATTCCTATTTGTCCCTGGATAAGACGAATTCTAGATCTATACTTGTCACAGACTGAAATGAACAGCAGTCTAGCATTTGAAAACTTGGTACCTATAAGCAAAAACAAGCATGAGGATACGAAAACAAAAAAGGGAAAATAACAAGTACGATGCGTGTAAAACCAAACTTAACGCTAAAAGCCTATATATTGAAAAATGCATGAAATAAAAGAGCATAAATGCATCAACACAAGATAAAAGCAATATGGAATGCTGCCCTCTTTATTGATATGCTTTTAAAGTCGTGTTACAATACGTCTCCTTCCTTTTTAGGGGATAGGAGCGTCAAATATGTTTCTTATCACATCCATGGATAACAATCCTTCTTCCGCATGCCCACATGTAAGATGGGCAGACCAAAATATCACCTCCACCTGTGTATATGAGTTTTGACTCCTTAATAATCCTCTGATGTCAAAGACCTGCATTCAAGGAAACAAAAAATATCAGTAGCACCTGCAGATAGAATAGAACATGTATTTCCCAAGGCCTACTGTTAGTGTATGCATGAAAATATTAAACCGATAACCAAATAATATTAGAATGATCTGGAAATTTGAAAGAAGCATGAATATGTTACCAGGAAGCCACTACAAAAGGAACAATTGGGAAATTCTTTATAGATTTGTATTCGCTCTGAGGCGGGACGAATAAACCTATAATAAATTGTTAAAAAGCACCCTCTTCAATGTCCTATCCAAAAAGCTCCAAATGACCTACAAAGTTGGGGTTAGCTAGTTGGGGGTATTTTGGGAACACCCATAAGGTTAGATTTCTCTAATTTGGTCTCTATCACCCTAATTTTGATGATACCATCTGCAGGTTAGTAAAGGCAGGAAATGATAAAAACCTGGTCAAAAATGCTTAGAATGAAGTGAAATTTAAACTACATCATATTTAAATAATATAGAATAATATGCAAAAATAAAAGAAAGGAAATCTACCGCATATTTCTAATCGCTTTGGGGTGGGGCATTTAGAACTGCGACATCTTGGGGGACGCCCGGGGGCAGGACGCCCACCGTTTGGGACTTTGTTTCAGCACCAATCCACTTGGTATGGGTCCAAAACCTCTTATGGGGTGTTTTCGGCAAATTTTGTGGGATATTGTGGCCAAAATTTGGTTTTTTTGTCCTAATTTGTGCTCCCAATAGTCACCCAATAACCTCCCTTTCAAATGAGAGATTAAGGATGTGAAAGGCACAAATCGCAAGTAGGTATGTAAATTAGCAGCACTTCGTTTCTCAAATGCTCCATCTCTGTTCTCTTTTTTGGGTGAGAAAACTCACCAATTTATAGACCTAGGGTCTCTCTATTTGAATTGCACATGCGAGGGCGCCACTTGAGTTGTTTGTCCTATTTTGAGAGAAAAGATAATTCCTTGATTTAGAGTCTCCTTGCATGAGGTCTCCAAAATCAAAGACATGCATGACTAAAGTCTCTCTCCTTGATTTGAAGCCGTTCCTTGCAATTGCATGCCCTGAAGCTGTAGTCAATTGGCGGACTTGTCGAGGTTTAAATTTTTGCTAGTCAAACCTGCTATTTGCCCCACCCTAGAACGAATTCTGATATTCGTCCTTGGGTGGAATGAATGCCAGTTTGTATTCATCCCTGGGTGGGATGAGTAGAGAGCAAGGTGCCAAAAAGGTGCCAAATTGACCTATGACCTCCAAAAATGCTTTTGGAAGTGGTTAGGACCACTGTTTAACCTCTGGGGGCTGCCCTAGGGGCTGTGTGTGTCAATGCGATCAGCGCTTGTCGTCATATAATCAGATTGGTGTTGTTTGGGTGTCTACAATGCAATCTCCTTAAAGTTGTCATTCGCACTCCAGTTGGTTTTATTTTATTGGGCCTCTAATCCGATGCACTCTTTTGTTCACCCGTTGGGATGCATATTCCTCTCAAAGTCTATTCACCGGTGCTCACTAAATAATTTGGTATATATCTCTTCCTTTTAGAGTCATTTGGAAGTATTTTTGCTTTAAATTCATTATAATTTTCTTTTGAAAACACTTATTTAAATATTTTAAAGCATGTATTTTTGCTAACATTTTTTATCTAAGGCACTTTTGGAATATTACACTACTCCTTTTTCCTCGAGATCTATAGGTTCCTTCGTTCGAATCGCTCTTTGAACGTTATCTAAACGATCTTGCAGTATCTCAAATTTAAGTTGCAACAACTCTACTAATGTTTTCTCTGTAGGGTTTCATTTTTATTTAGAGTGCTTTCAAAACATTTTCTTTTACTATTATTAAAATATTTTAAAGCATCCTTTTTTATAATAGATAATACTGCAGCATTAAGTTTTATTACACTAATGTTTGCTCGCAGGTGGTCAGCTTCTCCCATAAGACCCTTTCATAGGACATTCTTTGCATTGACCCATTTTCTACAAGTCTCTGAAGTTTACACAGATAATTTATCTATTTCTTTTCTATGGCTTAGGTGCTTGGGGGTGAAAGAACCTCACCAGAATCACACCATTGTGTTCTCTCTTGATGGTTCCACCTGTCCGTGTTCCCTGCTTTTGTTCATGTTCCCCGGTTTGGTTGTTTCACGGAGGAGTCTGTATATTTTTAATTTTTCTGCATTTTTTATTCATCTCAATCGTAGTGTGGTTTTCGATTCTTCGAATATCCTTTGTCTACGTTTTTTGGCAAGCCTCATATTTTTTTTGGATCTCCACAAAAATGACAGATGACACATATTGTAAATTTATAATAAAATATTTCTTTGGGAGGGGGTGTTCTGGTGTTTTTTAGCACCGATCGTAGTTCGGGTAGGGGATTCTTCTTGTATTTGCATATTTTGCATCTCATCTCTCTACCTTTTACTTGCCTTTTTTTCTTCTTTGCATATAGTCTTAAGGAAAATATTTTTTTAATTTATTTCCTTTCAAATATTTTGAATGCAAAAGTCTTTATTTATTTTATTAATTTTCTTGAGATTAGAAGTATTATTAAACTTAAATTTAAATTATAATTTCTATTGCTATAAAACAAAACTTCTATCATTTTGCATATGCATTAATGGAAATATATTTTAATCTAACAGTAATCATTAAAATTTCAGTTTTTTCATTATTTAAGCATTCACTCTCTAATTACTTTTCTCACCTATCTTGTTTATCAAATTTGAGAAAATCTACATTCCTTATAACATCTTATAAATACATTATTATTGTTATAATAATAATTTTACACAAGAAGTTCATTTTTTTCTTTGAAATTAATTTTTACTCTTTCTTATCATTTAGTTTATTAATATATTCGAACTAACTCTTTTAAGAAATAGCTTTTCTCACCTTTTGTTATTCTCTAAGGGAGTTATTGTTAAATCTATAAATGTATTTTATTCTCTAAGGGTGTTATTGTTAAATCTTTTTTAAATTAAAACTTAACAAAGGTTATAAAAATATATAGAAGTTTAAAATTATTTTTCATAAAAGTTTTCAAAACCCTAAAATTTTCCATAATTGAAGTTTTAAGGGGGGGAGTATTTGTAATTTAAAATTTCAATCTCTCTCTTGTGTCAAGATGAATTCAATTGTTCCCCTCACCCCTCATAACTTTCACTCATGGGAACCCAAAATTTTAAATCTCTTTCTCTTTCAAAGGGCTAAGAGAAAAGCGTCATTTGTAACATAATAATTAAATTCCTTTTTTGTTTTGTCTTTTAGGGAGGGTGTATTCTTCTAGATTTCTTTATAGTAGCCTTTAATTTTTAGAGGTATATATTGTTTATAAAATCTCTAAAAAGTATAAGAAGATATTCACTAACTTCATGCCCACTCTCATTTATATCAAAACAAATATATTTTTATTTTATTTTAAAAAAATTTATAGGATATTTACATTGGCAATTCCTATATACATTAACTAAAAAATATTATTAAAACTCAAAAAAATATATATATTTTGGTCAACCAAATCTCTCAGTTTCACTTCAATTTCTCATTTGAAGTTAATGAAGGGATATTTATAGTTAGAAAGGTTTTTTCGAGACGAACACAATGGTGGTGTCAATTTTTTAGTTTCAAGACTATTTTCAATGATGTTTTAAATTTGAAAATTATTGTATCATGGAGTGCACTCTCGGTTGAACCCGACACTCCCAGTATTGGTGCCCTTGTTTTTCTAGTTGTCCATTATTTGGACCTTGTTATTCATCCCATTGTGTCATACAGGTGGATACCACTACTTATGCTTGCAGAGTCAATTTGGACATCCCTTACAATTTTTTGTGGTTCTTTATCCATCCTATCTTCACATTATTTTTGTGAGACACTTTGATTTCATGGTTTGCGAGCACTAGTCTGGGAGTATGAATTCTTTTCTATAACAAGTCTCTAATTTTTTTGAGACATCTAATGGGTCTATTGTAGGCTTCTTAATGGAATTTATCCTAAATAGGGGGTTGAAGAGGACATATTCCTTCCTCTCAATCCTCCATGCACATATTCCTTATTCTTCTATTTTGGAAGGTGGTTTCCCCTTGAAATTTTCTACCATTACCCTAATTTTTTTGTTTGTCCACAAGGTTTGGACCTAGTTATCAGCCCATTGTACTCATATAGGTGGAAACCACATACTCATGCTTGTGGAGTCATTTTTGGACTACCCATATGATTTTTTGTGGTTCTATCTCCATCCTATCTTCACTTTGGATTTAGGGGACTTTTCTTTAAAGATATTTATTCTTTTGATCACATTTTGTAAATGAGTATATTATCAGATCTTGCTGTCGAGACTCATCTTTGTGGCTATGCCATATCTATTGTGCATGAGTACCTTATCAGGCCTTGGTACCGGGACTCATCTTATGTAGGTATGCCACATATTGTTTATTCCTTTTTTACTTACCCCTACTATCACTTAAGGGGGGTGTTAAAGTATCTTGGTGCATAGAGTTTTTTCACCTCTCTCTCATTCTTCTTATTATTCTTAGAAGCACTTCATTCGGTAGCATATTCATAGCGATGACATACACTTGGAATATATTCCAACTAAGACATAAATTGCAGACATCTTCACCAAGTTAATTTATTCTTTGTGTTACCTTCAATTGTGAGAAAAACTTGGAGTATTACAGCTGCATTGACAAAGAGGTATTCCACCTCTCACTATATTATAAACGAGTGCCTGATCAGGAATTCTTACTAGGACTCATTATTTCTTTGTATAGGAGGAAAATCTTCGCTATCCGAATACAAGCCTCTTCCATACTTCTTTGCTTTTGATTGATGGATTTTCCCACTGGGTTTTTACCATCACTTCAAAAAAAAGGGGTGATAGTTGGTTTTTCCCCATAGGGGTTTTTTCCACCAACTATCTATATTGTACATGAGTACCTAATCAGGACTTGTTGTTGGGACTCATATTTTATTTGTTAAAGAGGACAATCTTCATCATCTGCAGACAAGCCTCTTTCATACTTCTTTGCTTTTTATTGATGGCTTTTCCCACTAGGTTTTTACCATCATTTCAAAACAAATGGGTGATAGTTGGTTTTTCCCCACAGGGTTTTTTCCACCAACTATCTATGTTGTACATGAGTACCTAATTAGGCCTCGTTATTAGGACTCATTTATAGAATATCCCCTAGTATCACTTAAGGTGGGGTGTTAGAATAAGTGAATATTCTCTTAGGTTTCCACTCCTCCATGTGTCAGGAGAACTCTCAGTGGTGTATTCATCAGTTTTTATGAGTTGTAATCCAACGACTCTCAATGATAAACTCTGCTATTTATACAAAGTTGATCCTAGAGATAAATCTATCGGTTCCACTCTTATCTTCATATATTATGTAATACTTTACATATTTATTATTGTGAAATTCTTACACTTTGAACAAGTACCACCTTCCCAGCTTGGTTCAGCAACACCCCTTTCCAAGAGGCTAGTTTACATTGGATTCTTTCAATCAAAGGGTCCCACAGTGAGTCTTTCATTCTCCCCATGAAGAGAGGTAATCCAAGATAGGTCATTGGAAACGTGGTAATCCTAAAATTGATAATATTCATAATATTTGATTGTTTGGCTTCTGGAGTGTTAAAAAAGTAGAGTAAGCTCTTCGTAAATTTGATATCCTGACCAGAAGCCCTCTCATAACACAACAAGATATTTTTAATATCTCGGGAAAAAAATACTGATGCATAACTAGCAGTCAATGTATCAGCAGCATATTGGTGATGAGATACAAATGGACATGGGAGAGCTGGATGAATACCCACCTCCCTACTCAACCTTCCAATCGCTCTCCCCAAAGCCTCTACCAAAAATATGAAGAGGAAGGGGGAAACTGGATCACCTTACCTCAATCCGTGGTGAGACTTAAAAATTCCAAACATCGATCTGTTCACTAAAATGGAGCACAAAACTGAATAAATGTATGCCAAAATAAGGGTGTTCCACCGATCGTTGAAGCCAAACTTCCTCATCACCTCTTGTAAGAATGGCCATGTCACTTTGTCATAAGCCTTACTAATGTTGAGATTTAAAAGGAAAGCATCTCTACCACTGTACTTGACTGAATGAAGAAGCTTATGCATGAAAATAGTGCCATATAATATTTGTCTAACCAGCATAAAAGTGCTTTGAGCCATATCAATGAGATTCGAAATCAGCCCCTTGAGTTTGTTAGATAGAGCCTTAGAGAGGAATTTATATAAAGAATTGCACAAACTGATTGGTCTAAAATCCTTAAATGATGAGGTGGAATACTTTTTCAAAATTAAGGTAATCAACATGGCATTCAGGGATTTAGGAATCTTTGTCGATATTTGGGCTTCTCTTAGAGCCTCTGCCACCTCAAACCCATAAATATTCCAATATTTTTGAAAGAACAATGGAGTAAATCCATTAGGCCCTGGAGCCTTTAAAGGCCCTAGCTCCTTAACAACATTAAATATTTTATCATCTATGAGTAGGGCCTCCAAACCCATGTTCATTTCCTCCGTTACCAACATAGGAATGACATCTAACATAACACGTTTTTCCACCACATCCCGATCCGGGGGACCAAGTAGATAACTGAATAAATTGAAAGCCTCCAATTGAATTTCCTTGCTCTTCTTGATAGAGCTGCCATACTCCTTAATAATATCCACTATTCTATTCCTACTCCTTTTTTGCATGGTGGATGCATGAAATAACCACGTATTCTTGTCACCTTTTATTAGCCATAATTCTCTTGATTTCTACTTCCAATGTAACTCGATATTCGCTTGTTTGTTATGATAATTGGCTAAAAACTCCCTTTACTCCCTTAATAACACCTCATCAAGCCCCTGTGACTCAATATTTTTCTCTATTTCAGTGACCTATATAAAGTAATATTTTATACTTTATGAAATAGTGGATATAATGATTCAGTTGCTCAAGGTTATTTGAAATTATGCCATAATAATCCCAACCATTATTCTGACATATTTTCTCAATTGTGGGCTCAAAATATCTGGCCTAAGGTGAGGTTCTTTAATTGGCTTTTATTGCATCGTAGGGTGCTTATTGGTGAGCAACTTATGAAGCATCGTTTTCATGGCCCTTTTAGATGTAAAATGTGTGAAGAGAATGTAGAAAATATCAACCATATTTTTATTGAGTGTACTTTAGCCTCTGAGCTATGGAGGAGAATGGCCACTTTACTTGGCTTACAGCGGTCCAATTTTTTTACTTTTGAACAGACTTTGGAGGGATTGGCCTAATTAAGAGGGTGTTGATCATTTTATTAGGCAGTTAGTTTGGATGGGTTCTACCATTCTTCTTTGGAATATCTGGAATGAAAGGAACAGCCAAATTTTTAATCAAGATAGGAAGGATATTCACTATATTTAGCAAAACACCATATCCAACTTAGTTGAATCAATCCATTATCTCCTTAATCACCCCAAAAACTCCCACCAAATATGGGATCAAATGATACAAAGATTGAATATTAAACCTTCTAATGGTAACCATATTAAAGGGAATGTGAGTATTAGTAAATTGGATAGGAATAGAAATTGGCAACCTTATCCTAAGGATTTTGGAAATTCAATACTGATGGAGCCTCTAGAGGGAACCCTAGAAAAGCCAGTGTGGGAGGAATTGGTAGACTTTCATATGGCTCCCTGGTTTCTACTTTTGCTGAGAATTTGGGTATTCTTTCCAATAACCTTGTTGAGGGGTATGGTATCCTCAGAGGTCTTCAGGAGGCTAGTAAGGTTGGATGGGTAGAGGTTTTAGTTGAGTCTAACTCTCAACTTATGATTAATCTCTTGAAGAATCCTTCTAAGAATCATAAGGTGGATTGGAGAATAAAAATAATTATTGAGAAGATTTAGTTAATCCAGATGGGATTTTTGAAAGTTGATTACAATCATGTGGTCAGAGATCAAAACAAGAGTGTTGATGCTTTAGCTAATTGGGCTTTGGACAAAGGTGATATTACTTGTTATGGCCACCCTCCTATATGGTGGGCTTCTTAAATTAGGGAAGCTCTTCTTTCTGTCATTTCTTTGGATGGCTCCAGTTCTGAAGGTACCTAGTTTCTTCTTGTTTTTTTTTCTTCTCTTTGGTTCATTCAGTTTTTTTAGTTCCCTAGCTCATTCTATTCTTTATTTTGTTTTCTCTGTTGATTCTTGCCTTAATAGTCTTCTGGTCTAGACAGGTCTTTGTTTTGTTCGTTTTTTATTTATTTTTTTCCTTTTTGTTTTTTTTTTTGTTGTTTAGTTTTTTAAGGTGGGTGGTTTTTTTTTTATTTTGTTTTTTTTTTGTGTTCTTTGTGTTGTTTTTTGTTGTTCTTGTGTTTTTGTTGTTTAGTTTTTTTTTTTTTTTTTAATGTTTTTTTTTATTGTTCTTGTGTTTTTTTTGTTCTTGTTCTTGGGTTTATCTTTGTTTGTGTTATTTCATGTTTTTATGGGTGAGTGTTTTCTATATATTTTGTTTTTTTTTATTGTCTGTTGTTGGTTGTTTTTTATTTTTATTTTTGTTTTATTTTTTAATTTTTTAGGTTTTGGTTGTGTTTATTTTTCTTGTTTTTTTTGGGTTATGTCTTTGTAGTGTTCTATTTTTTTTGTCTTGTTTGTGTTTTGTTATGTGTTTATTGTGTTTTTCTATGTGGTTTGTATTGTGGTTTCTTTTATCTTATTGTGCATGTTTGGTTGTGCTTTTGTTTTTGACACACTCAAGGAGCATGCTTTTTATTTTATTTTATTATTTTTGTTGTTATTTGCTTATTTTTAATTGGGTTTGTGTGTTTGTTTGCTCCTTATGTGTGTCAAATGTGGTAGGACAGGTCCGAGTCCTGGGCATTTTTTGCGGAATGGATACCCCTACCTCCTTGGGTATTATCCAAAAATGGCATCCCTTTTGGGATGTTTTCCACGAAAAAAATAAAATAAATAGTGGATATAATGGTTGCATTGGATGTTGTGATTTGGAGGTTAAGAGCTTGTAATTATCATGATTGCTTCTTTAACTTCCTCCATGAATTCATGCATGAAAATGAAGGAGCCCATTGAGAGAAAAAAGGATGGAACATTTTACATTGCATGCTTGAAATTCGAGGATTACTATCTTTTATCTTGGTACGAAATTATTCTAGGTGAATATATATGGCATGGGCTCAATTAGCATATATTGGATAGTGAGAGAGAATAAAATGATCAAGCTATGGTGATAGTAGCATATTATGCTTTAGTAGATGAAAGTTCAATAAAATATTATTTTCTAAAAGACCACAAGATTGCACCAAATACAACATGAAATATATACCAAAAGTGATTTCCCTATAATAAATGCTTATATCCAATTAATATCCCTATACAAAACCACTTCAAGTTTATTTTATATTGCATAAAATATCCTATAAGAACCCTCCTAGCACCACTAAGGAATATTGATGAATTGGTGAATTATGCTTGTTATATTTCTAGAATATGGTACTGATGATGGTTCTTATGCATGCAGGACCATGTACATTCCTTTGATAAGAATGAGAATATTAATGGAAAATGGTAAGTGGGATATGATGACAATGTGAAATATCACCATGACTCATAGGTTGCATTCATATAGGTGCATTGGAATGATTGTTTTATATTAAATGTATGTTTTTTATGGCAGTAAAAGTTCCAAAGGGCATGGGAGCCATTTTGGTGATTGGAAATGGTTTAATGCTTGTCATGATATTTATAAAATAATAAAGGATTAGAAAAAATTATAATGAATGGTAATTAATAGATTAAAAATAATAATAAATATCTATATATATAAAGTAATATTTTATACTTTATGAAATAGTGGATATAATGGTTGCATTGGATGTTGTGATTTGGGGTTAAGGGCTTGTAATTGTCATGATTGCTTCTTTAACTTCCTCCATGACTTCATGAATGAAAATGAAAGAGTTCATTGGGAGAAAAAAGGATGGAACATTTTACATTGCATGCTTGGAATTTGAGGATTATTATATTTTTTATTTGACACAAATGTGTTCTAGGTCAATATATCTGGCATGGGTTCAGTTAGTGCAGATTGGATAGTGAGAGGGAAGAAAATGATCAAGCTAACATAAAATTATAAGTCATAGTCTAAAATATATTTGTTTTAAATAATTGATATTTTTTGAAAAGAACATGAATGGTTAAATGGATGTGGTTACAGTAAATGGTTTGTGTATGGTTGAAATTTTAAGTCATTTCTAAAAGAAACTCATGTGCTTCTCAAAATATGTTACAAACCATTATTTCATTTATAACTCTTTATAATGTTTGAATTTGTATGTTATTTTCCTTTGAAAGTTTGTGCCATGTTGTAATGTGTCTATTTGGCCATACATCGAGCATGGATGCTAATCACTTGCTATGGAGAATGTAGAAATATTGACAAATTCACTTGTGTAAACTAGAGGAATTTTTATGCTAGGCAAGGATTGCATGAAATTTAAACATAATACTTAATTTTTAGACAACCTATATGAATATTTTTCATGTTTAAAGCCATGGGTTGATGTGTTTCTTATATTAAATAGATGTGACAGATAATAGACCTGGAAATGACTTTGTGATTGGTTGTCTTGTTCGAATAAGTATACTTTCAATGATGTTTGAAGCTTGAGAATACTTTATGTTATGGAAGTGTTGTTCGAAACTGTTGTCTAGAATGAATTGGGTATACTATATCATATGCATTTATGAAGTAATACATTGGGGAAATTGGAAACATTCCTTTTGCATACGTTCTTTAAGATTGTGTGTTGTGTAAACTAAACATGCATATATTGCAAGCTTTGCCAAAGTTTTGCATGAATGGTTGGGTATGAACCTAGTTGCTTTCTCGCATTGATTACTATTGCATGCTATGATAAGATTAAACACCAATTAGAGTCTGGTTGAATGTGAACCAAGACTGGGTTTGGTATGGTGCATGCTGCTTTTCAAGTGATTATGACAGTGTTCGAGATCTAAATTATACATATATAAGGGAAAAGAGAAGTGTATTTTTTTAGTATCTCTTAGGAGTAATGAAACCTAAGCCATAGGAGAAATGATAGAGCCAAACTACTTCATTCTATGGTAAATGAATAAACAAAAACTTGAATAATCGTAGAGAAAATTTATAAACTTGTCATTTATTACTAAAATGTAGCTTTGATAAATATGAATTGGCCAAATATTGAATGATAGGAGCATATGTTGTAGAATGTAATTATTAATGGGATATGTTGTTATTTTATATAGAAAGAAATAATAAAATAGAATACCTTTTAAGTCCTAATTCTTTTAGGAAAGCTATTACTTTATTAATATCTGAGATATTGAATGTGCATTTAAGTTTTCTTAAGACAATTTGGTACTGTGTATGTTAGTGCTGAGCATAGTTATTACTTATTTTAAAATTTAAATAAGTGTAATGAATACACTAGATTATGTATGACTTGAAATGTAGGTGTGAATATCTTTTTTGTGAAACAGTATATTCAAGGAAAGTTTAAACTTGTTTACAGTAGACATAATCTTAAATGTTTATTTATTTTGATTCATTATTATTTGAAGTTGAGATGGAACAATTGATTGAAGGTGCAGTTCAAAAATAATGATAAGCTTAACACTTTGTTTAGTTTCAAGATGTGAATAGATAACTGTGAATAAATTAAATATTTTATTATATCCTTTGCATGCCTTTAAATTGATTTGGATAAACAAAGTGAAACATAGAAGTGAATTATAAAACATCAGTGACTTAGATAATAGGACAAGCTTTAATATTTTTAATGTTAGAGAATAATTATTTTTAAGCTAATAGAAATGCTTGGAAAAATTTAGTTTTGAATGTTGTCATGTTCTTCATATGAGATTATGGTCTGTGGTATTTATATAAAAAATTTGAGATATATTTACTTATCAGGAAAAGGATGGTAATTGTCTATTTTTTATCCAATACTCATTATGATTAAAGTAGATTGTTCAGTTTTATATTTAAGTAGACTGATATTAGAGGAGCCTTTAATTAGTAGAAAATACCTATCATTTATAGCAATCAAGAATATTAGAAGCACTTAGATTATTAACCAGAATTGCATTCTACTTAATTGAAATATTACAAAGCTTAAATAGGAGAATTACTAACAATAACCTAGAAATATTAGGAGGAATAATAGGGAAGAAGGAAAATAGGGAGGAAAGGAAAAATGAAGTTAGGTGTCAAAATCCCTGTCGTCCATGCCATCCAATATTTTTGACTCACTTGTTGTCCAAGGAGGTAAAAGGATAAGTTCCAAAGCTTACAGTAGTAAAACAAACATTTTACCTTTTTACCCTTTTAACTTCCAACATTCTCCCCCTTAAAGTTGAGAGGCCTGACTATATAGTCTCTCAGATTTATATATTGAGCTTTAGCCATGCCTTTGGTGAAGATATTTGCAATGTTATCCAAAGTGTTGCAATATTTAAGCTCAACTATCTACTGCTTCACCATGTATTGAATGAAGTGATACTTCATATCAAAATGCTTTGATATGCTATGGTGGACTGGATTGTATGCATCACAATACAGTCGAGTTGGAACACTTTGACTTTCACCAATATCTTCAAGGATTTTTATTAACCATAAATATTGAGTACTAGCATGTGTGATGGCTATATACTCATCCTTAGTAGATGACAATGCTACAATAGTTTATTTCTTAGAAATCCAAGTTATAAGTCCTGACCCTAGACTAAAATAGTTCCCTAATGTATATTTCCTATCATCTACATTGTTTCCATAGTCACTATCATTTAAGCCAACTAATTTCACAAAATTACACTTGTGGTAATTGATTCCAAAATCCAATGTACCTTTTACATATCTTAAGATTCTTTTAGTTGTTTTTAGATGCAGCTCATAATATTATTTTACATATTGAATATTGGGCCTTGTGTTGGTGAGAAACATCAGACTCCCAACCATGCTCTTGTAACTGGTCATGTTAACCTTTGGTGCTTCGTCATCCTTGCTCAATTGGATTCCATGTCCATTTGGAGTTGCAACTGATTTGCACTGCTCCATGATAAATTTCTTGATCACGTCTTGAGCATACTTATGTTGACATAAGAAGATCCCATTATCTAATTTATGCACTTCCATGCCTATGAAGTATCATATTAAACTGAGATCTTTCATCTCAAACTATTTCATCATGGAGTTTTGGAACTCCATATTCATTTTATTGTTACTACCCATAAATATTAAATCATCCACATACAAATAAACTATGAGAATGTCTAATCCATGCTTTAGGTATTATATATTTGGTTCACTTTTGCTTCTCGTGAATCCATACTTGCTGAAATAGCCATCAATGTGTGAGTAACAAGCTCTTGGTGCTTGCTTGAGGCCATAGAGTGCTTTTTTCAATTTATAAACAAGGTTTTTCTTTCCTTGTTCTTGAAATCCTTGAGGTTGTTGAACATAAACCTCCTCAGTCAGGTATCCATTTAGAAAAGTACTTTTCACATCCATGTTTTGAATGTTCCATCCTTTATGGGTAGTTAAGGAAGAACTAATATGATTGTCTCTTGTCGTGCAATAGGGGAAAAGGTTTCCTCATAGTCAATACCAAATTTTTGAGTAAAAAATTTTGCTACTAGTCTCGTCTTGTGCCTCTAAATGCTTCCATCAATATTGTATTTGGTCTTGTTGACCCATTTACATCCAACACATTTTTTTCCTTTTGGAAGCTTTACTAGCTTCCATGTATCATTATTTTTTATAGAGGTTATTTCCTCTTTCATGGCTTCTTGCCATAAATTTTGAGTACAAGTCTTATCGTACCTAGATAGTTCTAGTTGTGCACTAGTTAATAAATCATAATTAACTACATCTCCCTTAGGATCTTGGGAGTCACCATCCCCATACATATGCAGATTTTCAAGTTTTTGCAAAACTGAATTCATTTCACTAGCTTGGATTCTAGTGTATCTTTTCTGATAATCTTGATCCAACATTTGAAAATATGGATTATGTTGTAATTTTCTTTTGTATCTTGATGGAGAGTCAATTTCCATCAGTGAATAACTTATACATATCTATTGAGAAGGACTTGGAGTGGCATCAGATGCACTCGAAGTACTCTTGCTTAGTATTGGAGGGGGTGTGCCTTTATTTTTCTTGGGAGACACCTACTGTACCTACTGTACCTGTGAAGAATTTACATCTTGGGATCCATCATCAACAAAAATTCTTTGATGACCCCATGCTCCCCTTTCATCAAAAATTACATCCCTTGAGAGAATAATCTTATGAGATTTGGGATTGTAAAGTCTATTTGCTTTCGTAGACTCACAATACCCTACAAAAATGCAAGCTTGACTTTTGGGATCAATATTATTCCTCTTCTCATTAGGAATGTGTGTATATGCTAAAGAACCAAAAACTTTGAAATTATTTACATTTGGTTTCTTTTTGTACTACCCCTCATAAGGAGTGACACCATCTAAACTAGAAGTTGGACTTCTATTTAGAATATATACACTAGTTATTACAACATCATCCCAATACATATTAGTTAGATTCTTAGTCTAAAGCATCATTCTTGCCATCTCAACTAGGGTGCGATTCTTTCTCTCTGCAACACCATTCTGTTGTGGGGTATAGGTAGTGGTGAATTGACTTTTAATCCCACTTGATTTACAATATTTCAAGAATGCATTGGAGGAGTACTCGTCTCCTTGATCTATCCTAAGATATTTTACATAATTACCACTTTTTTTCTCTACATTATTTCTAAAATCTATGAAGCAATCAAAAGCTTCATCTTTATGTTTCAATAAATAAATCCAGCACATGTGAGAGAAATCATATATGAATGTGAGAAAATAAGAATTATTTCCAATACTCTTTGTCTGCATTGGACCACAAATATCCTAATGCACTAACTGAAGTGGATAGTTGGCTCTCCATGGTTGTTCTTTTGGAAACTTCAACCTTGAGTGCTTTCCCAAAGTACATTCTTCACAGATCTCCTTATATTCATTGATTTGGGAAGTCCTATCACCATAGCTTGAGAAGTTAACAGTTTCAAGCTAGCAGAATTAAGGTGACCATATCGCAAGTGCCAAAGCACACTTGGATTATTTATAGTTACATTTGTAAGTTGAGCTCACACTAGATCACCAAATTTGAGAGGGAATAATCGATTCTTGGTCATTGGGACCTGTGTGATGACACGATTACAATTGCTTTTATCAAGAATAATACATTTTCCTTCATCAAAAACAAGTTTGTAATTATAATCCATCATTTACCCAATGATTAGAATATTGTGTTGGAGCTTTAAAGTGTAGTAGATGTCATTCACTTTTTTTAGTCCTTCTTTTGTTGGAACCTCCATGGCTCCAATGCCTTCGACTTGCAAAGCTTTATCATCCCCTACCTTGATTTAGGATTTATAAGTGGAATCTAGAGTAGCAAATAGATATTCTTTGCCACTCATATGTTTTGAGCAACCAGTATCCAGAATCCATGTGTCATTTAGATTCTGTTTTGATTTTCCATATGATAGAAAATATTAGAGGTATCATCTTCTTCTCCATAATTTCCATATTGACTGCTACTACTCTGAGAAGTTTTTGACCAACAATCGTGACCAAGGTGACCTAGCTTGCCACAGTTAAAAAAAGTTATTGTCACTTCCTCGTCCTTGATTTCCACTTCATCCTAGATTTCCTCCTCGACTTTGGTTTCCACCTCTGTTTTGATTGCCTCCTCTATTGAAATTGCCTCCTCTGTTCTGATTGCCACCTCTGTAGTTGCCTCTACCTCTACCACTTCTCTGGCCTCTACCTTGACATCTTCCACGTCCTCTACCAGTATTTTAATTAGATGTGGAGGATTTATCATCGCCTCCATGGATGATTAAAGGATATTCATGTAACCTCTATTCATGAGATATTAATGACCCTATTAATGCATCAAATGTTAAAGTGGAAATATATTTTGACTCTTCTATGATTATGACTATGTAATTACATATTTGAATAAGTGTTTATAACACTTTCTTTACAATTGTTTCAGGCTTAATTTCTTTGCCAAGAGTAACCATTTTATCAACTACTACCTTGACTCTGACATAGTAGTCACCAACTTTTTCATCTTCTTTCATTTTGAGATTTTCAAAATCTCGTTTTAGTGTTTGAAGCCTTACTTGCTTCACTTGATCACTTCCCTGGAATCCATCTTTCAAAGCTTTCCATGCACTTGTGCAATTATAAAAGTGGCAACTCTAGGGAATATATTTTTCTCCAATGTTGCTTGGAGATGATAAAGAGTAAAAGAGTTGCTCTTTTGTGCTTATTTATTTGTTTTCTTATTTGTGGCACTTAATGTTGTCCAGTCTATGGGTTCGGTCTAACATTCTTCAATTATGTCCCACAATACTTTTCCTATGAGCAAAGTCTGTATTTTGATATACCAATACTCATAGTCATACCCGTTGAACTCTAGAATTGGTAGATTGTTATGTGAGGCCATAATTACTAAAACACTTTTTTTATTTCTCAATTATAATAAAGCACTCTACTTTTTCAAAGAAGGAAGAAGTAAGAAGGAAGAAATAAGAAGAAAGAAGAGATTACAAACTTAAGTCAAATCTGACTTGATTCACTCTATCACTGATGGCTTGTTCCTCTTGCTGTGGTGCTCCTATTTCTTGAGTCACGAAATTGTCTACTACTTCTTCATCGTCACTGATCAATATTATATCTAGTGATATTGGTTCTAGGATTTCCATTGAATTACTATAATGAGTATATTCATATTCTTGAGGTGCAATTTCTATGGATTCAGATTTCTCAAATCTACTCCCAAATGAATTGTCTTCAGAGTCTGCCTCATACCCTGAATCTGGATGTCTCTGATGTGAGATTACTGTATTTTACAACTGACTAAACACAGTATGAAGCCCATAAGTTCTCATTTTTTCATCTAAGTTTTCAGCATTCTCTCTTACTAAAAGTGCACAAAGTGCATGATAACATCTTGTGGAGTGAATCATGAATTTTTCCCTTCAATATGTCTCTTTTACAAAATTTTAGTCCTCAAAGTTTTGCCTCCCTCAGACTTTAAGAAAGAAATATCTAAAGCCCTTTAGGTATTTTACACAATATTCTATCACCTTTTAAGCCTTTTAGTCACAATTTTGCAATTTTTATTCTGCTTACATAAATTGCCTCTTAGGGAATGTCCCTTGTTTTTTAAATATATTATAAAAAAATATCTATATTTGTATTTAATAAAATATATATATTTGCTTTAAAAAAATAAAAATTTTAAAAAACAATTATTATTTAATTTTTTATTAAATATAAAGATATCTATTTTTTAATATAATATAATAATAAACTTTATATAAAAAAAGAACAAATTAATAAAAAAAATAATTTAGACAACGTAGGAGTCGAACCCACAACTCTTATCTTCCAAGCGAAGCCTCCTAGCCAAATCGGTTACAACTGCAGATGGAACCTAAGCAACATACGCTACTATTTCAAGATAATCAGGTAGATTTTATACAAAAAAAAATTAACTTGCAAAATCGTCGAGTTTCGAACCCACGACCTCCTAGAGGGCATGCGACTTAAGGATGGTTCCTTGAGATAGTCGAGTTGCATGGCCTAACGGGGAGGCAATGAAGGCTTGCCTTCTTTATCTCATCGTGGCCACATATAATAAAAAAAATATTCAGGGACTTTAGTCCCACATGCGCTATGCAAAAAAGTGTGAAGCTTTTAAAAGCCTCAAAATGCCCCTACTCAATCGATTACCTTTGGGTAATCAGTGACCACCATTTTGCCTCTTACTTGAGCCTATCACTACATGCCACATAATCGTTACCCTTTGTCCACCACATCACTTGCCATGTAGCCTATCTACCATATCACATCTCTACTCTGGTATGCATGTCTGCCTTCGTCTACTTGCCATGTGTTAGATTTGATGTCTGCTCACCATGTGTCACCTTATGGTTAGCTCCTTGATTCTTGTGCTCTCTATGGGCCTTTCTCGACCTCATATCGATTCACATGTTGTGGGCCTATTGACCTTGATCTATGGGCTCCTTGACCTCCTCGAGATCCATGCCTCACTTGTGGGCTTCCTAGACCACCTCGGGATCTATGTACACCTGTAGATCTCCTCAGGCTCTGCTCATCACTAGCCTTTTGACCTTAGATCTAGCTCTAATACCAAATATAGCAATCATGAATATTAGAAGCACTTATATTATTAACTAGGATTACATTCTACTTAATTGAAAGATTACAAATTTTAAATAGGAGAATTACTAACAATAACCTAGAAAGCTTAGGAGGAATAATAGGGAAGAAGGAAAATAGGGAGGAAAGGAAAAATGAAGTTAGGAGTCAAACTCCCTATCGTCCATGTCGTCCAATCGTGCTGACTCACTTGTCGTCCAAGGAGGTAAAAGGGTAAGGTCCAAATATTACAGTGGTAAAACAAAAAATTTACCTTTTTTACCCTTTTAACTTCCAACATCATTCACTTAATAAGGAGAGAGTTTCTATTTGTTTTAAAAATATACATAATGTTTACATCATATGATAAATGTAGTGATCCTTTCAAGTGATTTCAATGGTTCCATGTTTAGTGACTTTTAAATAGTCTAAGTGGAAAACTTATAGTACCAAGAAGGAGAAACTTGATGTTTTGAACCATTTTTCTAAACCTTGAAAATATTTGGAATGGTACTTTATTAGCCATAGATTGGTCAAAACAGCTATAAAATTTTCAACCATAGTTAAATTTTAAATGAAATAATTATCATTACTAAGATTGTGGGATTAGACAATCTTAGAAACACAACCTAAGGTTGTGGGCAGGACAACCTTGATTGAAAATCAGAATTGTGGGTAGGCAATCTGATGGAACAAACAATAATGATGATATTACTAGAAGGCGAACATCATGGAATAGGGATCTAACTGTATTTATGATGGGAAAAAGGGTAAGAATTAGAGGTAACGAAGAGTTGTATGGGCATCTCTTCTAGGTTATCCTTGCTAGTGATGAGTGATAACTTGTGTTAGACTAGGGAAACTGACAACATGATGGTATGACATATCATGTTGGTTAATCTGCATAAGTCATCAGGTGGTTACCAGGGTATTGGTAAGACCCTAGTCGATGCTCCATAAAGAATGGTTGATCAACTAGCTCGATCATGTATGCGTTAAACCTTACATAAATTTTGCATAAGATGATAATTCATGCATTCATGTAAATACACGTGAAAATTATGCATCACACCTCTAGGTGTTATGGGCCCTAGAGGAAAATAAACCCACTACCTGAAATTGGAGTCTTGAGAAGAAAATGAAGTTCAAAATAGATGACAATTTGAGATCTAGCCAGTATCGGTCTCATGAGTATTTCAAATACAGTGGAATGAAACTCATGAAGATGAAGTAGACATGCTCATACTAGAAAAATAATAAAAAAATGAATAGTTAATTTTTTTTTAATGAGATTTTGATGTTAGACTACCAGGTGGGAATAATTGGTGTGAATTGATAACCAAGTGGCTTGACTTGGGGTGTTACATAGTAGTACCCCATCCACAAAAGCTTTTTAGCATTATAATTATCACTAAAATGGCCTTCACATGGACCTTAATGAGCCTCACTAAGAGCAAGTTTGGCTTCATCGAAGTTAAGGCATCATAAAAGGATACATTCAAAAGAATGTTGATACAAAGTATTGCCAATTATAATGAATTGAAATGCTCTATTACATAAAATTCTACATTTATTACGATCTAAACCATTAAGAATCAAACCATCCTTAATGATGCTAAATATGTCAATATAGAATACCTCAAGCTTTGATGGTCAAAACATATAATAAAACAAGACTAGAACTAAGCAATGTAGGCTTACAAAATTGATAAATGATAATAAATGTCTGACATGCATAACACACAAAACTAACCCATCTAAGAAGACATTATTTTTGATAATATCTTCATGATCTATATCATAAAGAGTATCTTCTTTCACATATTCTCTAGGGTCACAACTAACGCAAGATACCTTAAGGTTATGGTATTGCAGAATAAATAAGGAGAAGGAAGAGTCTCTTCCACTTCATTCAACTCCAAACCTTAATGATCCTTAAAAAATCAAGAAGAGGACTATCATTGATAGGATTGACTTGGTCTTGATTGATCTTGAGACCTGCAAGTTTTAAAATATTGGTATATATTAATATTTTCCAATGTTCAATATGTCCAATATTTTGAAGGACAATATTCATTAAGCATAAAGTGACTGATCATTCAACTACCTTATTGGTTGAATGGACAAGTGAATACCCATTCTATACTCAAGGTGAATGATTAAAGTTATCTCCATTTCACAAGATATTGTAAATTAATAATACCTAGTTGTACTAATTGTTTGTGATTGGTTGTGTGTCTTAGAATAAATAATTATTCTCTTAAGTTCTACTAGGATAGACATACTTGAATTTTCGCTCCTACATGATTCAGGTCAACTCTCAGTATAGTCTAGATCAAATTTTATGAGTTTTTGTAATCCAACGACTCTCAATGATCAACTTTACTATTTATACAAAGTTAATCCATGGAATAAATCAATCAGTTCTACTCTTTTATTCATATTTTATGTAATGCTTTGCATGTCTATTTTAGGAAACTCTAACATGGTACCAGAGCAGGATAGATTTTGCTACCATTCTCTCTTGAAGGTTCTAGGAGTTGGTTCATTGTATCCTTTGTTGAATTCTCCTTTTTTTGGGGGGTTCAAGTCTACAACAAGCTTGTATATATATTTTTTTTCAGCTACATATTTTAGATATATATAAATGGGTTATTCTGAATAATATTTGTCTTCTTCTCAAGAAAAAAAAAGGAAGGGAATATTCATTGTTTTTTAGTATAAATTTTTTATTCAAAAATATTACCCATTTTTCATAGATTTGTTCTTTTGCAAAAAAGATCATCTTCGTTGCCTTATCGTTGCTCTCAGATAAGCCCTATTGAGGTTCACAAATCATGCAATGAGCATCCAAAATTGGGCACCATCGTCATCCCTCGTGATGCCTCTATTCATTCCAATCAACTCCTATTTGATATCTCCACCATTGGAGATCTGAGCTACGTGCTCTTCGAGGCAAAATCTTGGTGCAAATAATTATATCTATCACTGTTGTTAGGAATGTCATCTTCGGTTGCACTGCATAACATTTAAAAAAAAAAAATTATCTCATGCACTGTAAAACCTGACGTCCTCTTCAGTTTCTCTTTGGTATTCTTAAAAGGAGTTTGCTTTTGCTAGATATACCTCCAGTTAGCACCGATCTCTCCTCTTCCCAATTGGCACTGTTTAAAATGGCTATCAAAAAAATTCTATTTATCTAATTTGGGCCCTCTTCCTTTGGCATTCCAATCATTATTTCTACTCAAGAAGCTTTGTTTTTTTTAATCTCTGCTTAGTTATCAACAGGCGATGTGTCACTTCAATTATTTTACTTAATACTTTTTGATAATATTTCATTAAGCATTCTTCCTAGGTAATTGGCATATTTGTTTTCCCTATTATGCCCCTTATATTATCTATCTCATCTACAGGTTCAAACTATTTCAAAAATCAAGATGTTGGGTCTAAAAATAAACAACGAAGGAGGAATAACCTTGTTTGAAGGCACCCAACTACATCTTTTTTTGACTGCACAACATAGATGAAGCAAAAATAAGAATACATTTTGAGGAGACTTTGCTTATGCCTCTTTTGTTAACAATTTCATTTGCAGGTTTTCCATAGGTAAAACATTGGGTCTATGATTGTGCAACACAGAGGAAACCCATTGAAGCAAATAATCCATACCAATCTTCGTTGTATATTTCATGGTGTACACCAATGAAATAAATATTACTTTTAATTAACATTTGTTTCATTGCAAGTGGACCTATTTCGTTTGGAAGAGAGGTATTTAAGAATCAAAATTTGGCTTACTTATGGTAAATTTATTTATGCAGAGGTCTCATCGTCGTTAACCACTAAAGAAGATTTTTTTAGGAGTGTCTTAATTCCTATTCGTGGTGCAACTTTGTCCTTGTCCTTTGGGACAGGAGCTGACCATGTCTTTCTATTTCTATCTAAATGCAAGGTGTCTTCTATGTTGTTAATGCAAAAGCATTATCATATCTATTTTCCTCCTCTCCTTCGATTAGACTTTTTTATAATGAGTTTTTTATAGTCCCTTTAATTTCGAAGGTGTAGCCTTATAAATAACCCTAATGTTTTATATTTATCTTAAGAAAATTTCTGATTTTTTTTCTCTAAGCCTTTATCTTTTACAAAGGCTATCTTCAAAAGGTGAAAAAGAGTCAATTGTAACTATAGTAAATACAAAGGTCTTTTTTGGAGGGGGGGTTAAAGGTGCTAATTATTGCACCATTTAGTATTGACTTTTGAAGGGGGGTTGTGTTTCTATCTTCTTTAATCTCTCATCTATATTTTTTTTTAGTGGCAATTCTATTTGCCACCTCTTGCTTTATTCTATTTTAAGAAAATTTTCATACTTATATCAACTAAAGGAAATATATTTGGATGATAAACTAATATGTGGTATTTCTTAGCCACTTGGTCATAAAATTCTTTTCATTTCAATTATTTTTTTAAAGATTTCCTTTTTAATTCAATACATCTGAAAATAAAGGATTCAATTATTTTCTTTAGAGCACTTCCAATATCACCTAAATTCCAAGTATTTCACTTCTCAAAAACTTATAGTTTCCCTCATGTAAGGGCGGGTTATTGAGAAATACAATATATTGGTTTGGTGGATTATCTTTGCATCAAAAGCCTAAGTTCCACATATCATTCCTCTTATTACTTATAGTTTCCCTCTCGTAAGGGAGGTTATTGAGAAGAATAAGTATAAATGTCTGGCCTAATATTATTGCTTCATTAGCCTAATTTAGTTATATCAAACTTCCTCATTTACTTATAGTTTTCCTCTTGTCAAGGCAGGTAAATTGAGGAGATTGGTAATTCTCTTAGGCTTTTGTTTCCTTATTTAAATCTACATTGTATTCTCTAAGATAATATACTTGAAGTTAAGGAAAAAATTATTGGTTCACTTCAAATTTCTTTGGCAAAATGAATACAATGAATATAATTGATCCTCTCACCCCTCATAACTATCATACATGGAAACTCAAAATATTAAATCTCATTTCTCAAAAAGGGCTCACACACCTTCTAGAAGAGAAGCAACCTGGATTTGAAAAAGAATATGAAATATTTGTTCATAAAGGAAAGATTTATAAAACAATGGGTATTATAAGCACTAATGTAAATGAAAGCTTATGGTTTCAAATTACTACGAGATACAAGGTAGATATTATTTCTTATTCAGAGGCACCCATATACTAAAATCTTGGATTAATTATGAAGATCAGAGATGCATTGCCCTACTCATCCAATAATTATTCAATCTCAGGAAAGAACTACTTAGTAATAGTTTGCATAAGATAACATGATCCTGACTTATCACTTCATTATTCTAACCTCCAGAGGCCACGACTAGGAAGTGCCAGGGTGATCATAGAGATACAACAAGATCAAATCGTCATCGACTCCAATAAATAACATCTACGATGACATCCAACTATTACATCACTCACTTCTCTTCAGCCTTGAATGTTGAGAGTAATCCTTGATCCACATATCTTGTATATCATATGTCATCCTATTTACTATTTTTCTTACTTTATTTTCTCGGGAGCCACATTAGGAACTCCCATTGCTTTGTATATGTCCTACTTTGCAGTCCTATTAACCTCTTTTGGTCAACGATGGACATTAATACAAATTCAAATTTAAATTAAAAGTATGGATTGTAAAACTCCTTATGAAAGTTGGGAGAAACTAAATAACTTATTTGGAAAAGTAGATCAAATAGGGTCAATGCAGCTAGAGGTAGAATTAACAACATTATCTCCTAAAGACTTCAACAATATTTTTGACTTTATCACCAAATTTAAATAAGTCCTCACTCAATACAAAGGTATTGGCAAGAATAAAATAGAAGAAGAATGCATCTATCTAATTCTTTCTAAATTAAATGGTGTATTTCAAATTTTTGCAACTACTTTTTTATCTACAAAAGATGTTCTTGGTGCAAGTTTTAAAATTCCCTCCTTAGAATAATTTTGTGATAGGCTAACTAGAGAAGAAACTAAACTTGCAAAGTAGGATACCTCTTCCTGTTCCTCAAAAGCCTTAGTAGCATCCACCTCTACTAAATAAAATTTCAAAAAGAAAGAAAGGAGTTCCATTACTTGTACTCACTGCAAAAATAATGGTCATTTTGTGAACAAATTTTGGAAAAGACTACAACAAATAGAGGTACCAATGAAGGATCAAAATATAGACACTAAGAAGCAGATAGAAAAAACCTTAAATGTTCAAGGCAAGACCACAAACACTTCATCAAAATACTAGATTCTAGATTCAGGAGCAACTCATCACATGACTTCCACAAATGAGTCGTGTACTTCAATATCCTTAATTTCAACATGTAGCATAGAAGTTGGAGACTCATCCTTTATTCCAGTTAAAGGAAAAGGTGACATATCCATTGATGGTTGTTATATCAATAATATTCTCTATGTTTCAAATATTGCAACAAATCTCCTCTTTGTCTATCATATTTGTACTTCTAGAAAGGGAAAAATAGTTCTCTTCTCACCATCAAGAATTGAGATAAGAGACCTTCAAGATCCCAACTCTCTCATAGAAAAAGGAGATATTGATCACAAAACTCACCTATTTCACTTTAGAGGATTTAAAAATTCAGAAGGGGCCTCTTGTTTTGTTGCACATAGAGATCTTGAAAGCAAAATTTGGCATGAAAGGTTTGGACATCTCAGTTATAACTACCAAAAGGAATTAAACACTCATAAGATGGTAATAAGGTTAACACAATTCTCTTCTATTGATGGAGTATTCCCTGGATGTGCTCTTGGAAAGCAACATCAAGATCCTTTCCACCCAAGTCGTTCTCTAAAAGATTCATCCCCTCTAGAGTTAATCCATAGTGACTTGATGGTCTTCCTAGAGCCTTTTTTCAAAGGATAAAAGTATGTTTTAACCTTCATTGATGATTTTTCCAGAATAACTTGGGTATACTTCCTAAAATACAAAAGTGATGTTCTATCCCACTTCAAAATCTTCAAATCCTTAGTTTAAAATCAGACCTCTTGCAAAATCAAGCAAATTCGTACAGATAATGGGGGTAATACTTCAGTAATGAGTTCTCAATTTTTTATCAAGTCATGGCATAATTCATCAACATTTTTTCTCCTATAATCCACAACAAAATTGCATTGCAGAGAGGAAAAACAAAACTATAAAAGAAATTTCAAAATGTATGCTCCACTCAAGAGATCATCTAAATTTTTTTTGGGTAGAAGCAATTAACTGTGCAAACTATATTTAAAACTGCATAGCTCATAAACCTCTTGGCCATTTGACTCCCGAGGAAGCATGGACTGGCTCAAAACCTAATGTCTCTTTATTTAATATTTTTGGATGTACTGCTTGGGTGCATATCCCAAAGAAGAAAAGGAAGGCTCTAGATAAGAAAAGAGAAAATCTCATCTTTGTTGGTTATTGTGAGGAAATGAAAGCATACAGGCTCCTTGATCCAACAACTCATGAGGTCTTTTTTCATAGGAATATCCATTTTGATAAAAAATTCCCTCATAAATATCCTCAACCATCCTCTTCCACCATTGGTTCTCTTGAGCCTTCTCCAATGTTAGAGCCTCAATATAATGAAGAACCAATTTTAGATTAGAGATTATTGATCAAGATGAGGAACCTATAACTCCAACTAAAAATCCAACCACTCCTACTACTCCTTCCACTATGCCAAAATGGGCCTGCACCATTTTTAAAGAAGCTGCTCCTTACATCGGAAATATTCCATCATCCAGATTAGGCAACTTCATAGGAATTGGTCTTGTCTGTCAGTACATTTCCACAAATCATCAATCCTTCAAAGAAGCAACTGATATTAAAGAATGGGATGATGTCATGGAGAATGAATTCTCTTCCTTAATAAAAAATAAAACCTGGGATTTATTTCCCCTACTTAAAGGGAGGAAATTAGTTCGTTGTAAATGGATTTACAAGACGAAATATAGACCTAATGGAGAAATTGATAAACACAAAGCCCGCTTGGTAGCCAAAGGTTTTTCTCAAGTTGAAGGGATTGATTATTCTAAAAAAATTACACCAGTTTCCAAAATGGATTCTGTTAGACTGGTTCTTGCTCTAGTTGCTTTCTAAAAGTGGCATGTCTTTCAAATGGATGTAAAAAGTGCTTTCTTACATGGGGACTTAAAGGAAGATATATTCATGGAACAACCTACTAGTTTCACTCAAGACTCCTCCCTTGTTTGTAGGCTAAGGAAGTCTCTCTATGGCCTCAAAAAAGATCCTAGAGCATGGTATAAAAAAATGGACTCCTTCCTTCTTTCATCAGGTTTTTCTCATTATGAGTCTAGTGTCACAGTCTACATTTGGAAAGATAAAAAAAAAATCACCATACTTGTTCTCTATGTTGATGAGCTACTACTCACTAGTAGTGACATCGCTCACATTCAAACTATCAAGGACTCCCTTTCTAAAAAAATTGAAATGGCTAATCTAGGTTTAGCTCATTACTTCCTTGGGATTCAAATAAATAAAACAAATGCAGGAATTTCATTGTGTCAACAAAAATACACTCTAGACCTTCTTCAAAGGTTTAATATGACAGATTGCAAATCTTCTCGTACACCTTTTTATTCTGGAGCCACTCTAAGTACTTCTTGCACATCCCCTCTATGTGATGCAACTCTATACCATCAGCTTGTAGGGAGTCTTTATACCTTACTCATACTCACCCAGATATCTCATATTTTGTTGGCTTGATATCCAGATTCTCACATCAACCTCATTTCAGTCATTGGCAAGCAACAAAAATAATCCTCAACTACTTGCAAGGAACTCCTCACTTAGGGCTCTTATATGAGGTAAATTCCATGGATATTATTTTTTACACAAATTTTGATTGGGAAGGTTCAGTAGAAGATAGATATTCAACTTCTGGATATATATTTTGTTTTGGTTCTTCACCAATTGCTTGGTTATGCAAAAAACAACAAGTAGTGGCCTTATCATCTATAGAGGTAGAATACAGGTGATAATTTTGGCAAGTCAAGAAGATCTTTGGCTTCATAAAATACTAAAAGAATTTATTTTTTCCCATGACAAACTTGTTACTCTTTGGTGTGATAATCAGAGCACAATTCATATTGCATGTAATACAATTGAGCATCAGTGCATAAAGCACATTGAGATTCACATGCACTTCATTTGGCAGCATATTCAGAGAGGGTAAATATACTTAGACTATATTCCCACTGAAAATCAAATTGCAGACATATTCACCAAGTCATTTCCTTCTTCACGTTACATTTAGTTGCGAGAGAAACTTGGGGTAAAGTAGCTGCATTAAAACATCAATATTTCTCCTCTCCTTTCTTATTATTGTTGTATTCTTTGGAGAATGGTTTTTTACCATGTGGTTTTTTTTATCATCTCACCTAAAGTATATATTGTACATGAGTACCTCATCAGGCCAAGTTACTAGGACTCGTTCATTTTTTCATGAGGACAATCTTCGCCATATGAAGACATACCTCTATCTTTATTTTTTTGAAATATGGTTTTTCCCAAGAGGTTTTTTCACCATATATATATTGTAAATGAGTACCTCATCAGGCCCTATTTTTGGTACTCATACTTTTTTTTTAATAAGGACAATCTTCACAAATTGAAGACATACCTCTTATTTTATTTTTTTTGATAAATGGTTTTTTCCCACGTGGCTTTTACCATATCGATAAATAAGATCATTGTACATGAGTACATCATCAGTCCCTATTGTCGGGACTCATTTGTATCATACACCCCTAGTATCACTTAAAGGGGGTGTTAGAATAAGTAATTATTCTCTTAAGTTCTACTAGGATAGACATACTTGAGTGTCCACTCCTCCATGAGTCAGGTGAAATCTCAATATAGTCTAGATCAGATTTGATGAGTTGTAATTCAACGACTCTCAATTATAAAATTTGCTATTTATACAAAGTTGATCAATGGAATAAATCAATTCGTTCTACTATTTTTTTCATGTTTTGTGTAATGCTTTGCATGTCTATTTTGGAAAATTCTAATATTGTGTCCCAAATCACAATTGTGTGTCATTATTTATAACCTTGATATGAGATAGAGTGTACCCCTATCCAATTGTACTGTATGATCTTGGATAGCTAAATTTATTTTTATATTTGGTTAATTTTCTAGCCATTACCACTATTTCTTCTTTCAAATCCTTGGTTAAGTCATATCTATTAAAAAGTATAATGAAGTCATTGCCATTATTACTTCTTTCGAATAGTTGAGTGTCTTTAAATGTACTTGATAAACTATTGAATGTATCATAGTTTATCACATAATTATTTGTATTATTGTAAGTATTCCTACCAATATTTAAATTAAAACAAAAAATATTAAAATTTATTGTATTATAATATAAGAAAAATTAATTTACATTAAAGAGAAAGTGATTGGTTCAAAATACTCAAATAAAATATTGCATGAAGTATATGAGTTGTGCAATTTACTAAGAGTGAAAGTTAAATTTTAGTTTATTGCAATTTATATTAAAAAAATAAAATATGTTAAATCTTGAATCTCAATAAAAAATCATCTAAGCATCATGATTTTCAACATGTAAAATATATTATAGTATTATAAAGACAAGTGCACACAACTTAAAAATTGTGGTGTCCTTGAAATTCAATTGGAGAGCCCATGCAATTGTGTAACATCAAACATTAATTTTAAAAGATAATGTTCTTGGGAATCTTTGGAAGAAAGAATATGCTTAGTGGAGAACATTTTTTTTTTGCAAAGATTGACATGACCATATGGAGAGACTAAAATAATACAAACAAGCCAAAGTCTAAGTAAAAAATTTCAAGGTTAGACTAAAATAATAAATAATGCTTACGTTTTGATCGCTTTCAAAGACTCTATTTCTCAAGGAGGAAGAGGCAAATGCAGGCATGGGAAAGGAAAATGAGGATGGTCAAACCATAGAAATGGAGAGACCAATTGTAATTTCCATTAGTAAGATGGAAGAGATGAAGTGAAGCACCAACAAGGAGGGTTCGATCAGAAAAAGCACATGTCAAAGGTCCAATGCTACTATTGCAAAAAAATTGGCCATTACATCTCATAGTGCACAAAGCAGATGGCCAAGGAGAACCAGCAGCAGGCCCACTACACTAATGAAGCCATAAATGCGGAAGGAGGAAACATGTCATTGACCTGCAGTATTGAGGAGGAGAGCCAGAAGAACATCTGGTATCTCGATAGTGGGTGCAACAATCACATGATGGGGAACAAGGAGATGTTCTCCCAACTAGATGAAATAGTCCAGTCCGAGGTGAATATGGGGAACAATAGCAAGGTTTTCGTGATGGGGAAAGGCAAGATCCTCATTTGCACCAGGCATGATGAACGAAAGCAAATTTGTGATGTATACTATGTGCCTAGGTTAAAGCACAACGTGCTAAGTGTGGGACAACTCGTGTAGAAGGGACACACTATCTAGTTCAAATATGAAACTTGCACCATCAGAGATAAAGCGCATGGGTAGATTGCAATGGTGTCCATGACGAAGAACAAGATGTTTCCATTGTAGATTCATAATGAGTCTTTGATGTCCCTAAGTGTAGTCGTGAAGGATGCTACCTGGTTGTGGCATATCAAGTTTGGTCACCTGAGTTTCAATGGCCTAAATTTGTTGCACAAGAAGCAAATGGTGAAGGGTTTACCCCTCATTGAGCATCAAAACCAAGTCTATGAAGGCTACGTAGTCGATAAGCAACATATGGATTTGTTCCCTTCTGGTCAGTCTTGGAGAGCATCACAGCCATTGGAGCTGGTGCACTCAAAAATTTACAGTCTGATGCAGACTAGCACATTTACCAATAACAAGTACTTCCTAACATTCATTGATGACTTTAGTTAGAATAACTGGGTCTATGCCATCAAGAAGAAGTCGAAGTATTTTGGCAAGTTCAAGGAGTTCAAGGCTTTAGTGGAGAAACAGAGTGGATACCAGGTCAAAACCCTAAGAACCGATGGTGGAGGAGAATACATATCCAACAAATTCTAGAATTTTTGCAAGGTGAATGGGATTTTGAGACAGCTCTCTGCCAAATACATGCCACAGTAGAATGTTGTAGCTGAGAGAAAGAACTGAACCATCATGGAGATGACACGCATCATGATGAAGGTAAAGGGTTTACCTCATGAGTTCTTGGCAGAGGTTGTAACCTATGCAGTCTATCTGCTAAACATGTATCCCACCAAAATCTTGAAGGACAAAATCCCTCAGGAGGCCTGGAGTGGTCAAAAGTCATGTGTGGCTCATTTGCATATTTTTGGGTGCATTGCATATGCACATGTTTTGAAAGAGAAGAAGAAGAAGCTAGATGATAGAGTAGAGAAGTGCATCTTCACAGGATACAATGAGGAAGCAAAAGCATACAGGCTATATAATTCTATGATGAATAAGCTCATCTTCAACCGCGATGTGAAGTTCCTAGAATATGAAGCCTAGAACTGGAACTCTAAGACTGGCCAGCCTGAGCCAATAGTTGTTGAGGTTGTTGACTTGGATGAAATTAGCATATTGCCACCTGTAACCTCAAGTAGCAGTAGCGATGCCAGCAACAGCATAGTCTCACCATCTTGGTCGCTTCCACTTCCAAGCAAAATCCTAAACTTGAGGACTCCAATGAAGATGAGGAGCTTGCAAGACATATAAAATGCAACCCGCAATCATGAAGATGAGGAATATTCTAACTTTGCCTTATTTACTGAGTGTGATCTAGTTGAGTTTGAAGAGGTAAGTCAGAATCAAAAGTGGGTGAAGGCGATGGATGAGGAGATAGAATCCATTGAGAAGAATGATACATGGTAGATAGCGGACCTTCCAACAGGGAAGAAGACCATTGGGGTCAAATGGGTGTATAATATGAAGTTCAACACCCAAGGTGAAGTTGATCGGCATAAGGCTAGATTGGTGGTGAAGGGCTACAAGTAGAAGTCAGGCATCGACTACCATGAAGTGTATGTACCTATAGCCCGACTTGACACAGTCAGGATGATCCTGGCATTAGCAACCCAGCAGGGTTGGAAGGTGTTCCAGATGGACGTCAAGTCAACCTTCCTCGATGATGTTCTAGAGAAAGAGGTCTACATAGACCAGCGAGATCAAAGGATAGAAGGGCAAGATACTCAAACTGAAGAAGACCTTGTATGGGTTGAAGCAAGTGCCTAGAGCATGGTACAGCTGGATTAATAACTATTTTCAAGAAAATGGGTTCGTAAAATGCCCATATGAGCATACCCTATGCTTGAAGATAAATGAAGAAGGGGATCTCATCATCGTCTGCCTCTATGTGGATGATTTAATTTACACTGGCAACAACAATGTCCTATTCGACCAGTTTAGAATAGCCATGAAGAAGGAGTTCGAGATGATAGATATGGGGCTGATGAAGTATTTTCTTGGCATCGAAGTTGACCAATCAATAGATGGCATCTTCATTTCTTAGGGTAAGTATGTGAAGAATGTCCTGAAGCGGTTCAAGATGGAGGACAACAAACTTGCCATCACACTTTTTTCCATAGGATTAAAGTTGAGCAAGTTGGACTCTGGGAGAAGCATCGATCCAACTTTGTTCAAGTGGCTATTTTGCAGTCTGATGTATCTGACTGCAACTCGGTCAGATCTGATGTTTGGGGTTAGTCTCATTAGTTGGTTTATGGAGACTCGAAAGGATCCACATTGGTAAGCTGGGAAGCACATCTTGCGTTATGTCAATGGGACATAGAACCATGGCATCTTCTATGTTAGGAAATACCAGTTGGAACTGGTGGGGTACATAGACAATGACTAGGCTGGTAGCACTGATGATCGAAAGAGCACTTATGGTTACACATTTTATCTTGGTTCGGGTGTAGTGTCATGGGCATACAAGAAGCAACCTATCATTGTGTTTTCTACTATTGAAGCAGAGTATATTGCCACCACGTCAGCTAAATGCCAGGAAGTTTGGCTACGAAGGGTTCTAGGTGAACTGAATCATCCTTCGGAGGGTGCAACAATAGTGTTCTATGAAAACAATTCCACCATTGCACTGTCAAAAGATCCAGTGTTCTATGGGCGAACGAAGCATATCGACATTCAGTATCACTTCATTAGAGAATTGGTGAAGTCGGGCAAGGTTCAGCTGTAGTTCTGCAGATCGAAGGAGCAGGTAGCTGACATTTTTACCAAGCCTTTGAAGGAGGAAGATTTTAGCAGGCTGCATGAGCAGCTAGGTGTCAAAGGGCTTGTGAGATCAGGTTTAAAGGAGGGTGTTGAAAATATTAAACCTGATGCTCATGAATGCTATCGCTCAAGCAAAAACCTGAAATCACCCACAAACTTTAGCAATTTCGAGAATCACTCACTTGAGGCAGTGACACTGGGCTTCCTGCCAAAACCCATGATCTGATGCTGCACGTGTTCTTTGTCCAATCAGAATTTACTTCCTTCGTACGACGGTTGGTGAGTGGCTCTTCTACCCAGCTATATAAACCTTATTTTTGTTTGTCATCCTAGAGGTGTGGAATGCAGAGAGAACAAGGGTGCAGAACAGTGGATGCAAATCAGCATCAAAAGGATATTTGAGCAGTTGTAGCCTCAAACAACAATTTTCGGAGTGCTCCTATGGTTTTAGTTTGTAGATGTTTGTAAACCCTCTATAGAGGTTCGAATGTAATTTATCCGCCGTTATAAATAAAATCTAGTTTTATTTATTTGTGTACTCTGCATCTCCAAAACCTTTGGTTTGCCATATTTCATTCTCATTAAATGAGCAAGTCTGAAATTTCCGAATGCTGAGAACAAATTTTGACCTTTCCTCCATATCACTCGTTTGGATTCATTTTTCTCTTTTGGCGCTCACGATTTGAGTGATATTCGACTCCTTCAAGCTTTACCACTCACATGCATTACTTTTCGTCTTTTATGCCTTTGTCTTATTGTGGTTTGTCCTTTCGTCTCATTCAAACTTCCCTCCATCGCTCGTTATTCCTATTTGCCTTTAGCGCACATGATAATAGCGATTCGTGTCTTTTAGTTGTTTTGTCTTATTCCTTTACCCTCCATCGCTCGCTATGCATGAAAATTCCCTTTAGCGCTTATTATTTGAGCGATTCGCGTCTCTTTGACCAAAGACTAGCGATTTAGGGCATGTGAGGTTTTGTCCTTATCCCTAGTTCGTCCTTTCTTGCCTTTCCCTCCGTCGCTTGCGTTGCGCAAACTATCTTTTCACCCTTAGTCAGCGATTTGGAGGTTGCCAAAACACTTAGAATTATTTTTTATTTTCGTCGAAGCTCCTACTTCCCTCCGTCGCTCGCTCGTGAGAGATTTCCTCTCCATCGCTGCCGTGCGACAGCGATTTCGGGAGTGGAGAGAATTCCGTTCTCTCCGTCGCTCGTAAAACCAACTTTTTCCCTTCGTCGCTGCATTCCTTAGCGATTTGCAGCTCAAACCTTTTATCCTCCATTTCGCCGGTGCTAGTGAGGTTTTTCCCGACATCGCTCCAAGCGAGAGCGATCGAGGAAATTCAGATTTAATTTCTTCATAGTATACAATTAGTTAGTTTCATGCCTTTTTGTATATTGAAATGTAAGGAGACCACTTTTATCGGCAACAGGAGGTCCAGACAGATGCAAGACAAAGCCCCATCTTTAAGCTATATTTCTTTCTCAAAATTTGTGTTTTTAATAAAATATTCATGTGATAAATTTTTATTCCACTATGTAATTGTCTTTTTCAGTTTATGCTTATGAACTAGAGGGTGATTATACCTCTGACAATATTTTCTGAAGTTCTTTAGTCCAGTCGCCTAGAGCTCGAAGGTGGACGCTTAAATAGCTGTCTCCTGGAGCTGAGGTGATAGAGAACGGATGCCTGGAAGATCATCTCATAATTAGATTTAGCATTATACAGCGCAAAATCTTGTCATGAATATCCATCCACAGACAAAATCATTTTCACCTTTTGAATATTCCCAGACAAAATCATTTCACCTTTTGAAGGCACTGTGAATTCATTTATCAGTACAGTACAATAGCTCATAGATTTATCAATAATCAAAACTCAATTTCGTTGAAATTCCAGTAAGTATTATTTGGAACAGTTGATGTGTTATATATAATCATACATGTTCCTCGAAACATCATGTATCTTTAATGTATATTTTTTGAAAGCATGTTACATACTAACGAACCCATTTTGGCTTCCTTTGTTTTCTCTTAATCCAGGGGAATCCTAGAAGTCTTAATAGAATCCTAGAAGTTTTAATGCAAGATCGAATATGTTTGCCTTCCAAGTTCTTTAACATGGTTATATAATGTTTTAGATTGCACTTGGACTGAGATCGATGACTGCCAGCGAGCAATACAAAGAAGAGCCAATTTTGGTCTAATAATTCAACTGTTCTCCTGAACCTAAAAAGGGTTGGAGCAACACATGTTAGAAATCATTGGGGCTAGTGCATGAATGGAGCACATGCGGAGTGACCTGTTAGAAAATGACACCCATGTGGCTGGCAAGCACGTTTAGATTAAGTGGACCCCATTCACCGAATATTTTATTTGTCTTCATCCATAGCTGTTTTAGAGGGATTAAAGAAAACATATAAAGGGAAAAATAAAAAGAATTCGATTGCTGCTTCAAGAAATATTTCAAAGATACCTAGTAAATATATAATTTTTCATTAAATGCTTTTCAACCAATATTCCAAAGATGTATAGGAAATGTATTTTTTTATTTTTTATTTTTCTGCTATATTGTTATTATTTTATTTCTTTTTGACGTCAAAAACCAAAGGGTTTAAAACTAGGGTATTTCAAAATTGCTTTTGCAACTTGTCATACCTTATAATATATTTTAAATTATGGATCATCTTCTTTATAATAAAGGTTATTAATTCATATATATATATATATATATATATATATATAAAAAAAAAAAAAAATATATATATAAATAAATAAATAAATAAATAAATAAATAAATAAAGTGTTGTCATCTATACATGGTAAAAAATAATGTTCGTGGAAGAAATTTTGGGTAGTTCCAACACCCTTCTTTACACCAATTTTTTTATCATAACTAATAATTATATTTAATTAAAATAATACATATTACAAAAAAGAGTTGTAAAAATCACGGCTCGGGGTGTTAGCCACCCAAACGATCAATTTTGTAAATATGAGGTCTGAGGCCAAAATAAAAACCAAGTCTTAAAAGAATGAATAAACAATAAAACTAGGCAAAGGGTTGAGCCCTACTCTGGCCACTAATAGAACAACCTGAGGCTAGAAAATATCGCCTCCTCAACCTGATACACCAAAACAAATGGATCTTGAGGTAGAGGGAGATTAGGAAAATCCCTGTTAATAGTGCATGAAGCCTCATGCTATTACTTGATAAGATTTATCAAATGCACAAATGCATGAATCAACTTGGAAGCCTAAAAATAAATTTGAACAATAACAATAAAAAATGCCATAATTTGTTTATGCATGAAAAACAACTAGAAATTGAATCTTTAGAATAGACAACAATATTCCTAGCTTTCCAAAGTTGAAATAAAATAATAACATGAATTAAATTCCATAAAGCAACAATATAAGCAGGCCAACAACTATTATCTCCAAAAAATATAATTTGTCATCTAAAGAATTCAGGTTGAAATGACTTGAACAATGACTGAATGCAAGACCAGGCATATTGAGAATGAGGGTATAACCAAATAGATGTTTAAAAGTATTAAAATGACCACAATTTGAACACTTAGAGTTAGGAAGACCAACCCTATTGAACCTCTCTCCCATAGAAAGACCTTGATAAATAAGAGACCAGAGAAAAAAATATAATCTTGGGTTTAAGGTTAAACTATCAAATATTATTTAAATAAGCAATCCAAGTATAGGAGGTAGAGTGAGTAAGCCATATCTCAATAAGTATGTTAACATAAGGGAAAACAGGACTAAGAAGTTGATAAAACAATGAAAAAGAGTAGTTATTGAAAGAAATATCTACATTCCAACACCAATACCTCCACCAAGCACTCGCGAGTTGAAGGTCGAGCTTATGAATCATGATATTAGACATAAGCTCTTGAATTTTAAGAATAGAAGGAATATCTAAATTTTGCATATTAAATTTCTATTTGATATCAGGTCAAGGAATCCAGTCTCGAGAGTGGACTCAATATTTAATAAAGCAGATGCCCTTATAAAACAACCTCAATGCTTTAATCCTTGGTATATGAGTAAGAAGAACTGAAGAGTCAAACAAAATTAAGAGACCACAATATATTATGATAATTAAACAAAATACCATTACAAACACCATCACCAATCTAGCGAATATGAGGTTTCACTACCTCAAAAACCCACCAAATACTTTTAATAACAAAGGAAAAATGAATCTTTACTGGAGCAAAAGTAATGATGAGAGTATGAAGGTCAATATTAACCCGAGTTTTGCACCCATAACGTAGCCCTAAATAAATACAATGGTGAATCAAAACCTTCTAGGCTTCTAAGCCTTCAATATCTTTAACCACCCACTTAGCAAACAAATAAATGATTTACCTGTAAACTCCAATGATGTCCACCCCATACTTATTAGTAGGTATGCAATAGATATCCTAAGCAACTTGATAAACACCACATGAATTATTCTCCTTAGCCCAAATAAAATCCCTAAAGAGCTTGGCCAACTTATTATAATAATTCTTAGAACGGTCCCAACAGGAGGAGGAATAAACATGGGAAGTAGCAAGAATATTTGTGCAAACCTAAAACTTACTAGCAAGAGAATGGGGATTTGAAGCCCAATAGGAAATATTCTTTTCAATTCTATCATTGAAATACTACTATATTTTTTAGGGTGAGTTGTCAAAATCATAGCAGATTCCTAAGAACTTAAAACGCTCCTCCCTTTGAAGCCAATGCCATGAAAATTTTCTTAGTCAAGCAAGTACAGAAGAAGAAGCAATATGAAAACAAAGAAACTTAGACCATTGGATGTGGAACCCGAGGCCTTACAAAAAATTTCTAAATAAACTAAAGTTTTTGAAATTAAAATCTCGTCCTCATTGATAGTGAAAAAGAATCATCCGCAAAGTGCACATTAATAAGTTGGGTGTATATGTTAAGCAAAAGAATACCTTTGATCAACTTCTTAGATGCTTGATTGGTAAAAAAATAACCAAAAGCTTTAGCAACAAGGATGTAAAGGGAGGGGGCCAAAGGACAACCATGGTGAATAGAATGAAATAAACCAAAATACTCTAACCTATGTTCATTGAGAGTAATATAAACTAAAGCATCAACAAATAACATTACTGAGAACCCTACTAAAAAATAAGCCAAAGCTGAGAGCTTGAAGCATGGTGAGAATAAAAGGGCACTTACTATCATCATAAGCTTTCTCAAAATCTGTTAGAATTTTCCAAAATAGACATGCAAAGCATTACACAAAATATGAAGAAAGAGTAGAATTGATTGATTATTCCATGGATCAACTTTGTATAAATAACAAAGTTGATCATTGAGAGCCGTTGGATTACAACAACTCATCAAATATGATCTAGACTATAACTGAGAGTTTACCTAACTCATGAAGGAGTGGAAACTCAAGTAAATCTATCCTAGTAGAACTTAACAGAATAATTACTTATTCTAACACCCCCTTAAGTGATACTAGGGATGTATTGTACAAATGAGTTCCGACAATAAAACCTGAGGTGCTTATGTACAATGGTTTCATTTTGAGTAGATGATAAAAACCCATGGAAAAAACCATCTATCAAAAAGAAAAAAAGAAAGAGACATGTCTTCGGTTTGCGAAGAGGAACTTCAAAATTTTGAGAATATTGAAAGTTAATTGGCATCTGATTTTCGTCAGGCTGCCGACAAAGATTCCCATTTTTTAAATTAAACCTTGTGCAGAATTGAAGTTTCCACTGTTGTACTCCAAGATCGTATTGTATTCTAATCCTGAATTTGTAGAAGGAAATAATTTATTGTTATTCTATCCCACCGCATAATATATCGTGGAAGCAACGTCAAATAACTCCAGGGAACTGTATCATTATTATGAATTCATTGTTGGAAGGGAGGACAGTCAGTATTCGCTGTAGACTTATTTGAATAATATAATGTAGAAGGCTTCTACGTTGAAGCTTCTCAGCTTGAATATATTGAATATTTATTATTCGATTCTCATTATCGAAGTCTTTTATTATTGAGATTCCGATCAACCGCAGACAGAAAATGCCGCAGCATAAACGACATGATTCGACCTACTTTGCTGTATTCCTTCCCGAATATTGTTCCATAGATTTTCCGATGGGAAGAAATTAAATTTTGGCTGGTTGGCATGTCTTATTCTTTTGAAAAACGGTCGTATATAAGTTCTTAAAATAAAAATTGAAGGTGCAAATTGGTGAGAAGGAATGATAATTTCAACAACGGAATAGTTAATGCTCTCCGATTCGCATCGTACTCCATAATTAATGGATTTAAGGCAGAAACATGTAAGACATAATAAATTCGTAATAATAGTCAATCACTTGTCCACAGAAACACGTACATCGTACTCCATAATTAATGAAATTAAGACACAAACAGATAAGACATAATAAATTCATAAAATAGTCAATTACTTGTACATAAAAACATGTACATCGTACTCCATAATTAATGAATTTACGTTAATGCGTATGTTTTCCGTTTCAACATTAGGTTAAGTTGATGCAAATTTTTTAGTCATGCAAGTCGTTGAGGAGTAGATAAGCTTAACCATTGTCATCATTATTTAAATAACATTATTTTATTTATAAAAAATATATAAATAATAAAAAATAATATTTAAGTTTTACTAGGCAATAAATTGAATATATATATATATATATATATATATATCATAATATTGAGTATTGGATAAAGTTTATAGCAAGTGAGGTTGGTTGGTTAGTTTATATGGATGTTGAGATTTTTAAAGTTAAATTATGTTTAATTAAAATATTATTATATTAAAAAATTATAATAAAAATATTGTAATTTAAAAAATAGTATAAATTGAATATGTTAGTAATAAAAATATAGATAAATATAAACTAAGGTAAATATAAATAAATATAAACTAATTTAAATTAAGGAAATGTTGAACTATATCTATGACACAACAAAGTTTAAATTTCTAATTTGTAATGAACTTTTCGTAACATTTTTTTAATTATAATTTTACATTAAGGTTTGTTGAAATAATGTAATATAGAAGTAATGATGGTATTTGTGATATATAAGTTTATAATGTGGTTTTTAAAGATGATGTAATATGGGTGAGATTGTTCAACCTCGCATGATTTTATAATATATAAATTAAATTAAATAGCTTAATAGCATTGGCTATGTAAAATAAAGATAAAAAATAAAATAATTTATTAATCTTGGTGATTTGTATATTTAAACTTAAGCATGATTCCAATTTTGTATAGTCATAGAATATGTTATATATTTTAATGATATTTTATGTTTGGATACCTTTGAGATCAAATAAGATATAAAAGTTAAACATCATCATGTATTTTGTTATGTGTTTTTGTGTGAAATCCATTCTATATTATTTAAAATTATTGTTAACACCAATATTAAAATTATTACCCTATAAAATCTATGTTTGGTTGCATTCTAATTAATTTATTAACAAATATTAGACATTTATATTAAGGTCGTGTTGATTATTATTTTTGTAATAAGGGATAAAGAGGGATAGTAGACATAAAGTTGACTACATAAAATTTCATTATTATAATTTTTTGTTACTATTAAGAAATGAGGATTTTGAAAGGAACTCTTCAACCTTTTACATCAACTCCAACCACAAGGACGAGAACCAACCAAAAATAACAACATCATAAAGTTGAATACAACCATCCGATATAGTGGAAAGGAACAAAAAGAGACTAAGTCAATCAAACAAAGAAAGACAACTAAAATAGAAGGAGAGAAAACCAAATAAGGTATAGAGGAAAGAACCGAGCTATCTCTTGAACACAAAGTCCACCTCTTCGATAACTTCTCCCACCATCTAAGTCACTTCCTCTGTATAGTCAACTATAATTTTTTAGCAAACCCAAAATAACATGTTGTTTTATCTCCACCATCTTCATATTATGAACGATGATACTCTTTTATTTGAAAACAACATCAGAGACATCAACCTCCTTCATCGATTTATCCTTTTGAACATCTTTGGGAAAAATATCAGAATAAGAATGAAGAATAACGGAGTCAAAATTATCCCTAATGGTCTTCTTACCTAGAAGACGCTTAGACTTCCTTGTAACACCTCCTTCATCAACATTGGAGGACATCAGCACTCCACCCAATTTAGCGCTGACTTGAGCATCCTTGAGAGGGAGTTTTAAAAAGTCAATTCTTGAGCCTTTACAATGAGAAGGCTTCCCCCTTACTCCTATGGTCGAAACATGATTTTTTTTAGAAATTTTATCTTCGCTAGAGTCCATTGTAACAAACTAGGTCTAACTACTCACCTGACTTCCTAGTAAAAAGAACAATAAAAAAACCAATATATATTTTTTCAAAATTTTTACTACATTGCCTAAAATATTTTCCTACTTTACCAAGTTTGGTTTCAAGCTATCAATATTTTGGATCATCCATTGATTCTTATTTGTATTTATAAAAAATATAGTATACAACATACCACTTTTGGGTTCAAGACTATTTCAACTAGTCTCCCAAGTGGACAAGATCAACCAAATCCCATTGACATGCCATTCAGTGGTCATAAATATTCCTATTTATCATTCACATATTCTAGTATAAGGATCGAACCACAATGAGGGTTGTCCTCTAGGGCCCATAACACCTAGAGGGGAACACTTATTATCCTTTACCTTATCACATTGTACCTTCAACTATCTATTCAACTTGTTTAAACTCAGTATAGAAGAGGTTAGCATATTTATGCCTTAGTGACTAACGTATGGTTCCCTTGTCCTAGAGGTAGTTAATGTTATGTAAATACCTTGAACAAGGACTTCATCACACATACCCATCACAACTAACAGTGGTATATCCCATACCAAACCCTGTGGCCAATCTACAAAAGTTTGACGAGTATGGTATTTATAACAATGCTTTTTGAGTACAACCTGGAAAATATTTCCTATACCACATTCTCTTCCTGACTTGATCGAGTCTTTCTTTATAGACCAATTCCATTAGTCGTCAACTATCCTGAATCTTGTTAAGTGCATACTCATACCTCAACATCTTTGGATTATTATTTGAGTTATTCTTGGGTCAAAGCTTCCTAAGAGTTCCATGGTTATATCACTAATATACCTTTCCAAAATAAGCATTTAAAATAACTTGAGTAGGTAATTATTTCTTTTAAAATAACAATTACAAATATAAAGGAGAAATACACTTAAAGGTAGTTTTCTAGTCAAAACCAAATTATCCTTATTTTTCATGGAATTATTATGATTCTAAAATTTAGATTTTCTCTCTAAATAAATACATGTTTAATGTTTCTCTAAAGATAATTTTGAGCACATTTGCTCACTATCTAGTTTAACTCTTCCACACTTAACAAAGAAGACTTCTAACATAAGTCTAATTTCTTCTTAATAAATAGGTTTGGATAGTTATCCCATAAATTCCACCACCATATTGATTTTTGCACTCTAAATATTCTTTGAAAAAAACAATGGTAATATTTTGGTTGGCTCCCATTCACGATGACACTAACCAGTCCTTCATGAAATAATTTTAACAACATTCACTAGGCAACCTATATCTTCTTTGCTACATTATTTACTCTTAAGAAATACCAAATGACTTTCGAAGTTCACCCATTAATAAAAAAATTAAACTATGGTTTATTTAATTTGATAATTAAATAAGACTTCAAAAAGTAAAGCTTGGAAGAAGTTCAAAAAATAGAATACATTTACAACATGATTTTTCAAACATAATCACATAAACCAGCTATCCCATATTTTCACATCACGACTTTCAATACACAGTAGAATTCTTTAGATCAAATATACAAGAGGGCTTCACCCCTAATTTCATTTCTTACATGGAAGAGATTCATTCCTTTCTAAATTTTAACACTGTCATCTAAATACAGCTTAGACCACCCATTATATCAGATGCTAATCTATAGACGATTGGATATCTACCAAGGTTCCTATCAAACAAACTCCATCCCACAACTGCTGCTATTTTAGTTCTTCGATAATTAATTTTCCAACTAAGTTATGAATTACAGTTCTTTATCCTTGAGTTCTCAGCACTGTCAGACCCATGAATGCTCAACATATTTGGTTCATAGATTACTCACGATGTTGACTATTCACTTGTAATCTATAAATCACAAAAAGTATCCATGCAGCACCGACAGATATCACATATGGATCATGATATGATCATGCAACTATTATGCATACATGCAATGATAGACAAACACATAAACATACTGAAGTTTGACAAATCTCCTTGGTTGAGACTTACTCAAGAATTTCCAATTTATTTTATCTATTTTACAATAATAGATTACCTATTCTTCTCAAATAGAAATTCCACATCACCTATCCATTACAAGTTCAGTTGTTTCTATGTACTAAAGGAAACAAGAATTATTAATTTATTTTATTTCATTTCTCAAAGAACAAATTCACTCACAACATCATGACAACATTTACCAATATTCTTATACTTTAAGAATGCATATTCACACAACAACAAACAACACTTTCCACTATTACATTGCTTTTAGTACAAATCCACACAATAGCAAAGAAGTATATTCAAATATAACATTGTTTTCAGATAATAAGTAACTTAATAGTATGACATTAATTTTCTAACATACCATTACCTTCAATTACGAAATATTATATCATCATGGCAATATTTTTAATTAAATATTTCTTCTCATATTCAAAATAATATATCTCTTTTCACAGACCATAACACAGGTAGTTTAGCAGTTTTCATTTTCAACACATCAAATGAAAATAGACACACATAAAAGAAACATTATGGATGTCTCCAGCACAATGAAGTCATTAGAATAACCAACCTGTATTCCATGATTCCCAACCAATAAAGTTCGTTGTTCTCTGAATCATTTTTGTTCCTCTCATGTCTTGCCACGGATGCAAATGTTCTTATCTGCAACGCGCTTCTTACTAACTCCCTCCTTTTTTTTCCTACTACCTCGCAAAAAATTTCTCCCCAAAAATCAATAAGTTAATTTCCTCTTATCTCTTTCGTTGTTCCAGATTGCCAAACCATTTATTCCTCAACCTCATGCTCTTAATATTCTATCATGGCATTTCCACTATTCATGGCATTTTGCCATAGGTATTAACAACATAGGAGCTGTGTCCCACTTGCACAAAAATTTAACGAACTTTAATTTTTCGACTATCAACTAATCTTTAATATTGTAAATAAATCAACAACAATAATAATATGAGCTATTTTGCACATACTTCAAACAAAGCAAGATTTTAGATATGCTAAAGGTCCAACACATAAGAAGTTTTGACCACCATTCAATGCACGTCATCCACCATCATGACTATAAATGAAGGGTATCACTTTCTTCTACATAATAATCTAACACTGTAATTCTATAATATGAAATGTAAAGGAGTACACAACAAGCCATTACTCAATTGTACAAGGTTTCTCTTATTTTTTTTAAAAGATATTAAAATAATTATTTAATTTTATATTCTCTATTCCTTGATAAAATTACCTTTCCATAAAATCATGAAGGGATAAAGAATTTTTTTTTTAAAGCTTCACTCCAGAAAATCAAGGGTGGCTCCTACGATTAAGACATCTTCATTGCCACCTCTAATAATACAATATTTATTTTTTAAAATAATAGAGCATTCCAAATATTAGACATACACGCACACGTCTAAATAAGCAAACAAACACATGCCTTTCCAAACTAGTGGCTCCCATCATCATTACCACCATAAAATATTTCTCATTCGTTACCAACAAGTAATATTCAAACCAATTTAAAACATGTAGAGTTGCAATTTACAATGCACCTAAATGATATGCAAACACAAGTTTTCATGTGCTCGCGAGCTGAATCATCACTTCCATTTCTTACATTTTTCATTAACTTACTTCTTCTCGTTGTCATCTTGCAACTATCCTTCACTCATAAAGACTGATAGCAGTACCTTGTTTCACAAGAATTATATATATATATATATATATATATATATGTACTCTCTTTCATTAACCATGTGAGGAGTGTCGATACATCCTCCCCCACTACAGATAAACACAATACCTATGTTTAAATTTGAGTTAAACAAAAGAAATATTTTGAATATCCATATCTTTTACTTTATCCAAAAATTCTCAAGCAAATTAACTTTTCCATTTTAACACTAAGTATTGCCATCACATTTATCCTCAGAAGATCACATCATACTTTTTTTATGATTATCATATAATCACATCATAGATTATTTCATAATGAAATCAAATACACATATCCATCATGGTCCAAAACATATTACCTAGCAATACCAAAACATTTACAAGCTACTCTACTAAGTAACTCCACTAATATGTTTTATACACATGTCACAAAGTAAAAAAAAGTTTATGATAAAGTCTTTATATACTCAAACAAATAAGAAAATTATCGTTGCATATCTACCATGTCTTCCCTATTGGACCCGACATTGTTCTATGCTTCATTTTATCAGATTCTTGGTCTGAAAACCAAGCAGGCAAATAGGTCGCACCTCAATATTTAATTGATCGATCATCTACAATTTGGAAACATCCAAAACATGAGTAGGATCAAAAATACATTTTCTAAAGAGAGACACATGAAAGACATTATGGATTCTAGATAATCTTGGTGGTAGAACTAATTTGTACACAACAAGGCTTATATTAGCTATGATATCACATGGACCCACATATCTAGAGTCAATCTTGGAAGTTTGAATTGAAATTTTAGTTGGATTCACCCTTAAGAATATTTGGTCTCCCACAAAGTATTCTGTCAATGTTATTTTGAGGTCTGCATAGCACTTCTGGTGATCTACAACCTCTTTTATCTTCTGCTAAATTCTTTTTAATTGTTCTTCCAAATATTTTACCATTATCAGGTCAATCACTACCTGATATTCTAGATTATCCCAAGATAAGGGAATTCTACATTGTCTCCCATACAAGGATTCAAAATATGCCATACCTAGTGATGCATGGTAACTACTATTATATATAAATTCCACTAGGTATAAGTAGTCTTCCCACTTTTTATGTTTATCCATGCAATACATTATCAACATATCCTCAAGCACTTGATTCACCCTCTCAGTATATCCATCTATCTCTGGGTGATAAGAAGTACTAATATTCAATTTGATCCCTAATGCTTGATGTAGTACTTCCCAAAATTTAGAAGTAAAATGAGAATCCCTGTCAGAGATTATAACTTCTGGAAAACCATGTAGTCTTACCACTTCCATGGCAAACTTACTCACTACGATGATTAATTCATATTACACATTACCTTGTATAAAATGTTCAACTTTAGTTAATTTATCCATACTTACTAAAATTGCATCATGCTTGAATCTTGTTTAGGCAATCCCATGATAAAATCCATTGATACTACTTGTCACTTTTGTATGGGTATCTCATGTGGGTTCCCTTGGTGCTTCCATTGTCCTGTCCAATCTAGTTTCTCTTCCTCTAGCTAAGTCATTTATTAGCTAATATTAGCACCTGATTGGTGTAATCCAATTTGGCCATAAAACCTGCTACTTTCTCGTGATGGCATGGCCGATAGTAGATCCGACTTCCTACAAGCACTGCAAGGAATACAATTCCTTGGCCTGGTATTGATCCCTCTTTTTTTTGGGATACATTGGTTTAATGAAGTGGGGTGGGCCCAAAAAATCTAGCTAACATATAGTGGGCAATAAATATTTTTTAGTGTTTCTTTTAAAATGCATAAGAGGGAATTTATTAAAATCTAAATTTCATAATGGGGAATATTTTTACTTTCAAATTGATATTTCAATTGTCTAAAACCATTTCCGAATTATACCTGCATGGATATTTTTATTCTGAAATACATTTTCCAAGATTCTTTTGTGAAAGAAAGAAGAAGGCTATTTTTTCTTGCAAATGAAGGCCACATTTACACCCAATCATAAGGGTATTTATAGTCGTCGGAAAGGTTTTTCCAAGCCAAACACAATGGAGGTGTCCATTTTTAGTTTTGAAACTATTTTCCACACTTTTTTGTGGATCTAATACTATTGTATCATGGAGTGCATTCTTGGTTGAACCCGACACTCCCAAAACATTTGGTTCCCTTGTTTTGTTGTTTGTCATTTTTTTGGACCTTTATCAGCCCATTGTGTCTATATACATGGTAACCACATCCTCATGCATGTGGAGTCAATTTGGACTTCCATTATGATTCTTGTGGTTCTTTCCACACTATCTTCATAGATTGTTTTTGAGACATTGGATTTGAGAGTTTTTTAGTGACATTTTTTCATGGTTCACAACTTTGATCTATGTCACAAGCACCAGTCTAGGAGTATAAATTCATTTCTATGAAGAATCTCTACTTTTTTGAGACATCTAATGGGTCCTTTGTATACTTCTTAATGGAAGTTGTCCTAGGTGGGTTTAAGAGGACATCTTCCTTCCTCTCCATCCTCCATGCACATCTTCATCCTTCTTCTTCTTCTATTTTGACAAGTGGTTTTTTCATCTTTCCCCTTGTTTTGTTGTTTGTCCATGATTTTTGGACCTTGTTTTAGCCCATTATGTTCATATAGATGGAAACAACATACTCATGCTTGTGGATTCATTTTTGGACTACCCTTGCAATTTTTGTGGTTCTTTCTCCATCCTATCTTCACACTCCTTTTTTGGGAGACACTTTGGTTTTAAGGGGGTTTTTCTTTAGTGATATTTCCTTTTTTATCACATATTATACATGAGTATCTTATCAGTGTTTGTTAATGGGACTCATACTTATGGATATGCCACTTGCTTTGTTGTTTGTCCATGATTTTTGGACCTAGTTATCACCCTATTGTGTTCATATAGGTGGAAACCACATACTCATGCCTGTGGAGTCATTTTGGACTACTCTTGCGATTTTTGTGGTTCTTTCTCCATCCTATATTCACACTCTTTTTTAGACACTTGTTTTTTTCATCATATGTCAACAAAAATTTTATGACCACATATTGTACATGAGTACCTTATTAGGCCTCACTATTGGGACTCAATTTTGTGGCTATATCATCTCTATTGTACATGAGTACCTTATCACACCTTATTGTTAGGACTCATTTTTTGTAGGTATGCCACATATTTTTTATTCCTTTTTTCACTTACCCCTAGTCTCACTTAAGGGGGGTGTTAGAGTATATTTTAAGTTCTACTAGGATATTTTATTTGAGTTATCATTCTTGTTGAGATTGATAAACTCCTAGTTATGATTAGATCAGATCTATTAGATTGTTGTAATCCAACAACTCACTAGAGATCAAATTTACTATTTATGCATAGCTGATCTCATGGAATAATCAATCATTAACTTTTCTAACATAAGAAGGTTAGAATAAGTCACCAATAGTTGAAGGACAATGCTTATCCTCCTAGATTCCACACGATGATGGTGATCCATATCAATATGGACTACACAAATTCCTAGAGTATGGAGGTATTGGTAGTGAATTTCCTTCTTCTAAGGCTGATGTATGCTTGGGATGTTTCTTAGCAAGCAAATATTAAGGAGCAAAAATAGGATGAACAAGAACAATAGAAGGTTGAGATGGTAGCTTCATGACCTTATCTCTATTAGAAAGCATCTACGTAGGGGTTGTCACCCCCTCCTTATTAAAAACTATGATCCAATCACCTTAAATAGTGGTTTTGGGAGGTGCAAGTGCAATATGAGGAGTAGGGACAACGACTAGAGTTTTTTTAGCAACCAATAGATAATCCTTGATATAATGCATGGTGGATTGGAACTAAAAAAAGTATTAGGTATATTAAAGTAAATATTTTTTTGCATAAAATATTTTATACCAACTTGAATGTCCATAAATTCTCTGAGATACTATGTGAGATCAACCTCAACATAGACTCTTTCATTAGGCCATGCTGAGAAGAACTGCTCTTCTTTTTGATAAATCATATGACCAATGGGTTTAACAATATTATCAATAAACACCAATAAGGGAAATAAAAGCCAAGGAGTTCAAGTTAAACAGACACTTTCAAGGCAACTTGCTCTGAAACTTAGAAAGAAGGATTCCAAGGAGAAAAGACCATCAAAGTATTGCAAAAAAAACAAAAAATTGGACTTAACAACCATGGTTTGCAATTGCAAGGGTTCTTTGAAAGAAAACAAAAAAACCTTTAGTAAGATTGTAGATACTCATAACCACAATGCTATAAGCTTCCTAGTGAAGTTTCAACCAATTTTGAAACTATTCTTGTAATGGAATCCAAACAATAAAATAAGCTATAATATAATGACTCATACAATTTTACAACTGGAGAAACAACATCAAGAGAAAGCACAATAATTGGATAAGAATCATCACCTCATCCACCACTTTCAAATTAAACTTTTGAGTTTGCTTCAATACTATGAGTTTCATTATCTGTAACAACCGGTACATATACATATGGTGAAGCCATAAAAAAGTAGAGCAACCATCTAATTGGTGGTAATATTAGTATCCAAAACCAAAGTAACCAAATTAAAGAACGACGATAGATCCAAACACTAGTAGAAACCTCTTTCTTACACCAAAATTTTCAAAATTGTAGTATCTAAAATTTTCCTTAATCTTTCAAAGTCTATTTTCATCAAAAAAATTGTAAATATATCTTCTATTTATTCCTGTCACATGCAAAATTTCAATTTTATTTATTCAGTTTTTGTCCAACTCTTTGATGGAGTAAAATTTGATATCAATATGTTTGTTTCTTTCATGAAATAATAAATTTTTTGACAATGCTATAACTGAATTATTACCATAAAAATATCTTAGTTGTAGATTTTTGTACTTGTTTTATTTCACCCAAAATACTTCTAAGTCATATTGTTTGACATGCATCTAAGGTGATATTAAAATATTATGCTTTAGTAGTTGAAAGTGCATTAAAATATTATTTTCTAGAATACCATGAGATTGCACCAAATCCAACATGATATATGTACCAAGAAGTAATTTTCCTATCATAAATGCTTCTATCCAATTACTATCCATATAACAAACCACATCAATTTTATTTGACATTGCATAAAAGATCCTATAAGAACCCTCCTAGCACCACTAAGGATTATTTATGAATTGGTGAATTATACTTGTTCTATTTCTAGAATGTGGTATTGTTGATGGTTGTTATAAATGCAAGACCATGTACATTCCTTTGACAAGATGGAGAATATTAACAAAACAAAGTAAGTGGTATATGATGACAGTGTGAAATATCACCATGGCTCATAGGTTACATCCATATAGGTGCATTGGAATGATTGTTTTATATTAAATGTATGTCTTGTTTGATGGCAATAAAAGGGCCAAAGGGCATGGGAACCATTTTAGTGATTGGAAATGATTTAATGCTTGTCATGATATTTATAAAATAATAAAGGATTATAAAAATGAATAATGAATGATAATTAATAGATTAAAAAATAATAATAAATATATATAAAAAGTAAATTTTTATACTTTATGAAATTATGGATATAATGGTTGCGTTGGATGTTGTGATTTGGAGGTTAATGGCTTGTAATTTTCATGATTACTTCTTTAAATTCATCCATGACTTCATGAACAAAAATAAAGGAGTCCATTAAGAGGAAAAAGGATGGAATATTTTACATTGCATGCTTGGTATTCAAGGATTATTATATATTTGGCACGAATGTGTTCTAGGTGAATGTATTTCGATTGGGCTCAATTAGCGCATATTGGATAGTGAAAGGGAAGAAAATAATCAAGCTAACATAAAATTACAAGTCAAAGTCTAAAATATATTTCTTTTAAAGAATTGATATTTTTTGAAAAGAACATGAATGGTTAAATGGATGTGGTTACAGTAAATGGCCTGTGTATGGTTAAAATTTTGAGTCATTTCTGAAAGTAACTCATGTGCTTCTAAGAATATGTTACAAACTACTATTTCCTTTCTAACTCTTTATAAATTTTGAATTTGTATGTTATTTTCCTTTGAAATATTGAGCCATGCTAGAATGTGTTTAAGTGACCATGCATCGAGTATGGGTGCTAATCACTTGCTATGGAGAATATAGCAATATTGACCAATTCACTTGTGTAAAATAGAGGAGTTTTTATGCTAGCCAAGGATTTCATGAACTTTAAAAATAATTATTTGTTTTTAGATAACCTATATGAAGATTTTTCATGTTTAAAGCCATGGGTTGAGGTGTTTATTATATTAAATAGAGATGACATAGATAATAGACCTGGAAATGACTTTGTCACTGGTTGTCTTGATCGAATAAGTATACATTGAATGATTATTGAAGCCTGAGAATACTTTATGTTATGCATGTTATTAGAAAAGAAATTTGAAGTTGTTTTTTCTTGCCTGTTGTCCATAATAGAAGAAGAAGAGTAAGTTGTACTACTTAGATAGAATTTTTGCATCTATAGTAGCATGCATCTCATTTAAATTTTGAGTCATCTGATATCAATTGGATACTATTAAAAATTTTAGTCATTGTACATGGAAATAGAAGGAAATCTATCATTGGACTATAGAATTCATCATTCTTTCTCATGTGATGCGGATAGGAAACCTCTACAACACCTTTTTTCATGTTTTGGGTTGGAGTGAAAGCATTGTAAATCATACCATAGCTTTGAACTAAAATAAATTCTTAAAAAAATGATAATATAAATAGAAGCAAATATTGATTTCATAGTATAATATGAATTTGACCAAAACACCACCTGTTATTTTCTTGTGCCAATGTATTATAAATATTTGGTCATCCATAAATAACTGATAGGAATTTTAGAGTATAATTTTTTATTTTAATAGTTTAAAGTATTTGAAATATTAACTATGTTGAAGAAATGTTAACATACATATGTATTTTCATCTTTCTTTGATAGACTGAGTTTAGTGTATAAGTATAGTGTTTATTTTATTGAAAATTATATTATACATATTGGAGAAAATATTTTAGATGCAATGTAATTTGTAGATAGAATCTCAAACAAACTAGATAATGAAATGAATTTAATGGGATGCCCTAATGAAGCATGTGAAGTATTAGACATTAGATTTTTTTTTAATCGATTGTTAACAACAAAATATTTTAATTAATGTGCTAAACTCTTATTGGGGCAAATGATAGTGTTTATAATAGATTAATACCCCAAATAATAGTAGTAAGATAAGGTTAATCATTATTACAAGAGTAAATAATAAAATGGTTTAGATCTATAAAATCTTAGTTCAGGCATAATCCATTATTAAAAAAATATGTCTATGGTCAAACGGGATTTATCTCAAAATTAAAACTATTTTGAAGCCTTTTAATAATCATCTATGTTTTTTGGGCTACCATTATCTAGAATTATAGGCACAGAATGTGACAAATAAATAAAGCTTTCTCTCCTACCTCGTAGTAATTCTAAAGTTGTTTGCAAAGTCATAGTAGTAGCCATATGTAAACATTGATCGTTGTTCATTAGCTAGGACCCATAGATTGTAAATGCTTACTTCATATATTTTTTAAACTAGAGTATATACTTGTAATACCATTCTTTATAGGTTTTTCCATTAAATGATTTACTTTTTAGTTGAAGAAGTTTTTTTTTTTTTAACTGTATTATATCGAGTGGAATAAATACCTTTATGAATGAATACTTTCAAATCAAGTATCCATATTTAGTCTCATTTTAAAGTAAGTTGGAATAGAATATATGGTTCATGGGAATGTATATAAGCATAGATATCTAGATATGTATCCAAGTGAGTAAATACCCTTATGAATATTCTAGGAAGTTAAACAATGAACTCAAAAGGGAATTTTAGATGAACCTTCTTGGTGAAACTTAGAATACTGTTTAAATTTATATTTAAAAGTAACCTATTAACATATGTTATGGAATAATTAGATGTGGAACTTAAATATAACCCATATAGAGTTTTAATTGACCCTACTATGTTCATAAGGAAGGATGAATAAGTGGTTAAAATGAGTAACCCAACAAAGGTTTTTGTTAGAATAAGTGAATATTCTCTTAAGTTCTACTAGGATAGACACACTTGAGTTTCCACTCCTCCATGTGTCAGGTGAACTCTCAGTGGTGTCTTCATCAGACTTGATGAGTTGTTCCACTCCTCCATGTGTCAGGTGAACTCTCAGTGGTGTCTTCATCAGACTTGATGAGTTGTTGTAATCCAACGACTCTCAATGATCAACTTTACTATTTATACAAAATTGATCCCTAGAATAAATCAATAAATTCTATTTTTTTTATTCAAATCTTGTAATGCTTTGTAGTTCTACTCTTGGGAATTATAACATGGTATCAGAGCATGATAGGTTCTGCTAGCATTCTCTCTTGAAGGAGGTTTCTCAAACTAGTTTTTAATCTCTTATTCTTTGTTTTTTTAAAGAAAGAGATTTTTTTCATATTGTAGTATGCTCATATATGCAATTTTTTTAAAAGATATTTGCTTATGGTAATACCTACTGGTTTATATAATTTTATTTTACCATTGATGTAAATCTTCCAAAATTTATTTATTCACTACTTTGTGTATGCATATGGACATTTTTTGCCTCTATAAAAATACTCCTTAACGAACATAGTTTGCTTTCAAATAATTAAATCAACACTGCATCCCATTCTAGGTTTTTTTTAATTTATATTATTTCTTCCTCTCTTGAACGCAGCCACTGTTAGGAGTGAAAACTAATGGGATTATTTTATTGATAAAAATGTTACAATATATAGGCATAAGCCTATATTCAACACATGACACTTGTCAAGAGAAACTGACAAGTGTCAAGGAAGGCATAGTGCACTTTAATTTAACTCTAACATTCCCCCTTAAAGTGCACTATCCTAACTAAAGAAAAAAACAAAGCAAGTCAACATTAGGTAACATTCCCCCTTAATGTTGACTTCTCAAAAACAACCTATCATCCTCGCTTATTGCTGATTTGGTCTAGGCTCGTGCTCTTTTGTGCTTGGCTCTCCAACTATGAATAATGCTAGATCCACTATGTATACATCTCGATCTGTTGCCTCAGGGTCAGCCACTTCCATGGGTCTCCTCAGTTGGCCGCGCCACTTCCATGGGTGCGTTGCCACGGGTCGGGTTGTCTAAGTGCCTCGGGGTCATCATGGGTGCCTTAGGGTCAACCACTTCTGGGTCTGTTGCCTCTGCAGGTCATCCTCAGAGGATGTTGCCTCTCGTAGGTCACTGACTAGATTCACCATGAGTATGAAATCCCTCCTCATGCTGAACTCAATCTATAAGGTGTCGGTCTCTATCAAAAATGCACCTAATAAAAGGAAAAACAAGCCATATAAGAGTGTCGGTCTCTGCCAAAAATGCACTCAATACAATAAAATGAGCCATAGATCAAAATAGGAGGACAAAAGAAGAAAAGAAGAGAATCTTCTAAAGTGTCTTTGTCTGTAGTCTTCAGAAGTAGATTTGAAAAAAACCTCAGATAGAGTCTAGGGTGTATTTGTCTGTAGTCCCTAGTATAAGTGTCCTTATGGTGACAATGTCATCCCACAAAGATGCATGGGTAACCATCCACTGCATTCACCAAGTATATAGACAAGATCACTAGTTACAAGGATCACATATGAAAGTACCTTGGGAGTGTCGGGTACAACCGAAATTGCACTCCAAGGGAGACAAAATTTGAGGCAAAAAAGCTCATTTGAAACAGCCTCAAATTATAATATGACACCACCATTGTGTCCATCATGGAAAAACATTTCTAACGACTATAAATACCCCTATATTTCATTATCAAGGGGGCCTTCATCATAATGAAAAACATGCCTCTCCAAGACAACAACTAAAACCTCACACTGTGGCAACATCGCTCTCTGGCAGAATAAAAACATATTGTGACAACCCATTTTCATGTGAATTAATTGAAAATAACCAATTAATTAAATGACCCCTCATTTAAAAAAAATGCTCACCCACTTTAAAATAAACTTCAGCACCTCCATCATGTCGCTGATTATGCAAAGTTCACCACGAGCTTCCAGAAATTGCTGACTGTATTTCAGAAAGGTTACGATAGTTACCAGATATTGAATGACTAGTTGCACATGTGAATGGATCGACTGGATTATTAATTGTTGCTTTGGTGTCCATACTTTGGCTTAAAAAGATGAAATAAAGATTAAAGACACTCTGGACTACTGTTAGAGGACTGCAAATTGGCATTAAGTCACATTTGCTCTGGGAAGCATCAACTTTGAACTCAATTGAAAATATTTGGATCTCCTCCATGTGGGCCTGATGAAGACGGTGGATTCGAAGACGAGTGGGGATTAATTGGCACTGCGTGACAGAAATGAACAAACACACAATCTTATCTTCTATTTCAGATCTCGATTCTCAAAAGCTATGGAGGGAAAGAAGGGCCGATGCGGTTTTTATGCTGCTAGATCTTATTGTGATCAGGGATAAGGATTCAGGCACCGGTGTAACAAACAAGGCCCATGTCGCCCTCTTCGCCCTTGCTGGATGTTTCACGACATGGTCTCAATCCCTCCATAAAACATTGTCTATCCTACGCGTACCTATAGACTTTCCTGCGCTTCGAGTCCATACTGCACCTTGTGAATATTCTCCTACCTTTTTCGGTAACCAAATTGCATCACTAAAACATCACCAAAAAATCATCATGGTGCAGATGGATAAATTCGAAGAAAGCACAACCAGAGAATCATTCTCTGCAATGCCGCTGTCATTATCGGCATTCAGCATCAAAAAATTACTGAAATCACAATAAAGAGAAAAAAATACAGTCCACATTTCTATTCATCTACACCCTCAGAAATCAATGGCAATCCCTGTCACAGTCACAGACAGGTTCAAGGGTGTCGACGGGCGGCCCCACAGGGGCGGCACCTCATGGTAACGCCGCTACGATGGCTGGCCTCTGCCATCGAACAGTGGCTAGCGCAGGCAAAAATTGCGATAGGGGGTTCGATGACGTTGCTGGCGATAGCAGAGGCAGCAACATGCTCAGGTTTTTTTACCTAGAGCAGCATTGATGGCCTCCGATTTTGAACCCTTGACCCCGAAGATCCCTAAAAAGAAGTGTAACAAAAATAAAGGAGCCGCATCATCAAACTTGTCGATATCTCTGTCTCTGATTTCATCCATCAATATCAACCACCTCCCACTCAATCTGCACTACATCAAAAAGAACAAAACAACACCCAAATTGTAACCTTATGTCCTCTCACAAAATTCCTTCTCTCTCAATCTAGACATAATCTTGCCGCCATGCTTTCGCTGTAGCAATTGAACAATTAAGCAATTGCTTTCTTTGTATGATATCCATGCGTAGCTTGGCCTCGCAGTCCTCAGCCTCAAACAGTGATTGGAGGCACGCTGTATTGTACTTCCAATAGAAGGGCACGATGTCCATGGGCATGGCGAGGCCATTACCGTCGAGGCCTGACATGAGCTTAGATTCATCGACCATGACCACGAAGCTCCAGGTTGTGTCATGTGATTCCAAGCTGCCCATCTATCAACACTTCTTAGTAGTCAAACGCATTACATAACGAGCTACAACAGGTCAGAGGTTTGAGTTTTCGTGAGCCACCCAAACAAATAAACAAAACATCAAGGAGGAGCATGAAGATTGCTTCCACTACAGACACAGACGTATGTGCCATGTGCAGTTGATGCGCCTACCAGAACTTGTGCCAAAGGACGTTCCAAAATAGTAACTCAAGCAGCTCCTGTCAATGGAGCGCCCAAGGCTTCTTTTTCGACGGCTACCATGAGTGACAACGAATGCATGTTTCACCGTACATTCTAGAAAAAAAATAGACTTGTGAACAGGGCTGCCAAAAATAACGAAAAGTAAACAGATGAAAAAATAGCCCCAGACAAAACTCCCCATTGAAACTGGCCATCCTGTCGCTCATTTTAGCCTGCTTTTGCCGTCAAATCCATTGAAAAAATCAAATGCCCACACCGCGTGGCTACCTCCATGGATCTGCAAACCCTATAAAAAAACTAAAAAAAAATTCTCCCTAAATTAAAAATCTTACCATCTGGTTTCTGATCCATCAAATGATGGAGAGCATACTCCCTCGGTAAAAAATTAAAAAAAAAATGGGGGAGGGAGGATTTCCATGAGGGAAATCCCCCCTCAAGCTCACAAGCTCAGGAGACCGCCTGGAGCTCTGATACCAAATGTTAGGAGTGAAAACTAATGGGATTATTTTATTGATAAAAATGTTACAATATATAGGCATAAGTCTATATTCAACACATGACACTTGTCAAGAGAAACTGACAAGTGTCAAGGAAGGCATAGTGCACTTTACTTTAACTCTAACAGCCACCACTGCATTTCACTCAAGAAGGAAACTAATATAAATCAAACATTTTTTGTAGAGACCCCCAGTTTTATTTGTCATCCTACTTCACGTACGTTTAAATTTTTGTTTCCCTTAAATGCTAGCTCGTTCATATTTTAATAGCCTTCACTACGTATTTCACACCGTAGAAGGATAAGTGTTTAGCATCATTTTGCCCTCACTAAGTATCTTATAATGTGGAGGAAAGGGAAAAATTGCAAGCCCTTACTTTTGGTGGGCATTTATTTTTTTATCTTACAATATCAAAATCGTTGTCTTCGTAAATTTTAATTAATGTAAGGATTGCTCTCCGCATCACCAATTAATGACTCTTGGTCTACCTACCTAGACCAACATTCATAAATTTGTTTTTCTGAATGTGGCATTTGTCCAGCGTTTTTTTGTGGCATGCCTTGAGACTACGTCTCTCAACGGGCATTTCCCTCATTAATTTTTTATATTCTTCAAAGATCTTGAGATTTTAGGAAGCGTTCTACTCGAATTTCATCATATATGTTTGTCCTTCGGCACTCAAGAGGATCTTATTTCCTCTTGTTATATAAACATATTTCTAAGCTTAAAATCATAACTCTTTTGTATTCCTAAGATTTTCTTCGATAAAACTTAGATTGATATTTCTTTGGTCCCATTTTATACTATTCCCTATAAATCTTTGCAAGTGTTTTTATTTAGGTTAGTGTATGGTGATATAATCTGTTTTGCAAATGAAATATTTAGAAACACTTAAGTCACTGCATCCTCTCTTCGATGCCTTGCTCTCAGTGTCTCTAATTCATCTTTTAAAGCTAGTGTATGGCACAGTTGCTAAGGGAGACTCTCTGCTTTGGTGTCACTCCTCTCAATGTCTCTTCAATGCGTCATATGGTAAGGTGTTATATGATTTTTTAAAATAACATTTTTCTTATCGAGTTCAGATATTGAAGGAGTGTCATTTTTCCTGGACACTACCATTGGTGTGACGAACATAGATGCCACCCTTCCTTATATCTAGTGCAGATATAGAAGAAGTTTCATTTTTCCTATACACCACCATTGGAGTGGTGAACATAGATGCCACCCTTCCTTGCTACTTGTGAAAGCACGAGATTTTGGATGAAGGAAACACTAATTGTGATGCATTCAAAATCAAATACGCTTAAGTCCTAAAAATGTAGAATGCATGAAATGAAAGAGACGCATTGAAATGAGATACAAGCAAATGGAGAAAACACAACCCTTTCATTAAACTCTCTTGATCTCTATTACAAAGACGCCTCCTCCCTTTTCAGGGGCTAGGAGCGTTAAAAGAATTTGATTACAATCAAGACTTAATGTTCCTTTTTCCGCGTGCCCACACTTGAGATGGGCGGGCCAAGACGATGCCGCCGCTGATGTTGATGAGTCCTTAACCTCTGTTGCTCCTCCTACGAACAAAGAAACAACAAAGATGTCAATAGCACCTGTGACAAAAAGGAAAGTTCATTCTTTGAAATCGCCAAAAGATGCATGCAAAATATTGTCAAATACAGTGAATAAAATGGGTCTAAGTCACCTGCAAATTCGACAGAGGTCAGAAGACATTACCCGAGGGCCACTGCCATTGAAAAATTTGGCCAATCTGCCTTCACCTGGAATTTGTCCCTGGGTAGGACGAATTTTGACTGCTATTCGTCTCTGGGTGGGATGAATTCGACTGTGTTGGAAAAGCCGAAGTGATACTGCTCCAATGTCGACTCTCGAGACCTCAAAAACACCTAAAAACAGAGGGGTTATGTAATTGGGGCCATTTTGGGATGACCCAGATGGTCGGATTCTCCCAATTTGGCCTCCATCCTCGGGAATTCGATATCGCCACCTGCAAGTTAGTAGGACAACAAAGTGACAAAAGGCGTGATAAAATCTGATCAAAATGTTATGGAATTGAAGCTATGAGTTCACTAAATAGAATAACACAATATGCAACATGAACAAATAATCTAGAACGCTTTAGAATAAAACTTAGAAAATGCGGGGTGCCCAAGTGGGCCTCCCACCGTTGGCACTTGATTTCGACGCCAATCCACTAGGGATGGGCCCAAAACCTCTTAGGATTGGGATGTCTGCAAATTGGTGGTGTAAGGTGGTCAAATGTTGGATTTGGGTTGGATCCACACTTCCAAAAGCCACCCAATAACCTCCCTTGCGAAAGAGATTAGTGGATGTGATAAGGTGAATCAAAAATATGCAAATGGGTGTTCAATTGGACAGCACTTCGTTGCTTGAAATTGCCTCCAATATCCCCTTTTTGGGTGAGAAAAGTCCCACATTTATAGACCCATGGGGTCTCTTTTGAGAGGGAAGCATAAGCACCATGTGTTGGTCATAGGTGCCATGTGGCGGTCATGTCTTCCCATGAGGGAGGGGAGTCCTCCATGACTTGGGCTTTCATAATTGCCCTTGTGACAGTCCTCTAACGGCCCATCTGTCCACCCACACATGCGTGCGATACAGGAGTCATCGACTGACTGTCCTTGGCTGCCACTTGGCGCCATTCTTATTTTTGCCCGTTAAACTTGGAATTCGTCCTGACCAAAGACGAATTCAGAATTCGTCCTTGGGTGAGACGGATCCCAGTTTGAATTTGTCCCTGGGTGAGACGAATACCGAGCAAAGTGCCTGAATGTGCCAAATTGCCTCTTGACCTTACAAAATTGCTATGAAAGTGGTTAGGACCACTGTTTAACCTCTGAGGGCTGCCCTGGGGGATGTGTTTGTCAAAGCGATCAGTGTTTGCAGCCACATAATCGGATTGGTGCTGTTTTGGTGTCTACAACTTGTTCATTGAAAGGTGCTTCATGTACCCTTACTCGCTGCCTTTCAAGACATTTTTTCCATTGCATCCTCTCTCTGACATCAACCCCTTTAATTTAAGCTATAATATCTTATATATATATATATATATTATATATATTGTAGCAAGAAAAAAAAGCATTTCATTCCCTTTCCTTTCCAGCTTTTTCTTCACCCGAAAATCAAAGGAGAATTGTAAAAATTTTAATAAAAAAAATTTTGTGGGGGGTTTATAGGTGCCTTTTGCACCTATACTAAGTTCAGGGGGTGTCATTGCATCACTTTTTGCCTTCTTTTGCCTTCTTTACTTTTTTTCTTAAGTTGGTAATAATAATTTTGTTTATATATCTTGCTTAATATTAAAAATGTGTTGATTAGATCTTCAATCCTTAATTAAAGAAACTACTAAAATATTTTTTTACTATTTCTTTATTTCATTAAGAAAAATTTTATATTACCAACTTAAATTCTCAAATTTTCAAACATCTTTCATATTTTATAGAGATATTTTAGTGAATGAAAAATCATTCCTTTCAAAATAGTCTCTATATTAATTAACTTTTTTGGAATCAATTTGTTACATATAGTCAGCTTAAATGAAATAAAAGGGTATTCAATCCAATCCTTACATAATAAAGAATAAATAAAATATATCTATTCTTTCTTTATTATTTCATTAAGCAATTAAAAATATTTATGTTCAATTTATTATTGTTGAAAAAGAGTATTTTTTAATTATCTCTTTAAAAGCATTATTTCTCATTCTAAACTTCCTAAGAAGAACAAATAATTCATATCACCACTCACCTTATTGTACATACTATTTAACTTATAGTTTCCCTCAAGTAAGGGCGAGTTATTTGGTAACCAATATAGGCCTGGTTGATATTCACCTATGTTCCAAGTATCATATCTAATCAAATACTTATAGTTTCCCTCTAGTTAGGATGGGTATTTGAGAAGAAAAGATATATAGGCATGGCATATTTGTTCTATTAACCATAATTAATATCAAATTTACTCAAAATAATTATAGTTTTCCTCTTGTTAGGGTGGGTATTTATTGAGTTATTTGGTGTTTCCTAAAAGCTTTGGCATATTTATCTCATTAACCTCATTAAATATCATATAACCTCATTAAATATCATATAACATCAAAATTACTTATAGTTTCCCTCTCATTAGGGTGGGTATTTTTGAGCAATTTGGTAATTTTTATAGGCTTTTGTTAACTAATATCCATTGCATTCTCTAAATCAAAGGTAAAGGGGGGACCTTTGGGTTAACTTCAAAATGAATTAAATGAATACATTTGATCTTCTCACTTCTCACAACTTCCATACATTGAAACCCAAAATTTTAAATCTCATTGCTCACACACCTATTAGAAGAAAAGCAACCTGAGTTCGAAAAATAATAATATTTGTTCATAAAGAGAAAATGTATGAAACAATGTGTATTATAAGCTCTAATGTGCATGAAAGTTTGTTGTTTCACATTGCATATTGTAAAAATCCTTATGAAAATTGGGATAAACTAAAAACCTTGTTTGGAAAAGTAGATCAAATAAGATCAATGCAACTAGAAGTAGAATTAAGAACTCTAGCTCTGAAGGACTTCAGCAATATTGTTGACTTCCTCACCAAATTTAAAGAGGTGCTCACTCAATACAAAGGTAGTGGGAAGACTAAGACTGAAGAAGAATGTATTTACCTAATCCTTTCTAAACTAAATGGTGTATTTAAAATATTTTCTACCACCTTTATATCTACCAAAGATGCTCTTGGTGCAACCTTTAAAATGCCCTATTTAGAAGAGTTTTGTGATAGACTAACTTGGGAAGAAATAAAACTTACAAGATATGAAATCTCTTCTTCTTCCTCTTCCTAAAAAGCCTTAGTATCCTCCACCTCTTCTAAAGAAAAAATTAAAAGGAAGGAAAAGAATCCCATAACTTGTACTCACTGCAAAAACAATAGTCACTCTGTAAACAAATGCTGGAAAAGATTACAACAACTAGAGGCAGCTATGAAGGATCAAAATATAGACAATAAAAATAAAATAGTAAACCCCTTAATGTTCAAGGGAAAACCTCTAATTCTTATTCTAATCACTCGGTCCTAGATTCTGGAGCAACTCTTCACATGACTGCTTTAGATGAGTCATTCTCTTCTATCTCCTCGAGTTCAAATAATAGCATATAAGTTGGTGACTCTTCCATCATCCCAGTCAAATGAAAGGGTGATATAACCATTAATGGTGGCTCTATCAATAATGTTCTCTATGTTCCAAACATTACCACAAATCTCCTCTTCTTTTAGTAGTTTTGTACTTCTAGAAAGGGGAAAAATCTTCTCTTCTCTCCAATAGGAGTTGAGATAAGATACTTTCAGGATCCCCATTCTCTCATAGCCAAAGGAGATATTGATCACAACACTTGCCTATTTCACTTCAGAGGATTCAAAAATCTAGAAGGGGCCTCCTATTTTGTGGCTCATGCAGATCTTGAAAGCACAATTTGGCATGAAAGGTTTGGTTATCTTAGTTACAACTACCTAGATGAGTTGAGAACACATGAAATGGTAACAAGTTGACCTCAAGTCTCTTCTATTGATGGAGTTTGTCCTGGATGTGCTCTTGGAAAGCAACATCAAGATCCTTTCCACCCAAGTAGTTCTCTAAAAACTTCATCCACCCAAGTAAAATATGCTCTAACCTTTATTGATGACTTTTATAGAAGAACTTGGGTCTATTTCCTAAAATATAAAAATGGTGTTCTATCCTACTTCAAAGTCTTCAAAGCCTTAGTTGAAAACCAGGCCTCTTGTAATATCAAGCATATTTGCATAGATAATGGGGGGGAATACTGCAGTAATGAGTTCTACATATTTCTATCAAATCATGGCATCATTCATAAGCATTCTGTCTCCCATAATCCTCAGCAAAATGGCATTATAGAAAGAGAAAACTGAACATTAAAGGAAATGGCAAATTGTATGCTCCATTCAAGAGATCTTTCAAAAAAAAATTGGGCAGAAGCTATTAATTGTACCAATATACTCAAAACCACACACCTCATAAAACTCTTGATCATTTAACTCCTGAAGAAGCATGGACTAGTTCAAAACTAGATGTTTCCTTTTTTAATATTTTTTGGTGTACTACTTGGGCACACATACAAAGAAGAAAAGGAAGGCTCTAGATAAGAAAAACATAAAGCTAATCTTTGTTGGTTATTGTGATGAAATGAAAGTATACATGCTCCTTGATCCCTCAACTCATGAGGTATTTTTCAGAGGAATGTCCAATTTGATGAAACATTCCCTCAAAAATATCCTCAACTCTCCCCTTCCTCCATTGAGCCTTCTCCTATAATAAAACCTCAATATTATGAAGAACCGACTCTAGAGGTTAAATTAGAGATTGATAATCAAGATGAGGAACATGTAACTCCAACTCAATATCTTTCCACTCCTTCTACTCCTTCCACTATGCCAAAATGAGCCCGCACCATTGTTAAAGAAGTTGTTATAATTACACAATAATAGATATGCAAAGTATTACACAAAATATGAAGAGAAGAGTGGAACTGATTGATTTATCTCTAGGATCAACTCTGTATAAATAGCAGAGTTGATCATTGAGAGTCGTTGGATTACAAAAACTCATCAAACCTGATGAAGACACCACTGAGAGTACTCCTGACACATGGAGGAGTGGAAACTCAAGTGTGTATCCTAGTGAACTTAAGAGAATATTCACTTATTCTAACACCCCCCTTAAGTGATACTAGGGGAGATATTTACAAATGAGTCCCGACAACGAGGCCTGATTAGGTACTCATGTACAACATGGATAGTTGGTGGAAAAAACCCCTGTGGGAAAAAACCAACTATCACCCCTTTGTTTTGAAATGATGGTAAAAACCCAGTGGGAAAAGCCACCAATCAAAAGCAAAGAAGTATGAAAGAGGCTTGTCTTCGGATGGCGAAGATTGTCCTCTTTAACAAATAAAATATGAGTCCCGACAAGAAGGCCTGATTAGGTACTCATGTACAATATAGTTAGAGGTGGAAGACCCCTTTTTTCAATGCAGGTGTAACACTCCAAGTTTCTCTCGCAACTGAAGGTAACACGGAGAAGGAAATGACTTGGTGAAGATGTCTGCAAGTTGATCCTCTATCGAAATATATTCCAAATGTATATCCCCATTTTGAATATGTTTCCTGATGAAGTGCATGTGGATCTCAATGTGTTTGGTGCACTGATGCTCAACTGGATTGCGTGCAATATGAATTGTGCTTTGATTGTCACACCAAAGAGTTATAGGCCCTTTATGAAAAAAACCAAATTCTTTGAGAATTTGATGAAGCCAAAGGGCTTCCTGACTGGCTGAAACTGCTGCTCTGTATTCTGCCTCTGTAGAAGATAATGCTACTGTTTGTTGTTTCTTGCATAACTAGGTGATTGGTGAAGAACCAAGGTAGAAAACATATCCAGAGGTAGAACATCTGTCATCTACTGATCCTGCCCAATATGAATCTGTATAGCCAATGATATCCATGGAGTCTCCTTTATAGATGAGCCCAAAGTGTGTAGTACCCTACAAATAATGAAGAATTCTTTTAGTTGCTTGCCAATGACTGAAATGAGGGTTATGAGAGAACCTGGATATGAGCCCAACAACATAGGAGATATCTGGGTGAGTATGAGTGAGGTATAATAGACTACCTACAAGATGATGGTATAGAGTAGCATCACAAGGAGGGGATGAGCATGAAGTACTGAGATGAATGCCAGATTGAAAGGGGGTAGGAGAAGGTTTGCAATCTATCATTTTAAACTTTTGAAGGAGATCTTGAGTGTATTTTTGTTGACATAAGGTGATCCCTACTTTATTTTGTTTTATTTGAATTCCAAGGAAGAAATGAGCTAGACCTAGATCAGCCATTTCAAATTTTTTAGAGAGGGAATATTTTATAGTTTGAATGTGAGTGAGGTTACTACCAGTGAGAAGAAGATCATCAACATAAAGAACAAGAATGGTGATATTTCCTTTACTTCTCCAAATGTAAATTGTATTGTCAGACTCACAATGAGAAAAACCTGTTGAAAGAAGGAAGGAGTCCATATTTTCATACCAAGCTCTAGGGGCTTGTTTAAGGCCATATAGAGATTTTTTAAGCCGAAAAACAAGAGAGGAGTCTTGAGTAAAACCAGTGGGTTGTTCCATGAATATTTCTTCTTTTAAATTTCCATGTAAGAAGGCACTTTTTACATCCATTTGATAGACTGGCCATTTATGGGAAGCGGCCAGAGCAAGAACCAATCTAACAGAATCCATTTTAGCAACAGGAGCAAAGGTTTCTGTATAATCAATACCCTCTATTTGAGAAAAACCTTTGGCTACAAGATGAGCCTTGTGTTTATCTATTTCTCCATTAGGCCCATATTTGGTTTTGAAGATCCATTTACATCGAACTAATTTTCTTCCCTTAGGTAAGGGAACTAAATCCCAAGTATCATTTTTGATCAAGGAAGAAAATTCATTATCCATGGCATCTTCCCATTATTTTATACCTGAGGCTTCTTTGAAGGATTGAGGATCAGAGGAAATGGATTGACATACAAGACTAGTACCTATGGGGTTGGATGATCTATTTGAAGCAAGATTTTGGATGTAGGGAGTAGCTTCTTTAACAATGGTGCGGGCCCATTTTGGCATAGAAGAAGGAGTGGAAGGAGTTGAAAGACATTGAGAAGGAGTTACAGGTTCTTCATCTTGATTATCAATAACCAAATTAACTTCAAGGGTTGGCTCTTCATAATATTGAGGTTCTACTATAGGAGAAGGCTCAATGGAGGAAGAGGCCTTTGGAGGATCTCTTTGAGGGAATGTTTCATCAAATTGGACATTCCTATGAAAGAATACCTCATGAGTTGAGGGATCAAGAAGCCTGTATGCTTTCAATTCTTCATAATAACCGATAAAGATGAGCTTTCTACTTTTCTTATCAAGAGCCTTCCTTTTCTTCTTTGGGATGTGAGCCCAAGCAGTACATCCAAAAATATTGAAATTGGAAACATCTGGTTTTAAGCCAGACCATGCTTCTTCAGGGGTTATTTGGTCAAGAGCTTTATGAGGTGTGCGATTTTGAATATAGTTTGCATAGTTAATAGCCTCTACCCAAAAAACTTTTGGAAGATCTCTTGAATGGAGCATACAATTAGCCATCTCTTTTAATGTCCGATTTTTCCTTTCTGCAATGCCATTTTGTTGGGGATTATGGGAGACAGAATGTTGATGTATTATACCATGATTAGAAAGAAATATGGAGAACTCATTACTGCAGTATTCTCCCCCATTATCAGTATGAATCTTCTTGATTTTGCAAGAAGCCTGATTTTCAACTAAGGCTTTAAAGACTTTAAAGTGGGATAACACATCACTTTTATATTTGAGAAAGTAGACCCAGGACCTTCTAGAAAAATCATCAATAAAGGTAAGAGCATACTTTGCTCCCTTAAAATATGTTTCAGGAAAGGTCATTAAGTCACTATGGATTAAATCTAGAGGAGATGAGGTTTTTAGAGAACTACTTGGGTGAAAAGGATCTTGATGTTGCTTTCCAAGAGCACATCCAGGACAAACCCCATCACTGGAAGAGACTTGAGGTAATCCTTTAACCATATTATGGGTGCACAAATCCTTTAGGTAGTTATAATTAAGATGCCCAAACCTTTCATGCCAAATTTGACTTTCAAGATTACTATGAGCCACAAAACAGGAGGCTCCTTCTGGATTTTGAAAGCCTTTGAAGTGAAAAATATGAGATTTATGATCAATATTCCCTTTAGCTATAAGAGAATGAGGGAGTTGAAAATCTCTTATCTCAACTCCTGTTGGGGAGAAGAGAACAATTTTCCCATTTCCAGAAGTGCAAATTTGATAAATGGATAGGAGATTGGTGGCAATGTCTGGAACATAGAGAACATTGTTTATAGAGCCACCATCAATGGTTATATCCCCTTTCCCTTTGATAGGGATGAAGGAAGAGTCCCCTACTTCTATGCTATGAGTAGAGCTAGAGGAGATAGAAGAGAAAGACTTGTCTGAAGCAGACATGTGATGAGTTGCTCCAGAATCTAGGACCCAATAATTAGAGGAAGAATTGGAGGTTTTTCCTTGAACATTAAGGGCTTTTCCTATTTGCTTATTATTTTCTATATTTTGATCCTTTATAGCTGCTTCTAGTTGCTGTAATATTTTCCAGCATTTGTTAGCAGAGTGACCATTCTTTTTACAATGAGTACAAGTAATGGGAGTCTTTTCCTTCTTTTTAAATTTTTCTTTAGAGGAGGTGGAGGCTACTAAGGCTTTTGAAGAAGAAGAAGAGATTTCATATCTAGCAAGTTTGGTTTCTTCCCTAGTTAATCTATCACAAAATTCTTCTAAAGAGGGCATTTTAAAGTTTGCACCAAGAGCATCTTTAGTAGATATGAAGGTGGTTGCAAATATTTGAAAAACACCATTTAGCTTAGAAAGGATTAGATAAATGCATTCTTCTTCTGTCTTAGTCTTCCCACTACCTTTGTATTGAGTGAGGACTTCTTTGAATTTAGTGAGGAAATCAACAATACTACTGAAATATTCAGGAGATAAAGAAGTTAGTTCGGCTTCTAGTTGCATTGATCTCATCTGATCTACTTTTCCAAACAAGGTTTTAAGTTTCTCCCAACTTTCATGAGGAGTTTTGCAATCTGTAATATGAAACCACAAGCTTTCATGAACATTGGTGCTAATAATACCCATAGTTTCATGCATTTTTCCCTTATGAACAAAGATTTCATATTCTTTATCAAATTTTGGTTGCTTTTCTTCTAATAAATGAGTAAGACCTTTTTGAGAGATGAGATTTAAAATTTTAGGTTTCCAAGTGTGAAAATTATGAGGGGTGAGAGGTTCAATTGAATTCATTTTTGAGGATTTAAAATTGTTAGTATTCCCCCCTTTAAAACTTCAAAAAATGAAATATATTTTAAGAAGAAATGAAGCTTGTTCAATAATAGGTAACCCAAATATACCCACCCTTACGAGAGGGAAACTATAAGTATAATGAGGCCTATAATTGTTTGCTTTAGATTGCCAAATCCTTTAATGGTCATAGTACCCACCCTTACTTGAGGGAAACTATAAGTAATGTGAGCATAAGAAGGGTTTTGGTGTGAAATGCAAGGGGTAATTAGTTTAAATGGTTGTCTCAAAACCTGCCCTGACGTGAGGGAGACTATAAGTTTAGAGATTTTCCAAGAAAACTGTTAATAGGAAAATATATGTCAGGCCTTTATACCAAGTGTCCAAAAAACCCGCCCTTACGTGAGGGAGACTTTTAGTTTTAAGGAGTTTGATACATGGAACGTAGACAAAAGATATTTTGAAACTTATAGTAATTTAAAATTTGGCTTTTAAAGGAATTAATTTTTTTTGAAAAGAAATTATATATGAATTTACTTAGGAAAAAAAGTTTTTATTTTGCTTTAAAGGTAAAACCAAAGAAAATAAAAATTTGAACTTTAAACGAATTATCTTCTAATGGGTAATATAATTTAACCCCTATTTAATTTTAAATTTAAATCAAGAAGATAGATATCTAGATGAAGTAAACTATTTAAGGAGAGTATGCAAAGAAAATAAACCCCCCTTGACACACAAGAGTGCAAAAACTTGCACTAAAGAACCCCCCCAAAAAAGGAATATTTTATTATTAAATTTACAATACCTGTCTTCCATCATTTTTTGGATAGCCACAATTAAATTATGTGGCCTACCAAAAAAATGAAGACAAAAGGCTTTGAAATTGGTGATTCGAATGAATCGAATGCGTAAAGAGAAATTCAAAAAAAAAAATACAATAATTTTACCATGAAACAGCAAGAGGCTGAAGATGAAACCATCGAAGAGTTCAGTATGGTGTGCCCGATGCCTCCTCTAGCGCCACTTTAGCATTTTTGAAAAATGAGTTGAAATATTACTTCAATTAAATTTGTTGCCTCGAGAAACCTACATAAATCATTAAAGGAGGGACTTCCAAAGGCCCCAAACGAACTCAGAAGAGTAGAACTAAACCTGCAGAATACGTAGAAGGTAGAATATGTAAATCAAAATAGAGTTTTACTAAATATTTTTGAAAAGAACATTTTGAAAAACAAGAAAAAATAATATTGCTCTGGGAAACCTGAGCAATACCGATCTCTGAAGAGTTGAACTAAACCTGCAGAATACGTTAGAAGGCAAAAAATTTAAAATGGAATAGAGTTTTACCAAACGTTTTGATAAAAAAATATTAATATCTGGGAAACCTACAGAAATCGTTAGGAGAAGACTTCCAAAGGCCCCAATGGGCGGAAGGCAGAGCACCCGAATGGTCTCTGAAGAGTAGAACTAAAAAAATATTTTGCTCTAGGAAACCTGCAAAAATCGTTAGAAGGAGGGACTTCCAAAGGCCCCAATGGGCGGAAGGCAGAGTGCCCGGATGAACCTGCAGAACTTTCTAAAAAACACGGAGCACAAATCTCATTCACTTTAGAATATAAAGTTATAAAGCAATATATTGTTTGAATGAACCGAAAGGAAGAGGTTTTAAATACCGTCTGAGGTGATAGCACCATTGGAAAAGAGTCTGAGTTGAACAACATTTTAGACGGGGAATTTTTGGTCATCTAAGAGTGCGCCAAAAGGGATATGAGACGTTGTAATGGGCCAAAGGAGATTGCCAATGAGAGCGCCAATGAGAGCGCGACAACGAGAGCTCCGACCCCCTCAAACATCTATATCGTGAGTGCCAATGATGAAAGTGCCAGATATCTTGAGTTTAATTCAAAATAAAACTCAAAAAAAATATTCCTAATTTACACTTGGAGTTAATCGGAGATTTCGCTTTGAAGAAAGCCAAAAAAAATGATTTAACCAAGTGTTAGTTTTACATGAATACGTTGAGGGAAAAAAGGAATAAATAAAGAAAATTAATAGGCTAATTCCTTTAAAAGGAAGGGCGAGAAACCAACGCCTTCACACAAGGTAAAATAGCTATATTTTCTTAAAATTTTCCCTCCAACACGAATTCAATATAGAAATGAAAGAATATGCAACATAAAAAAATATGCTAAAAAAATAACAATGGATAAAAGTAGACTAATGCAAACTTTGAAGTTAGATAGCCAAAAAAAATATCCAAAGTAAATGAATCAGATCCTAGAACCTTCAAGAGAGAATACTAGCAAAATCTATCCTGCTCTGGTACCATGTTAGAATTACACAATAATAGATATGCAAAGTATTACACAAAATATGAAGAGAAGAGTGGAACTGATTGATTTATCTCTAGGATCAACTCTGTATAAATAGCAGAGTTGATCATTGAGAGTCGTTGGATTACAACAACTCATCAAACCTGATGAAGACACCACTGAGAGTACTCCTGACACATGGAGGAGTGGAAACTCAAGTGTGTATCCTAGTGAACTTAAGAGAATATTCACTTATTCTAATGAAGCTACTCCTTACATCCAAAATCTTCCATCATCCAGATCAACCAACTCTATAGGCACTAGTATTATTTTTCAGTCTATTTCCTTTGATCCTTAGTCCTTCAAATAAGCAACTGGTATTAAAGAATGGGATGATGCCATGGAAAAGAAATTCTCTTCCTTAATAAAAAACAAAACTAGGGATTTAGTTTCCTTGCCTAAAGGAAGGAAATTAGTTCGTTTTAAATGGATTTACAGAATGAAGTATGGTCCTAATGGAGAAATTGAAAAATACAAAGTTTGCCTAGTAGCCAAAGGTTTCTCTCAAATTGAAGGAATTGATTATGTCGAAACCTTTGCTCTAGTTGCTAAAATGGATTCTGTAAGACTGGTTATTGCTCTAGCTACTTCCCAAAAGTGGTATGTCTTTCAAATGGATGTAAAAAGTGTTTTATTACATGGGTATTTAAAGGAATAGATATACATGGAACAACCTGCTAGTTTCACTCAAGACTTCTCTCTTGTTTGTAGGCTAAACAAGTCTCTCTATGGCCTCAAACAAGCTCCTAGGGCTTGGTAGGAAAATATGGACTCCTTCCTTCTTTCCGCAGGTTTTTCTCATTGTGAGTCTGATAACATAGTCTACATTTGGAGAGATGAAGGAAAAATTAGCATTCTTGTTTTATATGTTGATGATATTCTAATCACTAGTAGTACCTTCAATCGCATTCAGACTATAAAAGACTCCATCTCTAAAAAATTTTATATGGATGATCTAGGTTTAGCTCATTATTTCCTTGGGATCCAAATAAATCAAATAAATGTAGGCATTTCATTGTGTCAACAAAAGTACACTCTAGATCTTCTTCAGAGGATTAAAATGTCAAATTGCAAACCTTCTACACCTTTTCAATCTGGCATAAATCTAAGTACTTCATGCGCATCCCCTCTATGTGATGCAACTCTATATCATTATATTGTAGGGAGTATATTATACCTTACTCATACTCGTCTAGATATCTCATATGTTGTTGGCCTCATATCTAGATTCTCCCATCAACCTCACTTTAGTCATTGGAAAGCAACAAAACAAATCCTCCGCTATTTGCAAGGAACCACTCAATTTGGGCTCTTATATAAGGGAAAAGCCATGGATATCATTGGCTACATAGATTCAGATTGGGTAGGTTTAGTAGAAGATAAATTTTCAACTTCTGGCTATGTCTTTTGTCTTGGTTCTTCACTAATAGCCTTGTTAAGCAAAAAAACAACAAGTAGTAGCCTTATCATCTACAGAGGCAGAATACTTGACAGTAGTTTTAGCAAGTCAAGAAGCTCTTTGGCTCCGTTAAATTCTAAAGGAATTTTGTTTGTCCCGTGACAAACCTATAACTATTTGGTATGACAATCAGAGCATAATTTCCATTGTACAAAATTCAGTTGAGAATTAGTACACCAAGAACATTGAGATACATATGCACTTCATTTGACAACACATTCAGAACGAGGATATATACTTGGACTATATTCCAACTAAAGAGCAAATTGCAGATATATTCACCAAGTCATTTCCTTATCTGCATTACATATAGTTGTGAGATAAACTTAGAGTAATACAACTGCATTGACACAGAGGTCTTCCACCTCTCCTTTTACTATTGTATTCTTTGGAGGATGGTTTTTCCCTTATGGTTTTTTTCATCATCTCTCCAAAAGTATATATTTTTCATGAGTACCTAATTAGGCCAAGTTGCCGGGACTCATTTTTTTTTTGTGTTGAGAGGACAATCTTCGCCATCCGAAGACATACCTCTATCTTGGATATTTTTCTTGTAACAAATGGTTTTTCCCCAAGGGGTTTTTTCACCATATATATTTTAAATGAGTACCTCATCAGGCCATGTTTTTGAGAGTCATCCTTTTATTGTTTTAAGAGGACAATATCCATCATCTAAATACAAGCCTCTTATTTATTTTTGATTGATGGTTTTTCCCATTGGGTTTTTACCATCTCTTAAGAAAATAGTACATGAGTACCTCATCAGGCCTTGTTGTCAGAAATCATTTTTACAAGCCACCCCTAGTATCACTTAGGGGGGGTGTTAGAATAAGTGAATATTCTCTTAAGTTCTACTAGGATAGACACACTTGAGTTTCCACTCCTCCATGTGTCAGGTGAACTCTCAGTGGTGTTTTCATTAGACTTTATGATTTGTTTCACTCCTCCATGTGTTAGGTAAATGCTCAGTGGTGTCTTCATCAAACTTGATGAGTGGTTGTAATCCAACATATCTCAATGATCAACTTTGATATTTATACAAAGTTGATCCCTAGAATAAATAAATAAGTTCTATTTTGTTTCTTCAAATCTTGTAATGCTTTGTAGTTCTAATCTTGGGAATTCTAATAGTTTTTACAGGAGGATAAAAATTATGAATCATAAACGACCATTTCTAGTTGAAACAAGTTAGGACAAGAAGGTGATGATGGGTGGTATGACACGTCTTCTCTAGGTCATTAGATGAGAAGTACAATGATAAAAGCTTACGATATTTTTGACTAAAGTATAACGAGAAAGATCATGGAGCTAGTCTAAACCATGATTATTCATATGGGATAATCTATCATGAGTCATAAATAGTCAATTTAAACCAATACCAATGCCAAGGTAATTTTATGGCTCTATCTAACTCTAAGAGAATGTATAATCAGTTGGGAACTAGGCAGAGGTACACTAACCCCTTGCATGCTAAGTCTTGAATAAGCCAGTCAAGTTAGATCAAGGTTCATCATGCTAAGGGATGGTAAGAGTATACTCTACCCTCTATGTTTTATGGGCCTAGACAATAATTTCAACCATGGATATACACTCATTCTAGAAAAATAGGATGATAAATAATGAATATGGATCCACAAAATGACACCTTCTATGGTATTTGGCTAATCTTGTCCACTTAGTATATTGTTTGCAGCAATATTGATTTCTAAATGTGGTATACTATACCTTATACTAGATAACAATATTGGGTGAATATCAAATCGATTAATCTAAAAATGTTTCCCCTTAAGTTCAACTATGATGATAAAATAAAAAGAAAAAAAATACCTTGTGAACTAACGAGCCTATTTGAAGAGGTAAAACCAGGTAAGTAGACTTGGGTTGTTACATGTGGTATTAGAGTAGTATAAGATCCTTATGTTGTAGGACTTTTTATATTATTATTTATAAATTGAAGTTAAACAACTAACATAGTTATTTTACCAATAGGTCTCATGGCGCAATTGCTACGATGTGGATCTTCAAGGAATTCCATGACAACTAGGTATGAATAATCCATGGTTAGAACTCAAAAAGAACCTAAAACAATAATTAGAAAAGAAGATCCTTGAAGGAAAAGAAAAATGAAAAATATAATGAACCTTCAATAAATAAAACTATCAAGGATGATTGAAGTCTGACAAAGGTGGTTCAATTATTACAAACCTGTATGGAATGATAGAAAGAGGAAATGGTACAACCTAAAGCACATACAGCCTAACAACATGTACTGATATTCCAATAATAGAAACTGATAGAGGACTTAGCCAAGAGTAGAGAACTTGAAGGTATACTAGATGAAGCATCCAACGAGTTTGCAAGAAATAGAAGGGCTAGAGTATGATTTGAATTGACCAAAGATTTAAAGAAGGTTGTGATTTCAAAATTTGATGGTACATATGATGGATATGCAATAGAAAATTTGTTGAATGAGGTTAAGTCATATTTTTCCTTGATATCTTTGTCATCTAAGTCCAGAACTGCATGGGCTACCCTACATTTGTAGGAGCAAATTTAGATTGGTGGAATATATTTAAGAATGGAAAGGACTTTGAAGCCAAGGACCTCAAGTGGGAGGACTTTATGAAAGAATTTCAAAAATAATTCCTAACTAGGTAGTACTATATAGAAAAATTTGCTGAGTTTTCCACCCTAAAACAGAAGACAATAACTATCTGAGCATATCATAAAATGTTTCTAGGTATCTACAAAATGTTAAAGAGTGTTTTTAATAATTTTTTGGAAGGTACCAAAGCTTCTAGAATTTTTTTCAAGTCCCTAGAAATTGTAGATTCTTCTACTATCAAAGATTCCAGTTTTCCTACAATAACTTATGTGTACCCTATTCTATATTTTTCATACCAGAAGCTTCTTTATTGAGGTTTTAAACTATAAATACTTGAGCTCTATAGTTATTTTGCAATGTAATGGATGCAATGTAAATGATTCAATCTTATGGATTGAATAAATATAGTTAAATATAGTTAAATTGCAGTTAGAGTACCCTATTTTTATACTTTATTTTAAAATCCTTTGTTCTTTTATGCATGCTCTATTTCATTATTGATTCTCTTTGAAAACCAATACTGATCCACGAGTTTTGCAAGTATTCATGGGAAACCTACGATTTTTAAAACACTAGTATATATTAATATTTTTCAATGCTCAATATGTCCAAGATTTTGAAGGACAATATTCATTACGCATCAAATGATTGAAGATTGATAATGTTGAGTTTGCAAGAGTAGCAAAGACTATCCAACTACCTTCTTGGTCAAATGGACAAGTGAAAGCCCATTCCATACTCAAGATGAATGGTTAGATTTATCATCATTCCACGAGCTATTGTAAATCAATAAGACATAGTTCTACTAATTGTTTATGATTTGTTGTATATCCACAATTACAAATGTGTCCTTATTTATAACTTTGATATAAGATATAGTGTATCCCTATCCAATTGTATTGCATGATCTTGAATAGTTAAATTTGTCTCTAGGCTTGATTAAGTTTCTAGCCATTACCACTATTACTTCTTTCAAATAATTGAGTGTATTAAAATATACTTAATAAACTATTAAATGTTTCATAGTTTATCATATAATTATTTATAGTATTGCAAGTATTTCTACCAATTTTTGTCATAATATAATAAGACAAAAATGTATTAAAATTTATAATATTATAAAATACGACAAATTTGAAAGTGACTGGTTCAAACTCGAATAAAAATGTTGTGTGAAGTATAAGTTGTGCAAGTTATTAAAAGTGAAAGTTAAATTGTTAGTTTATTGCAATTTATATTAAACAAACCAAAATATATTAAATGTTGAATCTCAATAAAAAGTCATCTCAGCATCGTTATTTTCAACCTGCAAGATATATTACAGTATTATAAAGACAATTGCAGACAATTTAAAAACTGTAGTGTCCTTGAAATTCACGTGGAGAGCCCATGCAATTGCGTAACATCAAACAATAATTTTAAAAGACAATGTTCTCCGGAATCTTTGGTTCCTTTGAATTTTTATAGAAGGGAGAAAGAATATGCCCACTGCACAACAATTTTATTTTATATTTTATTTTGCAGAGATTGACGTGACCATATGAAGAGACATAAAAGCTTTAGCAGCCTTCAAATTCACTTGGAGAGCCTGTGCCATTTTTTAAAAAAAGTCAAGAATTCGGGTACCTAGAAACTTCATAGCGTGTCTTTAATGTTTTTAAATTTTTTTGAAAGTGCGTCACATCAGACAAATTTTAAAAGACAATGTTCTCCTTATTCTCACGTTCCTTTGAAATATTCCCATTGCACACACGTATTACTCTAATTAGAAGTTCTCCTTGTGAAAATCAAATCTAGTGCCCGAGCTATCACTGTATTGTTGTGAAAGCAACCGTAGTTGTTTGGCAAGGGTAGGAAGACCGCAGTAAAACACCCCTGCAATCGTATCACACAGTTAGCCACGTTTCTACCATTCCCAACTTTTTCTTGTTATCTATAATCAAAATGTATATCTAAATCAGTCATTACAATTCACCTATTCTAGCACCCTTGTGGGTTGCAGCTATTTTTGAGAAAACCCTGCTCCAGTTTGGCTTCGCAAAGTGTGTTCGAATCTGCAATGCAAACAAATATTAACACCTAAAAATTTATGAAAGGTATCTTTAGATAATTTGTTCGCAGAGAATTGCTTGAGATTAGATATATAGATTAAGAGGTCTTGGCAAAGTATTTATTAACTCTAAAAACTGTATGAAAGGTATAGTAAGATAATTTGTTTGCAGATAATTGTTTAAGATTAGATATATAGATTAAGAAGTCATAGCGGAGTGTGGATGTTTATTGTGAGGAGCTAAGGACTAAAGTCTCTAGCAGATAGCAGAAAGTAAAAGTATGTGTAATGTGGAGAACTGAAGGGTTTAACTTAGTTAAGGCTGTGTCTAATATTATTTTAAAAAATAAACAAATAGAGTTTAAATATATACTCTGCTGCCTGAAACGATGTCGTAGCCGTTCTTAGCATGATGAAGAGATTGCACCATCGCTATTAGAGCAGAACGTGCGTCGCCTTCTTCGTAGACGCTGGTTAAATAATTGTGCATTTCTATGACTCTCTGCAGGAGGAGTATCAGTGTTGGAATAGAATAAGCAAGGCTGGAGTAGATGAGTACAAAGTATATATGTAAGCATGTGAAAAGATTCCAAGGTTGGAGTAAAATAATAAATAATGCTTACGTTTTGATCGCTTTCAGCGACTTCGTTCATAACTCCTTTCAACCATTCGAAGGAGCATTGCTCTTTCGTGATCCAGTAAAAGTAGGCATGTTCAGGGATACGCCCTTTGTCATTGCTTCCCTCCGGAATACTCGGAATGGATTTTTTCACGCTTCCACATTCCTGACATATAATAATTTTAATAAATAAAGATAATATCTACCTATCTATATATAACTGGATTTGGCACTTACAGGATTTTCTTCTTCGTTCGATTTAAGGTTGTTTAGGAAATCTCGCAGAATGCTTATGAATGGCGTCGCTCCGATGCCCAGCCCCACCAGCAGCAGAATGTCGTATTTTTTGTAGTTTTGCGCAGGAGCTTCGTATGGTCCATCGATGTAGTGCTTGGGGAATCCCTAATACTAATAGTGTAAGCCACTCTTTATTTTTCATTTTCTATTTTTTTTTTTTTTAAATGTTATGTACCATACCAGAACCTAAAATGAAAAAAACACCGTGAATTCTTTACAACGAGCATATGAGATTTCATATGAACCTTTCAAAAAACAAATAAATTACCATACAATTAGTTAGTTTCATGCCTGTTTGTATATTCAGATGTGAGGAGACCACTTTTATCGGCAACAGGAGGTTCACACACCTGAAAGACAAAGCCCCATCTTTAAGCTATATTTCTTTCTCCAATTTTTTGTTTTTATTAAAATATTCATGTGATAAATTTTTACTCCACTATCTAATTGTCTCTTTCAGTTTAATGCTTATGAACTATCTAATTGTCTCTTTCAGTTTAATGGTTATACCTCTCAGAATATTTTTTGAAGCTCTTTAGTCCAGTCGCCTAGAGCTCGAATGTGGACGCTTAAATAGCTGTCTCCTGGAGCTGAGGTGATGGAGAACGGATGCCTGCAAGGTCAAATCATAATTAGATTTAGCATTATACAGTGCAATCTAATCATGAATATCCATCCACAGACAAAATCATTTTCACCTTTTGGATATCCCTAGACAAAATCATTTTCGTCTTTTGAAGGCAATGTGAATTCATTTATCAGTACAGTACAATAGCTCATAGATTTATCAATAATTAAAACTCAATTTCGTTGAAATTCCGGTAAGTATTATTTGCAACAGTTGATGTGTTATATATAATCATACATGTTCCTCTAAACATCATGTATCTTCAATGTATATTTTTTGAAAGCATGTTATATACTAAGGATAAATGTTATGAAGAACAAGCGATACGGATATTACTCGTCCATTTGGTCCCAGGCTTTTATCTCACCATTCGAATGAAGAGACTTTCGGGCACTTGATGAAAATGTACATGCCACTATTATAGTTGAATCCCCTGGGTTTGGTCGTATGCAGGGCAAGGACGCCACCAGGATATTTTGCAGCCTGTATATGTAAAAAACATTAGTGTTTTTGTGCTCCGTAATTTCATTAACAGAAGCCTTTTGCTTTTATTCGCATCCTCTAATGGATCAGTTAAGATTTTAAAGTTTTTAATAAGAAATGTTCATCTGCAAAAATAAGGTTATATAATATAAGAACAAACAAATATTTGGATAATGAAATCATTAAAATTTACTAAACCTACTATACCTTGATGATGTTTACTTTGTAATTATTTTCGCGGAAGAATCTCAAGAAGCGCTCTCCACTGTAGAAAAGGACGGGGATTGCCAGATACATCCATGTCTGCTTCAATGAAAATGAAAATTATTTTGAGATTATCATGGTGATTTTGGCATAAATTAATCTTCAAATGGCAGGTAGACTTTGACGTACTTACCGTTTTGTTGTACCATTCCTTTGTGAGATATATGAAGATGGAATGGACGATGAGCAGAACATAAACTGCAACGAATAAGTGATGAGCATACCAGAAAGCGTTGAATCCGGCGAGCTTATGCAGCGGCCATGGCATCTTCACCACATATTTTCTGAAACTGTGAGTGGCCAATCCCAGACACGCCCACCATAACAATCCCAGACACGCCCACCGTGCTGGAAAATAGGTCTCCATAACTGGGTCTGACGTTATGAAACCCATGCCCTATGGTTTCGATGAACTTTGCCTTTGGGCACGTAACAATTCTTGGAAAGTCGCAGCTCAAATGCAACGCTCAATGGACCACAACACCTGTTGAAATTCTTAAAGCAATCACCTGCAAAAACATTAAACTGCATGAATTCTATGACAAAGTATTAAAGTGGAATTTAATTTTTTTTGATAATAAAAATTATATGAAAATTACAATTCACCGATGTTAGTAATTATATTTATTTTAACCTGTTTTTATAAGTATTAGCCAACTGTTTCATATGTGTCCTATGCTATAATCTAAGAAGACATGTATCCTAACTCTATATTATTAAGGATGAAAATAATTCTTCATATTAAGATATCATAAGTATATAATAATAAAGATGAAAAAAATTAAGGTTATCGATAATATTCAGATACCTTATAGGGCATCACGATAGTCTTGAACGGTTGAAATAGATCTTTTAAAAATGAAATTTAAATTTAATTTATAAATAGTAATCATACATACTTAACCTCAACCTCAATTAAATTAAATGGTTTTAGTTTTATTATAAACTAAAATTCGTTTGGATTACTACCTTATGAAAGTTAATGTTCTCGTCAAGAGGTATCATTGAGCCCAGACTTGTGGACCTGAGGGAGGTAATGGTGTTGCGGCAAACTGGGAAGAGAATGAGAGCCATGTTGAGCTTCAAGGTCTCCGCTGCTCCTTTCGCGACGCAAACGCAGTATCCCATCACTTGAAATTCCGGTTCGTTTCTGTACTGCAGAAATTTCCATGTAAACAAACATGTATTCATCATCAGCCAGATTAAAATGACCCAGATACTCTTCCAGTTCTCCTGTATAAAATCGTTTGCCACTTCTACGAATCTGAAGATCGGGCTCCTCCAGCGCCTGGGGATCATAGTCCTGGTCAAGGTTTTACTTTGCTTCAAGCATTCCTCGTTCCCATAAGTCTTCACCATGCCTTGGAGCAGCGCCTCAAGCTGCGATATCTGCATTATATCGGAAGCAATCTATTAATATGTCATTGAAAACAATAATTTGTCGAAGAAAAAGACTGTCACAATTAACTGTTAAAAAACAAAGGGAAACAATTCAAATTGATTGCAATGTAATCTTCAAATTCATTCAAGTTGTGGATAAAAGTGACCTGTATGTATCCTAGATTATCTGGATCAAGCTCCTCCATGATCAAAGCCGCGTATTCTTCAGCATGCCCCTTCAGGTTTGCTAGTTTGCTTGCAGAAGCACTCAGCTCAATGACCTTTTAGATAATATGATCATACAATTAAGGGAAATATGTAAGCCTTAAAATTTTGTCAAACGTTTCAATTAAAAAACTCCGATTTTCCTTACTGATTGAGCTCACCTCCTTGACCTCATCCTCTGATATTCTGCCATCTCCATTCTTATCACACCTACATTACCAAAAGTCCAAATAATAAGCTATTATCCAAATTCAGTGTTTACGGATGTTTTGAAACATCCCAGAATAAACAAATCATAAAAAATTCATGAAGTGGTAAAAAAAAATAAGTTATTGAAGTAAATTGTAGTTCGCCAGTAGTATCTTTACAGCATGTTCCAGACACATGCTGTATGACTATGCAGCACACGAAAACTCTTTTATGTAATATATTATTTTATTTAGAGAAAAAATAAGGATGTTTTATTCGCAATGTTCTCAAACTCACATGTCAAAGAAGATCTGCAGTCTGGAATCAAAGTTCTCATCGGCCATCTCCTGCCAGAACTGGCGAAGTTCCTCCTTGGAAAGGCTATCAGTTTCAAGCCCCTTTCTTCGTGCCAAAGCATCAAAAAGTTCTACTGCAAACTCCTTGGTGTCCATTCCTGAAAAAAATTCAAGCACGAAATTCGCGATGCAGTGATCAGATTCATCGAGAATCCCCTGTTATCAGATCCTTCCTTTCACATCGAAGATTCGAATTTAAAAGAACAGAATATAACTTCATCTCTTCATATAACTGACTATATTCCTGAAACATAATCGAAGTGATAAATAGAAGATATAACGCACCTATACAGGAACCGAAATTCTCTCTGGACACTCTTCCATCCACCGCAATCTGATCGAAGCGACTCTCCACTGTTTTCCAGGCATCCCTGCCAGTCCCCACACCCTTTTTATCCAGAAATCTCAGACTTTTCAGTCCCCTCTCAGCACTGGACACAGTTCTGTTATACTTAAACTTTCTAGCGGCTCTGGAATTGCCACCATCACAGCCATCGTCTTTAGAATCCTTGTAGCCCCTAAAGTTGGACATCCTTGCAGTCATTTCTGATTTAATTCTAGACGTGAACGAAATCCTTTTGCCCAGATTACTATTCATAGAACGCCGTTCCACAGAAGCATTAGCACTATTTGCAGCCAACGTTCTATGATGATCTTGTTCTTCATTGGCACCATGGACAACAATGTTATCCAATTGCCCCTTCATGCCATTTCCTGAAATCTCATCTGGCTCGTAGCCATCTACACCCATTTTGGCTTCCTTTGTTTTCTCTTAATCCAGCAGAATCCTAGAAGTCTTAATGCAGCATTGAATATGTTTGCCTTCCAAGTTATTTACCATGGTTATATAATGTTTTAGATTGCACTTGGACTGAGATCGACGACTACCAGCGAGCAATACAGCGAAGAGCCTATTTTGGTCTACTAATTCAACTGTTCTCCTGGCTTTAAACCTAAAAAGGCATGGAGCAACACATGTTAGAAATCATTGGGGCTAGTGCATGGAGCACATGCGGAGTGACCTGTTAGAAAATGACACCCATGTGCCTTTCAAGCACGTTTAGATTAAGTGGAACCCATTCATCAAATATTTTATTTGTCTTCATCCATAGTTGTTTTGTAGGAATTAAAGAAAACATACATAAAGGGAAAAATAAAAACACAACATGGAATTTGGTTAAAAACACAACATAGAATTTGATTGCAACCAATATTTCAAAGATGTCTGGTAAATATATAATTTTAAAAAACCTCAAATTTAGGTGGATTGGTAAATGTAAGTGTGGTTGGGCATTTATCAAGAAGAAATCTAGGTTCGAACCTTGAGGGAAGTCAATTCTTTGCAAAGGTAGTAGTTTGCTCGAATCTTCTGTGTGTGTGCTAGATCGACGATGACAGTACGAATCCTGATCGACCGATGGTTCCCATTTCATGTCGGGTCAACCCTTTGTAAAGGTAGTAGTTTGCTCGAATCCTCTAAGTGTTTGCTAAAACGACGATGACAATACAAACCCTGAGCGACTCGCATCAAGTCAACAAGAACAAGACATATAGGTTTGTTGGGAGCAGTCCCTATGGTTTGAACCCTGCGTTGGCTAGTTACTAAAAAATAGTGGTTGTTACTAACTCTCCTATATATATATATGTATATAATATTCCAAAGGTGTATGGGACATAAATGTTTTTAAATTAAAGTTTTTTCCATTGCTTATTTTTTTTTTCCCTTTTTTACATCAAAAACCAAAGGGTTCAAAACCAGGGTATTTCAAAATTACTTTTGCAATTTGTCATATGTTACAATAAATTTTAAATTAGTCCCTAGAAATGTTTTTGGAGTTTGAGATAATAAACATTAGTATGATGTACAAAAAATTATGAACATCTAAGTAATTGTTAGAGGAAGCTCCAATTAAATGAGAGAGGATAGATCATTTACTCTTAGGATTGTAAATGGATCATCTTCTCTATACTAAAGGCTATTAATTCATATATATAAAGTGTTGACAACTATACACAATAAACAATAATGTTTGTAGAAGAAATTTTGGGTAGTTCCAACACCCTTTCTTACACAATTTTTTTATTGGAACCAATGATTATATTTATTAAAAATAAGAGAGGTTACAATAAAAAGGAAGCTAGAAAAATCACACTTGGGGCGCAAAGCCACGCAAACGATCAATACTGTAAAGATGAGGCCTGAGGCCAAAAATAAAACCAACCCTTATAAGGATGAATAAGCAACAAAATTAGGCAAAGGGTTTAGCCCTACTGTGGGCATTGACAGAATGGCTTAAGATTGAAAAATGTTGCCTTCTCAACTTGCTACACCAAAATAGAGGACCTTAAGGTAGAGGGAGGTTACGCAAAACCCTCTTAATAATACACATAACCTTGTTTCGGTACGTGATAATATTTATCAAATGCACCAACTCATGATTCAACTTGGAGGCTTGTGAATGAATCTAAACAATAATAGTAAAAAACACCATAATCTTTTCATGCATATAAAACTAACTAGAAATTGAATCTCTAGAATAGACAACAACATTCCTAGATTTTCAAAGTTGAAATAAAATAATAGCATCAAATAAATTCCATAGATCATCAATATAAGTAGGCCAACAACTATTATTTCCAAAAATATCATTTGCCATCTGAAGAATTTAGGATGAAAGAGCTTGAACAATGAGTGAATCTAAGACCATACTGACTAAGCACAAGGGCAGAACCGGAATAGATGTTTAAAAGTCTCAAAATGATCAAAATCTAGACACTTCGGGTTAGGAAGACCAACCCTACTGAGACTCTCTCCATATGTGGACTTTGATAAATAAGAGACCAAAGAAAAAAGGTAATCTTAGGTTCAAGTTTAAATTGTCAAATATGGTTCAGATGAGCAACCAAGTATATGAGGTAGAGTGAGTCCACCATATCTCATTAATTTTTTCTACACTAGGGGAAACCTAACTAAGATGTTGATAAAGTAATGAAGAAGAGTAGTTCCTTAAAGAAGTATCCACATTTCAATGCCAATCCCTCCACTAGGCACTCAGGGGTTAAAGGCCAAGCTTACGAAGCATGACATAAGGTATAATATCATGAATTTTAAGAATAGAAGGAAGATCTAAATTCTGAAAATTTAATTTTTTTTTTAGATCAGGCCAAGGAATCCAGTCTCGAGAGTACACTAAATATTTAATAAAGTAGATATATTTACGAAACAACCTCAAATATTTAATCCCTAGCATATTAACAAGAATAATTGAATAGTTATATAGAATAGGAGACCACCAAATATTATGAGAATTAAATAAAAACTATTATGAAGACCATCACCAATCCAGGGAAGATGAGGTTTCATCACCTCAAACGTTTACAAAATACTTTTAACAACAAAGGAACTCTAAATTTTAACTAGAGTAGAAGTAATGATGAGAGTACAAAGGTCAATATTAGCCCAATATTTGTGCCCATAAGATAGCCTTGAAGAAATACAATGGTGAATCAAAACCTTCCAGGCTTCTAACCCTTCAATAGCTTTAACCACCACTTAGCACAGAAAGAAATGCTTTACCAGTAAATATTAATTATGACTATCATATCCTTATTAGTAGGAGTCCAATAGATATGCCAAGCAACTCGAATAAAACCATGTGAGTTCTTCCCCTTGGTCCAAAGAAAATCCCTATGGAGTATGGCCAACTTATTATAAAAATTATTTGAAGGGACCCAATAGGAGGAGTAATAAACATGGGAGGTAGTAAGAATATTTGTTCAAACCTGAAACTTATCAATAATAGAATGGGGATATGAGGCCCAATAGGAAATATTCTTTTTAATTCTATCAATGACATATTACCAAAGTTTTGAGGGTGAGCTATCAAAAGCAATGGGGATTCCTAAGAACTTAAATTGTTCATCCCTTTGAAGCCAATGCTATGAAAAATGTTTAAGACAAGTAGGCACAAAAGAAGAAGCAAGTAAAAAACAAAGAGACTTAGACCATTGGATGTTGGAGGTCTTACAAAAAATATCCAAACAAACAAAAGTAGTTGAAACTAAAACCTCATCCTCGTTGACAGTAAAAAAATAATCATTTGCAAAGTGCCCATTAATAAGTTGGGTGGATATGTCAAGAAAAATAATACCTTTGATCAACCCCTTAGATGCTTGATTGGCAAGAAGATAACCAAAAGCTTCAACAACAAGGATGTAAAGCGAAAAGCCATGGTGAATAGAAGGAAAAAAAACAAAAATCTTTTGACCTATGTCCATTGATAGTAAGCCAAGTTGAAGCATCAACAAATAACATACTAACAACCTTGATAAAAAAGGGGGTCAAAGCCAAGATCTTGAAGCATGGCAAGAATGAAAGGACACTCAATGCAATCATAAGCTTTCTCAAAGTCCAGCTTAAGGAAAATGGGCTTTTAGCTAGAGAGACAAGCCACCTTCCTAGACAACAATAATATTATCCAAGATGTAAGACCCTTTAACAAAACCTATCTACTCTAGTCTGATAATCATAGGTAGAATGTTATGAATATAGAGAGCTAAAGATTTAGCTAAAGTATTGTCATAGATATTAAGTAGAGTAGTAGGTCTCCAACTGGTGATAAGCTTAGTATTACCCACTTTAGGAATAAATTTAATGTTTTCACGATTGATGATATTCCCTAGAGAATTTTTGGCTAATGCTTCATCATGGACATTGAGTAGATCAGGTCCAGTAAAATTCCAAGTGGCTTTATAAAATTCATAGGGAAATCCATAAATACCAAGGGACTTATCATCCAACATAGTCATAAGATCATTATGAAGCTCAGCAAGTGAAAGAGGAGCCTCACAAAGAAGTTTGTCATAAGCAAACAACTTAGCAGGAACAACATCAAGACACTACTAGAGCACCATCAAACATTATGGATAATCCTATTATGCTTGAAAGATAAGCTTATAATAATCCAGAAAGACTGATGCAATATCAAGAAGACAAGTCAACCTATCATGAGAGACTTGAATAACTTTGATGTAGATCTTGATCTACCTAGAATGAAGATATTTGAAAAAGTCTTTAGATGGGCAATCATTAGCTCTCAACTAGTGCATACAAGCCTAAATCTAAGCTCCCCTAGCTTCATGTCATTCATGAACTATAAGCTAGTGGTGGTGAAGACCATTAACCCTAGTTTGTAATTGTCGATCATATGGATCATTTTCTAGCAACAATAAATTTCATTAATACTCTGTAACAACCAAATGAGCACGCTTTCTAACATGTGCCACCTATTTACTAAAATTCCATATGAAAGAGGTACAGACAATCACCTCATTCTACCAAGAAACTAATAAAGTGAGGAGGCTGATGTAGTAATTTCTAGATTCTCTCAATCATAGCAATCGTGTCAGGGTGTTGTAATAAAGAAGTATTTAAATAAATTTGATTGCATGGAAAATTAAATTGGTGACCACTCCCTTCAATCTGAAAGGAAATCAAAAAATGATCTGATAGCAAAAATTGATCCCAAACTATCACAATCTTATTATTAATGGAGGAGAATAAAAAAATTAATGCTTTGACATCATAACTCAATCAAGGTGCTTGCAGAATCTATCATTACCTACACAAAAATTGGACCACGTGAGCCAAGGTGGAGGTGTGCAATTACATTGGAAAAAAAAATATTAAAAAATCCCATCTATGTTTAAGAAAAACCAAGCCTTATGCTCTCTAACACACCAGTGCATCTGGAGACAACCAAATTTATCATGCATGCTCAACCATTTTAAAGTTGCCACAAAAATCCAATAAGCCATTTATAAGTGATCAACCAGGTACCACCAAAGGGTAGAGCAACTAAGACCATCCTTAGATGGATAAATACTTGCAATGTACAGAGTGTTCCTATTACTATTCAACAAAATCCAAACCACATCCAAATCTTCAATATTTTTAGACCATAATTTTATAAGAAGGATCTTTACCATATCCTTTGCATGTTGTTATGCAAGTTGACCCACACTCAACATACTTAAGTTAGACTACTACTTTGTTATTGTACATGCCCCCACAATTTAAACTTAAATCTCTTCTAGTGCCCAAAATCTTACCAATCCAACATGATATCTTATTCACCAACTGCTGACAATTAATTAGAATAATGGCGTTGATGCCGAGGTAGGCCGTACATTCCTTTTTGAAGAGCACCACAACAAAACAACTCAAATCAATGACCCCAGTCTTACCTAAGGAATAATTAGTTGTAATGTACCCGTCATTACGACTTTCGAACATTTCTTTCTTTTCTACAAGTCGGCATGCCTGTATCTCATGGCAACATTGACGTCATGTTCTTTAGTTGTAGCGCAAAACTCAGATGATGACGTTATGTTTGCACATGAATTTGCAATGTCATGACGAGCGCACTTATCTACAACGAGCATGAAAGTATTGATGTATCCAATAATGACCTTTTAAATTTTTTTAAATTCACCTATAAGAAGCTCAAGTTCTTAAAAATTTCCCTTTCAAACATTTCTTTCTAAAAGTCGGCATGCATGTATCTCATGGCAACATTGACGTCATGTTCTTTTGTTGTAGCGCAAAACTCGGTTGATGACGTCATGTTTGCACATGAATTTGCAACGTCATGACGAGCGCCGTTATCTACAACGAGCACGGAAAGTATTGATGTATCCAATAATGACCTTTTATTTCTTAAAAATTTCCCACCGAGATTTGAAAACCATTTGAATGTGTCCACGCATTAGGTAAAGTTATATTTATCTATATATAAATCCAAAAGAGGAAAAAGAAAAAAGAAAAAATAAATGACTAATCACGAAAAAGTGCAACTTTTAGTTGAGAGTTCTATTTTTTTATTTGTAATTCCTTATGTACGTAGTATATAATTTGAACTTGATCTTTTTAAATTTTTAACTATCCACTTATTTTTCAACTCTTCTACATGAAAAAATGAGAGCCATATTTTATATAAAAAAGTGTTGGTCACGAATCTGCCACAGGAAAGGATTTTATACTAAATGCACCCTAGACTCGGCCAAAATTGAAAGGCTGGAAGAAAGAAATGTCTCCCAGACCAATCTCTAGAGAGGGCTGGTTCCCTTACTAAATTTAATCTTGATGAAGACTAGAGTTGCAGGAAAGAAATGCGAAATATGCAGAAAGGAATGGGAAATTACTGAAAGAAACGAGAAATATAGCCATAGGCTGAATTAAGCAGATCGAAAGAAGTTAACCTCAAGTGTATAAACAACATTTAATAACATAGTACAACATAATCCACTTACGACCTTGCATAGACAACCTCCAGGATAGCATTCCAAAACTTACTTCCTTACTAGCAGTATTCAAATTCAAATGCAGAATTTAAATCTAATAGTAGATCAGAAAGACAAGCATAATCGAGAAATGCATGAAATAGAAGGAAATTACACAAAAAGATGTTTGCAAAATCAGAGGCCAAATATCTTTCATTCATGCAAAGATCTTGAAAGCTTTCATGCAACATGTCTCTCAAACTCTTGATATCTCTTTCTGAGATCTACATTGATTCTTATAGAAGTCTTGCTTCTTTACAGCATTAAAAACTTATGACGAACTTCCTCGAGATCTACAAAATGTGCAATAGAAACAAGGAAATGATCCCCTTAACTCAGCCTTGGATAAACCAGAAATTCAATGCAATAAGGAGTCGGTCGTCTTCATTAAATGGTCGTTCTCAAAATATGCTTGGACCGTTAGAAAAATCATGAACAACAGCTTTGAATAATGGAGCGTCTTTAATTCTGGTGGCTTGAACACGTTCTTCTACCTTGTTGGCATTGGAAAGTAGCAAAAAATTTAATTCTAGAGTGTAACCGGTAACGTCAAATATTTCCCATCCAAAGTTCTTAGTCTAAAAGTAATCTCCCCTAATATTTCAAAAATTTGATAAGGGCCTAACCAAAGACAATCAAACATTTTGTGATCCCCTTTCTCCTCATGTTTTTTATCCCACAATAAAACCAAGTCCGAGGTCCTGAAAGACTTAACTTTGGCTCTTTTATCAAACCATATTTTGACCATATCTTAATGTTTGCTCATGTGAAGCATGGCTTCTTCTCTTTTTTTATGACTTAATCTAGCCTCAATGTGATGATCAGTTCCAAGGTATTCTTATGTGAAACGAAGGGTTTGAAGCTTCAAATTTGCAAGAAAATTTGGATCTTACCCATAAACTAGATGATAAGGTGTATTCCCTATTGATTCTTTTTCTCTAGTCCTATCTGCCCACAGAGAAAATTTTAATTGGTTGTGCCAATCCCGAGAATGCTTTCCCAATAACTTCTTAATGATGGTTAACAAATTTTTATTTGAAGATTCTGCCAAACCATTGCCTTGAGGGTAATAGTTAGACGAAAACTTTAAACTCGCCTTATTATCATATGCCCAATTTGCAAATTCAGTGGAAACAAAAGCCTTACCATTATCACTTACAATAGAATCGGGTATTCCAAACCTTGTTACGATATGATCTTCGAGGAATTTTATTACCACATCCATAGTAGCATGCTTCGTAGGAATTGCTTCTACCCACCTAGTGTAATAATATGTAGCTATGAGTATGAATTTATGGGAATCTGAAGAATTTGGGTTAATAACACCAATGAAATCTAATCCCCATTGTGCAAATGGTCTCATCTCAACTACCGGTTGCAATGGCATAGCTGCATTCCTTTCTCTATTGGCAGCCACTTGAAAAATATGGCAAGATCGCATGTGTGCATGTGCATCTTTAAAAATTTGGGGCCAATAATATCCCGCTCTTAGGATTTGATGTGCTATTGGATTTGCCGAACCATGGCCAGTTCCATATTTACCATGAAACTCTTGCAAAACATTGGTAGCTTCTTCTTGATTCAAGCATCGTAGGTAAATTCCCTCGTGATTTTTCTTGTAAAGAGCACTAGACCTAATATGATAATTGGCATATTTAAGTCTCAAGGCTATTCTTTGAGTAGAATTAAGATGTGATGGACACTTACCATTTAACAGAAAATACACAACATCAACATACCAATCATCTTTAGAAATGTGCTCTCCATTTGAATATTGGCATGTGACTTGGGGATTGTTCTTAGTAATTTTTTTCACAAGTCCTTTTCCATGAACTCATTTCATGGGTTGAATTTCAAGGTCAAATTCTTGAATGGTAGAAATCCATTTACCTCTTCTCTCACCTAGCTCGTTTTGCACAAACATGGTTTTGACAGCAGGGTCAGGCACAATGGCAAAGACCCTACTATGCACAATGTAATGTCTAAATTTTTTTACTATTTTGAAAAGTGCATACATTTGCTTATCGAGGATGGAATACCTCAATTGAGCATCCTTCAAAGGAGCGCTTAGAAAAGCTATGGGATTTTCTGTGTTATCTTCACCTTTCTGAGTCAAGACACTCGTAAAAGAGTGTTCAGATGCGAAAGCATAAATAAAGAAAGGCTTAGAAAATTTTTTACTTATAAGGACAGGGGCTCTAGAAATAGCATCCTTGATGCTTTGAAAGGCAACCTTACTTTCTTCATTCCATCTGACATTCACATCATTTTTGAGCATCTCATTCAGTGGTTTAGCTATCTCAGCGAAGCCAGAAATAAACTTCCTCACGAAATTGATTTTCCCAAAGAAAGATCTCAATTCCTTTTTGCTACTTGGGAGAGGAAATTTTTGGATAGCTTCTATCCTTTTTGGATCAATGGAGATACCTTATTTTGAAATGATATGGCCAAGCAATCTTCCTTCTATCACTCCAAAGATGCATTTTTTTGGATTTAAAGAAATTTCTTGCTCTTTACACCTTTGGAGAAATTTCCTCAAATATTTCACATGGTCTTTTCTTTCCTTTGAAAACACAGGAATGTCATCCACATACACAATGATACATTTTATAGACACCAAAACAGCACCAATCCGATTATGTGACTGCAAACACTAATCGCTTTGACAAACACAGCCCCCAGGGCAGCCCTCAGAGGTCAAACAGTGGTCCTAACCACTTTCATAGCAATTTTGTAAGGTCAAGAGGCAATTTGGTACATTTAGACACTTTGCTCAGTATTCGTCTCACCCAGGGACGAATTCAAAATGGGATCCGTCTCACCCAGGGACGAACTCTGAAATCGTCTCTGGTAGGGACGAATTCCAAGTTTAACGGGAAAAAAGAAGAATGGCGCCAAGTGGCAGCCAGGGACGAGTCGATTGATGACTCCTGCCTCGCACGCGTGTGTGGGTGGACAGATAGGCCGTTAGAGGACTGTCACAAGGGCAGTTATGAAAGCCCAAGTCATGGAGGACTCCCCTCCCTCATGGGAAGACATGATTGCCACATGGCACCTATGACCAACACATGGCGCTTATGCTTCCCTCTCAAAAGAGACCCCATGGGTCTATAAAAGGTGGGACTTTTCTCACCCAAAATAGACATATTGGAGGCGATTTCAAGCAACGAAGTGTTGTCCGATTGAATACCCACTTGCATCCTTTTGATTCACCTTCTCACATCCACTAATCTCTTTCGCAAGGGAGGTTATTGGGTGGCTTTTGGAAGCGTGGATCCAACCCAAATCCAACATTTGACCACCTTACACCACCAATTTGTAGACATCCCAATCCTAAGAGGTTTTGGGCCCATCCCTAGTGGATTGGCGCCGAAATCAAGTGCCAACGGTGGGAGGCCCACTTGGGCACCCCCGCACTTTCTAAGTTTTATTCCAAAAGCATTCTAGATTATTGTTTCAGGTTGCATCTCATGTTATTTAGTTTGGTTAACTCATAGCTTCAATTTCATAACATTTTGATCAGATTTTATCATGCCTTTTGTCGCTTTGTTGTCCTACTAACTTGCAGGTGGCGATATCGAATTCCCGAGGATAGAGGCCAAATTGGGAGAATCCGACCATCTGGGTCGTCCCAAAATGGCCCCAATTACATAACCCCTCTATTTGTAGGTGTTTTGGAGGTCTCGAGAGTCGACATTGGAGCAGCATCACCTCGGCTTTTCCAACACAACAGAATTCGTCCCACCCAGGGACGAATTGTAGTCAGAATTCGTCCTGCCCAGGGACGAATTCCAGGTGAAGGCAGATTGGCCGACTGTCTCAGTGGCAATGGCCTTCTGGTAATATCTTCTATCTTCTGTCAGGTTTTCAGGTCATTTGGACTCACTTTACTCACTGTTTTAGACAAATGTTTACATGCATCTTTTGGCGATTTTAGAGAACAAACACTTCTTATTTGCAGCAGGTGCTACTGACATCTTCGTTGTTTCTTTGTTCGCGGGAGGAGCAGCAGAGGTCAAGGACTCATCAACATCAGCGGCGGCATCATCTTGGCCCGCCCATTTCAAGTGTGGGCACGCGAAAAGAGGAACCTTAAGTCTCGATTGTAATCAAATTCTTTTAACGCTCCTAGCCCCTGAAAAGGGAGGAGGCGTATTTGTAACAGAGATCAAGAGAATTTAATGAAAGGGCTGTGTTTTCTCCATTTTCTTGTATCTCATTTCAATGCGTCTCTTTCATTTCATGCATTCTACATTTCTAGGACTTAAGCGTATTTGATTTTGAATGCATCGCAATTAGTGTTTCCTTCGCCCGAAATCTCGTGCTTTCAGTGGCGATCACGGTGGGACCCTGTTCCCTGGTTTTTAAAATCACGAAACCGATTAAATTTTTGTGTTTTGTGCTTGACGGTACATTTTTTTGTTGCAGATTGTTATTCGTCTCTGACTGTGACGAATTCTTTACTGTAATTCGTCTGACCCTGAGACGAATTCAAATTCGTCTCTGGCAGGGACGAATTCTGTTCTGAAATTCGTCTCACAGAGGGACGAATTCCTGCCTATGGATTTTCAGAGCAGAAATTCAGAAGCAACCGGTCCAGGCAGAGAAGAGGTAGGGATTTTTATAATCTCTGTTAAATTTTTTTGTTTCTGTTCCTGTTTCTTTGATTGTTTTCATTTTATCCTGCATTGCTTAGGGAAAGTCATTTATGCTTGTTTCATTTTCGTTAAATAAAATGAATCCCACACACTTCACGCAATAACTTTAAACCAAGGAGCTGGTCGTAAGACCCCAACCCTTGAGCAAGACCAACGGTGGGTTCATCACCACCTTGGCTTAGCTTTGCATCCATTTCCCCGATTGTCAACTGTTGTTAGGCGTAAATCCTGACGAAAGCTGACCGAGTGTCGCTGGGGTGATTCCCATGCGCGCGAGGATAAGTCTTCTATGGTAGGTGTCATTAACAGGACAATCCCCCTTTCGTACCGCCTACGTACCACGTACCTTCTGCTCTCACGTACCTATAGTCTCCCTCTCGTAAGGGCGGGTATATAGAGAGGTTGGTATATCGGCCTGGTTGGTATATTGAAGGGGCGACCATTTTGGGAGTTATATGAGCCTTCATTATGCATTTAAACGTTCTTCAAAAACATTCAAAAAACAAAACAAAACATCAAAATGCACTAAACCAGTTTAGGACACACCATTAATCCTTAAAAGAGATAATCACGGTTTTTGTATGTGTGTGTTCATTTCTGCTTAGTGTAGACAAAAAGAAAATCATCATAAACGAGATAAAAATCTACTTAGATAGTAGAGAAGCACCGCAATGGTGTACACCCGTAGCCAAGCCCAATCAAGGGCAGAAGCTCCGGAAGGTACACAAGAAGCAGGCACAAGTCGCCTTCGCTTCAGTCCTGAGGACTTGGTCATACCGCCTTATCGGTCTGGCCTACAAAAGAATCCATGTCAGAATCCTCGGTGGGGTATGCCCATTCAAAACAGCCCCTTTCGGGAAGACGCTTTACATGTAGACCTTGATGTAAATAGAGAATCGCCTTCTGAGGTTAGACATGAGTGGCCACAGCGTGATGAAGCGCTAGAGAGGCACACTGTCCATTTGGAGGGACAACGTGGATATGGCGTCCCTTCTTTACCTCCCATCAGGATAGAAAGACAAAATCCAGAGCGTAGGGCTCCTTACATAGGGCGAGCTAACTCCGCCCGCCCCTTCCAAACCCATGAAAGGGAGTACGAGGAAAGCCATCGCATTCCTCGAGGACAAAAAATAGCGTGGGAACCTTGCATTTCCACACTTGCTAGGTATCATGATCATACATCGAGGCCAGAGCCTCGAGTAAATGTCGCCTACCTCGACAGAGGGAAGCGACCCATTGAAATTTTAGATCATCAAGATCGAGGCAAACACATAGGAGAAACATTCCAACCTCCTGAGCAAAATAGGGTAGACCAAATTGACCCGATAGTCGCCAGACATGCCACCCGTCAAGCCCAAATCACGCGGCTTAAACAAAGTCATCAGGAGATAGAGTATCGACACCGCTTGGATAGAGAGCGCATGCAACGCGAAGCGGATGAGTTACGCTATGAACTACCTGAGAGGGGGCCAACCCCTCGCACCCAAAGAGCCGAACAATATGAGAGGCATAATCCGTTGGTGCGGGACAGGTCTCCACGACCTCGTCAAGCTTTGCCTCCGAGACCTTATAGACCCGAGAGGGAGGCCACTCCCCGAAACAATGATGGGTACCCTCAGCAGGGACTCAATCAGGGTCATAGGTCTCGCCCAGAGACTCCTCAAGAATTTTATGAGGAGTACGAACCAGAAATAGAATGGGCCGAAACACCCCATCAAGGCGGGAGGGCTGCCAATCGACCACCCCTCCATAGGCCTCCAGTCTTCCATAACGCACAACGGGAGCAAACAAAAGAGGAGGAGATAAAATCTTTAGATGCATACAAAGCGCTATTAGAGCGTTTGGAGTCTGTGGAGACAAAAACTTTTGGGCATCAAAAGCCCACGTTACGTCAACTCCGCAGTCATCCAGTGCATCCCTCAGTGCCAACACCTCTTTACCCCGAACACTTCAAGTTGCCTCAATTGGCAATCTTTAAAGGTGAAGAGGACGCACAAGAACATGTCACAAGGTTCCTAAGTCAATGCTTCGGCATCCAAGATAATGACGCATTGTTGCTTAGGACATTCATAACCACATTCGCAGGCCCTGCCTCGGATTGGTTCACACAATTACCCAAACACAACATAAGCAACCTAGATCAATTAGTAGATGCGTTTCTTGAACGCTTTGCCTTCAACACAAGGAAGAAGGCATCACCGAGTGATCCGGCTAGCCTCGAGCAATTTGAGGAAGAAACAATGGCAGCATACGGGAATCGATGGAGAGCTTTGCTTTCTAAGTTACCCTACCGTCCCCCTATGTCCGATCTCACACGGATGTTCGCAAAAAGTTGCTTGAAATCGATCTCCGGGCTATTGCAGCTACGATGAATACGCCGACTTAGAAGAAGCTTTGGCGCAAGCAGAGTTATAGAAGAGATCAAAATAGGCGAAGGCGCAATCGCCAAGCCTAAAAAGAAAGAGTGGAATAAAACCACTAAGACCGGGACAACGCAATCACAACACGCTGCGGTTAACCAAGTTGCGATAAATGTTCCCGCGCCTGTGCAAGAAATGCAGCCCCAAAAGGCTAATTACCAGCAGTGCCTCCTGGTTATGAAAGAGATAATAGAAGGCAGGAGCAGAATCAGCAGCGTCGCCCTAGGCGACAATTCACCCCTTACACGGAGTCCAGGGACTCCCTATTTGACCGCTTGTCGGCGGCAAATTTAGTCACTCTGCCAGAAATCCAAACTATAGACCCTAACGCTCCTAAGCCTAGGGGATACAGAGAGGAATTGTATTGTAGATTCCATAGGCGCGAGAGGACACGACTTGAATGGATGCTGGAAATTCAAAGAATTAATCCAAGATTTGATCGACAATAGAACATTGGCCGTGGACAACCCCATAGCGCCAAATAATCAACAAATGGGGGTATTCAAGGACCCTTTGCCTGCCCATGAAGCACAGGCAAAACCTCTCCAGATTAACGAGGTGCGACAGAATCTTCCCATGCAAGGATTTGTGGGAATGATTAGTATAGTGACAAGGAACAAAAAGTACCCAGCAGTTGCCCCCGAGGTAGCTACGAGGGAAGTTCCGACAACATCGCAGCCTCAACAACGCCCAACGCAGTTGCCTCCGCCTAGACCCGAGGTCACGATACGGACCAAACTCACGCAGAGTTTGCGGACCACATCGGCTAGGCTGTCCATTTACGAGCTTATTCAACAGTCAAGCACCCCATAGGGAAGCTCTTATGGACATTTTAAAAGCCATCGAATTACAACCTCACGAAGCAAATTCTTTCAACAACTTCGTGGGACATGTGAAACGATGTACGGAGCCGGTCATCACCTTCAGAGAAGATGAAGTCAAAACAATATCGAATGACATGGCAGATCCACCCCTGCACGTTATCGCGCGGGTCAACGGGATCCCGTACAAGAGAGTGTTGGTAGATACTGGCTCGTCCAGTAACATCATTACCACTCCAGCCTTAAAACATTTGAAGTCGCCGACCTCTCACATCACAGCCTCCACGTACACACTCGCGAGCTTTCAACGATGCAATATGCTCGACAGTCGGCACAGGTTGTTCGCCTGTCCAGGTAGGACAAAAGACAATACCTACATTGTGCCATGTGTTGGAAGGCGAGATGGCTTATAATATATTGCTAGGGCGGCCTTGGATCAGGGACATGAAGTGTGTCCCTTCGATCGCTCACCAGTGCTTAAAGTATGCTTTTGAAGGAGAAATACATGTAGTCCCAATGGACTTAGAGCCCTTCAAGTATTGCAATGCGGTACAATTCATGCCTCAATCGACCCTCCCTTCAACGCATTTGGATTTCCAGTTAAATCCATCTAAACAGGGTCCAATACCGCAGGCACCACTGGTGACCAAAACAACAAAATCCCAGCCAGGTGAGCCTTCATCATCTGCTCCTTCATTATCAACGCCACTTGCCATGGCCAAACAGAAGGACAAGGGAAAACAGATCATGGAAGAGGCTCAGCCCCTAGAAGAGGGGTTGCCCACAATTTCAACGGTATCAACAGAAGAAACACCTCACACAGCAGAAGCGGAGACTCCTAAAATGCCGAACATGGAATGGACTCGGGAAGGACTCCCGTTTCCTCCCACCCAATCATCAACAATCACTCGTTGAAATGGCCGATACGGGCCCTGGGGGAGTATTTAGTGCAAAATGTTGTGGCAACCCCCGTATTGGAGTCCACACATGACATGGGAAGACCTCGCCTTCCCATAGGGACAGTTGTTCCTCTAGGCTACCCACCAAACCAGACGAATTTTGTGTATGGGGGCCTTGATCATGGTCTTGAACCATGCAAACAAAAGGAAGCAGACGAAGAGCCTTTTGTTGAAAACATCAACTATCTCGTCAAACCCAGACTTTGCCCTAAAATATCTCGGCCAATGCAATTGGCATGGATACGGGCTAGGCAGATATGAGCAAGGGATGCGGGTCCTTTGCCAACCAAGATATCAGATGCCATATGATAAGTCAGGAGTAGGGTTCAACCACCCCCTACCCTTAGACATCTTGGTCAAAAATATGCAAGGCCTAGAAATAGGCAACAAGGGGGGATTGGCACCAGATCCTTATGCCAACCCAAATACAGAATATACATTGGGAGATTACCTCCCATGGTCAACAAACACCCTTGGCAATAGTAGTAATCCCTCTCCTTTGCTAGAGAGAGGTGAGAGTTCAGAGATTAATCCTCAAAGAGAACATCAACGGCTTCCGGACATCTTTTTGAAGCTATTCCCCTTAGAGGTTCCAGTTGAATCAACACAGTGTCAAGAGAATCAGGTCCCTCCACCAAGAGTGGAACAACCACAATGGGACCAGATTAACTTGCTGGAACAAGGAGAGCCCTCAACGTCGCAAGTAATAGTTGTTGAAGAGAATGAACATTTTTGGGTCTCCGAAAGTGATTCAGAAGATGAGACTGAGATGGACTATCTCAGACATGCGCGATGGCATCACCGCCCTTTAACTCATGAAGATCTAATGGGACAGATGGGCATACGACTAGGGCATGAATGGTGGGTAGACCCAGCAAGGTGGGACCAAGTATTGGATCCATGGCTCCAAATTCAAGATGAGCACCGTCCACCCCGAGATCCTATCATGACAACAGTACCGAGGGAAGACCCTGTCCTCCTATCAACACATAGGGCCGATCCATTCATGCCCATACCTCCAGAGCCAGATCCAGAGCGCAAAGACCATCAAGCTGGGGGTACCTCTATCCCTTGAAGAACCATAATCCAAACCAAAAAGCTCCAAGGATTATCGCAATCACTTGGTCACCCCAAAAGCTCCAAGGATTATCGCAATCACTTGGTCAACCCAAAAGCTCCAAGGATTATCGCAATCACTTGGTCACCCCAAAAGCTCCAAGGATTATCGCAATCACTTGGTCACCCCAAAAAGCTCCAAGGATTATCGCAATCACTTGGTCACCACAAAAGCTCCAAGGATTATCGCAATCACTTGGTCACCCCAAAAGCTCCAAGGATTATCGCAATCACTTGGTCACCCCAAAAGCTCCAAGGATTATCGCAATCACTTGGTCACCCCAAAAGCTCCAAGGATTATCACAATCACTTGGTCACCCCAAAAAAGCTCCAAGGATTATCGCAATCACTTGGTCACCCCAAAAAGCTCCAAGGATTATCGCAATCACTTGGTCACCACAAAAGCTCCAAGGATTATCGCAATCACTTGGTCACCCCAAAAGCTCCAAGGATTATCGCAATCACTTGGTCACCCCAAAAGCTCCAAGGATTATCGCAATCACTTGGTCACCCCAAAAGCTCCAAGGATTATCGCAATCACTTGGTCACCCCAAAAGCTCCAAGGATTATCGCAATCACTTGGTCACCCAAAAGCTCCAAGGATTATCGCAATCACTTGGTCACCCCAAAAGCTCCAAGGATTATCGCAATCACTTGGTCACCCCAAAAGCTCCAAGGATTATCGCAATCACTTGGTCACACAAAAATCTCCAAGGATTATCGCAATCACTTGGTCACCCCAAAATCTCCAAGGATTATCGCAATCACTTGGTCACCCCAAAAGCTCCAAGGATTATCGCAATCACTTGGTCACCCAAAAAGCTCCAAGGATTATCGCAATCACTTGGTCAACCCAAAAAGCTCCAAGGATTATCGCAATCACTTGGTCACCCCAAAAGCTCCAAGGATTATCGCAATCACTTGGTCAACCCAAAAAGCTCCAAGGATTATCGCAATCACTTGGTCACCCCAAAAGGCCCCAAGGATTCTCGAAATCCCTTGGTCACCATCAAGAAAATTCAAAAACAAAAAAAATCATCAAAAACAACAAAAATTTGCATCTCATTTCTAGGCATACTCAAATTCATCAATAGAGAGCTCTTCTCGCACTTCATCTTCATATTCACAAAAATCAATCCATCAAAAATACAAAAATATGTAGCTGCATCAAGCATTGCATCCATACATTGCATATTTGTGGTCATACAGGTCAAAGGCACCATAGGCTGTAATTGCTCTGCTAGTCCATCTTGTTCCACACTGTTTCATTCTACAAAAACAACAAAAACACCATGCATTGCCTTTTACCACACTAGAGTCAGTGGTCTTTTAATGTATCAAGAGTTTTTCATGATTCAGTCATCATTTTGCTCTTTAGCCATGTAATGTATCAAGTCAAACAGATTTTACGAAGGTAGAGTTACACTTGAAATACACCTTGTTACGTAACATCCCAACACAAATAAAAACACATAAAACAATTCCTAAGTTGTGTGAACGAAAGATGAAACCTGCACAGTAATCCAGGTCACCAAAAGCGAAACGGTTATCTTGCTCATCCCCCGTGCGAATGACCCCAAGAATGCTGAGAGTTGGCAAAAGGACAAGCATCCTCCCTACCCAATTCCCTAAGAATCCCTAGTTCTCAATAGTTGCAAAACATCAAAAATTTGCAAAATGTCAAAAACTCAAATATTTGACATCATACAGTGCACACATCAAACGGCACAAACGATAGTGATTTTCATCACTCCATCTCCCCAATCCCTTGCTCAAAAGAAAAACAAATCAAAATAAATAGTGATCTTATCACTACAAACGAGCAAGTATCCCAATACAATTGAAGAAAAGAAGGGAGTTGAACTTGAATCCTCGGAACTCTCAACATTCTAACAGGTCATGAGGCAAGCCTCAGTATCGGTTTGGTTGATAGCCTATCGGTAACTGGCGGTAAACTTCTCGCATGATGATATATCTGTCACATTAACTTGCGTACAGATCAATGTTTGCATGTGGATGAGCTAGCTTATGGCATCCTGGATAACATCGCAGATTAATCTAACTAAATACAACAAAGGAGTTAGTGGAGCTAATTAGGTGATCCTCAGTACAGGTTCGGTTGAAAGCCCATTTGGCACTGGCGGTATCCTGACAAATACCACATAAATGAACTCAATTGCACACACAGGGATGTGAAATAGCTTGGTCAAAAACAAGTTCGATTCATACCTTGTTCAAAAGTCTTGTAAGATAAAGTACAGTCATGGCTAGTGAGTTAAAACCGTCTGAGTCTCAGAAAACCTTAGCTACATTTCTAAACCAAGCGCGCTACTTTTCATCCTTACAATACCATCAAAAAATACAAAAAAAGAAAAACCACATGTATACATACAAAGTCATGCATCACAACAATCGCCTAAAAACAAAATAACAGAGTTCTAAACAGTCTATGGTGCCATAGCCAAACATCACAAATCTCATTCATCCATTTCATCTCTGCATATCACATATAAATCAAAAACATTTGCATTCATCATAGCATATGCATCCATCAAAATAAATCAACATGCATACATCCATATTCATCAACCATCATGCATAAGATCAAAGAAAATCAAAACAACAAAACAACAAAAAAATGCAACACAAACAAAAAGCAATAAACATTGCCAGACACAAGTGCTCTTGCACTTAACCTCTTGGCATAGAAAAATTGATGTCGAGGTTTACATTGTCACTATCCTACTCTCTAAGAAGGCTACCATAGCCGGACCGCTCCACGGGAAGACGGATTTTTGACAATTTCACCCCCAAATGGCATCACAAATGGGTCAAAGCCCACCTAAAAAACAACAAGAAAATCAAAACAACAAAAACAACAAATAAATGCAACACAAACAACAATAAACATTGCCGAACACAAGTGCTCTTGCACTTAACCTCTTGGCATAGCAAAATTGATGTCGGTTTACATTGTCACTATCCTACCTCCAAGAAGGCTACCAAGCAGGGGTGTCACAAAAAAAATCAAAAACAACAAAATAAATGCAACACAAAAACAAAAAGCAATAAGCATTGCCGGACACAAGTGCTCTTGCACTTAACCTCTTGGCATAGAAAATCGATGTCGGGGTTCAAATTGTCACTCTCCTACTTCCCTAAGAAGGCTACCATAGCCGGACCGCTCCATGGGAAGATGGACTTTTGATAATTTCACCCCATTATGGCATCACAAAAAGGGTTAACACCCACCAAAAATAGGTCCAAATGTTGGAAAAATTGCACATGCTTAAACGATAAACCATCTAAAGGCACCCTTGCACAAGTCATCTTGGGTCAAGCGACTCGTCGCTTTTCTCACGAAGGTCATTCCCTCATCGATTCGTCGCTTGAGGGGGTAGTCACACTTAGTCACCAATCAACAATCACACACCCAATTAAGGAAAACGACATGCATTCAAAGAATCATTGACAAAGACAATCACGCTCCTGCTTGGGGCAGTAAACAAGCAACAATCGAATCAATCAAACACTTGGCATTTCGTGAATCATGAACACAAGGTTCCCCTAAGGATAAAAGGTTGCGCCCTTTGCCTAATCATGACTGATCAATGTCCAAGCTCAAGTCACACCTCACCAAAATAGGTTAACACTTGAAATCAAACTCCTTAGCTCGTCGAAGCAAGGATTCAAGAATGCATGCCCTTTCCATGCTTGGGGCATCAAAAGTTGGTTAGGTTACCAAGAAACCCTAATCATTAGTGCTTTGGTTATCTATTTTTGCTCGCACGCTGCGCCATGCACAACGCATCCCAAAAAGGGGCATCTGTAGACACCAAAACAACACCAATCCGATTATGTGACTGCAAACACTGATCGCTTTGACAAACATAGCCCCCAGGGCAGCCCTCAGAGGTCAAACAGTGGTCCTAACCACTTTCATAGCAATTTTGTAAGGTCAAGAGGCAATTTGGTACATTTAGACACTTTGCTCAGTATTCGTCTCACCCAGGGACGAATTCAAAATGGGATCCGTCTCACCCAGGGACGAATTCTGAAATCGTCTCTGGTAGGGACGAATTCCAAGTTTAACGGGAAAAAAGAAGAATGGCGCCAAGTGGCAGCCAAAGACAGTCAGTTGATGACTCTTGCCTCGCACGCGTGTGTGGGTGGACAGATAGGCCGTTAGAGGACTGTCACAAGGGCGATTATGAAAGCCCAAGTCATGGAGGACTCCCCTCCCTCATGGGAAGACTTGACTGCCACATGGCACCTATGACCAACACATGGCGCTTATGCTTCCCTCTCAAAAGAGACCCCATGGGTCTATAAAAGGTGGGACTTTTCTCACCCAAAATAGATAGATTGGAGGCGATTTCAAGCAACGAAGTGTTGTCCGATTGATTACCCACTTGCATCCTTTTGATTCACCTTCTCACATCCACTAATCTCTTTCGCAAGGGAGGTTATTGGGTGGCTTTTGGAAGCGTGGATCCAACCCAAATCCAACATTTGACCACCTTACACCACCAATTTGCAGACATCCCAATCCTAAGAGGTTTTGGGCCCATCCCTAGTGGATTGGCGCCGAAATCAAGTGCCAACGGTGGGAGGCCCACTTGGGCACCCCCGCACTTTCTAAGTTTTATTCTAAAAGCATTCTAGATTATTGTTTCAGGTTGCATCTCATGTTATTCTATTTGGTTAACTCATAGCTTCAATTTCATAACATTTTGATCAGATTTTATCATGCCTTTTGTCGCTTTGTTGTCCTACTAACTTGCAGGTGGCGATATCGAATTCCCGAGGATAGAGGCCAAATTGGGAGAATCCGACCATCTGGGTCGTCCCAAAATGGCCCCAATTACATAACCCCTCTGTTTGTAGGTGTTTTGGAGGTCTCGGGAGTCGACATTGGAGCGGTATCACTTCGGCTTTTCCAACACAGTAGAATTCGTCCCACCCAGGGACGAATTGCAGTCAGAATTCGTCCTGCCCAGGGACGAATTCCAGGTGAAGGCAGATTGGCCGACTGTTTCAATGGCAATGGCCTTCTGGTGATGTCTTCTATCTTCTGTCAGGTTTTCAGGTCATTTGGACTCACTTTACTCACTGTTTCAGACAAATGTTTACATGCATCTTTTGGCGATTTTAGAGAACAAACACTTATTATTTGCAGCAGGTGCTACTGACATCTTTGTTGTTTCTTTGTTCGCAGGAGGAGCAGCAGAGGTTAAGGACTCATCAACATCAGTGGCGGCATCATCTTGGCCCGCCCATTTCAAGTGTGGGCACGCGGAAAGAGGAACCTTAAGTCTCGATTGTAATCAAATTCTTTTAACGCTCCTAGCCCCTGAAAAGGGAGGAGGCGTATTTGTAACGAGAGATCAAGAGAGTTTAATGAAAGGGCTGTGTTTTCTCCATTTGCTTGTATCTCATTTCAATGCGTCTCTTTCATTTCATGCATTCTACATTTCTAGGACTTAAGCGTATTTGATTTTGAATGCATCGCAATTAGTGTTTCCTTTGCCCGAAATCTCGTGCTTTCACATTTACCTATGATCCCTTTGAACGCATAATCCATGGCACGTTGAAATGTTGCACCTGCATTTAATAATACGAAAGGCATTCTTCTATAGGCAAATGTTCCCCATTTGGTTGTGAAGGTTGTCTTCATCCTGTCACTGGGATGAATAAGAATCTGATTGTATCCATAATACTCATCGATAAAAGACATCATTTGAGACCCATTCATCGTTTGCAAGATTTCATCAATTGATGGTAGTGGGTAATTATCCTTTTGTGAGGCTTTGTTGAGATTTCTAAAATCTATGCATAGCCTTATCTCCCCATTCTTCTTTCTCACCGAAACAAGATTAGCGACCCAAGTTGAGTGCCTAACAAGAAATATTATCTTTGCGTCCAACAATCGTTTGACATCTTTCTCTATCAAGGGCTCAAGTAAAGGGTTAACAGGTCGTTGTCTTCGTCTAAAGGGTTTGGAATCCGGTTTTAGAGGGATGGTGTGCATAATAGCATTTTGATCATACGTTTTCAACTCATTGTAACTCCAAGCAATGCAATCCATGTAATACTTTAGTGTACGTATTATATTTTCCCTCTCATCAGTTGTACATGCCTTTGCAATATACACTTCACACGGATTATCCACACTCCCTATATTGATCAGGTCACAAGCATCTTTAGGAGGTGGAACCCTTTTTCCTTTTCTAGCTTTATATCCCATATCAAACATCTTCTCCAATGAAACGATGTTCTTAGGTATCTTGTTGGATTGAAATGTAGCTTCGCTTTCTCCTTTTGTTTCTTCTTGCCACCTTTGATCTTCATCAATCACTTGGTTCTCAAAAATACTTGAATTGGTGATAACTTTGAAAATGTGTCTATCATTCTCAAAAACTTGCAAGTTTCTGACATTATCAGGTATCGATGGGCAAGGGACCAACTCAATGGAAAACTTCTTGTATTTTTTTATGTCAACCAGATTTAGCATTCCTGTAGTGACTGCAAGAGAATCAGCTATACGATTTCCTTTCCTAGAAATAAGGGATATATTAAAAGCATAAATTCCTCAATGAGGTCCATCACCCTCTTTCTATAAAGGCTCAATCTCTTATCGCGACAGGTATACTATCCTTTAACTTGTTTGACCACCAGCTCCGAATCTCCCAATACTTTCAAACACTTAACCTTCTTGCTCAAAGCCAATTGTAATCCAAAGATAAGAGCTTCATATTCTACCACGTTGTTAGTGCAAGGAAATTGCAATCTATAGGCAGCAAACAATGGTTTACTTCCCAAACAAGTGAGTTCAACTCTAGCTTCTGCACCTTGTTTTGACTTAGATCCATCAAAATTGAGTAACCACACGAGATTATCTTCTTCAGAAGAGCTACAAGAAACTGTTTCTTTTTGAGTTTCTTCGGTAGCTATTTCAACATCAAAAGCATAGACTCCTAACTCAGGCTCATAAAATTGAACTTCATTTGGCTTGTTGAATTTTATGATGATTTCCTTAAGCCTTGGCTCATTTTCCACTCTAATTTTATTAGCAATCCCTCTCCAATGTAGCCACATGTGCAAGCAATCAATGGAGAAATAACCATTCAAAATTTTCATCCAATCCCTAGCAAGTAGCATTCCATATCGACTTGGGATATTGACAACCAAAATATCAACTACCTGCTGGACCCTTGGTTCAAAATTGAGTTGGATCTTAACATCATAGAGGGTCCCTACCACATTTACCTCAGATCGATCCAATTGGAAAACTTTGCATTTAGCAGAAATAGGCTCTAGGCCTAGCATTTGACAAATTTCTAAAGGCATGAGGTTACTTGTGGCACCTGTGTCCACCAAAAAATTATGCAAATTTTTACCCGCAATCCTCATAGTCAATAAAAATGGAGGGACATCTCATATTTCCTTTCATAAAACCATGTGAGATTCAACTTCCTTTCCTTCCTATATTTGACTAGGTGAGTCCAAAGCCTTTATCAATGCTTCCTTTTGGACAGGTAACCTAACCGTCTCTAAAAATGAAAGGCTAGATTTGGACTTCCTTAAATCCTCCACTATGTCATAAGTTGACTTCTCAGGCTTCAATGTTTTTTGCATGTCCTTAGACATTTCTCTTCTAGATGGAGGAGGGGGATTATTATCAGCCTTAGCATCGGGAGGAAGAATAGAATTGTTTGGTGGAGTTGAGGATGTTTTAGGGGTTTTGGACTTACTCCTCAAATGGTATCCATGGTTCCCATTTCTAAATTCTCTAAAATCCTACACTTCCTGTTCCAAGATCTCATCCTCTTCTTCCTCATTCTCACTCTCTTGATGATATAGAGTTTCCACCACCAAAATGTTGTCCTCTCCTTGTTGATGTTGGGGTGGGCCTTCATTTGGCACAAGTTCCAAATCATCCACTTGATCTTGGAGACAATGGGTATACCTAGCAATTTCAAAACAATTCCTTTCATTATGCTCCTTTGTATTATGTAATCTACACCCCTTTTCCTACGCAAAATCATAAATATTAAGAATGGAACTAGAGTGACTTGGTCCTGCAGAAGTATCTATCTGATTAGCAATAGGTGAAGGCACACCCCCATTGTTTGGCTTCGTATTCCACTGTCTCCCTCTATTGTTGAAATTTTGATTTGGGTGAGGGGCATGGGATTCATACTTCTATTTTTGAACCAAATCATTACTCAATTTGTGAACTATATTTTTGATTTCTTCAACCTCTTAATAAATCTCTTTTGGTTGAGCTATGTTATTGCTAGTTCCATTAGGGTTTGCGTAATTGGTGAGATCTTGACTTAACATTTGATTTGGATTTTGAGCCACTTGATTTGCATAGGGATTCACACTTTGAATCAGAATTAGATTGGGGAAAGGAACTATAACCTGAGAATTAATTGAACTGGATCCTTGCATAGTCTACTAACTATTTTGTAAAAATGAAGGAATGGGGGAATGGATGTGATTGGTTGAATTGGAATGGGTGTGTAAGCGAGGGTTGATGAATATGGTTGTTGATAAGGCAAAGCATTTATGCCTGATATTTTTGGTGCCATGATCTGATTCATCATAGGAGCTTGACCATATGGACCATATTGTCCTACCTTAGGCATCTAGGAAAACCCATAACTCTATGGTGTCATTTTTTGTTCAATGGTCATAGCTTCATTGTAGGATAGCATAAGCGCGATAACTCGAGGATTTTTCCTTGCAAACATTGTCGTCATAGGATCCAATGCCTCAAAATATATTTGTAAAGCTACCGCGGGATCAATGGCAAAATGCCAAATTGCTCTATTATAGAACTTATGAAATCTCTGATTAAAAGTTTGGATTGGCTCACCCTGGCCTCTTTTGCACATAATGAACTGATTATAAATGATTGTGGGGTCTAATGGTGACCTAATTTGGTTGACAAAAGCATTCTCCATTTGCGTCCATGACGTAATGGAACCAGTAGGTAAGTAAATATACCATTCATAAGCCACTTGGTCTAGGCTCATGGGGAAGAGTCTACAAGCCACATCTTCATGTTGAACTTGCAATATTATCAAAACATCCCTATAGGCCTAAATATGTTCTTCTGCGGTCCTTGGGCCATCCGGTTTGTATTTGGGAAAAAATCTCTCTATATTCTTAGGGATCTCGTGAATATCTCCTGCAATATTCAAAGGAATGTTATTGGCTCCATACAAAGGAGGTGGTGGAGGTTGGGCCATTTGATTCAAAATCAATGATGATGACCGTAGAAGAATCGTGGAAATGGTACTAATAATTGGTACACTAGTGGAAAATGACACCACTAGTGCAAATCCGCTAGATGCGCCTGAAACAGAAGGATATTCTGTAACAAGAATATATGGTGGGACCACATTTTCCTTGGCTTTCTTCCTTGGATTCCTATGAGTGAGTGAGAGGCTTTGGAATATGGTTTCCTCAATTTTTTTGGACCTAGTTGTGATGCGATGCGGTGGGTCCAGCTTGTAAATGAAACTACCCTACAAAACCTAACAAAACTCTCAATACCTCAAAGAAAACCTGTGACACACAAAAAATCCTGCAATTAATGAAATTCAAAGAATAACTTCAAAAACAATTTGTTAGTCATGAATGAAAGAAGGAACCATGACAAAGTAGTATTCTAAAAATGTAAGTTTCTGATTCATTAGATCGCATATGTGCAAGTGAAGAGCATACTCCTCGTGTTGTAGGCTTTATGATTCACAAGATCACATTACATGCAAGTGAAGAGCATAATACTAACAACAAATACATTTTAGACAAAAAATAATTCCTTACAAATAAGCATGAGATTGACTAGAAAATATCAAACATTTAACGTATTAAGAATCATGTCAGCATCAACCAAGAGATGTGTCCATTAAAATCAAATGAAATTAATTGCATGGAGACAACCTCGTTAGTCAAAACCAAAATTTTTTAAAATCAAATCAAAACACATTATTCTTGTATGAACAATCAAAAGCATTAAAACAATGCATAGTGATTCATGTCCTCATTTTAACACTACAAGGTTGTATTGTTAAAAGAGGGCTAAAGATCATAACCAATAGGGCATGAAATATTCAAAATTTAAATCCCTATAGCATTTAAATCACTCTGAAATAAAACAATTCAGGCCCTCCTTCTAGCGCCAATCTATTGAGTGGTATATTCACCCAATTGTGAAAGTACACTCTCCTTTAGGATTTGGGTTCCCAAATCCCCTCTTGCAAAGAAATTGAATAAACAACTTCTCCAAGGTCTCCGTTGTATTAGCATTTGCATATGTGTATTAGTAATCTCAAATAAAGATATTCAATTTAAATGCTTGGAACACCTTAGTGATTGCAAGTAACTGTAAACAAGGGGCAATTTTGGTTTATTTCACCATGAAAATTTAGTGATTGTTCATTGATTTTTTTTGGATTTTGAAATTTTTTAAATGTTTATTTTAATGCCTGAAAATAAGTTAAAATTTTTGAAAAAAATAAAATGTAGAAAAATGAAAATGAAATGCAGAAAACTAAAAATAAAATGCATTCAGTATGATGCTATCCTATTTCGACAAAACCGAAGATGTGAGGTTTTCATGCATGCAACCTAACCTATTGGACCTGCAAAAAAAGCACAATTCGGATAAGCTAAGTGTTGGCTCCTAGGGTTTTAAATGAGGTTTTTTAGATTTAAACATTCACATGAAGCAACCAAGAAAACTTGCATAAACTCCATTTACAAGCCTAAAATATGAAAAGGGAAAAGATAGACATTTAATCTAGCATGCAGAAAATGACTCCTCCTTTCTTGTCCATAAGATGCAAATTTCTAAAAAAATTTGTATTAAAAATTTGTCATTTTATAATAATAGAAATTTCTAGTTTTCCCAAACCAGTCCATGGAATAAAAACAACTCAAATAGTTCCAGAATGGCCCTCATGCCTTCAACTCTACAAGTCTGCTCGCAACAATTTCCAACCCTTTCTGGCCTCTTTGAATGGTGTATTTAAACTTCTAAAAACATTGTTTCTCCTTCCATGATGGTTCATTTCATTTTCCAATGGCTGTTCATTTCACCTTCCCTATGCATGCATGTGTTTTGGTTTCCAAAATAACTTTTCGCTTCTATTTTGTGGCCCTTTGTTTCATTTCCAAGGTTTGGCTTCACTTTTCATTTGATCTTGAAAGAACGTTTCCCTCTGTGTGTAACGACCATCTTAAATGATTTCAAATCATTAAAGATTACTTATGTAACACTTTGTCTTATTCATTGGATTTTGTCATTCTGTCTATGTCACTATGCAGGTCCGTTACCTTGGCAAAAATGGAACATGTCGCAATATCGTGACACTTCTTGTTTCTTTGCTTGCCTGCCCCTTTTGAATCGTGAAAATGCAACATGTCGCGATATCACAACACCTTTGCCTCCTTGCTCTCTTTTGTTGCTTTTAACAGTGAAAATGTAACATGTCACGATATCACGACACTTTTTCTTTTTTGTTCTTTCTTTTGTAGTTTGGCCGCAAAAATACAACATGTCGCGATATTGCGACACTTTTTCTTTCTTGTTCTTTCTTCTGTTGTTTGACCGTGAAAATGCAACATGTCGCAATATCATGACACTTTTTATTTCTTGTTCTTTCTTCTGTCGTTTGGCCATGAAAATGCAACATGTAGCGATATCGTGACACTTTTTCCCTTTTGGCCATGATGATGCAACATGTTGCGATATCGTGACACTTTTCTCTTTTGGTTGTGATGATGCAACATGTCGCGATATCACGACACATTTTCTCTTTTGGTTGCGATAGTGCAACATTTCGTGATATCGCGACACTTTTCTCTTTTGGTCACGAAAATGCAACATGTCGCGATATCGCGACACTTTTTCTCTTTTGGTCGTGAAAATGCAACATGTTGTGATATCGTGACACTTTTTCTGTTTTGGCCGCGACGATGTAACATGTCGCGATATCGTGACACTTTTTCTCTTTTGGCCGTGATAGTGCAACATGTCGCGATATTGCGACACTTTTTCTCTTTTGGACGCGACAGTGCAACATGTCGTGATATCACGACACTTTTTCTCTTTTGGCCGCAATGATGCAACATGTCGCGATATCGCGACACTTTTTCTCTTTTGACCGCGACGATGCAACATGTCGCAATATCGCAACACTTTTTCTCTTTTTGTCGCGACAGTGCAACATGTAATGATATCGTGACACCTTTTTTCTTTTGGCCGCGACAGTGCAACATGTCACGATATCATGACACATTTTCTCTTTTGGCCATGACAGTGCAACATGTAGTGATATCACGATACCTTTTCTCTTTTGGCCGTGATAGTGCAACATGTCATGATATCACGACACTTTTTCTCCTTGTGGTGTTTTGCTTTTTTCCTTGATCTTTAGCCTATGGGCCACTTCGGTCTTCTTGGAACACATGCAAAAAAGGTGGGTCCCCAATTTTGGGGTACGTTGTGGAGCAACCACAATAGGTCACAACTCTTGTTTTTGGGAATCTGTGTTCTTTCTTTTCTAGATTTTTATCCAATTCGTTATATTTTTGGTTTTTGACTTTGGTTAGTTTTCTACTTGCAAAATGTATTTTATTTTGTCTTAGCTTTCTATTGTATTGATTTATTGTAACTATACTTTATCCCATATATGAATACTAGTCACAACTTGGTGTTCTTGTTTGAACTTATTATGTAACCCTAAACTCTTACTAATCCTTTTTGTATCAAGGTTTGGGGTCCCTTTCAAAACCCCTCTTACTATCTAATAAAAAAATACATATATCATTTTAAATATTTTTTGTATTATTTAAAAAAAAATTAAATAAAAAACTCAAAAATTATTATATAAACATAAATTGATAAAAAAAATTGTCATTACTTAAACTACTATTATTATTAAATATTAAAAATTTACACTATTCAATGATGGACGAGCGTTTGTGCACTATGCAATGTGTTATTTTTCAATTTAAACTGAGATTGATTAAAGTATATTTATTAAAGTTAAATGAAATAAATGTTCTTTTGGTTGCAAGTCACCATTCAAACATTTAAATCAAAAAAAATATTTTCATTAGGTTTAGAGGAGGAAGTTATTGAATTTTTTATTTTATATTTAAACTCTAGTAAATTTTATATATTAGTATTAATCATATTAATATAGAGTTTAAATATAAAATAAAAAATTCAATAACTTCCTCCTCTAAACCTAATCAAAATATATTTTTTTTTATTTAAATGTTTGAATGGTGACTTGCAACCAAAAGAACATTTATTTCATTTACTTTTAATAAATATACTTTAATCAATCTCTATTTAACTTGACATAATGCACAAATGCTCGTCCATCATCTTCCTTTTTCACTCTGCCAAGGAAATTGCTGATTATAGTCTAGTTCTTTTTGGTTTTCCCTTCTTTACAAAAGGAAATTCGCCACTAACTTCATTTATACAAAACCTTAGCATGGCTGGGCGACAGGAGGCAAAATTTATCCATTCTCTTAATACATTCCCCACCGGAAGTTCGTAAAGTTTTCTGATGTTGTCTCGGTATTAATTATTAATTAATAAGTGGGAAAAGAAGGGATAAGACCCGAAAGAACCTATAGTCTTAATTATTAATAAATAAGTAGAAAAAATATGAAATATTAGTTTAAAAAATTAAAGTTTAAATTATTAATATTTAGAAGGAATAAGTTAGTAACACTTAAGTGTTTATAGTTTAGCTGTCCCAGTTAGAATTATGTTTATAAGTTTATAATATACAGAAGGAAGTATTAACTATTAATTAAGAAGTGGGAAAAAGACAACACAGTTGTTAGAGTATTAGACTTTAAAAAAGAGTATTAGTTTAAAAAGTCTAAGGTTTAAATTATTAATATTCAGAAGGAATAAGTTAGTAGTTAAGTGTTTAGAGGTTAGCTACCCCAGTTAAAACTAAATCTATAAGTTTATTAACTAATAATCAAGAAGTAGGAAAAAGACAACACAGTTGTTAGAGTATTAGTTTAAAAAATTTAAGATTTAAATTATTAGTATTCAGAAAAAATATGTTAGTAGCAGCTAATTGTTTACTAGCTGTCCCAGTTAGATGGAATATCAGAGTACAATTAACTTTATCATACCTGAGAAACTAAAATTTATAATGATAACATTAATAATGTTAGAATTTTTTATTTAAGTGTTTTGTTTAGCGTTGAAGGATAACATCAATAATGTTACAATTTTTTATTTAAGCGTTTTGTTTAGCGTTGAAGGAATGTCTTTTCTGCTGACTCTTTTTACAATAGACCGTTTAACGACAACAGTTTCCATGAATATATCGCCTTCCAAGAGAAGCAAGACAGCGCAAGACACCAACGTATTAACGCTTTGTACCCTAAATTTGTGCAGTACGAGGTGTGTACATAAGTGCCCCGTACCGTGAAAGTTAATGCTAATTAAACAATTTATAATGCGTTTGCTCGCAGGAAATAACCCACGTGTAATTCATTTTAGTGATTTGTCCGCTGCGCCTAAGCGTCTCTCGGGTAGAATTTATGTTGGTCGGCGGACGAAATTTTATCCGGAAGTTCTATAAATTCACGATCAGACTGGTGTTTTTTCACATCTGTATCCTCTCTTTTGGTTTAGCTTGTATTTCTAGGTCTCTATCTTAATTAATTAAGAGTCATGGTCTGCAAGTCCTGCTGCCATGACCAGAAGAAATTCAAGAAAGGTCTTTGGTCACCGGAAGAGGACTGCAAATTAAAATGCTATGTTCTAAAATATGGCCACGGATGTTGGAGTGAAGTTCCCAAACTAACAGGTTTCGTGTCGTTTGAAAAACCTTTTTTTATTTCCCCTCAAACCTGTTCAATTGAAATTTTACAAAGGAATAATTATCTTTTGGCCATGAATTCCTAAGGTCTTGAGCGATGTGGAAGAAGTTGCAGGCGTCGGTGGATTAATTACTTGCGGCCCGGCGTCAAAAGAGGCGACTTTTCTCCCCAAGAAGAAACGATGGTTCTTAACGCACATGCAAATTTCGGCAACAGGTAATCGATCCTCAAGATCCTCATGTTTATAACATATGGCATTTTCCATTAGTGACATCCTCCTCTTCTTAACATAATTGTTTATCATATAGGTGGTCTCGGATTGCATCCATGATTCCTGGGCGTACGGATAATGACGTGAAGAATTTCTGGAATACGCATCTGAAGAAGAAGAAGCTTAAGATGTATGGAACAAATCCAAATGTCCACGGACCTCCTCAGGAAATTTTAAAGGAGACCAGCACAAACACTACTAGCACGCATACGAATTGCACTTCAAAAGGAAGGCTCAAATTGGAATCTTCAACTTCGGGAATACCGGTGGAGCTCACGACGGCAGTATATGACAAGCGTTCGAT